>JAEQBH010000149.1:1200000-1917794 GCA_016808115.1 Tetrastigma voinierianum
CCTACTTTTTAGCTCCTGCTTTTCATATCACTTTTTGTTTTCTTTTATTGTTTTCCATTTACCACATATGTGCCTTATTTGGTTTTGCTTCACCCCTGCTGACATCCACCTCAGCCTGATGCCTGCAAGCTTTATGTCAATCAACCAAAACTTCCGTCAGCCCGATAGACGGGCGGCAATTTCGCCGCGGCTTCCTCCTTTCTCCCATTTTCTTTCATTTTCTTTCCCCTTTTCTCCATTTGCTCCTCTATACGAGGATGACAACTGGAGGATGTGGTTTATTCAGACTCTTGAAGAGGAGAATTTTAAATGATGAAGTTTGATGGCGGGGTCCTCTGTCTTTTTGCAATGGGCATTTATTTTCATTTTATGTTCCTATCCTTCCCTCTAGGTTGAAATCTCTAGATACATCTTGATTGACCAATATTTGGCAATCTTTGAGTTCGTGAATGCTTATTGTTAGATTGATGATATTCATTAGTTGCCTCTGTTTGTTACTATAAGATGGAGTCGAGGAGGTAGGTTTTCCTTTGTGCAGGACCATGAATATTCGTTAAATGCAAGTTCTCTTGTTTTTCATGTATCACCGATTATGGGTATTTGCATTCCTGCTTCTCACCTTAGGTTAAAATCTCTTAGGCATGCCCTCCTTAATGTATTTGGCAAGCTTTTGGGTTTAGTGGATACTTTCGTAGATCATTGATGCTGGATAGTTGTCTCCTAATGGATTATTGGGGTAGGGTTTTTGAGATGTGTTTTCCTTCTTAGGGACATTTATGCCTAATAAAATGCTTTCTATCAAAAGGAAAATTTTAGGGTCTAGGTTTTAAAGCCAAATGAAGATCAGGTTCGGGAAATGACTATATATCATGGTCCCGATAGAGAAAGACCAGAGGACATGTTGTTGCCTTAAAATCCTAAACCGATGGCCGAAACTTCAAGGGGTTCTATTTTACATTTTTTCTTATTTTATTTTAACTGTGACCATCGACTCCTGGTTTTACCAAGCCTTGAAATAAGGTGAAATTGCAAGTTTTGAACCTCAGCATTAGTCATTTGTCTGAAAACCCGTCCACGAGTTCGATAGCAAGATATTTCTACTGCGGTAGTTTGCTACGTAGTAGGAGGAATTTAGGATATAAATATTGTTGATTCAGGATCACCTACGTGTGCAGAATCAAGATCTTATCACGATATGTCATTGCTTCGGGCGTGTCACGCTCTCTCTCTGAGGTATGATTGGCCGAGTGCTTAGTTCAGGAACCTTAGTTTAGGCTTATGAACATCCCGTTTCTATGGGAATAATGGCCTCCATACCATAGGTAGGCAAATGGTGACACTCGGTCGACTTCGGCTAGTTGTTGATAGGCTAAAGGACTCTGGTAGCTTGTCCACCCATTTCCTTAAATTTGAATGCATGCAGCTTTTCAAAGTTGTCAAGATAGTTTTGTTGGAAGCTTCCGCCTGGCCATTGCTCTGTGGGTATCGAGGGGTTGAGTACAAGTTTATGATTTTTAGCTAGTGGTAGAAGTTTCTATATACTTTTCTATCAAACTGTGGGCCATTATCAATTATGATCGACTAAGGTATTTTGAGCCAATAGACAATATTCTTCCACATAAATTGGGTGACTTCCTTGTCTTTAATGGAGGCGAAGGCTGACCTATCCATTTGCTAAAAGTAGTCGGCGAGCCAACAACGACTTTTACGAGTTTGGGGAGGTGGCGATGGTCTAACTATATCAATTCCCTGCCCAGGCCCGAAGGGCGAGACGAAAGGAGCATGTGGTGGCTGGGTCTCGGTAGATCCTCGTCTGGGGCTTGATGTTGGCAGCGATCGCACTTCTTGACATAGGCGGCTGCATCTGCTCTCATGGTTGGCCAATAATACCCTTGTGCATGGGCCCTGTGAGCTAAAGTTCTACTGCTCGGATGGTTTTCGTATACCCTCTCATGAAGTTATACTAGTACATCTTTGTCCACCTTCGATGATGAGACACTTAAGATCTGGCCGTCTGTTGTTTGTAAAAAAATGTTCTGGATTTATTAAGGAGAAAACCGTGTGAACGGACTTAGACCTTGTGGGTTTAAACTTTATTGTTCGAAATTCTCCCAGTCAGATAATGTAATAAAGTGTGAGCTTACTTGATCTGTTCTGATAGGCTTGATGTAGGGTGTGGTAGTAGATTGGGAGGAATCTGATTTATTTATTAGGACGGACCAGACCCTTTACTACTTGATAATATTACACTCTTTCATTGGAGTCGCGGGATATGCGAGCTTAGCGTAAACTCCATAGTCGTTTAGCGGTCGAGGCGGCCTCTGCCATATATTTGGTCTCACGTTTGTATTCAGTTTGCAATGCACTACCGGTTGAGAGTTGTTGAGATGGGAGTTTCTTTGATGATCTGCGATTGGCGAGATGCGATTGACTAGGATTGCTTCATACTCAGTCTCATTATTGGACGCGGGAAAATCTAGTCGTATGGCTTGCTCTACCTTTTCCCAAGATAGAGCTTTTAGTTGCTGTAGACCACTGGTTGGATTTTGTGGAGCCGTCTCAGAGTAAGGATCGACTGACCATTATTATCCTAGATCTGTCCGTGGGGGGAGTTCTACTAGAAATCCACAATACCAGCCTTTTATGCCCAGCGAGGTTTATAGTGAATCTGAACTTGCTTGGCTGTGGCCTTTATTCAGGCCATCATCCTAATGGAGTCGGGGTTGTGTATAATGTTTCCGCAGGAGGGAGATTGGTTAGCACGACGATGGGGTGTGCTTGAAGTAGGGGCGAAGCTTCTTAGGTACGCCACGGAGGCTGATCTGGCTTGTTCCTGAAGCGAGATTATACCATATGAAGAATATGGAAATTGTTGTTTTTGGTTTTGTCTTCTTTGAACGATCTTCACGCTTCTTGGGACTTTTGACACTATTTAGTAAAGATAGGTGTATCCCCCCCTGCCCACACAAATTTAGCTAGGATTAGTGGTTTGGTAAGATACTCTTTGATTGCCATAAGGGCATAGTCTCACTCTTCATTCCAGCCGGCCCCTTTAGCTCCCTTTAGGGCAATGAAAAATAGTTTTAACTGGTCCGTGAAGTGGGATATAAACCGCCCGAGATCTGCCAATCGATCGGTTAGTTGTTGAACCCCTTTTTTGGAGGTAGGAGTATGGGAGTCCATTATTGTTTTGAGTTGAAGGGGATTGGCCTCAATCCTCTTTGGGTCACCATGAAACTAGGAACATACGTGACTCGACGCGTGAGAGGTTAAGTTTCTTCACCCATATCTTTATAACAACTTAAAGGCTTCTTATAGTGCTGGCGTGTTCAAAAGTGTTCTTTAGTTACTAGCATTTCATCGAAATAGGCACCGTGAAGGTGTTGCTTGATAGCGGTCAGAATATGCCCAGTCAGCGACCTTTGGTAAGTTGCCTGGGCATTCTTGGACGGGCATCACATTACTCTTGATCTGACTCTTGCGGGGTGATGAAGGTCATTTTCTCTGAATCAGGCGGGTGCATGAGAATTTTATGATACCTAGAGAAGGCATCCCCAGAAGCGAAAGTATTACGTACTGTTTCTTGGCGTCCAACAATGCGATCTATATGGCGAGGAAGCCTCCTTTGGGCATGCTTCATTGAGGTTAATGCCAATCAGCATTATGCCTAAATCACTTTCCTCTTTTCTTTGGAACTACCACCACATTGGATAACCATAGGTGCCGCTATCGGATGAAGCACCGCAAATGGATTATTAACCTCATACGGATGATTTGATGATCAGAGGTGTAAACACCTAGCCTTAAACTCTAGCAGAAGCAGCCCACCGGGGATGATATTTAGCTTATGAGAGGCCACCATTGGGTTAATCCCTACCATATCTGAGTGAATCTAGGCGAACACATCTACGTTATTTAATAGCACGAGCCATAACTGTTCCTTATCTTCACTAGGCGGAAGAGGCTGACATAAGTGGTTTGGCCGCTTCTGGCGTTATTTTCTCTAGGGATCCACGGTAGTGGTCGCTACCGTTCTTTGATGCGGGCGTGGTGTGATTGCTACGGGGCTCAAATCTTAAAGGGAGGATTTTCAGGTTCTTACTCGTTTATGTTCTTGTGTTGATAGTGATAACCTTCTTAGTGCGGATGGTTATTTACTAAAGGTGACTTGCTCGATATTAGTCAAATAAATGACCGTTTGATGGTGAGTTGAAGATTGCTTTCATCGAATGTAGTCGGACAGCCCCATTATTGCGTTGTAAGGCCCTAAATGATAGGCGATGAGAATAGAACTGGATTGAGTTCTTGGCGGCCTTCATAGGAGGCGACATCTCTTAGTGTTTTGGTAGTTTGCGGATTTGTAGCAAGAAGAGGATCCGCGCTGAGTTCGACGTTCCTATAGAGTGTTCCGTCACTGGAGTTGTGGTGTACCTTGAGTTTTCCATGGCCCCATCAGGATCTACGATTTACTATGCACATCAAAGCGGGTGAATCTGAGAGGGTGAGTACTAGAGCATCATAGTGAGGCACAATTATCCTGTTTGGGTTGATAGGAGGAATGGATATGAGACCATTTATTGGCTTGGTTTCTTTGTGCCTTCCTTCCGTGTGTATGGCATTCACCCTAGCTTTGACTATGGTGGCTCTTAAGAGCTTCTTCTGTTGGTGCTTCGACTGATATTGGTCGTTAGATGGGTAGCCTAATATATAGTTTATGGCAGGTCTAGATTCTATCAAAGTTGTCACGCCGGTTGTGATTTTGTCTTTGGCTTGCCTTGACTCCACCTCGTGGTCAGGTTCCTTGACATATCTCTTGAGATGTCCTGCCTTGATCAGCTTTTCCACCATAAATTTTAGGCTTCGGCACCTATCGGTCTCATGCCTATGGTCTCTATGAGAATCGTACTGCAAGGACTGGTTTCTCTATGAGGGATCCGTTTGGATCGAAGCAGGACATTTAAACTCTGGAAAATCACGAATGATGGGTAATAGCCTCTTATAAGAAATGTTCCGAGGGGTAAACTATGGGGGCTCTCTCTTTTGTTGTAATTGGTCACAGGATCGCTTTCGGTTTTTGTTTTGACTCTCTTTAGATTTGAGTTCTTCCCGGGTGTCTTATTTCCTTTTCTTTGGTTGGATTGTAATCATGATAGTGCGGGTGTTGCATGGCGGATGTTGTCCTCCGACATTGATAATTTATCATCCGTCTACATAATTCTTCCATTGTTGCCGGCGGGTCTAAAGATAATGACTAGAAAAGGACTGGGTATTTGGCTTTCTGGTTTTGGAGGATTGCGTCCATCAATGCAAACTTTCCCCACATTTTCTAGGCGGTCTTTGGCTCATGTGAAGTCGTATTGACTCTTCTTATTTTTGAGAATGGTTTGTAAGAGCTAAAGTCATGGATAGGTACGCTCTAGGTTGGCCATGGGGAGGATACTCGGAGCTTTCATAGACGGGCCCTCGATTCCCCGTCCCTAAGTAGTGCCCGACCAGGTTTTTAATATGGAAGGTTGGCTTGAAAGCAGAAAACCGCATCGTGAATAAATGGACCATGAATGGCCGGTCAGGGCCGTAGGCCGATGAGTGGGTTAAAACCCATGGTACTCACAATGTATGCAGATTCTACTATAGCTAATTAATAAGTAATTGATTACTATGTCTTAAGCCCAGTTTACCTCTGTGACATTCTTGGTCATATATTTTCTTTTAGCTTATAGAGACACTTCATAGTTTCTATGAACCTAGAGTCCTATTTATAACCCTTTTTTTAACAAATCCATTATGAGCACTTAAGAATAAGTAAAAAAGAAAATAACTACGCTTGAAAGTTCTGTGACTAGTTAACGTTTAACTTAATGCGAAACCAATTATTAGCCTCTTTAATAAATGCAGGTGCACATGTATCAGTTTCCACATCTTAAACGAGTCCCAACCATTTTTTAGAATATTACCTTAGATTCTAATTGCAAACTGAAATTTGGACACATGACTTCTTAAATACTTAAACTACTAGATCATTTAAGAATCAATTATTATGGTAAAAATAGAAAAGGAAAAGAAAATCCCATTAACATGCTTCTCTTTACTAGAAAACTTCATTATCATGTTCAAATTAAAGCATATGCTCACCTAGATGAATGGTGCTCTTGTCATGAAAACACGATCCACATCTCTATAGGCACTCCTATACGAGCCATCGCGGTATTCCCATTGTTTTGACTTCTTCCTATTAATCATCGTCCTTATAACCATTTCTACCATCTCAGTTCTTTAGAATCTCTACCATAACGATTAACCCAGACCACATGAGTCCCCCCATTTCTATCCTCTAGGTCATCATCTCTCTTTTATTCTCTTTCTCTCCCATAACCATTTCGATCTTCATCTCTCTTCCATAAGATCTTCATATCGATCATCATCATAATGATCTGCCTTATGCTGCTATAGCTAGTATTTGAATTGGGCTATACATACCTGATGGCTTGTGTTGAGAAGCTTTGATTAAAAAACAAAAACTAAATAAAACAAACATAAATCTCATATATAGTAATCTATCATTTTAATTTTCTTAATTTTGTTACTCCACATTTGCCAATCTAATAGAGATTTGGGAACAAATTTATAAATCAGAATGCATATGAAACTTAATGTTTGCTCTGACATGATGAACAGAAATAATAAATATTTACACATGAACAAGAAATTTATAAACCCATGTGATCTGAGTTTTTATTTGATTTTTTTTTGCTTTCTTATGTTTTTATCACTGACTTGTTACGTCGTGTGGTGATTTCGTTAGTTTATTCGTCGGTTTTTTCACAAGACTTGGAATCTTAGGTATTATATGTGGAGTGGATAGTAGACCATAGAACACGTGCCCTGCGTGTGCGTGATCGGGGAATCCATTCGGACGGCGGAGCACGGATCAGCGCATAGGGAAGGGATTCGAGACGGCAACCCTAACTTTCAGAAACCTCGAGGCCGATTGGAGGGTGAGCTCGAACATGCGAAGATAAACACGCCTCGGGAGTAGAAGAAGCGAGTAACAAAGGCTTAACGGACCACAAGAGCATGCTTTGTGAAGAAATTTATGGTTGAAGATTAATATGATAGTGAATGTATAACGTAAGGGAGTAAAGAGCCAATAAATGTCTCATTTAAACTGATCACAAAAAAAAAAATACCATAAATCTCGTATATAGGTAATCTCACATCATTTTTAATTTTCTTAATTTTGATGCTCTGTTGCCCAATCTAATAAAGGGATTTGAGACAAATTTATAAACCCAGTACACATGAAAACATAATGTTTACTTACAACATGATGAATAAGAAATAATAAATATTTACACATGAGCGAATTTATAAACCAGCGTGATACGAGTTTTATTTGATTTTTTTTGCTTTCTTATGTCTTTGTCATTGACTTGTTAAGTTGCGTGGTGGTTCTTGTTAGTTTATTCGCCGATTTTTTATGTGGATAATTATTTCAATTTGATAGAGAAGTCACATTAAATCCCCATTCGTCGGTATGCTTCACTAGACTTGGAATCTTAGGTATTATATGTGGAGTGGAGTAGACCATAGAACACGTGCCACAGTATTGTCGTGATCGGGATCCATTTAGATGACTTGGAGCACGGATCCGGTCATGCGGAAGGGCCCGGAATGACAACCCAACTCGAAACCTCGGGATTTTGGAAGGGAAACTAGAAACAAGCAGAGAAGATAAACCACCTACGGGGAGAGAAAGAGAGTGAGTAAAGAAGGCGTAACAGATGCAAGAGCATGCTTTTTGGGGAAATTTATGGTTGGAGACTAATACGATAGTGAATGTATGACGTAAAAGTCGAGGCCAATAAATGTCCCATTTAAATATTCTTGTGCAAAGGTTCCTCCCCCTCTCCCCCTCTTAAAAGGTATAAAAGGGGAAAGAGGAAAAATCAGGGGATGGCTGAAGTTTTCTTGTGATCTACTTTGTGGAAAGCGGAAAGCCAAGACCTTTCCATTGGTGCCATCTGTGGGAAAATCCCACCTTCCTTGCGACTAAGATATTAAGACGCTTGACATGTATTATTATAACGTGATGTCGTTTGGATTGAAGAAGCGGGATCCCATGGCACATGATGTCCCGGGTAGTGAGCCTACGGTGAGCGGAATTATGAAAATTACATTGATGACATTCTGGTGAAATCTAAGTTGTGAAGGGATCATTCTGGGAAGAGTTCTATCTATATTTGGTTGTCTTGGTGAGCTGCTTGATGGCCTTGATATTAGTAAGGTTAGGTCCCAATAGTAAGCGAGGCCGAGTTTGTTCGTTAGTAAAGCGCTCTCTAAAGTGGAGACCAGGTACATAGACTTTGAGCCAATGGCGCTAGCTATTAGAATGTGACAAGAAACTCGGGTGTACTTTTTGGCCCACCATAATAATACTCACGGAGCTCACGATTAGAGCCATACTCCGTAAGACAAATGCATGCGGGAGGCTTTTGAAATTGGGCGATAGAGCTCGTGAGTTTAAACATAGCGACTAGAGGTACGTTAGCAGACGAAGTGTTGGCTCACTTTATTTTGGAAAGGTAGGAAGTACTTCCCTAAGGGGTTGAGGACGAAAGGTGGATCAGGCGCGAATATTCTTGGGCGCAGAGGCGGGGCGGCATGGTCAGAAAGGGACACATGAAGTTCTCTTTGTCGCCTGGCGATCAACCCTTAGTAGTCTCTAACATTGAATTAAGTGAAGTAGTCCTTCTTGAAATTGGGGTAGTCGGCGGCTCTCAGTGAGGCCATAGAACTTCAGTCTGACTTCCAGTTAAGTCAAAAAGCCATAGATTCTGAGGAACCTGAGAATGCGAAAGGATAAAATAGTATTTACAAATGGCCCAGCCCTTCCTGGCTGAATTTAAGCACTTCAAGGTGACACAATTACCAAGATCTAAAAATCAAATGGTAGATGCCTTTACCAATTTGGCGTCTAACACATTGTACCCATGTAATGTGGAGTTGAGCGTCGTGGGCCAGGTAGTCCATTTCTGAGCGTGCGGTCATGCATCATCGATCAACAGTAGAAACTGTCTTGGATGACCCACATCTCAGAGAATTGGAAGAATTGATCTTTGCCTAAGAACTGAGCCGAGGCAGTTAAATTAAGGGCTCGAGCAACAAGATATTCCCTAATAAAATGCATGTTGTATAGGCGTCATTTCGAGTATACTTGAGGTATAGGGAGGTAGCGGATCATAAAAGTTCACGGGGCTTGTCTGTTGCACATTAGAGGCTGATCGTTGTGCCACTGAATTATGACTCATGGTTTCTACTGGACGATAATGAAGCACAAATCTGAGGCGTATGTGTGCAAGTGTGATGTATGCTAAAGGTTCGGCAACGTCATCCATGTGCCTACGAAGCACTCCACTCTGTGACAAGTCTGTAGCCTTTTTATAAGTGGGAGATTGACATTATGGGACCTCT
This sequence comes from Tetrastigma voinierianum, assembly GCA_016808115.1. Lineage (NCBI taxonomy): Eukaryota > Viridiplantae > Streptophyta > Magnoliopsida > Vitales > Vitaceae > Tetrastigma > Tetrastigma voinierianum. The sequence continues at coordinate 1,209,472 of JAEQBH010000149.1, forward strand.
ACCTTTGGCTACTGGCTAGTAGAAGTTCATGCTGGTAACCACTGATTATTTCACTAAGTGGCGGAAGCGGAAGCCTATGCATAGGTCATGGAAACACAGCTCGTTCAATTTATGCAGAGGAACGCCGTTAATGCGGTCGAGTCCGCACATTCCCTCGTCTCGGATGACATGCCATAGTTCATTAGTAAAGCATTCTAACAATTCTATATAGAGTCACGGTCAGAACACCTCGATATACTCAATCGATGGGCGGAGTTGAGGTCTGAACAAAACTGCTTCGAATTGCGAAAAAGCGACGACAATGAGGAAGTGGGTGGATGAATTGCTAATAGCGCTTTGGGCCTATCGTACAACTCTTAGGCAACCCATTGGGGAGACCCTGTATGCCATTGCGTTTAGCGTAGAGGCATAGATTCTTGTCGAGTCTAGGCTCAGACCACTTTGCTTAGGCGACCCTACTGAGCTCTCACAGGTGTTGGATGAGCTCAAAGAAAGAAGGGAGAAGGCAGCCATAAGACATGAATCTGCAAACCTAGAGCATTCTGCAAAGGAGAACTAGTCCTTTGGCGGGCCATTGAGGAAGGGAAGCTAAAATCTAACTTGGAAGGACGCTACATCATTGCTAACGATGGTTACAAGGGAGCATACAGGATATAATCACCAAGAGGTAGGGTAGAGCCTTGATCTTGGAACTCCATTTATTTGAAAAAGTATTTACAACAATACCCTAGCAATCATGAGTTGTATGCATCACTAGGCTTGGAAATAAGTAAAAAAGTTTTTTTTGTGAAGACGATCACGCCCAAATTTCAGTCATCGTAGAGCCTTGTATTCGGGTAGTATATGCCTTGACAGATTGTGAGATGATCTCCACTTAGAGTTGGGCCTCCGGACTCTGAAAGGCAGGGATCGCCCTAAACGATATGTGAGACATAATTCCCCGAGCCCTTGCGGTCTCATGCGCGTTTTACAAACCTTCTAGGGTGGGGTCTTTTTCGATATTATGAGCACAGTTGGCGGGAAACCTCCCTGAGATGATCTCCATGAGATGAGCTAGTAAGAGAGGAAACCTAGCCTCACTGAGACCAGGCCTCTAATGAGCCAGGAAGCCTCTACGGGAAACCTAACCTCCCTGAGATGATCTCCATGAGATGACCCTTGTAAGCGGGAAGCCTTATGTTCTACATGAGATGTTATACTTGGAATAAAAAACTAGAGGACCAAGAATCACATGAATAGAAGTCGTGCTCAAAAGTCACTATGAAGTTCCAGTAGAGAGTATTTGACAACAACCCGAAAAAAAGAAAAAGGTTAACAAAATAATTGTTCCATTCTTCAAAAACAAAAGTGAGACGGACCTACAGGGTTGGTCCTTTGTGCATTAGCGAGGGAAGAGGCCTCTTCAAGATAATCAAGATGGGGTCGAATTTGAGTCGCCTCGGTTGCCTTGGAGGTGCCTTGGCCTGAGGGAACATGAAGGACTCAGACTTTTTCTTCCAAGGTGTTGGCGGTCTTAGTAGGTGCTAACCCAAATGAGGGGTCAGTCGGTTGAACAGAATCGGATGGTAGGGGCGGATTAGGAGAATTCCTTAGGGACTTGGCTCCATCACCTTGCTCTTGGTAACCGCGTATGCGCCCACTAGTAGCCCAAGTGGGTGTTTATCATAGAAGGCAAGTAGCCCAACTTCCGCCTGGTGGACACTGTTCTGCAAGGCATTGGCATACTACAAGTTAGCCACTTCAGCCTCCAACTATAGAATCTTCTTAATCTGATTCCCTATCACTTCACACGCCTTGGAGGCCTCAAATAACTTTTGAAGTAGCTCGGACACCTCGTTTTCCAAATATGGAATCCTGGATTCGACCTGTTCTTTAGAGTGCAGGTCCCGAGCTCTGTCCCGCTAGTAAGAGAGCCAACTGAGTTGGTGCTGTTGTGCGTCACATTACTTGGCCATGCGAGCCACCATCGTAATCGAAACTAAAAGGGAAGAATCCATACGTAAACGGAAGAATAAAGAGAAAGAAGAGAGCATGCAAGAATGAGGAGTTACCACAACAACCACTTGAAAAGGTGTAGATCCCCTCAATAAATCCAAACCCTTCTTTATTAATGGGGCCAGATGCTGAGCCCCTGAGCGGTTGTCATCTCGGGGTCCTTGTCGAGACATAATCAGCGGTTTGTAGACCTTCAGTGATTCATGTCTTTGTAGAATCTTGAATGATGACTATTTATACCTAATACCTCCCTCTTTTATTTGTAGCCTTTCTCTTTAGGTATAGTGGCTCTAGGATCGTCCACAAGGATGGGTTTTCTTCGTAGAAATGGCTAATACTAAGGTTTACAACATTGATTTCTATTTGGATGTTGGGATTTGATAAAAATAGCGGGTTGTAATGGTTGAAAATTGAAAATAAAATAAGTTAAAATGTAAAAGAGAATTCCTTGAAGTGTTAGGTCATTGGGCTTAGGTTCCTAGGGCAAATGAGGGTTTCTCGGGTCTTTTCCTCACGTTAGGGAGGATGACCTATAGTCATCTCCCGAACCAGTTCTTCATTTAACTATGAAAGCTGACCCAAAATAACTATCCTTTGGAAATGGTATTCACTGAGCATTAATGGTCTCAGACAGTGAAAACAAGTCTCACCGGCTCACCTTCAATGAAACCATAAATGATAACTAATGAACATCACTGGATCTAACATTAAACATCCAAAGAGCCCTAAAATCTTACCAAATAATAACCATTCAAGGTGACTCAAAGGGATCAAAACCTAAAGTTAGAAAGGGAGAACAATAATAACAGTGAATACTTGCGTGAAAACCATGAAACCCCTCAGTTTGCCTTAGATCCTTTGCCCAGTGACCTTCCACTTCAAGGATGAAGGGGTTTTAGCCGCTCATCCTCAGAGTTGTCATCTCAGAGGGTGTTTGGTTGGTGAGAAAATGAGAGAAAGTGAAAGAAACTGAGAGAAAACGAGAATCGGGAGCTTGCTTGCAAGCTTCCCAAAAACCAAGAATTACAATAATGAATTTTTGCAATGTCTTATCTTGGGGGCTTTTATAACCAAACCCCATTACAAATTACCAAAATAACAAAAGCAATAACTATTCTGAGGGACAAATCGAAGAAATCCAGTGACAAAAAAGTCAAAGTCAAATCTCAGTAGAACATTCAACGATGGCGAGAAACTTTCGTAGCCTACTTGAAATTTCGCAAAGAACTCTACGAAAATTCTCCAGCTGCAAAATTTTGCGGGGGTTGCGCAGGCTTCGCAACCCTACTTAGTGCCAAGACTCTTTGCATCTCTATGTTGTGCTTACAGGTTACGCAGCACCTGCTACGATTCAATTGATTTCTTTATGCTTGAGATAAATCCCTATCTATGGTATAAATAGCTTGTAAAAACAACAAAACTTGCCATAACATTTGATCAGTAGCATTGCAAGGTCCTTAACATGCCAACTGGGTTAATTAGGCTGATTACTAAGCAAAAAGTGCTCAAAACTTGTATTAATAAGGGTGTAAAATAGCACTGTTAGGGTAGTAATCAACCAGATTATATATACAAATTTATGACACTGTTACCAAAGGACTATTATCTAATCCCCGACAATGGAGACAAAAACTTGTTTGTGAATGATTATATATACAAATTTTATGACACTATTACCTAGAATTTATTTTCTAATCGACAATTGTACCCAAAACTTGTTGTTGACCAAACTGTACATACAAAGTTATGACTTTGCCACCAAATGACTATTATCTAATACTTGGCAATCGCGCCAAAAACTTGTTTACGGATTTTGATTAAAATATGTGTTTGTCCTTTTTGTAAACTAGATTCATTAAAAATTGTGTTTGGTCTAAATCATTGCAAGTGCACAGGTTGTACAAGTAATAAAAGTGGATTTTTAAGTCCAGATATCGTTCCCATGAGGATTGATGACAAATAAAAAGACTAACTACCCCAACTAGTCAAGATCCTTACTATTTGAACTCCAATGTTAAGATGATTTGAGAACGAATAAAATAATAATAAAATAATTTCACTAGTATACATAAAAAAAATTAATAATAGTGGATTTGAGAGTTCCTTGGTGAGAACTGACCTTGGAAAATAGACCGATGAATAATTGTCGATTCACGCATCATTTTGAATCATAGCTAAACCACCATAAGTTGGAAGAAGGTGAATTTGTCAAAAGATGCATTGTGGGTATGGTTGGATTTCTCCCATAAACACACCTTTCACTAATTAGAGATTCATATTCATTTCCGACTCATGGATCTAATTAGTTACTTGTAAGATATAATCCTCTTTCTAAGGTCTGGGTATTTTTTCTTTTCAGTACTTCACACCTAAATCTTAGGACTGAAGAATTCTTGCCCCCAAAGACAGGATATTGCAGGCCTTCTCCAATTTAAATGGCACCTCGTCCTTCAATATTGATGAAATTTTCCATCTCCTTAATTAGATCTTTGCTAACATGGGATCAAAATCCTTTCATCAGAAAAAGGAGAAACCCTTTGAGCGATTAAAAATGATGCCGATCAAACTATCCTGGAAACCATGAGTAAGTTAGTGAGTCTATCCCAAGTATTCTTTTAGAGTTCATTAGTTCAAAGTATTGATCACCATACCCTTAAAAAAGCGCTCATACCTCGAGTTCTCAGAAATCCGTGTCACTTGTGAAGGCCTCTTGAATTAGAGCAAGATATAATGCTTTGTTTGGGTACACGGTGATAGGACTTGGAGCGATTAAGTTAAAGTAATACTGATCAAATAAATTCAAGAATTCTAAGCCGGCGTTCTTCCACTTTGTCTGGAAAAATAATAATCACCATCGACTCATTCCCCAAAGGGAGCTTGATCTTTCAAAGCTTGGTTCACATAAATTAGTGACTAACTGATCAAGAAAATTCACTGAGATTGCAAACAAACTGAAATTAATGAACTCTATAAATTTTCTAAAATCCATTTAAAGCATAACAATAGTGAAAGAGAAAAGTTTATAGTGAATTCCAGCTCGAAGCTGCACATCAGTTCATTACTCAAAACCATAAATTAAACAGAAAACTAACTAAAAACTACGCTCAAACTAAATCTACTAAAAAGGAAATAAATGATAAAAGTAAAAGAAAAATAATAGAAAAATAATATACAAGAGGTCTTGACTACCTAAAGTCACGGATTTTACAAAAGATGCGCATAGTGCCCTAGATGCATCTATTTATAGAGCTTTAAATCATGGGTTGCACTTTAAGGCACAAATTGTGGATCCCAAAATTTATGGCCCAAAATGGGAGCTTTGTCATGAAAAAGAAAGTTTTGTAGCCACATGGTTCTTATCTTTGTCACCCAGCTCTTACCGTGGCCTATAGTTTCCTGTCGCGACATATTTTCATGCTATCTTCTTCAATTATGTCACGACATAATTTGATTGTGTCGCGACATAGTTATGTTGATGTTGTCTTTTTATGTCACGATATGGTTGTCTTTTGTCGCGACAAAATTTTTCTCCTCCAACTCTTCAACTTTGTTGCAACAGTCTTTGCTATGTTGCGACATTCTTTCTATTGTTATTCTCAATTTATGTCACGATGGACTTTTCTTTGTTGTGACAAAGTTTCTCCTAAGAGCATGGATTTGTTGTCACGACAGAGTTGTGTTTCCTTGTATTGCTGAGACTGAATTCTGTGTCGCAATAGACTCTTTCCATGTCGAAACAGAGTCTTCTTTCCTTCTTGTAGCTGGCTGAACTTTTTGTTGCAACATTGAATCCCTTGTCGCGACAAACTTGCCTTGGCTCATCTCACTTCTTTTCCATTTTCTATCGTGACATAAAACTTCTTTATCGCAACAGAAATATCTTACTCAGCATTTTTTATTATCGCGACATAATGCTTCGCTGTCGCAGCAGACATGTCGTGACAAAGTTTGCGTATTTTCATTGACTCACGAATGTTATTATTAAGCGACATAGTTTTCTTCTATCGTGACATAAAATTTGCCCTGGTCTTGTCCTTAGTTGAAATGTCTGTCGCAACATAGAAAACTTTGTCGCAGGCACATTGTTTCATTGTTTTACCATTTTATGTTGCGATAGAGTTGTCATTTGTCGCAATAGAGTTCATCTGATGACTTCGTTTCTTATGTCTTGACAAAATTGTAAGATGTTATGACAAGGTTCCAATGCTATTTTCTTGATCAATGTCGTGATAGAGTAAGAAATTTCGCGACATTCTTCTTCATGAGTTGTTCCCAACGTGTGATATAAAATCCATTGTGTAGCGAAATTAGTGGAGTCCATCCTCTTAAATTGTGTCGCGGCGGTCTTCATTTCACGCTGCGCTCGGCAGTTCTTGTTCGACATGCCTACTTTGGTTATGTGGAGATTATGTCGCGACATTATGATACTATGTCACGACATTGTTTGCTGCCTTGGCCAAATTTTCTGTTTTTCTTGCTGGAATTCTCTCTTTTTCATATAAAACACATAAAACAAAAGTTGGTGAATTTTCATAGTCGGCATTAAGTGTATCATAATTACTAAAAATATGCAGAAAAATGGATTAAAATAGATGAGCTTAGGCTCATCAAATTCTAAACTTAAGTTTGCTTATCCCCAGCGAAAAGAAAATTTTAATGCGTCTCAAACAATTTATCTTTTATTTTTAAGGACATTTTACTTTTGAATCCTCAATTTGGCAGGGAGTATAAGTCAACTGTAAAGTTATCTCTAAACATGTTTCCAATCTAGAATAAGGAAGATTTTTCAATTAAGTTCACTAATAAGCCAAATAATTATATTGTGTAAACAATTTAATTACTTCACCTTGATTTTTGAGTGTGTGATGGTCTTCTCTCATGTTTATCCTTGACAAATTAGTTAATCTTTTGGGATATTACTCAAATAGAAAACTTCTCCTTTATTCTTTTAAGTTCCATATGCTTGTTTATCATATTAATCTCCATTAATGTAAGCTTATACCACCTTCAGAATCAATTAGGTTTTTTAGGCTTATAATGTGAGGCTTAGAGTAATTGGGTAAGATATGAAGATAATTTAGCCTTAATTTTTGCAGTTTCACTGCAACTTGACATACTTGCCTTCATATGCATTCTTGACTTTTTTCCATTTATGTAAACTCTCCTAACCTCTGTTGATTTTCTACATACTTTTTGTTGTGGTATTTTTCTTGACCACAATCTGACTGTAAACTTTCTTCCTTATCCTTGAAGCTTTTTCACTTTTCATCTTCCATTAAGGTCTTAGAAATAGTGCAATGTTTTGTCTTTTTAAGCTTTCTACCACCCTTTACGAACTTTGGGTCAATAACTCCCATGCGGTTGGCATTAGGGTGATAAGTGTTGTTACCCACAAGAACTTAATTGTTCAAGGGAGGAAGGATACAAGACCAAACTTATTTCACCTTAATACTTTTCTTTTCACAACTTCCTTTCTTCATCTTTTCATCTTTCCTCATCACAATGGATTTTCTTGTCTCAACCCTTCTTATCCTTTTTCACAGTTTGAAATAATATTCCCCCAAACTTTTCCTCTTCTATTATTACTATATTTGTCGTAGTAATCTAGGCCGTCGAGAGGTCTTCTGGTAGGATTATATTCGAGGAGGAACTAGGCTTTTCATTTCTTTGTTTGATGAAAAGAAATTTAATGAAGCTCGAATAAGGTACTAAGGTGTATGCTTATGCATATTAATAGGGTAGGCTTTGAAAGACTCACTCTTCCAAGAATGGCCTATATCATTTCCTGTTAGTGGTATTGCTTAGGATTTTGCCTTGACTCATAATCTAACAAGTTCTAGGAAATTTGGAGATTTACTTGTGATGAATCGAAAGATGTCCACTAACAGCCTGTCTGTTCGGATATACTTTTGACCATGTGCAGTGTTTATCAAGATTCTTAGTAACTAAACTATTTACTAAACAGAATTACAAGTTTATTTGTTCCTGGAACATTCTGATCTTCCTTATTCTTGAAGTTCGACACATTTATTAATATCCCTTACAATTTTCCTTTCATTTTATTCTACCTCGATTCATATCAATTCTTGTTTGGTTCTAGATATGTTGCTGTCTTCTTTTTTAAGTTAGACTCATTGAAATTAACCATTGATTCGGATGAAATTAACAAAATAACATTTCAATTCCACGATCTATTCAATTATACCGAACCACTATGATGATATTTTAACTTTAGGAAATTTGGTCTCTCCGTTTATTTAACAAGCCATTCACGAAAGTCATTAACTGACTATTTAAAATAAAAGAAAGAAAAATACAAATAAGACACCTGAGAAATGCAATAAGTGAAAGCTTGATTCTTGGAAAGAATTTTCAATTCATTTAAAATCTTTCAAGTATGAAATTAAATGCAGAGGAAAATCGGGAAGAAGAGTAGGGTAGGCTATTTTCTTCTTCTTTCATACTATCAGGAGAATGCATATTCATTGGTTCAAACTTGTAACCAGCTGTAGAAGGTGAGAACTCGGGAATCTGGACTTGTGGTTGCTTAGATCTATCGCCTTATTTATTTATGTTGAGTCACCGATTACTCCATGGATTGAACTGATTGCTTGATAAGATCCGCTGTCTATGATAGGTTCAGTTCTCCGATTCCTTTAGGCAAAGTAAATTTTTAAGCTGATTTGTTAGTCATATCGAGCTTTCAGTCCAACACTTCTCCCTATAGTTTAGGGTGCCCTCAAATTCCTTGTCCCTTTTCTATCGAAAGTCTTATTTCCTTATGATGTTCCTTGTACAGATACCTGAAAACATCACTTATACATAGCAGTTTCTTCTCTATGGCATCCTCCATTTCTTCCCATGATTTTTATTAGCTCATTTATCCTCGCGGCGATATGAGATAAAGCATCTTCTCTTACTTTAAGGCTCTTGTAGATCTGCTCTTTTATTTCCCATTTTCTCTTCCATTCTTCATCTCTCAATCTGAGTGCTTCCTCCAAGTTATGATCTCTTCTTTTCAGCTCAAACATCCTTAGTTAATCATGAGTTGAAGTTGGACTTTCATTTGTTGTTCCTGCCACTCATTTCTTGCCTCATTGCCCTTAACATTTCCATTAGTTCAATATGGTTACCTTGAGGTTCTGAGCTTCCAGCTTGCTCCTGGTGGACTTGTCTCACCTCTGGAGACATTGGAAAAATTGGGCTTGCATTGTTCAACCCCTGTTCTTGCTCTTAAGGTACATAGTATCAATGCGTTGATTGAATTCTATATTCTCTTCTTCTTCCTTGCAACCGGTTGCTCTTTCTCTACCATGTTTTTTGGCTCCTCGGTGATCCACTATCGGGGCATCGAGGTAAGGTCACTTGAAGCGATTTGTTCTTCCTCCTAGTCTCCTTACTTTTTGGGATCTGGCTTTAGTGATAAGTCTTCAGGTGTGGAATCGATCCTTGTGACCTCTTACGTGATAACTTTCAATTGGAGTTTGATAATTTTTCATGAACTTGTAGCCCTTTAGGATAGCATACAACAACATGGACTTGTGTGGGTTTTTCCTAGTGGTATTCGACTTTCCCTTGCCATATGTTAGCAAGTCTACAATCTTCACGAGTGGGTTCCTTCACGGTTTCTTGAACTTCAGCAGTTCTTTCTCTCCTGAAGATTTCATGTTTGGTTTATCCGCTCTCTACTGAAGGAAATCCATTTGCCCCTAACATAAACTGTCTTATCTTTCATTCCCACCATATTCGTATAGAACTCTTTCACCACATCAACTGAACTGGAGCCTTACGCCACGAATAAATGCCCTCCTTATCTCGTGACTTCTTGGAAGGGAGAAATCAGCTTGTTGAAACCTCTTACCTTCTCCAGTCTCTGTATATAATTTATCCCTCAACGACAAAGCACCTTAGACCCGATCGCTTGCTTTCTCCTCTGATGCCAAGCACTAGTTTCTTCGACTCCTCTCTTCCTCTTTGGTTTCGCCGATTATTTGCTGGAAGCTTTTTCTTTCTTTCAACTCTGCGTTCTTCTGCTCTTCTTCTTGAGTCACTTGTACTGCCTCTTGCTCTCCCTCTGTGTATTCTTCCATGATTTCATTCAGGTTTGGAACAAGGTTTAATGGCTCAGACATTGTGAGAGAAAGGTTTTTAGAATCTAGGGTTTCGAAAGGGAGTGAGAGAGATTTGGTGAGGAAAGTTGAGTGGGTTGAAGGTTTATGAGGCAGGTGGCCTTTCAGTTTTCAAAATTTTTCTATTTATAAGCCAAATATTTGTTGTGCCTTCATTAATTGTCACGACAAAAATCGACTTAGGGTTTGTTCCCTTTTTAATATTATGTCATGACAGAAAGAATTAATGTCGCGACATAATTTTGCAATTATTATGTGACGATTCTTTGTTGCGACAGATGAAAAATTTGTCGTGACATCAAATGTGATGTTCAAGTTCACTTATGTTGTGACAATGAGAAATATTGTTGCGATAGAAACTTTCCTTACAATCTTTGAGTCTAAAGTTGACTATGTCATGACATAGAGAAAGTATGTCGTGAAACAAAAATTTGATGCTCAAGTAAATCTATGTTGCGACATATAAAAATATTGTCGCGATAATGTTTTTCTCTTCCAGAAACATAGGTTATTTACAATTATATCGCGACATAGTTAAATTGTGTCTATGATTTTCCGTGAATTTCAAAATTTGATTCAATCCTTGTCGTGTAAAGAAACAATGTTTTATATAGGTTGTAACATTAAACCAAAATTTTCCTAGAATTGCCTGATTTTCATTTTGAAAATCAAGCCACATTAAGCAAAGTGTATTCTCATGCAATAAAGACATAGTTGTGAAAACACATCTAATCATCTAAGAACCTCAATTCAAGTATGAACAATTACATTTCCTTTCTTCACTAAATATAATTAACAAAATGATATTCAGAATATCTAAAAAATATGAGAACTACAAAGTTACTATTCATTTTATGCTCTAAATAAAATCACATTCCCCCAAACTTCAATTATGCATTATCATTAAAGACAAAGTGAGGGAAATAGAAATACTCCCCTTTGTAGCATATAACGTAGTGATTTTGAGAAAAGAATGCTTCCAAATAAATTCATCTTTAATAAAGCTTCATTTCACAAAAAAATAAAGCAAAATTACAAATAAAATTTCCACTGAAGTGGAACTAGAACTTCAAACACCTGAATTTAACAAAATTACTCTAACTATAAAAATTAAAATTTTGCTTGGGTTGCCTCCTAAGAAACTGCTCAGTTCAATGTCTTTAGCTAGACATTTGCTGCAGAATATCTTCATTTCAGTAAAATTCTTTTCTCTTTTTCTAAATCTGGATCTCTACTTCATTTAAATTTCCTCCAATTCACTGCTACTCTTTTGAATCACAACCATTCAATCCTTCGGATTCTTCCTTGTGTCACTTGGGAATGCATCCTTGGGCTGATTCTGTATGGCTAGAGCCAGTTGCCCTACTTGAGTTTCCAGATTCTTCAAGGAGGCGTTGGTGGTAACTTATTTCTGATTATGTTTACTGGAATGTAGCTTAGCAAACTTCTGCTCATGTATGTTCAGCAGCCTCTTATTTTCCCCCATGAAAGCAAGCATTTGGTCCTCAAAGGAATTAGATCTCCTTTACCCCTGATTTTATGTTCTCTGTCTTGCTAGCTGCTGCTGTTGTTGTTGTTGGAACCCAGGTGAGGCATGATATTGCTGCAAATTCTGTCTAAGTATTTAACCTTGCTGTGCTCCTCCTCCATATGAGAAATTCTCATGGTTCCTTAGTGCTGGTGTGTAGTGAGTGGGTAAGTTGTTGGGCTTAAAAGTGTAGCTCACTATTGGCATTTAAAGTGCTATGCCTCCTTAACTTGATAGGAACCATCATGGGTTAGTCATAAATCGAAATTACTCTTCTTTTCTTTCCTTAGTGTGTCCCCCACTTCAAGTGTGTGTGCATTCTTCTCATTGTTTTAAGCTTGTTCATTAATGCATCAAACTTTGCTTCTATGGCAGTCTGTCAGAGTTAAGCTCAATTACACCCTCACTTCGATTCTTGCTTCTCACGAAGCTTCAGATGGAACTTTGTAGGTGCATTTGGCAAGGTCTTCAATCAACTGCCTTGCCTCCTCAACACTTCTTCTTTTGAAAGCCTCACAGTAGGCTGCATCAATTATACCCTTTGAAGCATAATTCATTGAATGGTAGAAAATATCCATCTTAGTGGTCAAATCTATTCTATGCATAAGGCATCTTTTTAGTAGTCTCTTGTATCTCTCCCACGCATTATAGGAACTCATCCTCCCCACGTTTGAAGACTATGATTTGCCCTCTTCTTTTAGAAGTTAGTTTGAGAGAATAATGCTGCTCATATAGGCCTCCTTGACTCTTCCCCGATTTGTCACTAATCCAGGCGGCGTTGACTCAGGAAACCAAGTTAACATACATCTCTTAGTGAAAGGGAAGAGCTACCGACTTAGTCACTTTGGTCTCACCCGTTCGAAACGAATGTAATTAGCCGTTCTCATAAATCTTCCATATGTTCATTGGGGTCTTCAGGGATGCCCGGGTGAGCTGATGTGTACCATTGTGATCGGCGGCAGGTTTAGGTGTTGGCTTCTATGGCGGTATCTGTGAGAATACTAAATCTTAGATAACGGGCCACTCCAAGGAGTCCTCCATCGTGTTGCCTTTAGAGGTCTTTACATTTTACCTTCTCTAGATAGGTTGCGATGCTCTCTTTGATTTGACATACTTGTAGATTCAACACTTGTAACTTTCCTTAGATTCCTCAGTGTTCTCTCAATTTTTGTATACAAAGGCAGCAGATCTGCTTTTGGCTTTCGGTGCATCTAAAATCTTCCTGAAATAGGAACATACTAAGATCAAATTAAATATGTGGAAAACAATTATATCCGTTAAGCTTATAGAAGATTTTTAGTAGCTTACTCAACTACTGCTATTAAACTATTTTTGTGATTATATTTTTATTATTATTTTTTATAAAATAAAGAAAAATGTCCAAATTAGTAATTCTCTCTTTGATTAGAATATTGATCTTTAAATTCATCAATCAATCCCACATAACAACGCCAAAAACTTGCTGTAGACCAGATTATATATACAAATTTATGACACTGTTACCAAAGGACTATTATCTAATCCCCGACAACGGCACCAAAAACTTATTTGTGACCAAATAATATATATAAATTTATGACCTTTATTGCAAGCTATTATCTACAATCCTTGGCAATGCTGATTCGTGCCCTGATGGGTGATCGAATGAACAAAATTTATATCCTAAGTTCCTCCCTCTTCTTGCGTGGTCAAACTCTTTGTAGTATAGTGGTCTGGGGTCAATTCTGAGGGATGGAGTTTTCTTTAAATACGAAATGATTTGGTGAAGTCAAAAATGGGTGAATTTGGTTTGGATTTTAAGGTGAGCTGATAAAAGCAAGGGGGTTTGGTTGGTAAACTAAAATTCGCAATTCAAAAATGTAAAATAAATTCCTTGTAGTAGGTCACGGGGTTAGAATGCTGAGGCAGCTGAGGTTCTCCCGAGGAGTCTTTTGCCGCGTTAGGAGGGATGACATAGTCATCTCCCAAAGCGTTCTTCATTTAGCTATGTGACCACTAGTAGCTATCTTTGAAAAATTGGTATTTTCCTCCTACGGATGGTCTCGGACAATGAATAACATCACCTTGACTCACTTTCCAACAGCTAATAAATGATAACTAATGAATGTCACTGTATCTAACAATAAGCATACAATGAACCCTAAAAGCTTACCAAGTATTGGCGCTATTAAAGTGAGCAGAGGGATCAAACCTAAAATTTAGGGAAAGGCAAAATATCTTTTGTATAGCAGCCATGGTATTAACTAATGGATATGGTAGTCTGATAGCATCGATGAACCAGCTTATCAAATACTAATCGTTAACAGCGAAGGGATTAAACTAGTTGTTGACCATAAATGTTTGAAAAACATAGTTAAAACGAAGAAAAAACCATAGTTGCCTTAAGTCACATCATTGGTAAAAATTGAAAAGTTTCACTTTTCATTATCAGTTATGTCTGGAGGATCATTTCAAACAGAAAAGAAGGAAAATGAAGAAAGGAAAACGAGACACCGGAAAACGTTTGCTTTAATTTTATTATTGATTTTGATTTTTCATGATATATAATATTGAGGACATATAGACTAACCTTTACAAATTACAAAAACCAGCTAAGCGGCTAATGAGGTTGATTGGAGAAAATGAAAGACAAAGGCAAAGCAGGGAAGTCAAATCTGAGATAGTGGCGGTGGCGGGACTAGTGATGATCGTGGGAGGCTGGTACATGGCGCTCTTTCTCATTTTATTTGATACCATTCTGTACCTTAACATGTCCGGTCGCAATGAGGTTTATTTCGATTTAGCATTATTGGTTCAACGTTTTGGCATAATGCGTCGACGCAAAATTTATATTACCGTGGGTAAAGTGGAACCATAATGTTGTGAATTGGTTTAATTAATTAGTTCCATTCTGGCATCGTAAACCTATAAATAAATATGGTTTAAATGTTTGTGTTATAATCACATAAACTTGTTATTAACTGTATACAAGTTGTATTTCTTCTTGATGACTGTATCATTATTAGCTGTTGACTTGTTTGAGTTTTGGATAATGTTTGTCCTTTGTAGTGATTAAGTCAAAATTGTGTTGTTAATTAACTGCAGTGCAATTGTTACAGAAAGTGGCAAAGTGGGTTTTTTAAGTTCAAATATCCTTCCCAAAGTTGTTAAATAAATCAAAAGACTAACTACCCAGCTATTCTCAAGATCCTTTAACTTTGAACTCAATATTAGAGATGATTAGAGAATGAATAAAATAATAATAAAATAATTTTCACTAGTATACATAAAAAAATTAATAGAGTGGATTTGAGAGTTACAGAGTGAACAACACTAGAAATAGACTAATAGATATTGTCAATTTTGCATATTTGAATCATAGCTAAGCCATAAGTTGGAAAGCGATTGTCAGATGCATTGTGAAACTCAGTTTAGATTCTACTTAATATACCTTTCACTAATTAGAGATTCATGTTCATTTGTACTCTATAGGTCTAATGGACACCCATAGATATAATCCTCTTTCTAAGATCACAGTATTTTCCTTTTAGTACTTCACACCAATCTTGGGGTAAGAAAATTCTTACTATGAAAAGGATATTGCAGGCCTTCTCAATTCAATATTTATCACCATCCTTCAATACTGATGAAATTTTCTCATCTCCCAATTAAGTCTTTTCTTTCATGGTATCAAAATCTTTAATGAAGAAGAAACCCTTGAAGCGAATCCCAAGTATTCTTAGTCATAAACTATCCTCCAAACCATGGTAAAGTTAGTGATGAGTCCATTAGTTCCAGTTAGTCTATCATATCCACACAAAGAACTACCCTATACCCTCAGGATTCTCCATCTATGCCCCGAACCGAGCAAGAGTATAATACTTTGCCTGGGTACAATGCATTAGTACTTGGAAACAATTAAAAGTTTAAAAGTATTACCACAAAATAAAATTCAAGAATTTAACTAAGGCAGTCTCTTCTACTGTGCGTAAAAATAATAATCACCATAAACTCATTCCCAGAGGGAGCTCAATCTTTCAAAACTGGTTCATATAAATCAGTGACTAACTGATCAAGAAAATTCATTGAGATTGTAAACAAACTGAAATAAATGAACTCTACAAATTTTCTAAAATCCATTTAAAGAAGAACAGTAGTGACAGAGAAAAGTTTACAGTGAATTCCAGCTCAAAGTTGCACATCAGTTCATTACTTAAATGAAGAAATTAAACATAAAACTAACTAAAAACTATGCTCAAACTAAATCTACTAAAAAGGAAATAAAAGATAAAAATAAAAGAAAAATAAAAGAAAAATAATATACAAAGAGTCTTCAATACTCCTAGAAGTCCCGGATCTTTGGGTTATGCGTAATGCCTGTATGTGTCTATTTATAGAGCTTTATATGATGGGCTTCACTTCAAGGCACAAATTGTGGATCCCAAAATTTATGGCCTAAAATGGTCCCTTTGTCGCAACAAAGAAAGTTTTATCACGACATGGTTCTTATCTTTTGTCACCACTTCTCATCAGGGTATGCCTGTTTATATATTTTCTATGCTATCTTTTGATTCCGCGCGACATAATTTGATTGTGTCGCAACATAGTTATGTTAATGTTGTTTGTTTTATGTCTCGACATGGTCAGTTTTTCATTACATATTAATTTCTTTCCAACTCTTCAACTTTGCTGTATGAGTTCCTGCTGCCATACTTTCTTTTATGTTGTTATTCTCAATTTATGTCGTAATGACAAAATTTTCATATACACTTCTCCCAAAGAGTGAACATTTGTTGTCGATGTGACTTTTTCTTTCTCGTGCTAAGAGAGTCATGTTCTCGTATTTGCTAAGACTGAACTTTGTGCTAGACATACTCTTTCCATGTCGCCACAGAGTCTTCTTTGCCTATTGCCAGTTCAACTTCTTTTATTTTCTGAACATTGAACTCTTGTTTATCAAACTTGCCTCTGCCTATCCTTAATTCTTTTCCATTTCACTGACATAAAAACTTCATCACACAGAACTTTACTCAAAGAATTTTATCGTTTTGACATAATCTTCCTGTCATGACAGAGATTTCTTCCTTCGGGCTTCTTTTATTTTGTCTAAATATGAGTTTCTAGTTTCAACATTCTTTTGCAATTTTCTCTAACTTCTATCGTGACAATATTTGTCTTTGTTGTAAACAAAATTCACCTCACCAAGTACAATAGAGAAATTCTATGTCAGACAGACATTTTCATTGCCGACGAAATGTTGTAAGGTCACATATTAATTCTTCTATTACGACATAAAACTGCCTCTAGTTCTGTCCCCTTATTTGAAATGTCTACCGCAACATATAAAACTTTGTCGCAAAGTAATATCGTTTTCATTTGTTTTGCCATTTTCTATCGCGGTTGGTGAGTCGCCTTTTTGCCTGCGGGAGCAGAAATCATCTAATGACTTCGCTTCTTAAGTGTCACAAAATTATAAGATGTTATGACACATCCCAATGCCATTTTCTTGGATCAATGTCACGATGGAGGTGAATGTTACATATATTCTTCTTCATGAGTCAGCTCCCATCGTGTCGCGACATACAAAAATCCATTGTCGCGAAGAAAATTAGTCATCCATCTTAAACTGTACGTGACGCCTTTCATTTCTATTTGCACTGCCACTTTGATCCCCTTGTTTTCACATACTTTTTGGCCGGGTTATATCGAATTCCTGTCAAGTACATTCTCGATACTATGTTACATAGTCTGGCTGCTTACTGACTGCTTTTCTGATTAAATTCTCTTTTCATATAAACATGCAAATAAAAAGTTTGTGAATTTCCTAATTCACCATTAAAGTGTAGCCTAACTACTAAAAACATGCCAAAAAAATGGATTAAAAATAGATGAGTTTAGGCCTATCACCCTTAAGAGGACTCGAAAAAGCTCGATCCCCCATTAGGCCCCAGCATGTATGACTGGGTGGGAAATTGGGGGAATGGGGATAGGGTGTCTACTTCAGCGAGTGCGGCCCAATCGACCTTCCCCTTTTATGCTCGACATAAGTAGGATGCAGTGTTATAAATTTCATAACCGCCTGGGTCGCACAAATATCTGATGGACTAACAAGTCATATCGATCCCACAAGGAAGGTGTGGTTTAGTGAGGATGCCCGGAGCTACTAAAGTCGTTCACTATCTGAAACTCAATGTTTTGGTGAAAAAGGTTTTAAAAACAAAATAAAACAAAACAAAGTAGGGTATGATCAATGCTCACTTACAAGGAATGGGTTAATTTCGAAGAAAGAACACAAGGAAGGCTACTAGGGTTGATTGCTTCCATTGCTGCATTTGATTTATATTTATGAAGTCCTAATTAAGTGAAAATATACTCATGCTTGTCTAAGGAACACAATATGAGGTTTACACTTTCGTGTCTCCCCTCAATTTCTCACACCAACTTCCTATTCTCCTTTCGGTCCATCTAGGTCATTAAGTATGGTACTTTTATAAGGTAGTGCTTTCCTTTGGAATCCTATTGGTCACCTCTCAGTCCATACAATAGGACTACCTAGACTACGCTCGGATCGATCTCCTCTCGGTCCATACAATCCTTACATAATGCTGAGATGGTGCTACTCCTGATGAAATCCATCTAGTACTAGGCATTCCTAATTCCCTAGACTTCTTTGATTAGGTTAATTAGACTTCCAATTAATTAGTTCACACCTTAAGAGAGTCGAGACCGGATTTTAGGGCATAATCCAAGCATCACCAAGGATGCCCTAGTATGGGGATCGAAGACCCAACTCTCAACATGCATTAATTAATCAAAACTTTAGTAATCCCAAGCACTACACCAACCAACATCAAAAAAAGCACATATTCACAAAACCATTCTAAAAGATAT
Source organism: Tetrastigma voinierianum (assembly GCA_016808115.1). Taxonomy (NCBI): domain Eukaryota; kingdom Viridiplantae; phylum Streptophyta; class Magnoliopsida; order Vitales; family Vitaceae; genus Tetrastigma; species Tetrastigma voinierianum. Next base: position 1,227,994 of record JAEQBH010000149.1, read on the forward strand.
ATAAATCAAACATTAATTTAAACAATCAACCCTAGAAGAAGGTTTAGATGCTCATTACAACCCACAAATCTATCAAAATCATGTCTATTACATCCATAATAATGAAAGAGATGAGAAGAGAGTGAGAGTTAGAGATACAAAACAAATATAGGAGGAGGGATGCTCTAAACTCAGCTCCAAGGTTGAATGAGGTCCTCTAGTTGATAGATTCTTCAATATCACACCAAATCCAAAGTAAAATAAACAAAATCACAAATCCTAAAGTGATTCAAGAAGAAGAGAGAAGAAACCCTAACGAGGATGTTCTCCCTAAAAAACCCAACCCTAAACAAGTCTAAAAGACTACTATTTATATGCAATGGAAATGGGCTTGAAGTCTATGGAAGGTCCTGCTTCTGCATCATCAGCAAAGAATTCTTTGAAATCAAGGCAGCAGATCGGAATGTAAGTTCTTAGACCAAAATCACATAGAGAAATAGACATGCTCTTATAGCCTTAAACATTGAGAAAGAAGATATGGAAATCTATTTTACAAGCATATGATACAGATAAGAGGGAATAGATTGTGTATTTTAGAGCTGGTGGGTAATAGAAGTAGGAGCCTTCTGAGAGCCATAGGTTGTTCGTTATTTTCTCATTACTAGAAGAAACAAACATATGCATAACTTTTGTCTTTGGACAAGTATAATATACACATACATGGTTTTCATAACATGTTCAAGCTTTAGCTTATGATATGATGTTATATCAAGGTGTCCCTAAAAGCTTATGGTCATACACACGGTAAAAAAGTGGTGCTTAGGGATGAAGCAGTGATGCGAATAAAAGCAGCCATTGATGCTCGTAAAGAGAGTGGCTCTGACATTGTTATCATAGCATGAACTGACTCCCGTCAGGCTGTGTCTTTTGATGAATCGCTCTGGAGATCACAGGCTTTTGATGATGTTGGAGAAGATGTCCTTCTCATTGATGTAGTTGCTTCAAGAGAAGAGATGAAGGCCTTCTATGAGATTGCTCATTCTGTTCCAAAAATGGTACATTTCTTTTGTTTCTTTCCTTTGATGTAACACCAAGTGTTGACCAATAAAAAGTATTATAAGAATCTATATATTTACATACACATATAATTATATATATGCCCCTGAAAATTTGCATTTTGCTATTATATTATTTGCATAGTGAGGTCTTCATTTGTTAAATAATTTAATAATATTTCGATTAGTTGTGTATTTTTCTTGTCACTTGAATTTGACTTGTAAAAAATTAGGTATTTTCCTTTCATGCTTGATGTCTTTTGTACACGTTCTCTCTTTTGTATCAATACTAAATTTTGAATGCTTATATTTTTTATACATTTATTTTCAATTTTCCCAAATGTTGCCTTTGATGTGAGGATGAATTTTCTAGCATTGCACTAAATAAGAATTATTCTTCATTTTCTAATGATAAGCTCAACGATTTAACATAATATTTAATGGTTGATAAACTGGTTGGCAACTTTTTAGTTGATAAATCTATCGTAAACAAAAGCTGAGGATTTGACTAGACTTATTGTGCTCATTGTACCTTTCCTTGAGGAAAACAAATTTTGTAAAAACCGAAACAATACGAAATGATAAACTATCGTTACAGTACAGGCGGAAAGCCTATAAATTTCTCTAGATCTCGGATGACGACATAGACTATGCCGTTGAGTTCGTCTCACGAAATCTAGGCGCATAGTCGAATTTTGTTGAATTTCAAGACAGTCAGAATTTCACGTATTTCGAAGTGAATGGACGAATAATTGAGTGACAATTTGCATGAAGGTGTGGTGCCATGTGGAACAAGAGGGGAGAACACTTGGCACTTGGGTGGAAGCCAAGTGTCATGCCACTCTCATGCATGAGCATGGTAGTGGATGAGTTAGGGGCATGGAGAACACATGGCCTAGTAATGGCCATGTGTCAAACCGGTTTGAGGGTGGTGTCCTACACCTGACCCAAATAGTTTGGTCGTTGAGGAGGAAGAAAATCAGTTCATAGAATATGGAAGAGAGGAAGGATAGAAAGAAGAAAGAAAGAAGGAAGAAAGAAAGGAAGGAAGGAAGAAAGAAGAAAAGGAGGAGGATGCCTACACTCCAAGAGGTAGGGTTCTTCTCCTACTTGGGATGCCTTTATCTAGGGGCGATTCAATGGCCATGGAGCTTTGCCCTAACATTAGGGCCGGTTCAAAAGCAGTTGGAACAAAGGCGCCCAGGTTCCCGGAGTTCGTTTGGTTCCAAAAAACTGATTTTGGAAGCGGGTTAATTCTTGAAGAGTGTGTTTCTTGGACACTGTCATGCTGCTTCTGTAATCAGTTGCCTATTTCTAACCTCTGTGCATTTTTTTGGTGTGAAAAATGCTCATTATACTATCTTGTTTTTACGGCCCGGAATTCTAGACAAAAATCCAATTTGCATGATTTAATTCTTGTTTGATTAACATGCAGTTTTTGTGTGAAAAAAAAATTGAAAGTAATGCATGCTGTTTTTTTTTCTGGGCCGGAAATCTGGACAAAAAAATATCCAGTTTGCATGATTTAATTCTTGTTTGAATAACATGCAGTTTTTGTGTGAAAAAAAATAGAAGTAATGCATACTATTTTTTTTCTGAGCCACAAATCTGGAAAAAAAATATATAGTTTGCATGATTTCATTCTTGTTTGAATAACATGCAGTTTTTGTGTGAAAAAAAAAATGAAGTAATGCATGCCCTTTTTTTTTTTTTTGAGCCGGAAATCTGGACAAAAAAATCTAGTTTGCATGATTTAATTCTTGTTTGAATAACATGTAGTTTTGTGAGAATAATGTTGGTATATGCATGCATGTAACAAGTAAACACCATGCGATAGCATTGCATTTCACGTGCATGGGGACATCACGTATATCGGGTGTGAGTGCACGACATGGCTTTGAACAAGCGGGTTTTCTCGGAAGGTTGTCCACCATGGTTATCGGAGTCTGTCCAATAAAATATATCGGAGAGTTGTCCATAGTTTTATCGGAGTTTTTCTAATGAAAAAAATATCGGAGGGTGGTACAACATTTTATCGGAGTCTGTCCAATGAACCTTCACGAGAACTAAAACAAAATTCTTTTGTTTTGGAAATAGTTTTCATACATGGAAAAATGCATGTGTGAGGGAGTAGGTCAGGACTCGAGGCATGGGGTATGGATGTGGACATTCATGTAGAAATCTGCATATTTTTACTTGAATGTGTGTGAAATTATGAACATGGCTTTGCATGTGTACTTAGGTGGGGAGTAGCCCTCGTAGGAGATTTTCTCTACTGGGCATTGCTCATCCCGTCGTGGGAAAATAATTTTCAAGTACTAGAGGCACTCCGGACGATGAGGCTCACCAATGACCTCAGTTGTGAATAAAAAGACTAAAATGCCTTGTTTTGTATATTGTAAATTTTTGGGTAGAAAGACCCATTTTCTATAATTTTATGAATTTAAGAGTTGTAATTAAACTCGTATTTCATGATAAAGATATTTTGTAACGCCCGTCCCGAGAGAGTGTACAGTACATTTAATTGTAGGGGTGTACCCGGGCACGAGAGTGTCCTGCTTGTGGTATTTTGGAGAGGAGTGTAAATCATAATTTATGGAACCCGGAATTGAGGTACTAGTGCCAGGGTAAAGTGGTAAATTCCAAAAAGGATATAAAGGGCATAATTTGAGAAGATAGTATGACAAAAATTGAAATAAAATAAGTTGATTTGCAAAAATTAAAAGGATGAAGGACTTAATGGCAATTAAGGTATAAATGGGATTACAAATGTGATGAGACAAACAAAAGCCAAACTCATTTTTTGTCTCACAAAAGCTAGAGCTCACGTTTTGGAGAGGAGAGAAAAGAGCAAGGAGAGGAAGAAGAGGAAGAAGAAGGAGAAGGTGAAGAAGGCCAAACCAAGGTATGTTCTTGTCTTGAATTCATGGGTGTTTTGGATTCCTAAGGTTTTTGTTTGGAGAATTGTTGCTCCTTTGTCTAGGGTTTTGGAAGAGATCACCCAGACCACCAGATTTTTGTTGAGTTGTAGGTAAAACCCCGATTGTGGTGTAAAATAAACATGGAATCATCATATTTATATGGTTTATAGAAATTGGTGGACCTTTGGTTGGATTCATAAGATTTTCACCTAGGGCTTTGTGGTATGAATTTCCAAATCCTGGTCAAGTGTTGTGGAGTTGTTTTGAGTTAGATTTCATGTGGTTTTTGAGGTATTATGGAATAGTTGTAAAAAGAGAATGTTGGGTTTTTAAAGGGAATGCTGTCAAAAATTTTGTAAAAACCCCTGTTCTTGTTTTGGATATAGATTAAGTTATAATCATCCAAATCAATTGATTCCAATTGGTAAAGAACCATAAGAGATAGGGATACAAATTTATAGAAGGGACCAAGAGAAAATTGTAGCTCTAAGGCTCCCAAATACGGACTGAAAGGTGAGCTCGTGTAGCTCACTGATTATGCTCTGTTTTGGGTATGGTTGTAGTGTTTTGGTCATAAGTGGAGTTTCACTCATCCAAATTGAGTGATTCAAAATTCTAGGTAAACTATACTTCTAGGGGAATAAGTTATCTGAAGTAAGTGCAACAAAATTGGAACCCCAAAGTGCCCATAAAATTTGTCAAAGTGGGGCTATGTGCAGATTCTGTTATGCCAAATTGAGTCATCTAGATGTAAAATACAATAACTTGAGTTTTGGTGATCAAATTGGGTGATTCCAATTGGAGAAGAAACCTTATAACCATAGTTTCAAATGAGTGAAGAAAAAATTTCCAATTTATGGAGTTAAGACCCCATAAATCAAGGATAACAGTAGGTGATTCAGTGAGTTAACCAAATTGGCATCAAAAACATGCTGTAACTTGTGTTATGTGGTTGAGGGCCTTAGAGAAGGAATTTTAAATTGAAAATTTAAAGAGATGTCATTGGATATATAAAGGACTTATCTGGAGAGTTTCATAATTTTTTAAGACCGTTTGAATAATTTTTGGGTCATAAAGTCTATAGAGTATTGTTGGAAAAAGGTTGCCAAAATAAGTGGTTTTTTTTGTTAGGGTTTTTTTTTTAGTGCTCAAGGGTAAATTGTTAGTTTGGCTTTATATGAATGTTGTGTGACCCTAAGGTGACTTGCGTGTGAAGTACGTTAAGTTTCGCTTTTCTGTGACGGTGTCGTTGCCGTATTCATTGAGTGTGTAAGCTAAAAGCAAAGACGAGAAAAGTAGTGGAGTTGTGCTCAATTTTCGGGAAACAAAGAGGTGAGTGTAAAACTGATTTTTGAAAATTGGAGTTTAAAGTGAAAGATTTTTAAATGTTAAAATGAAAAGTTTAATGTAAATGTTAATATATATATATATATATATATATATATATATATATATATATATATATATATATATATATAGTAAATATGCTTATGCATATGTTAAGGTTTATGATTTAAAATGTGTAAGAGAATGCATATGTGTTTTAATGATAGTAAAGTTTAAATGGATTTATAAATGTATTATTTTGAAGGAAATGTTTCATGATGGTTACCGCAACCCCCATATGATGTATGGCGATATCAGCGGGTACCTTAAGGCGTGTAAGGATTTAGAAACACAATTAGGTTACTATGAGAGGGAGGGAAATAGATTTTAGTGTAATATCCTTACACGTGATAAAGGTCTTATAGCGAAAAGGACCACTATGCAAGATGTGAGGTTTCTCCAGCGGCATAGTGGTTGTAATTTGGATTGAGACTGTCCCTCACTTGTCGAGTGCCGGAAGCCCCGGTGTTCGGTGTGTTTACTCCCTTGGCGTTCCATTAGAAAGAAAGTTTAAAGCATAAAATTGTTTTTAGTTGTATAAGTATTTATTACTTTGATATATACTGAAAATGTTATCTTAATGAAAATGTACACTCCTTTAGGCTCCTTTAGCTCATTCTTTTCATTGTTATGTTTCAAAAACATTTTTTTAGGACTGAGAGGCAGGAGTCTTGTGGGTAAATACCCTCTTCAGCCAGTGAGTCGAGCCATCGAGGGAGGCAGCATGAGCTACGTGTATATATATTTTGCATATTGTATATGTTGAATATTTTGTCATGTATAAATAGCATATATGTATATATTTTGAAAAGAACTACGTGGGCTTTGATCCTCGGTGAGATTGAGAATGCGTAGGCGGTATTAAAACTAAGTGGCTCAAGCCCAAATCACTTATAAAGCGTGCATGGAATTGAAGAATTTTTTGAATGTTTTGATGATTGAAGTAAATAAATGTATATGTGTATATATTGTGAGCTTAATTGGGTTGTGGACGAGGAGTCCTAAAATGGAAGTTGAGAATTGAAAGATTAAAAGTGTTTTTAAATGTTTTCGCAGGTTTTTGTAAATTTGGGAAAGTCCGACAAACAGAGGAAACTACGACGTTACTACGAAAAATCTAGGTGTTTGAAAAAAGAAAAGAAAAAAATTTACCACTTCATACAGCAATTTATTTTCTAAAAAGATATGTTAAGGATTGTAAAAGGGTTCGCTCCATAGGTTTTAATTGATTGTTTTGAGAAGGAGTTCTATATCCGTCGGATCTTAAGGGAGGTCCCACGGGTTCGTAGGATTATCCAGTTCGGGATCCTTCAATTTCTTGTTGGATTTTCAGGGTTTCTGAAATCGCATAGTAAAAGGACTAACTTATGTTGAATATGGTTTGTTGGAAGCGAAAAAAAAAATGACCCGGGATTGAGTGTCACGGCGAGTTATTATCGAGCTTAGGTATCTGAGAAATACCTGGGGAGCTCGAGGTTAAGTTTGATCCTGTTACGGCTTCACGGCAATTATCGAGTTTAGGTACATGAATACCTAAGACTCGTTGGGCATGGGTTTAGAACATGCATCCATTGTGCATTTCGATGAATTGATGTGTATGATATGTACTTGATTTGCGTGAACATTTTACATGATAAAATATACGTGGAACACTAGGGTTAGAAAACATATCCTTAGGGGTTTGGAAAATGAATTGGACACGATAATTCGGAAATAAAATTAAAATGTATTAGTGGTTGGCAAGTGCACTACAAATTGAATAAAAAGGAAAAAAATAAAATAAAATCGTAAGTTTCCATTTGACTTGTGTAGATGGCAAGTCGAGGACAAGGGCATGAGGGTCGCCGTGAGCGCCACCACTGTTTTTATCGACGGGCCTTTCACGGAGGTCGTGGGTGTTACAAGCACATTGCCATTGCACGAGGCTAGTGCTGGCGAAGAGGTCGAGGGGAGGGCCAGAGTGACCTCCAGAGGTTTATGGCACATCATCCTTCATCATTCAGGGGGGAGGGGATCCGATGGTAACCGACCATTGGTTCCGACAGGTCAAGAGGGTTTTGGTGGCCATGAGGATCACCTCCGATGCCACGAGGATCAGACTAGCTACGTTTAAGCTAGAGGGTGAATCCCATATATGGTGGGATTAGGCTAAGGTCTCAAGGGACCTAGAGACGATGACTTGGGGAGAGTTCCGAGGGCTCTTCATGAGCAAGTTTTTCCCGGCATCTATAAGGCATACGAAGGCTTAGGAGTTCCTTGAGTATAGATAAGGAAGTAGGAAGGTGCTTGAATATGTCGCCAAGTTCACCGAGTTGGCACGTTTCGGGGATTACTACGTGGCCACAGATATGGCAAAGGTGAGGAAGTTTGAGGATGGCTTGAAGTTGTCCATCCAAGGCAAGATTGAGGGATTCCTCATACGGGATAGGGACTCTATGGTCATGACGGATATGGCCAAAGAGAGAGAAATAGAGGATGCACGGAGTATCTGGGATGCAGGTACCGGTGGTAAGAGAAAGGAGAGCCAGACTTCTTCCGGTTCGGGAAAGAAGCTGAGGACTTTTAGTTCACGAGGGTTTCAAGGACAAGGTCGCGGCTATCATGGCCAAAGGCCGGACCGGGGACTCTGGCGATTTGGCCGTCACATATTTACCATTGCCGCTCCGGCTGGACATGTGAGTGAGGTGCACCCTCAGTAGAGATCACCGAGGAGCCATGGGGCGCCTGATCCCGATCATCGATCGGGCGTGCGCATAGACTGTATGTTCTTCTTTACCTGATGCGGTCGAGCAACCAGCATCGATCCCAGGTGTTGTGTGTAAGTACCTTACGCTACCGCAGACGGGCTAGAAGAGCAAAAATGCTGGTGAGTCGAGACAAGAGCTCACGAGGCGGGACCGAGGACCCAGGGGGGCGTTTACTCCATTATACCACCGACTGAGCTAGCGAATCAGCCAGTCTTATAGGGTATGTTTCTGCTATCTCGCTTATGGGCAAGGATATTACTTGATTCTAGTGCATCGCATTCATTCATCGTTGCATCATGTGTGAGGGAATTGGGCTTAGAGGTTAAGACCTTGGAAGAGCTAATGCATGTCAGTTCTCTCTAGGGACTAGGGTGAGTGTGAATTTGATATGTTGGGGTTGCGAGTTAGAGATCTTAAGGATTCTACTCACAGGGGACCTGAGGGTTATAGACATGTTAGATTTTGACGTCATCCTTGAGATGGACTGGCTGACGACACACCGAGTCGTTATTGATTATGAGGGTAGGAGAGTTATCGCCTATACTCAGGACGGTACTCGTGTCACGTTTCGGGGGTGCCACGATGCTTGCCACTGAGGTAGTATGACTCTGGGTAGCCGCGAGTAGTTAATGGGTTGGCTAGCGGCCTTGCCTGAAAGGACCAGTGAGACAGGACTTTGATCTGCCTCGGGTAGTATGCAAGTATGAGGATGTTTTTTCCGGACAAGCTACCGAAATTACCTCCGTTAAGGGATGTAGACTTCCGCATTGAGATATACCCTAGTACGTCACCCATTTTTATGGCTCCGCATAGGATGGCGCCGATTGAGTTGTAGGAGCTCAAGGTCCAGATACAGGAGTTACTAGGTAAGGGTTTCGTTAGACCGAGCACTTCACCATGCGGCACTACGGTTCTGTTTGTGAAGAAGAAGGATAAGACCCTTCGATTGTGCATTGATTACCGACAGTTTAATAGGGTTATGATCAAGAATCGGTATCCATTATCGAGGATTGATGACATGTTTGATTAGTTGAAAGGGGCGCGAATCTACTCCAAGATAGACCTTCTCATTGGTTATCATCAGTTGAGAGTTAGGGAGGCAGATATCCCTAAGACAACGTTTAGGACGAGATATTGGCACTTTGAGTTTACGATGATGCCCTTTGGTTTGACAAATGCGCCAATAACGTTCATGGATCTCATGCATAGGGTGTTCCAACCCTATTTAGATCAGTTTGTGGTGGTCTTCGTCGATGACATTTTGATCTACTCCCAGTTGGAGGAGGAGCATGAGGATCATTTGAGGGTGGTTCTACAGCTTTTGAGGGATCATCAATTGTACGCCCAGTTCAGTAAGTGCGAGTTTTGGCTTACTGAGGTGGGTTTCTTGGGGCACGTAGTGTCAACTTCAAGCGTGTCAGTAGACCCTGAGAAGGTTGAGGCTGTTATGAGTTGCAAGAGACCGAAGTCAGTCTTCGAGATACGCAGTTTCTTGGGATTGGCGGGGTATTACAGGAGGTTTATTGAGGATTTCTCTTAGCTAGCAGCACCTATGACGAGATTGACCCGGAAGGAGGTCAAGTTCGAGTGGAATGACTTATGCGAGAAGGCATTCCAGACACTAAAGAGGAGGCTTACTTCAACTCCTATTCTGATAGTCCCGGAAAGGGGACAAAGGTACACTGTTTTTGTGATGCCATGAAGGACGGACTGGGATGCGTCTTGATGCAATTCGGGAGGGTAGTGGCTTATGGTTCCTGATAGCTGAAAAACTAGGAGCAGAAATACCCCACACATGACATGGAGTTGGCAGCCATAGTCTTTGCCTTTAAGATTTGGCGTCACTACCTATACGGTGGCGGGTTTGGTGTTTTCAAACCCGCAAATGTCCCATGATCTTCAAGTACAACATCAAGTGGGATGAAGCGACACATTGGAGACTTTGTTCGACGACTTCACGCAAGGTCGCAAGACATGTAAAGGCTGAGCACGAAGCCGCCAGGCTACCCAACCCGGAGGTAGAAATGAGTGGAAATGGGAGCACGTCACGATGGATTTTGTGACCCACTTACCACGGACACCGCGGAGGCATGATGCGGTATGGGTGATTGTGGACCGAGTCACTAAGTCGGAACATTTCCTGACAGTGCGAATGACCTTCACTTTAGAGGAATTCTGTAGGTTATACATGTGTGAGGTTGTCCGGCTACATGGAGTGCCAGTATCCATAGTGTCGGATAAGGATCCCAGGTTTACGACACGCTTTTTGGAAGAGTTTCCAGAAGGCTATGGGGACGCGGTTGATCATGAGCACCACTTTTCATTCGCAGACAGATGGTTAATCGAAGAGAACCATCCAGGTTTTAGAGGATATGCTACGAGCATGTGTCTTAGATCATAGGAGCTATTGGGAGGAGCACTTACCCTTAGTGGAATTCGTCTACAACAATAGTTATCAGGCGAGTATATAGATGGCACCCTATGAGGCTCTATATGGGAGGCCATGTTGGTAACCGTTTTGTTGGACGGAGGTGGGAGAGAGCTCCATCACCGGCCCGGATATGATTAGAGACACCTCGAAGAAGGTGGGTTTGATACGGCAGCGTCTTCTCAAGGCTTAGAGCCGACAGAAGAGTTACACCGACAGACAACGACGACCTCTAGAGTTTGAGGTAGGCGATCACGTCTTCTTGAAGGTGATGCCTAAGAGAGGAGTGGTCAGGTTTGACAAGCGGGGGAAGTTGTCGCCGAGGTATATCGAGCCCATCGAGATACTCAAGAGGGTGGGCATAGTTGTGTATCGGTTGGCGCTACCGCCAAGCTTATCAGGTGTCCACGAGGTGTTCCATGTCTCCATGCTTCAGAAGTATACTCCAGATCCAGCTCATGTAGTGGATTGGGAAGAGCTTGTTATTGATGCAGATAGGACCTTTAAGGAGGGACCTATGCGTATTTTGGATCGTCATGATCAGGTTTTGTGACGTAAGACTGTGAGGCTAGTGAAGGTGTTGTGAAAGCACCGAGGAATCGAGGAGGCAACATAAGAACGTGAGGACATGATGCGTACTAGTTATTCTTTCCTCTTTGAGGATGGAGGTAAGTGGTTTTAGTCATTAATTGGCAGATGACTGTTGCATATGCATGTGTTAGTATGTATATGTGTGTGAATTAAGGGACGAAATTCTTTTGCTAAAAAGTGGGTGGGAGGAGAATGTAAAACCTCGAAATAATGCAAATGATGACTATCACACAAGATGCATAAGAAGCCTAGAAATTTCTCTAGATCTCGGATGACGACGTAGACTACGTCGTTGAGTTCATTTCGCGAAATCTAGGTGCACAGTCGAATTTCGTTGAATGAAGGATACCGAATTTCAATGCGTATTTCGAGGTGAATGGATCGAATCGAGTGATAATCACATGAAGGTGCAGCCATGTGGCACAGCAGAGGAGGACACTGCGCCCTGCAGCCAGTGTCATGCCACTCTCATGCATGAGCATGGTAGTGGATGAGTTGGGAGACGAGAACACATGACCTAGTAATGGCCATGTGTCAAACTGGTTTGAGAGTGGTGTCCTACACCTAACCCAAAAAATTTTGGTGGTTGAGGAGGAAGAAAATCAGTTCATAGAATAGAGAAGAGCAGAAGGAAAGAAAGAAAGAAAAGAAGGAAGGAAGGAAGGAAGGAAGAAATAAGAAAAGAAGGAAGAAAAGGAGGTTGCCTACATTCCAAGAGGTAGGGTTCTTCTCCTACTTGGGATGCCTTTATGTAGGGGCCATTCAATGGTCATGGAGCTTTGCCCTAACATTAGAGCTGGTTCAAAACAGTTTTGGAACAAACTGTGTGAGTTTCTGGGTTCATTTGGTTCTAGAAAAATCAGTTTTGGAGAAACTTGAACCTGTTGAATGTGTGTTTTTGCTCGACCAAGATGTCATTGCTTTTCGTTAGAAAACCTGAAAGAAAATCCGCTTTGCATGCCTATTTTCTTGGTTGATAACATGCGCTTTGTGTGAAAATGCTCATTATGCATGCTATTTTGGCGAATTGGAACCCAGACAAAATCCATTTTGAATGATTTAATTCGTTACCAACATGCATTTTCAGGTGAAAATGGAAGTACGCATGCTGTTTTTTTCTGAGCTTTCCGAATCGACAAAAATCCAGTTTGCATTATTTAATTCTTATTTGAATAACATGTAGTTTTTGTGTGAAAAAAAATGGAAGTAATGCATGTCGTTGTTTGAATGACATGCAGTATTGTGAGAATAATGTTGGTATATGCATGCATGTAACAAGTAAACACCATGTAGTAGCATTGCATTTCACGTGCATGGGGACATCACGTATATCGAGTGTGAGTGCATGGCATGGCTTTGAACAAGAGGTTTTTCTTACCATGGTTATCGGAGTCTATCCAATAAAATATATCGGAGGGTTGTCTACAGTTTTATCGGAGTTTGTCCAATGAAAAAAATATCGGAGGGTGGTCCAACAAGAATTATAACAAAAATCTTTTGTTTTGGAAATAGTTTTTATACATGACAAAATGCATGTGTGAGGGAGTCGGTGAGGACTCGAGTCATAGGGTATGGATATGGACATTCATGTAGAAATCTGCATATTTTTACTTGAATGTGTGTGAAATTGTGAACATGACATTGCATGTGCACTTAGGGGTGGGGAGAGTTCTCAGAGGAGATTTTCTCATCGAAAGATTGCTCACCTCATCGTGGGAAACCATTTTCGTGTACCGGAGGTGGTTCCGGGCGAGCAGGCTCACCAATGACCCTGGGCCAGAAGAAAAAGGCTAGAAATACCTTGTTTTGTATGTTGTAAATTTTTTGGTTGAAAGACCCATTTTCTATAATTTTATGAATTTAAGAGTTGTAATTAAACTCGTTTTTTATGATAAAGATATTTTGGCTAGTTTTCTGGGTTTCCTGAAGTTCTTGTAGTAAAAGGACTAAATTATGTTAATATGTGGTGTGTTGGAAAAAAAAAAAACCCCGGGATTCAGGGCGTCACAAGTTTTATAAGCATATATTTTGAATTTTGCATATGCATGGACCATCTTGTACATCCTTTTGTAATATTTGGATTTTTGCAGTCACATAAGGAATATATGAAACTTCTTTTACCTTATATGATTTGGCATGCACTCGCAATGATTTCACAGTCACTGCTTTTCATATGAATGGTTAATTTTTTACATGCTTTGTATATGCATTTTATGAGTTTGTATAGAAGTGCGAGCTTGATCGACTATTATCAACCGCTTAACTTGGCTAAGCAACAATAAATAATCCATACTAACTGAGAAAGTTCTCTTATCTGTAGGCTAATCTGCTTGAAGGAAGGGGGAAAACACCAATACTCATTCCCACCGAACTTGAGGATGTTGGATTTAAAATTGCTCCTTATCCACTCTCCTTGATGGGGGTATCTATTTGAGCAATGCAGGTTAGATATCTTCGTTTGGAATTATGGATGAAACATTTCGTCCACAAATGTACAAATTTCGTCCATAAAGATAATCGTGGACGAAAAATAAAACGTCTCTAAAGGCTCGCTTCAGAAAGATAATTAGGACAAATTAATGAAAACCGTCTTGGGTCACTATATGATTGTGGACGAAAATAAGTTTCGTCCACAATAGGTTATATATCCGGGATGACATTTTTTGTCCCTAAATTTAATAACTATTCCTCTAGAAAGGATATTTCGTCCACAAAGGTTGGATGTTAAAAGTTGAATGGACCATTTTTGGGGACGAAAATTTTTTGTCCACGATTCAATTAGAATTAGAGACGAAAACTATTTCGTCCAGAAAGGGTTGAATTATCATAATTGGAGACAAACTTTTTTGTCCACAAAGGGTTGTGATTAGAATTAGGGACAAATACCATTTCATCCATAAAGTGTTGTAATCAAAATTGGTGACAAATACCATTTCGTACACAAAGGGTTGATTATTGTTAATTGTGGATGAAATTTGTTTCGTCCACAATTAATATGGAAAAAATTTCACCACCTCAATTCTTTTGTTTACTATTATATACAAATAAAATTTTATATCTTATTATGTCAATTGTATAAGCAATTTTATTAATATCTAAAATAAAATTATATAAAATAACATTGTCATAAAACATAATGTTTTGATTAAAAATATAATCCATGAATAGTACCCATGACATTAATAAATTAAGTATTTAACATAACAAGAACATAAAATTTTATATTATAACATCTACTTAACATGTCTCTATGTTAAATTCATATGCCAAAATCTAAACTCAAAAAGTCGAAAACAATCAACTAGCTATGGAATCATTCTTTCCTCTTCCTGAACCTACAATGGACAACAAAGAACATATCATTAATAATAAAAGCCAATTAGAAAGTAAACTTTAGGGAGACTAAGAAATTGAATAATTTCCTTACCAAATCTTTCTAAGAAATATGAGTTGGTGGATCTGACCATTTGTGTAGCGAAACATATCAAACATCTTCTCTCGCTCAAAGCGAAACCCAAATTTTTCTTGATTTGCCAACATCATCCCAAACTCTCTGATTTTCCAAACCATTAGTCAAATAATCTATTCTATCAACCAATTTACCTATCTCCACATCTTTTCTTTGCTTTCCTCAAGCTTCTCAGATTTTGGCATTCGAGTTGATTCCTTTTCCTTTGGTTTCACATATCCAAGACCTGATGTAATGCATCTAGCCCCAAGAACTTGATCACAAATTTCATCGACTTAAAGCATTTCCTTCTTCTTTAGATTTCTCTAACAGTTCCATCATTTCCTTCTAAAATTTAAGAATATTAAAATGAAGATTAATATGTAAATCATGACTTAGAGTTATAATATATAGCATGAACAAATTATGCCTTACATATTTTGACTCGCACCTGAGCTCCACCATCCTTTTCCTTCTTAAAATGTACAACTTGTAAAAAGAAATTCGATCACACTCTTCCCATCAAGTAATTCCTCCTCCTAATACATAAAATAAAGATGTCAAGATAAAGTCACAAGTCAATCAATTAAGAAACTAGAAGTTTTGTTAATTTCCAACATACAATTCTCATTTCAACAACAACAAAAGCAAATCGATCCTTAATTGTGATATGTTTAGCTTGCTTCGATTGGTGATTTTGAGCACATTTTGCCTATAATATTTAATGATCAATAACAATTCCAAAGTGATATCCATTAAACTAATTAATAGATTAACATTTTGATAATATACCTTAACAATAGGATCATTCCAATATGTGCAAAGAGTTTCCTGGGTCTTGAGTCAAATTCCTCAAAGTTTGGCTTGTTTGCTTTTGCATCCTCAACTCGAATCAAACTTTTAAAATGCTTATGCAAAGTTTACCGTGCATTCCTAGATCTGTTTCAAAATTTTGTTTAATCTATCCACTATGCCATCGCCTTCTCCATCAACAATATCTAACTCCGCATCTCACTTTTTTTTAAGAACAAAGGATAAATATAGATAAGAAACATGTAAAGTAAATGAAATTGGAAAATTATGATAAAACATTGAAGTGAAATTCCGTTGTTTACATAATCGCCATTTATTATTTTAAAAAGAAAGAAAGAGAGCTAATTAATAAAACAAAACACTAAGATTCTAAAAATAAAATAAAACACTATCAAGCAAAGAATAGTCGAACCTAATCGAAAAATACCAATACGCTTATTGTCCTACTACTTTTTCTTTACTTCTAAGAAAACAATTTGATAATTTTAAACTTAAACTTAATTGCATAATAATACATAACTAGTTCCTTTACGCTATTCAACATCTCCTATGGATTTCTACATAGCCAAATTCACAATAAATCAATGTCTTAAGAAACAAGTGGGAAGGTGACCTTGAGAAAAAGAAATTGAATATCAAGTAGCTATACTAAATCACAATGAAATTGATAAGACATTGTTATAAATATAACATGAGTTACTGGATATTTTAGAATTCCAACGAATTTGGTGCAATTTAAAAAATATTGACTACTTTGCTTTTAGAAGTATAAAAGGTGAATATGCCATCATTCTAATACCCCGATCCTTCAGTACACTCTAACCACAAACAAGATTCTCCGATAACCTTGCAAATAGATCCTTTGCTCAGTTGTAACATGGCCACTTAACAAGTATTTGATGAGAATTTGACAAAGTACTCTTAGCTAAGGATATGGAATATTTTATAAAAGTTCTAGTGAATATATAGTTGTTTGAAACTTTCACTTTAAAGTTGCTCAACAAACTGTATGTAAAATCAAAAGTCCTGTTACTAAAATAATAGATGTCAGCGATGCTAAAAACAGAAAGATGCTATTTATCCATGAGAAGACAAGAAAAGGTAACAAACAAACGTAATAACGAAAGTTAAGAAACATCAGAAGTTGAGGATAAAACAAGCATCACTATATTCGTTTGATCACGAACGATTCGTAACCGATACAACAATGCAAAAGGAAAATTTGGAAAAGAAAAGGACACAAGCCATGAGAAGAAAGATGATGGGCCTCTAAATGATTAATCAAACATATGGCATTAGGTCGAGAAGAAAAGTCTTAGTAATATGGGCCTCCGAATTTGACAAGAATTCCTACTAAGACTGACCAAGAAAAACCCTAAAGTACTTAATTCTAAGCATCAAAATAAAACTAATCGATCATCAATTATAACCTAACAACAAAGTCCTAAATGGAAGAAAGGGCTTAATCACATCTAAACAAGGTAAACTTACCAATCGCAGCAAAGATGAACACAATTTATTGCTAGAGTAATCTGGAATTCTGCTAGATCTTAATTGTCTTTGGTCTTAGTGAGACAAGTGTGTCTCTAGCAAACTTTGAAACAAATAAAAAAATTCCACCAGAGCATGAATGCAAAGGAGATAAGAATATTATTTGCATTCAACTCCATTCTATGAGTAATCAAGCC
Organism: Tetrastigma voinierianum; assembly: GCA_016808115.1. Lineage (NCBI taxonomy): Eukaryota > Viridiplantae > Streptophyta > Magnoliopsida > Vitales > Vitaceae > Tetrastigma > Tetrastigma voinierianum. Next base: position 1,245,050 of record JAEQBH010000149.1, read on the forward strand.
TGTGTTGATGGAGGCAAAAATGACCTCATTAGGGTTTATCCTAATTTTGCAGAACTAAAGAATAGCCTTTACTGTCAAGGTGTGGATACATGAAACAACCATTTCGATGAAATTATACAGCTAAGGCCCTGCTTTATCTTAACCATTCACAAGGTACCACTTTCACATGAGACTCCACCACCCAATAAACTAACATATTTGTAATTTAAGATGGACTACCGCCTTCCAATGACAAACTGAACGAACATTTTGTAGCTCCATTTGAATTTAACTAACTACTGACTGAAAGTTCTTTCTTTCTCTCATTTTTATCTTGATAGAAATGACTCCTTTCCTCCATCCCAAAATTGCAAATGATATCCATATTAATAAAATTGATAAAGTAGTAAAACCAGGCCATATATTTAATAGCTATTAAGAACATTACCCAATTTAGCAGATTAACAAACCTGTGAAAAGACCCAAAAATAAATAAATGTGATATTATCAGTCATTATCCAGAACTATCTATAATATGGGGCTAAAGAATGCTTTTTACTTGAACAACTGTAACATGGTCCATGGCAGCTAATTTTTTTTTCTTGTGTATCATGGCACATTTTCCATTATCTAAAGAGGGATGAAACTCAGATAGTTTTCTTTCCATCATCATTCTCCGCACTCCACTACAGCTGGATAAGAATACTTGACAATCGATTTTGAATATGATATATCAATCAAGCAATGGATAGAACTAAATAAGCACCAATGGATATGAAACCTTCTCTAATAATCTCTAAGAACACAAAAGATAAAATAAGGAAATTGTGCAGATTTGATACAAAAATGCTACAGTATATCAAGCAAGAACACAATGTTATTTAAATGCTTTCCAAATGTGTGAGTTTTAGATCAAAGAAGATGGAAGAACCGCCGGCATGTTAATACACTGAATAGATAAGGAATCCATAAACTCGCGCTACTAATGGTATAATCGCATATTTCTTCTTAGCATAATTGGAACCTGGATTTTTAAATGATGGCAGTAAATATAGATATATTACCATCAATGATCCATCGTATGATTAAATCATCATCATCCAGATTTACTATTTGTTTTGGCATTGTATGCAATCCCTTGATATGAATCCCAACTCCGACGGAAAGCTTTGCTCGATTGAACTCATTAATTTGCCTTCCTTTTTCTCGATCGATAAAGTAATTTTCGCCTTTTTTTGCCTCAGTTGCTTTGTTCTATTTCTTAATCCTACGTGCGAATTTCTGCTTGCCGTAGTTTCGTTGAAGCTATACAATAAATTTAATGGATAGGTCAGTTTTGTTATCAATGATTTATGAAAAAAATAGAATACCGCTTGATAAATTCAATGAATATATTACTTCTTACCTGCACTACTACTTTGATTAGGTTGATTGGACTCAGTTTGAAGTTCTGAATTAGATGGCTTCCATCTAGAGAGCGCTGAGAGTTGACTCATGATTCAATTTATGAATATTGTTGACCGAAGTAAAGTGCAACTGTGGATACATTTGAAGGAGTACTACTGTTCTAACAACATACTTCTTGCTTACCATCGAAAGACTAAAAACCCAAAACTATTTTTCTCTCAACACCTACATAAATAAACAATGAAAATGACTTAATTTTTGGTATATTAAAGCATAACTACAACTTTATGAAAGAAACAACTTAAAGTGTCGATAATTTAAATTACATGAAATGGAAAGATTATTGATTAAATTCAACATCCGTATCTTCATCAACACAATTCACTTCTTCTACTATAATGCTTTTCTGGTGATAGGCTCTTTCCTCTCCTCATTAATAAATCATTTTTATATTTGTCAATTATATTATCGTCAAATTTCAGATCCATATCATCTCTTAGCAATAAATCATTTCTTTGAACCCCAAACATAATGAACACCACTGTTTGTAATTCATCTTGATACACTTCTCTATCATTGGAAATTATCCATGAACCATTTTGCATTTTGTGAAGATCACATATATGTCTAGCCAACCAGACAATCCTCGCCAATTCTTTTCCCCAACTTCGTGTCATCGAGATAAAAACTGCTTTGGCTTGGCAAGCGAGCACAAGATATAGAATCATTTACACTATGCACTAACATTGACGCCACACACGTCATCTATATGAATTACTGATTTTCTACTCACGAGATCAAACCACTCACATTTGAAAAGCACAACCCGTCTTTGTACAACAATCTAACTCAAAAATATCGCTACGACCCATAAAAATCAATAACATTAATATTCATCATGATTCCCCTGTCCATCAACCACACTATTTTAAGGTTATTCAGCTCGACTAATATCAGCATCCTTGGTATGAAACCATGCCATTGACAATACAAGTGTTATATTTCTTAATCATAATATTTTGGTCTACATAAAAACCATATAATAAGTTTCGTAGCTTCTTAGAATGATTATTGTATAAATATCATTCAGTCAAAAAAAAAATCAGAGGCAGATTTTTGTATAAGCTGAATCTATATCTATATTATTGTATATAAACATTGTGTTTTCAAATTACTTACTTTTTTTTTCTAAACCATACAAACCTTCACTATTATCTTCTACATTCAATGGATTGTCTCGCACAAAGGTTCCATGTGTGCTCTAAAATAAATATTATCATTAATCATATATTGGAAAATGGTCATAAGAATCATTAGGCTCTTAAGTACACTGCATTCATATGTATTCTACATTTGGTATTAATATTTAGAATATACCAATGAGCTCTTTCCCAAATCCTCTCTTTCGTCATCAATATATTACAGCATCAACTAACATAAGTTTCGGGAGAAAATAGACAATCCACTGATCCTTTTTTTGAGCATCATTATTCCTTTCTTCTCTATTAAATTGAGTTTCAATTCTACGTATAAGTACATTAGTCGTGCTGCTATCTTATTTACGATATAACTCTCATAATTGATCCTCAGATCGAGCCACTTAACATTGCTTTATGATCACCTAGACTCACAAAAACATATTCAAAGTTATAATCTATAAATTATTCTAAGTCATTAAAAGAATACACTTTGTAAAGTAAATTCACTGTCATAAAGATCACTATTGACTGACCACTAAGGAATACTCATTTGGCAAAATGGAATGCCAAATACACCATTTAGTACACAAAGAAAGCCGGGAAAGATCATTTTATCTTGCAGAATTACAACTATGTCAGACTTCATTTTCTATTTCTACTTTTAAAGTCTTACAACAAAGTTGTTTTGAAAAATGTCCCAACTTTACAAGGCATCGACACCTCCTTCTTTAGGTATCCACGAATGCCGGTCAGGAGTAATTGCTAGTAAAAGAATATTATAACTGGTGACTCTTCTTTAACCTGATGATTTTGCCATCATTTATCAGATAACAACTAGAGATGTTGAAGCATACCCATCCGGAAACTTATGGATGAAGAATTCGCAAAACCCTTGTATTTCCTCAAATTTTTGATAAAGGCATACATGATGCTGCCGCATTACATATTTTCCATCACTTTCTTTATCGCCGCAACTCTTCGTGTTCATGTCTTCCAAATTCAGTGGCCTTGCTTTGAATGTGTCCTTTGTTTTACCCTCATTCAATAATGTTCCCAAAATGCTATCACAAATATTCTTTTGAATATACATTATGATCTAAAATAGTCTGATCGATCTATATTAATAAGGGCAAATAAAAAAATGCTTTTAACTAATCCATCCTATCAGAACGCTTTTTTGCTAATAGGATGCTTTCAAACTTTAAATCATTCAATTTAGTTGAAGCAAATATATTTACCACTAAGAGAACTATTGGAAGCACTCAAAGTTTGTCTACCACAATTTTCTTATGTTTAACCATGATTTAAGGTTGCAAAGTGTGCGTGTCCCATATAACAAATTTTACTCCTTAATCTAAGGGAACACAGTATCTTATTATAAGTAGGACAAGCCATGTATCTCATGACTAACCTACACTATGCCATAAGTCGGAAACATGGTGGTCCATAAAAGAGCCGTATTTGAAAATTTTTCCCCTTGATGCATCATATGTCTCACACCAATTTCCCATAACTCTTTTAACTCATCCACTAAAAGGCCAGTATACATCAATGTCCTTCCAGTGAATAGGTCCCGAATAAGCAATGATATTATAGAATCTTTTCATACATTTCAAGAGAGGGAAGTATATTGTAAAGAATTACGTGCCACATACTATAAGAATTACTTTATCCAAATGGATTAAAACCACAAGTTGTTAAAAAGCCAAGCCTAAGATTATTTGATTCTTGGGAAACAATGAAATTCCTATCAAAATCTTTCCATGATTTATCATCATGGGATGCCCTTAAAAATTTTCATATCATTAACTCTCTATCCTGCAAGCATCTCAGACTGTGAGTGCTTTACTAGAAAAAATAGTCTTTGAAGTTCAGACTTTAAAGGAAAATAGCGGGTCATCTTGTGTGTGGATCTTTCTGCATCTTTACCATCACTAATTCTTCTGATCTAGAAGTACCACAAGCAGGGACATTGTCTACATTGCTCAAACTCTTTCCAAAATAGTGCACTAACTGTTACAGCATGAATAGATATGGCACCCCAATCCCAAATCATTTTGAAGATCTTCTGAGTCGCAGTGAGATTTTTGGGAAAGTCCCGTAACCCATGTTAGGTAACACTTGTCAAGTAAATCGCAACATGTCAAAAGACTTATTGCTCCATTTGTTATATACTTATGAAGTAATTTGTCATGGAAAGACAATTTAGAGAATTTTGAACAACTCGAATATAATTTCATGGAGTTTCTTCAAATAATCTATCAAAACTTTTCTTCGTGTAGTTCTTGCGGACATCATCTTCTTACATAATAAAAGCCATTACTTCATATAATTTTTACAGTCATCTAACATATCTTGATCCCAGAATATCTTCTATTCTATCGCTTGGTGGAACTCCATCATCAATAACCTTACATTATTAGAATGATCTTTATTCTGACATTATAATTGATTTTTCTTACAGAAATATCTAACGAAAGTAAAATCCTTCAGTCCCCTTGTGATTAGTGAAAGATGATCAAAAACTACATCTTGGCTCCAAACATATGGAATTCAAATCAATCTATGCATGTGGACATCTAACTCTCGTTAATTGAAAACTCAGAGATCATTCACAAATTTCATAAAAAGATTTAACTCCTTCCACATAATTCAGTGATCATTTTTTTTTCTCTCACTATCCAAGTTGATTCATGTTTTTGGCGGTAATAGAAAGGAAAAATTTATGAGTACAACTGTTAAATTATATTAAATATCTACATTCTTGCTACTTAAAGAGGTTAAGTAAGAAAACTAAAATGATATGATATAATGGAAAAATATAAAATTCTTGAGCTAAAAATGAAACATAGCAAAATATATATATATAATTTGAGAAAATAAAACATTCAGACTCATCCTGAGATGATATTTCAATGGTACCAATAATTAATCACCTTCAAGATCGCTCTGAAACCAAATAACTAAACAAAGCCAATAACAAGTAAAAGACAAAGATAATGAGCTTTTTGAATTAATGATTTTTATTTGCTGGTTACTAAACAAAGGTTAAGCTCAACCTCTTAAGTTATATTTGGGATAGTTAGCAATGTAAGATCTTTTATTAAAGTATAAAGTTCATGATTATTTTATCAAATATATATTGAGATATGACTATTTGATAGCAGCAATAACAAACCAAAATTGATAAGGAACATACAGAGATATGGTAAATTTTTTTTGTTTTCAATCCGAAATTAAGAAGAAACTTAAACTATTTAAATATAGAATAGTATTAATATTGTTCATGATGAAAAATGTAAATTCTATTTATAATTTTTGAGTTGTTATATAAACTATTTTTATATGGATTGTGAAATAAATCTTATCTCCCTTTATGATCACATTTTTTACTTGCTAAAAAATAAACCAAACACTATAAATCTTTTTCCTATTTCCTACCATGGTCATTGGGTTAGCACGGATCGGAAGAAAAATATTTGATTTTATACAATAATAGAAGTTGTTGAAAGCAAAGCAAAAATTTTTGGGTATGCAAAAATGCTAAAAAGCCCACTAGAAACACTGTTCCTCCTCCACATCCTATGTTCATAACTTACTGTGCAAAAGAAAGAATCTTTCTTCAATCACCTAAAAACCAACAAAACCTAAATTTAGATTCAGAGCCTCACATTCATAAATATGTTAGTGCAATTCTTAATTTTGACTACCAAAAAAAAGATGATGAAATATGAATATATATATATAGGCAGTGAGTATATATATATAGTTTCAGTTGAAACACACATAGATATGTAATATAAATAAAAATTTGGACCCAAGATAGTAGGTTATGAATAATTCGTAGACATGGAACCAAAAACATGAACTGAAACGGAATAAATATGAAACATAAGAGAAAGAAAACAGCAAAATACGCTTTATAGTTTAAAAACTATTGGTAAGTGAATGCCAATATCGGTTACTAATAAAAACGAATCATGTTCAATGTGAATTAAAAAGTCATGAGCAAATGTCAATGGCTAAAACCTGTAAAATTAAACACAACAACTATAGATATTCCACTAGATTTTAAAACAATCACTGATTTCCCACCATATTGGATCTTGTTATCCAACCTGAGCACTTCTTTCGTGTTTCGTCCCTAGATTGGCTAGGTTCCTCCAGGTGCATCTTCTACCCTATTCACAGTCACCCTAAAGAATCTCAACACCCCCTCCCTTAAATAAAATCTCAACAATACTACCAAAACACCATTTTCCCAATTTTCTACCATAATGACGTTAAAGGAACCTGGTCCTCCTAGACTTCACTACCTCATCAAAGACCTACTCCTAAAGCCACATACTATAAAACCTAAAAAGAGAAGGTCCTTACCACATCCACCACTCTCCAAAAAATCAAAGAATGGTGCACACAGGGTCTGCTGACACACTGCAATCACTCTAATTAAATTTTGCCTCCCGTCTCACAAATAATCTTCAGTGAAATCGTGAGAGTAACCTTTGAAAGGACTTTGATTGTCTCGCCCTCACTCTATGAAAGACCCCAAGTAAAGGAAGATTCTAAACTAGAGATATTTGCTGATTGGTTGAAATTCAGATTGGACCAATGATAAGCAATGATATTAAATATCATGCGGAGAAAGTAAATAATATGGTAGAAAACAATGATAACCAGTCATGGTGCATCATGTGAATGCAAGTGAATGCCCATGGAGTTTATAGTCGAGGAATTAGAGCACTTTGAGCTTGCTTGGGACCTCAGAAGCTAACCGATTTGAACTTTACCTCGCATCAAGTTTTCATGAACTGAATATCGATCAGATAGACTCAGTACTTCTTTGTAAGCTGCTAACCTACACACAATCATCACTTATGATCAGAGACATACAATAAACCACCTTTATATGTTAAGAAAGCAAAGTGACTACAACATAAAAGAATAGGAATTTAAGAGCCCAATGGTGATGTAAGTGAGAAAGAAGAAAAGAAGAATGAATTACAGAAATAACAGTATTGCATCTTATAATGGTAATTTTAAATACCTCTAAATGACTAAATTATATATCACATAAATAATGAAGATTACTGACATAATTAAAATCACCTCCGAATGGACCACTTATTTCAGAGTTTGATAGTGTGTGATTCATCGATGCTAGGTGAGTTTGGTTTGTTGCCAGCTTGAGCAAGACTAGAATGAATCACCCCCAACCTATGGTCTCTAGCAGCCTCATGCACCCGGCCAAAATTCCTTCATTCAATAGGGTAAAAGTTGCTCGAGAAGCCCGGTAAGGCAACCTATTTAAGCCCAAAGGAAAAGTGGCAGAGTATATCCCAAAAAGGACTTTTTTCCTTTTGGATAAAAAGCGGTGTGAAATTATAAATAAATAAAATCGAAAAGGATGATGAATTCTCCCCACAATTGCAGAAACGGATCAAAATGTGAATGAACTCCTCCACTATACAAGGAGACTATACAAAACTAAGACACAAGATCTCATCATCTCGAAACTCGACTAAGCTCTTCTTGATGTTGTCAAAACCTTTTAATCTACATTACGAGGACCAAGTTTCATCCGGAAAAATATAAATCTATATCATATGTAATGTTGCTTGCACTTAAATGATGTGTATTATTAATGGTTTAGTGTATAGTTTCATTAGATCTAATTGACCATGGTCAGTTTCTCCATCTTATGGTTAAGCCAAGAGTTAGAATAAGGTTCTTTTGGTAGTTCTTAAGGTTCTTTTGTGATACCACCAACTTAAGAGTACCTCAAGAGGATACAACAATTCTAATAGTTGTTGTATGCATGGGAGCAAGGAGAAAACAACTTGTCATATCCTTATTTACTTTTTGTCAGAAAACCCATGTAGCACTTTTGGACCTTGTCTTTGGATTTATTTGATCGTCAGTGGATTCTTTCATGCGATCTTAGTTTTTATTCTTTTTTTACGTTTGGTTCTTATTTTTCTCTTTTTGTTCTTCAGCCTTATCTTTGATTGTCTTGGGGTTGTTCCACCATTTTGCTAGGCTCCATCAATATTATATTTATTCGCATCGGAAAATTTTGGGATACCTCATTCAATATCGTAGTATAGATGGGAATTTGCCCGAGGCATTTAGAACTTGATGCTCTAGTCTAAATTGAAAATCCAAAATCAAATTATTAATAACAATGAAACATTCAGTGAAATTGATAAATCCTTAGCATGTATAAAAATCAACAAATAATCTTATAAAACAGGTAGAAAAAGTGCAGCATTTTGAAACGACGAGCCACAAGGTTAAATGCGAATTTTAGTTTAGATTCTAAGCGATAAATCTGAATTTTTTTATCGATTTTCCGTTGGAATAATTTCAATACCAATATTAACATTAACATAACTAAAGTGGGTATCATTCTTTCCTATGATCTAGCGATCACAAGTTCGACTTGCTGTCTGACACATGGCTTGAAATCTGAAATAATGTCATCATGGAACACAACAAATAGTAACTCATTTTAAATATACGCAATTAAAGTCATAAAGGAGAACTGCAAATAAGGATAATGTACAAGTAATCTCATATGACAAGGGATTAGAGTCAAGAAGTGACAGATTCCAGGTTTAAGTCCCAGGAATACGGAAAAAAATAGTTATCCATCAACCAATATAAATAACCTACCAATGTATCATGATTAGCATATTTAGTGTGTACATGTGCATATCATTTTATGGAATCATAAATACCATAAATTAGGCTTTTAACAAAAAGTAAGCATTTATCTTTTTAATAATATCCAGATATACAGATCAGTCTAAGACATACAAGAGTTTGCTTCCTTCAAAAAGCCTCTAGATGAGATTTGATTGCTCCTCGAAACCTATAGCAAATCAATACATCAAAAAGAAAAAGAAACTTTAAACTAAATTTAAGAAGTCTCAATTTTTTGTCTTCATTTCCTCATGACAAACAAGCCACCCCCTTGATTGAGCATCAAACCCACAAGCTGTAAAATTAAAATTCTAAAACAACTAAAAATTGTATTCTCTTATACCCTCAAATTTTCTCACCAAATGTTCAAATCAACACTACTCAAGCATAACTTTCATGTTACCCTTCTTCCACTTTCTCCCACAAATGGAAACGCCACTTTATTATAACAGAGAAAACATAAAATCAAGTTACGAGATCTCTCATGTTCTTTGTTTATCTTCTTGCGAGGTCTTAATCGAATATTCCAATCAAATAAACCCAAAATCACAAATTTCTCCGTCTTTTCCCTAATCACTTCTTATTCGAGCAACAAGAGTAAATTAAAATTAAAAAATATATATTTTGCTTTCCTTTGCTCTTCCGATAGATTAGAGAGCAAAAACGGCTCAAAATATTTTGTATGTACTTTCTGCTGGGCTTTCTAACTCAACCATTTCGGCAAAGGGAGTATAAAACATTGAATTAAAAGCCTAAAAGAAATTATAAATCCAGATACTTCAATCAGCATAAGCAAGCAAAATACCATGAAAAATGCGCACATTTTTCCTTTCTGCCCGAAGCAAATTAGAAATCCAATTCAAACAAAATCTATAATCTCCCCTGTCTTGCTCCTCAACCAAACCAATGCAAAATATAAAAATAACTATGACTCTTTTCTCATGAAATAAATCATATATTCCAACCTGAAACATGAAATCAAATATTTCTTCCTCTTCTCAAATATTTACTTCCCCCATTTTTCTTGCTCATTCTTTGCCTCAGTTTTACATTCATCAGATGATATTTAATTGAGCAAAATTAAAATCTTCTTACAATCAATCTTTATTTTCTCTACCTTTCTCCACCCAGAACCACCAAAATCAACGATATTCCCAATCACATTTGATCTCAGAGCTCCTCCACTTTCCATGAAAAAAACAAGGCAATTATTTTCAAACACACTCTTCAAATTACCTTGTTTTCCACCATTCTGGCCATGAAAATCCGATATTCCAATCAAACCATTTAACCCAAACAAGCGCACAACATAAATTAAAGTTCAAAACAAAAATTCCTCCTTTTCAGCGAAAAATCACGAAGATAATACGAAATTCCCACGAAAAAACACAGCTCATTCGAACAATTACAAAACAAACAAAACCCTAACAGATAGAGCATAGAAAAATCGAAACAAGAGCAAATCAAAGTAGATAGAGAGACGGAGAGGAGAAATAGTGACACCTGAGGAGAGAGAAACTAGGGTTTTGTTGGATGAGATTGCGAGATTAAGCGTGGCACGACTTAAGATCAGAGTCTGAAGGCAGTTTTGGAAGAAACATCTCCCTCCATTTTATTTATATTTCTCTTTTTTTTTTAATTATTTCATTGTCTATATATTTATTTTATTTTATTTTATAAAAATACAGTTAAATAATTAATTCTTCTTTTAATAAGGGCTTGAAAATTATTGGATCATTATTAAAAGCCCATTTGATTAGTTTAAAAGCCCATTTAAAAACAATTATGCTTTTAAATTTGATTCCGTTTTTTAAAACTGTTTTTGCTAATAATTTTAAAGCTATGTATAAATCCTTGAAATATTTTTGTTTACTCCTTTTTTTTTTAAATAAAAAAACTTTTTGGTATGCTCATCCATTGGTCGAACGAGAGCAATAGATTAACATTATTAACAAATAAAAAAATAAAAAATACATGTTTGATAACTAAAAATAAAAATATATTTTTATTTTGAAAATAATAAATAAGAAAGTAAATGGTTTTTCAATTGTAATACAATAACTATCTTTTTAACTGTCTAATCTTATTTTCTCTTAGTTGTTTTAAAATATATATAATTATGTAAATATATAAAAATTTAACAATGTACTAATATTAATAAAAATTTATTTTAAAAATGTATCTAACCTTATTCTTCAATGTTTTTCCCATGTTACTTATAATTATAATTTGAATTTACAATATCAATAATGGACAATAAATAAATATTGGACCGGGTATGCCGGGAGGCTTCGAAGGCTGGAAGCTTTGTGGAGCGCTTGACAGAGGAGGTCGACAAGCCTCGGATAGACCTGGAGAGGCAAGAGGTTTTGGCTAGCTTGAGGGGCGAGGTGATCGCGAGCTCGGGAAGCGGGCCTGCTCCCGTGGGCCTCGAAATTTCCTTGCACTTTCTAACGTGAGATGGTATGAGAGTTTTGATATTTCTAGTTAGTAGACAAAAAATGTTGTTTGTTTTGTCAGTGAGGTTGTTACAAGTTGATTTTATCATTTTGATAAGATTTAGATCCATAATAAGTTTGTAATTCTACTAAGACAATTTAAAAAATTGTCACCCAATGATTTATTTGGGGCGAAAATATTGATAATAAATCGTCCTACAAAATTAAGTAACTTTAAATACAAAATATAATTCGTCCTGAAAGTTAAAAACATCCCGGTATATTTTCCCTCGGAGTGAATTGTGACCGCAAATTGACGGGAGAAAGAAAAATAGGCGCTTACCATTTTGTAGACAAATTTTAAGTTTTAGATCCTTCACAATTATGTATATTTGTGGAATGAAATCATTCGATACCAAAAATTTCGTGCCCAATTTTATAATTTGTTGTAGTGTAGTGGTCGAAAAGGCGCTCATGACTTAATTATACAAGCCTTAATTGGTTGAGTCATCGATAGATCCACTGTTACATGGACTTTGTTGGTCGATTCCTCGACATTGCACCCCTACAACACAAAGAATTGTGGAATAAAGAGGTGGGTCTGATCTATTTAGGTTGGTTATACTAGGTTGTGCAGAGTAGCTTGGATGGGGAGAGTGCAGTTTAGCGATTTATTGTTGAGGGCGTCAGACAAACACTTATATTTTGGTGGAAGTTCTGAAGTTTAGTCTTTGAGAAGGAAGCTCTTTGATACTCAATTTTGTATGGCATTCGCTCTCGAGATAGTTATTGAACTAAGTTTCGGTAATTCTCATTGAAGTTAGGCATTACTTAACTTCACAACCTTTTGAGCGCAACCTTTTGTAACATAATTTTGTTATCGTTTGTATGCTCTCTTTTCTTTCTTTCTTTCATTGCTAAGGGACTAGCAATATGTGGGTTGAAGTGTGATGAGTGCCCAGTGCTATTTTGGTATTTGTTTATTTCGGGTTTTGAGTGCTTTTGTGTACTAATCATTACAGTAACTCGATTTGCAAATTAAGGTCCCTACTATTTCGCGATCGCATTTTGTGGCAAATTTACTGCGATTTTGCTAGCTAAATTATGCGAGGTGTTGAGTCGATCAAGCCGCGAAGAATTCAAGTCAAACTCAGCATTGCGGTCAGGCAGGAAGGAAGAAGCGAGTGAAGAAAATGGAGCATTGCGGGGTTTATTCTGTGACACTATTCCCGGCTCAGCATTGTTCCTCTGATTTGCCCATTCACCTTTACGCTATGCCCGGTTGCTTTTTGCTTTGGTTTCCATTTACCTGTAATAACCTTAGATTTGGTTTTTGTAACTTCCCTTACACTGAGCATCTATATAAGCCCTAGTCTGTAAAAACTTTGTATCAATCAACCCACTTCACGTCAGCAATAGATAGGGCGACGGTTTCGCGGCTAGCCTATCCTTTCTCCCATTTCTTTCATTTCTTTTCACTTTACCATTTCTTAGCGCTCTTGAGGATGACAACTCAGAGGATGGTTGGCTAGACCTCTTCCTCCTTGAAGAGGAGGGCTACTAGGCAATGGTTTGGATGTAACTTGCGGTCCTCTATTTTTAACGTAGGCATTTATTTTCATTTATGTTCCTATCCTTCCCTCTAGGTTGAAATCTCCTAGATTCATCTTGATTGACCAATATTTGGCAATCTTTTAAGGTTCATTGAATGCTTATTGTTAGATTCAGTGATATTCATTAGTTGCCCTCTATTTGTTACTATAAGATGGGTCAAGGAGGTAGGTTTTCACTGTTTGGGACCATGAATGTTCGTTAAATGCAAGTTCTACTGTTTTTCATGTATGCAGTTATGGGTATTTGCATTCCTGCTTCTCACCTTAGGTTAAAATCTCTTAGGCATGCCCTCCTTAATGTGTATTTGGCAAGCTTTTTGGGTTTAGTTGATACTTTCATTAGATCCACTAATGCCTAGTTAGTTGTCTCCTATTAGTTATTGTGGGGTAGGGTTTTTTGAGATAATAATTTTTTCACTACTACGGGACATTTATGCCTAATAAAATGCTTTCTATCAAAAGGAAAATTATTAGGGTCTAGGTTTTAAAGCTAAATGAAGATCCGGTTCGGGAAATGACTATATGTCATGCTCCCAATGCGAGGAAAAAGACCCAAGGACATGTTAGTTGCCTTAAAATCCTAAACCAGTGACTCGAAACTTCAAGGGGTTCTATTTTACATTTTTTTCTTATTTTATTTTCAGCCTGTGACCATCGGCTCTGGTTTTTACCTGTGGCCTGAAATCCAATTGAAATTCACGATTTTGAACCTCATTAGTCATTTATGCAAAAAACCCATCTGAGTTCGGCTCTAGAGCCAAAAGCTATACTCACAGGTAGTTTTGCTACGGCCGTAGGAGGAATTTAGGACTCTCATGTTGTTGATTCGGATCACCCTACGGTGTGCAATCACAGATGCTATACAGTATAATGGGCTAGAAGCTCGCGCCATATCTAGGCCCTTGGAGATGGCTTCAGAATTAGCCGTTCCAGGAACCTTAGTTTGAAGCATGAACATCCCGATTTCTATGGGAATAATGGCCTCCATACCATAGGTAAGAGCAAATGGTGACACTCCAGTCGACTTTCGGCTAGTTGTTCAATAGGCCCAAAGGACTCCTGGTAGCTTGTCCACCCATTTTCCCTTAGCTGAATGCATACGCTTTTTCAAAGTTGTCAAGATAGTTTTGTTGGAAGCTTCCGCCTGGCCATTGCTCTGCGGGTATCGAGGGGTTGAGTACAAGTTTATGATTTTTAGCTAGTGGTAGAAGTTTCTATATACTTTTCTATCAAACTGTGGGCCATTATCAATTATGATCGACTAAGGTATTTTGAGCCAGTACACAATATTCTTCCACATAAATTGGGTGACTTCCTTGTCTTTAATGGAGGCGAAGGCTTCAGCTTCTATCCATTTGCTAAAGTAGTCGGTGGAAACCAACAGCGACTTTTAAGGAAATTTGGGGAGGTGGGCAATGGTTCTGGCATATCAATTCCTCTTGGGCAAAGGGCAAAGGGCAAAGGGCTTGTAATGGTGGCTAGGTCTCGAGCTAGAATCCTCGATACAGGAGCTTGCTGTTGATAGCGATCACATTTCTTGACATAGGCAGCTGCATCTGCTCTCATGGTTGGCCAATAATACCCTTGTGCATGGGCCCTGTGAGCTAAAGTTCTACTGCTCGGATGGTTTTCGTATACCCTCTCATGAAGTTATACTAGTATATGCTGTCCCTGCTCAATGATGAGACACTTAAGATACGGCCCGTCTAGAGACTGTTTGTAAAATGTTCTCATTTATTAAGGAAAACCGTGTCGCTTGGACTTAGACCTTGTGGGTTTCAGCTTTATTGTTCGGAAATTCTCCCAAGATCAGATAATGTAATATAGAAGTCATCCAAACTTACTTGATCTGTTATAATAGACGATGTAGGCTGGTAGTAGATTGGGAGGAATACAGTTTATTTTATTAGGACGGACGGCCCTCTTGCCAATGTGTACACTCTTTCATTGGAGTCACCCAGGATATCTCAAACTAAGCGAAGTAAAAAACTCCTGCCGTGGTTGTAGTCGGGGCCCATATGCCATACGTTAGTCTCACGTTTTGTATTCTCCGTTTACCTGTCCTACTACCAGTTGAGAGTTGTTGAGGATGAGGAGTTTCTTTGATGATACTGATTGAGCGAGATCGATTCCGGCTAGGATTGATTCATACTCAGTCTTATTATTGGACGCGGGAAAATCTAGTCGTATGGCTTGCTCTACCTTTTCCCAGATAGAGCTTTGGTGCAGCCAGGCCCTAGCTCAGTTTGTGAGGGCTTACGTCCGTGAGATCGACCAGCCATTGTTATCTAGTCTGCTCCAAACCCAGGGGAGTTCTACTAGAAAATCCTCCAATACTAGCCCCTTTAATGCCAAGCGAGGTTTATAGTGAATACCGAACTTGCTTAGCTCGATCGCCTATCGAGCCATCATCCCTAATAGGTCAGGGTTGTGTATAATGTTTCACATAGGGAGATTGGTTAGCACGACGATAGGGTGTGCTTGAAAGTAGGGGCGAAGCTTCTTGGCTACCACACGGAGGGCCAATATCGCTTGTTCTAGACGGGTATACCACTTATGAAGAATATCGGTATTTGTTTTCGGTTTTTGTCTTCTTTGAACAATGCTACGCTTACTGAGACTTTTGACACTATTTAGTAAAGATAGAGTGTATCCCCTACCCCTGGGCTAGCTAGGATTAGTGGTTTGGTAAGATACTCTTTGATAGCCATAAGGGCATAGTCTCACTCTTCATTCCAGCCAGCCCCTTTAGCTCCCTTTAGGGCAATGAAAAATAGTTTTAAGCGGTGAGTGAAGTGGGATATCGCGCGAGATGCGCGATGATCGGGTTGGTTATTTGAACACACTTGGAGGTAGGAGTATGGGAGTCCATTATTGTTTTGAGTTGAAGGGGATTGGCCTCAATCCCTCTTTGGGTCACCATGAAGCCTAGGAACTTATCTGTGCTGACTCCGAACGCACATTTCAGAGGGTTAAGTTTCATGCCATATCTTTGTAACAACTTAAAGGCTTCTTATAGGTGCCTGGCGTGGTCAAAGTGTTCTTTGGATTTTACTAGCATTTCATCGAAATAGGCTTCTATGGTGTTGCCCAATAACGGTCAGAATATATTAGTCACCGACCTTTGGTAAGTTGCCCCGACATTCTTCAGACCAAAGAGCATCACATTATAATAGTACAACTCTTGCGGGGTGATGAAGGTCATTTTCTCTCAGTCAGGCTGGTGCATGAGAATCTGATGATATCTAGAGAAGGCATCTAGAAACGAAAGTATTCTGTGCCCGGTTGCGGTGTCAACAATCTGATCTATATGAGGCAAGGGGAAGCTATCCTTTGGGCATGCTTCATTGAGGTCAGTGTAATCCACGTATACTCATCACTTTCCTCTTTTCTTTGGAACTACCACCACATTGGATAACCACTCAGGGTACTTCACTTCTTAGATGAAGCCTGCTTTTAATAAGTTATTAACCTCCTTCTGGATGATTTGATGGCCATCCGGTGCCACTTTCACCATACATCCCTAGCAGACGGCCACAGGGATGATATTTAGCTTATGAAGTATAATACAGTTCATCCTACCATATCTGAGTGAATCTAGGCGAACACATCTACATTATTTAACAGCACGAGCCATAACTGTTCCTTATCTTCACTGGATGAAGAGAACTGACATAAGTGAATTTTTTTGGCCCGTCTAGCGTTATTTTCTCTAGGGGATCCACAGCTAGTGGATCCCTTTCTTTTGCTTTGATCTAGGCAGTGAATTGTGATTGCTACACGGGGCTCAAATCTTCAAGGGGAGGATTTTCAGGGTTCTTCTCCCATTTATGTTCCTGTGTTGATAGCTGATAGCACTGCCGTGCGGATGGTTGACTGCCTAAAAGGTCAACTTGCCCAATGTTAGTCAAATAGCTGACCGTTTGATGGTAGGTTGAAGGAATAACTTTCATCGAATGTAGTCAGACCCGCCCCATTATGGCGTTGTAAGGCCCTAAATATTAGATGATCAAGAATAGAACTCGTTGAGTTACTGGCCCGGCATTCATAGGGAGAGCGACATCTCTTAGTTTTTTGATAGTCGCACCGTTGTAACCGAAGAGGATCCGCCTGGCTGAGTTCAACGTTCCTATAGAGTGTTTCATCTACTCGATTGTCGTAATTACCTTGAGTTTTCCATATTTGCTAGGATCTACCGATTTAGCATGCACATCAAAGCGGATTAATACAGAGGGTGAGAACTAGAGCATCATAGTGAGGCACAATTATCCTGTTTGGGTTGATAGGAGGAATGGATATGAGACCATTTATTGGCTTGGTTTCTTTGTGCCTTCCTTCCGTGTGTATGCCATTCACCCTAGCTTTGACTATGGTGACTCTTAAGAGCTTCTTCCGTTGGCGCTTACGTGATATTGGTGGATTGGCGGGTAGCTATCTGCTGGTTGTGGTCTAGATTCTATCAAAGTTGTCACGCCGGCTGTGATTTTGTCCGTTGCTTGCCTTGACTCCACCTCGTGGTCAGGTTCCTTGACATATCTCTTGAGATGTCCTGCCTTGATCAGCTTTTCCACCATAAATTTTAGGCTTGACTTTATCGGTCTCATGCTATGGTCTCTATGAGAATCATGGGGCTGGTTTCTCTATGAGGGATCCGTTTGGATCGAGACGGGGACATTTAAACTGCGGGAAAATCCACGAATGATGGGTAATAGCCTCTTATAAGAAATGTTCCGAGGGGTAAACTATGGGGGCTCTCTCTTTTGTTGTAATTGGTCACAGGATCGCTTTCGGTTTTTGTTTTGACTCTCTTTAGATTTGGAGGGTTGTTTCCCAGGTGTCTTATTTCCTTTGGCTGGTTGGATTGTAATCATGATAGTCTGGGTCGCTGCATGGATATTGTCCTCCAACATTGAGTACCTATCATCTCGTCTACATAATTCTTCCATTGTTGCCGGCGGGTCTAAAGATAATGACTAGAAAAAAGGACTAGATGGCCCAAAGCTTTTCCTGAAGTTTTGGAGGACTGCGTCCATGATGTACAACTCTATTTGCTAGATGGCTTGCCCGAAGCTCCTTGTGAAGTCATGGATTGACTCTTCTTCCTTTTTGAGAATGGTTTGTAAAGAGCTGAAGTCATGGATGGCTGCTCTAAGGTTGGCCTTGGGGAGGATACTCCGACTTTCATAGACGGGCCTCCTGATTCCCGTCTAAGTAGTGCCAACCAGTTTTAATATGGAAGGTTGGCTTAGGCCGCTTCGCATCGTGGGCTAAATGGACATGGGCCAGAAGCGGTCAGGCCATCAGGCCCATTAGTGAATGAGTTTAAAGCCATGAGCCCACTCCTGTGTAGACCCGAAGATTCTACTATAGCTAGTGTACAAGTAATTGATTACTATGTCTTAAAGCAAAGTTTTTCTATTGACATTCTTGGTCATATATTTTCTTTTAGCTTATAGAGACACTTCATAGTTTACCGAACCTAGAGTCCTATTTATAACCCTTTTTTAACAGATCCATTATGAGCATAAGAGGGAATAAGTAAAAAAGGAAAATAACTACGCTTGAAGTTACGTGACTAGTAACGTTTAACGTGAAACAATTGACTAGCCTCTTTAATAAAGTAACGGGTGCACATGTATCGGATTTCTGTCTTAAATGAGTGCAACCATTTTTTTCGAGAGATATTATACTTAGGTCTAATTATAAACGAAATTTGGACATGACTTGCTAAATGCTTAAACTACTAGATCATTTAAGAATCCAATTATTATGGTAAAGACAAGAGAAAAGGAAAAGAAAATCCCATTAATATCAACACTACTCTTTACTAGAAAACTCATATCATGTTCACAATTAAAGCATATGCTCACCTAGATGAATGGTTGCTCTTGTCATCAAAAGCACGATCCCTATCTCTATGAGCACTCCTACTTCTGAGCCATACTGGTATTCCACATTGTTTTGACTTCTTCCCCTGTAATCATCATCCTTATAACCATTTCTACCATACCGTTCTTTAGAATCTCTACCATAACGATTAACTTCAAGACCATATGAGTCCCCATTTCTATCATACCGGTCATCATCTCTGCTGCCCCATTCTCTTTCTCTCCCATAACTATTTCGATCTTCATCTCTTCCATAGAGATCTTCATATCGATCATCATCATAATGATCACCATATGCACTGTAACTAGTATTTGAATTGGGCCTATACATACCACCTGCTAAGCTTGTGTTGAGAAACCTGATAGCAAAAACAAAAACTAAATAAAACAAACCATAAATCTCATATATAGGTAATCTCTATAATTTTAATTTTTCTTAATTTTTGTTACTCCCTGTTGCCAATCTAATAGAGATTTGAGACAAATTTATAAATCGATGCGCATATGAAAACTTAATGTTTGCTCACGACATGATGAGCGAGAAATAATAAATATTTACACATGAGCGAAATTTATAAACCCGTGATCACGAGTTTTTATTTGATTTTTGCTTTCTTATGTTTTATCAACGCGACTTGTTGCGATCGTGTGGTGATTCGTTAGTTTATTCGTCGGTTTTTTCACAAGACTTGGAATCTTAAGGTATTAGTGGTGGGTGGATGGTAGACCGCCCAGAACACGTGCCGCAGCGTTGTGGCGTGATGGAATCCATTCGAGACGACGGGCACGGATCGTAGCATAGGGAAAGTCCGAGACAACAGCTAACTCGGAAACCTCGGGCAATTGGAAGGTGAGGCTGAACATGCGAGAAGATAAACCACCTCGGGACGGAGAAAGAGCGGGAAGTAACAAAGGCAACAGGACCCGCAGGCATGCTTTGTGAAGGGTATGGTTGAAGATTAATATGATAGTGAATGTATAACGTAAGGGAGTAAAGAGCCAATAAATGTCTCATTTAAACTGATCAAAAAAAAAAAAAAAAAAACCATAAATCTCATATATAGGTAATCTCTATCATTTTAATTTTTCTTAATTTTGTTACTCCCTGTTGCCAATCTAATAGGGATTTGAGACAAATTTATAAACCCAGTACACATGAAAACATAATGTTTACTTACAACATGATGAATAAGAAATAATAAATATTTACACATGAACAAGAAATTTATAAACCCACGTGATCTGAGTTTTTATTTGATTTTTTTTGCTTTCTTATGTTTTTGTCATTGACTTGTTAAGTCGTGTGGTGGTTCTTGTTAGTTTATTCGCCGATTTTTTATGTGGATGATTATTTCAATCAGATAGAGAAGTCACATTAAATACCCATTGATCGGTGTAAACTACACTAAGACTTGGAATCTTAGGTATTATATGTGGAGTGGGTAGACCATGAAGACCACGATATACGTATTGTGCGTGTTGAGATCCATTTAGATATTGACCTAGATCCAGTCAACGGGGAAGGGCCGGAACTGACAACCCTAACTCCAAAACCTCGGGATTTTGGAAGGGTGAGCTAGAACAAACGAGAAGATAAACCACCTCGGGCAGGAGAGAAAGAAGTGAGTAAAGAAGGCGTAACGAACCACAAGAGCATGCTTTTTGGGGAAATTTATGGTTGGAGACTAATACGATAGTGAATGTATAACGTAAGGGAGTCAAGAGCCAATAAATGTCCCATTTAAATATTGCGCATGTAAAGTTCCTCCCCCCCCCCCTCTTAAAGGGTATAAAAGGGGGGGAAAGGAAGATCAAAGGGGATGAACTGAAATTTTTGTCGTGATCTACTTTGTGGAAAGCGGAAAGCCAAGACCTTTCCATTGGTGCCATCTGTGGGAAAATCCCACCTTCCTTGCGACTAAGATATTAAGACGCTTGACATGTATTGTTATAACGTGATGTCGTTTGGATTGAAGAAAGCAGGATCCACATACTAGCACATGATGTCCCAGGTATTCGAGCCTCTGGTGAGCAGAATTGTAGAGGAGTACATTGATGACATTCTGGTGAAATCTAAGTTGTGAAGGGATCATTCTAGGAAGAGTTCTATCTATATTTGGTCGTCTTGGTGACTGCTGTTAGCGCGATATTGGTAAGGTTAGGTCCTAATAGTAAGCAAAGGCCAGTTTATTTCGTTAGTAAAGCGCTCTCTAAAGTGGAGACCAGGTACATAGACTTTGAGCCAATGGCGCTAGCTATTAGAATGGCAGCAAAGAAACTCCGATTGCACTTTTTGGCCCACACCATAATAATACTCACAGGCTCACCGATTAGAGCCATACTCCATAAGAAAAATGCATCTGGGAGGCTTTTGAAGTGGGCGATAGAGCTCAGCGAGTTTGACATAGAGTATCGACCTAAGAGTGCAATTAACGGGCAAGTGTTGGCTCACTTTATTTTGGAAAGGTAGGAAGTACTTCCCTAGGGGGTTGAGGACGAAAGGTGGATCCTTGAAACTGACGAATATTCTTGGATGCAAGGCGGGAGCCGGCGTCAGAGGGACACATGAAGGTTCCTCTTGTCATACAAGTGATCAAACCATGTATTAGTCTCTAACATTGAGGTCAGTATGAAGTAGTCGCCCTAGCAGGAGTAAGGGTAGTCAACGGCTCTCAATTGCGGCCATATAGCCGATTGCAACTCGAGTTAGTAGTACGATTCTGAGAGGGAACCTGAGGCTAGGCGAAAGGATAAAATAGTATTTACAAATGGCCCGACCACTTCTGGCTGAATCTAAGCACTTGGTGACCTGATGCAGATCTAAAAATCAAATGGTAGATGCCTTTTCCAATTTGGCGTCCAACACATTGTACCCATGTAATGTGGAGTTGAGCGTCATGGACCGTCCGTCCATTTCTAGCGTAGCGGTCATCGCCATCGATCACTAAGCCGAGTTGTCTTGGATGACCCACATCTCAGAGAATTGAAAGAATTGATCTTTACCTAAGAACTGAGCTGAGGCAGTTAAATTAAGGGCTTGAGCAACAAGATATTCCCTAATAAAATGCATGCTGTATAGGCGATCATTTTCGAGCCCATACTTAAGGAGTATACCCTAAGGGGAGGCTAAGCGGATCATAAAGAAAGTTCACCAGGGCGTGTGCG
This sequence comes from Tetrastigma voinierianum, assembly GCA_016808115.1. NCBI lineage: Eukaryota > Viridiplantae > Streptophyta > Magnoliopsida > Vitales > Vitaceae > Tetrastigma > Tetrastigma voinierianum. The sequence continues at coordinate 1,267,444 of JAEQBH010000149.1, forward strand.
CTGCACATTAGAGGCTGATCGTTGTGCCACTAGAATTATGACTCATGGTTGCTACTGGACGATATTGAAGCATAAATCTGAGGCGTATGTGTGCAAGTGTGATGTATGCTAAAGGTTCGGCAACGTCATCCATGTGCCAACAAAGCACTCCATTCTGTGACAAGTCCGTAGCCTTTTTATAAGTGGGAGATTGACATTATGGGACCTCTACCTTTGGCTACTGGCTAGTAGAAGTTCATGCTGGTAACCACTGATTATTTCACTAAGTGGTGGAAGCGAAAGCCTATGCATAGGTCATGGAAACACAGCTCGTTAAATTTATGCAGAGGAACATCGTGTGCAGATTCGAGGTCCCGCATTCCCTCGTCTCGGATGACATGCCATAGTTCATTAGCAAAGCATTCTAACAATTCTATATAGAGTACGAGATCAAGAACACCTCGATATACTCAATCCAATGGGCAGGTTAAGGTCACGAACAAAACTTTGCTCAGGTACTTGAAAAAGCTCTTGACAACGGCAAAAGGGAAGTGGGTAGATGAATTGCCAATAGCGCTTTGGGCCTATCGTACAACTCTTAGGCAACCCAATGGGGAGACCCTGTATGCCATTGCGTTTAGCGTAGAGGCATAGATTCTTGTCGAGTCTAGGCTCGAACCTACTTTGGCAAGGCGACCACTGCGGCTCTCGCGGGTGTTGGATGAGCTCGAGAAGAAGGGAGAGAGGCGACCATAAGACATGGATCTACAAGCCCTGGGACGTGCGCAGGGAGACTGGTCCTTTGGCAGGCCATTGAGGAAGGGAAGCTAAAATCTAACTTGGAAGGGCGGCCATCATTCTGCTGATAGTTCTGAGGAGCATACAGGGATATAATCACGAGAAGTGAGGTAGAGCCTTGATCTTGGAACTCCATTTATTTGAAAAAGTATTTACAACAATACCCTAGCAATCATGAGTTGTATGCATCACTAGGCTTGGAAATAAGTAAAAAGTGTTTTTTGTGAAGACGATCACGCCCAAATTTCAATCATCGTAGAGCCTTGTATTCGGGTAGTATATGCCTTGACAGATTCTGAGATGATCTCCACTTAGAGTTGGGCCTCGGGCTACGAAAGGCTCGAGGATCGCATAAGCAGTATGTGAGACATAGTGCCCAAGCCACACGATCTCGTGCGTTTTACAAGCCTTCTAGGGTAGGGAGTCTTTTCGAAATATTATGAGCCTAGTGGCGGGAAACCTCCCTGAGATGATCTCCATGAGATGAGCCTAGTAAGAGGGAAACTGGCCTCCACAGGATGATCTCCATGGGATGGACCTATTAGATGGGAAGCCTCTACTGGGAGAGCCTAACCTCCCTGAGATGATCTCCATGAGATGACCCTTGTAGGCGGGAAGCCTTATGTTCTACATGAGATGTTATACTTGGAATAAAAAACTAGAGGACCAAGAATCACATGAATAGAAGTCGTGCTCAAAAGTCACTATGAAGTTCCGGTAGAGAGTATTTGACAACAACCCAAAAAAAAAAGAAAAAAAAAGGGTTAACAAAATAATTGTTCCATTGCTAAAAACAAAAAGTACCCGAGACAGACCTCTAGGTTTGGTCACGGTACATTAGCAGGGGGAAGGGGAGCCTCTTCCAAGATAATCACGATGGGGTCCGGGCTGGTCGCCTCGGTTGCCTTGGAGGTGCCTTGGCTTGAGGGAACATGAAGGACTCAGACTTTTTCTTCCAAGGTGTCATGTCTAACAGCGCCAACCCAAATGAGGGTCATTTCTGCTGACACCTGACTAAGACGGCAGATTAGGAGAATTCCTTAGGGACTTGGCTCCATCACCTTGCTCAGCGGCCGCTTCACCAGCCGCATAGCCCACCTAGTAGCCCAAATTAGATTGTTTATCATAGAAGGCGAGTAGCCCAACTTTCATCGTGGACACCTGCTCAGCAAGGCATCGGGCATACCATGGGAAAGCCAGAATACTTTTGTACCTCCAACTATAGAATCTTCTTAATCTGATTCCCTATCACTTCACACGCCTTGGAGGCCTCAAATAACTTTTGAAGTAGCTCGATCACCTCGTTTTCCAAACATGGAATCCTGGATTCGACCTGTGCTTTAGAGTGCAGGTCCCGAGCTCTGTCCCGCTAGTAAGAGAGCCGACTGAGTTGGTGCTGTTGAGTCACATTACTTGGCCATGCAAGCCCTAAATACGCTCATCCAAAACTAAAAGGGAAGAAATCCATAAGTAAAACGGAAGAATAAAGAGAAAAGAAGGAACATATGCAAGGACAAGGAGTTACCACAACAACCACTTGAAAAGGTGTAGATCCCCTCAATAAATCCAAACCCTTCTTATTAAATCTGGCACGCACACCTGTATTCCTCAAGGTCAGGCCTCCTCCTTCGTGTGGTCCTTGTCGAGACATATGTCAAAATCGGTTGTAGACTAGTGATTCAGGCTGGCATCTTGAATCCATTAACATTTATACCTAATACCTCCCACCGTTGTAGCCTTTCTACTCAAAGATGGGTTTCAGGATCGCTCCACGTGAGGTTTCACAGAAATGGCTATCATTTAAGGGTTTTACATCGCGATTTTATTGGATGTTGGGATTGATAAAAATAGCGGTTGTAAATGGTTGAAATTGAAAATAAAATAAGTTAAAATGTAAAAGAGAATTCCTCAAGGAAAATAGTCATCGGGCTTAGGTTCCTAGGGCAAATGAGGGTTTCTGTCTTTTTCTCACGTTGTGAGGATGACCTATCATCTCCGAACTAGTTCTGGCTTAACATGAAAGGACCCAAATAACTATCCTTGGAAATGGTATTCACTGCCATCAATGGTCCTTACGGAAAAACAAAGTCTCCTCGACCACCCCAACACATAAATGACAACTAATGAACACCGATCTAACATTAAACATCCAATGAGCCCTAAAAGCTACCAACAATAACCATTCAAGGTGACTTGGGACTCAAAACTCAGTTAGAAAGGAGTAACAATAATAACAAAGGAATACTATGGAAAAACCATGAATCCCCCACTGCCTTATCCTTGCCCAGTTGACCTTCCACTGGAGATAGGGTTTAGTCAGCCATCCTCTCGAAGACATCTCAGAGGGTATGGTTACAGGAAAGTGAGAAAGTGAAAGAAACCAGAGAAACAGATGTCTGGGGAGCTCGAGCCAAAGCTTCCAAAAACCACCATAATAATGATTTTTTTTTTGTAATGTCTTATCTGGGGCTTTTATAACCAAACCCTTCATTACAAATTACCAAATAACAAAAGCAATAACTATTACAAGGGGACAAATCTAGAAGAACTAAAAGTGACAAAAGTAAAGTCATTTAAGAAACATTCAATGCTATGTGAAACTTGTAGTTCTCATGTTTCGTATAGCTACTAGCACTCAGAGCTCGTGCTGACCTTGGGTTACAAATTTCGCAACCCCATTAAATTAAGTTAAGGCTATCGCATTCTATGTCAGGCTTCCCGGTTCCTCGTTTTTCTGGCCCGATTCCAATTGATTTCTTTATGCTTGAGCTAAATCCCTATCTATGGTATAAATAGCTTGTAAAACAACAAAACTCTGCCATAACATTCGATCAATAGCATCAAGTGACCTCTAACATGCCAACTGGCTGATTAGGTTTGATGACAAGGAAAAGTGCTCAAACTCAGATAATGAGGGTGTAAACAGTTAATCGCGAGGTAATCAATCGATTATATATACAAATTTATGACACTGTTACCAAAGGACTATTATCTAATCCCCGACAATGGAACCAAAAACTTGTTTGTGACCAGATTATATATACAAATTTATGACACTATTACCTAAGGACTATTTTCTCTAATCCCGACACCCGCGACTAAAATTGTTGTTGACTAAATCGAGACATACAAAGTATGATTTACACCAAATGACTATTATTCAATACTTCCTATAAACCGCTTAAAATCAAAGAGCATGGGATTGATTAAATATGTTGTCCTTTCAGAACTGGATTCATTAAAAATTGTGTTTGGTCTAAATCATTGCAAGTGCACAGGTTGTACATGTAATAAAAGTGGATTTTTAAGTCCAGATATCGTTCCCATGAGGATTGATGACAAATAAAAAGACTAACTACCCTAATTAGTCAAGATCCTTACTATTTGAACTCCAATGTTAAGATGATTAGAGAACGAATAAAATAATTTCACTAGTATACATAAAAAAAATTAATAATAGTGGATTTGAGAGTTCAATGAAAGGAGACAACACCGAAAATAGACCAATGAATAATTGTCAATTTCGCATCATTTTGAATCCAGCTAAACCATAAGTCGGAAAGTCGAATTAAGCCAAAGACATCAGGGTATAGCTTCCGATTTCTCCTTAACTATACTTTAACACTAGAGATCATATGTTCATTTCGACTCATGGATCTAATTAGTTACTAGTGATATAATCCTCTTCTAAGAGATCTGGGTATTTTTCTTTTCGCATTTCACAATTTAAATTTTAGGATCAAGAATTTCGTCTAAAGACGTGGGATATCAAGTGCCTTCTCCAATTTAAATGGCACCTCGTCCTTCAATATTGATGAAATTTTCCATCTCCTTAATTAGATCTTTGCTAACATGGGATCAAAATCCTTTCATCAGGAAAAGGAGAAACCCTTCAGCGATTAAATGATACTCAAACTATCCTCAAACCATGAGTGCTAGCAGATCTATCCTCGAGCATTCTCTTTTTAGTTCATACACTCCAAAGTATTAGTCTACCATACCCATAAAAAACTGCTCTATACCCTCAAGATTCTCCATCTCCGTGTCACGCAGAAGGCCTCGTGGAAATTAGAGCAAGATATAATACTTTGTTTGGGTACACTAGATAGACTTGGGCACAGTAAAGTAATACCAATCAAATAAATTCAAGAATTCTAACCGAGGCGCTTCCACTTTGCGCGTAAAATAATAATCACCACTCCACTATTCCTCAAAGGGAGCTCAATCTTTTCAAAACTGGGTTCACATAAATTAGTGACTAATCGATCACAGGCCCACCGAGATTGCAAACAAACTGAAATAAATGAACTCTATAAATTTTCTAAAATCCATTTAAAGCATAACAATAGTGAAAGAGAAAAGTTTATAATGAATTTCCAAATAAGTCAGCACACTACCATTACTCAAAACCGTAATTGAACAAAACTAACTAAAAACTACGCTCAAACTAAATCTACTAAAAAGGAAATAAATGATAAAAGTAAAAGAAAAATAATAGAAAAATAATATACAAAGAGTCTTCAGCTACCTAAAAGTCCTGGATTTGCAAAAGATGCGCATAGTGCCCTAGATGCATCTATTTATAGAGCTTTAAATCATGGGTTGCACTTTAAGGCACAAATTGTGGATCCCAAAATTTATGGCCCAAAATGGGAGCTTTGTCATGAAAAAGAAAGTTTTGTAGCCACATGGTTCTTATCTTTGTCACCCACCTACCGGCCTATAGTTTCTCGTCATGATATTTTCATGCTATCTTCTTCAATTCTCAATACGACATACTAATCGTGTCGCGACATAGTTATGTTGATGTTGTCTGTTTTATGTCACGATATGGTTGTCTTTTGTCGCGACAAAATTTTTCTCCTCCAACTCTTCAACTTGTTGCATTTTGCTATGTCACACATTCTTTCTATTGTTATTTTCAATTTTGAAACACATAATTTTTTTCTTTATAAACAAAGTTTCCCAGTAGCATGGGATTTGTTGTCGCGCACAAAGTTGTGCTCTGCATTGCCGAGAGACTCCACTTGCGGTCGCAATAGACTCTTTCCCCATGTCGCAAACAGTCTCTTTACTTCAGTCAATAATTTTGTTGCAAATATCAATCCCTTGTCGCACAAATCCTGCCTCGCCTCATCTCACTTCTTTTCCATTTTCTATCGTGACATAAAACTTCTCTATCGCAACAGAAATATCTTACTCAACATTTTTTATTATCGCGACATAATCTTCCTTTGTCACAACAAATATTTCTGCCTTCAGTTCTTTATTCTGTCGCACGATGAGTTTCTATGTCGCAACATTCTTTTTGTAATTTTCGGCCATACATGCGTCATTATCGCCCGTTGCAACAAAATTCACCTTAGCCTCAAGTTTTCTGTTATGTGAGAGATTCTATGTCGTGATAAAAATCTGCGTGATATTTTTCATTCTTTGAATCTGAATGTTGTATGTGACATGATTTCTTCTCTGTCATTGACATAATTTGCCACACAGCCTTGTCTTAGTTAAAAATGTAAGTCGCAACATAGAAAACTGTACGTAATTTTGTTTAATTGTTTTACCATTTAATTTGCGATAGGTTGTCATTGTCATAATGGGTTCATGATGACCGTTTCTTATGTCGTGACAAAATTGTAAGATGTTATGACAAGGTTCCAATGCTATTTTATTGATCAATGTCGCGATAGAGTAAGAAATGTCGCGACATTCTTCTTCATGAAATTTATTTAACTTGTGTACTTGATATAAAAATCATTTGTCTATGAAATTAGTCAGTCCATCTTAAATTGTGTCGCGACGGTCTTCATTTCTGCTTTGCGCTCAGCTTGATACTTGTTACGACATACTTCTACTGGTTATATTGGAATTATGTCGCGACGTTATGATACTGTAATCGAGCATAGTTTCTTTGCCTTAGCCAAATTTTACATTTTTCTTGCTTTGGAATTCTCTACTTTCATATAAAACCTGCAAAACAAAAGTTGGTAGGTACCTCATATTCAGGCATTAAAGTATGTCATAATTGCTAAAAATATGCCGGAGAAAAATGGTTAAAAATAGATGAGCTTAAGGCTGTCAGAATTCCCCAAACTTAAAAGTTTTGCTTATCCTGAAACGAAAAGAAAATTTTATTCTTATCCTCCCGAACAATTTGCTTTTAACTGGGACATTTTACTTTTGAATCCTCAATTTGGCAGGGAGTATAAGTCAACTGTAAAGTTATCTCTAAACATGTTTCCAATCTAGAATAAGGAAGATTTTTCAATTAAGTTCACTAATCAGCCAAATAATTATATTGTGTAAACAATTTAATTACTTCACCTTGATGTTTGAGTGTGTGATGGTCTTCTCTCATTTTTATCCTTGATAAATTAGTTAATCTTTTGGGATATTATAAAAACTAGCTTCTCCTTTATTCTTTTAAGTTCATATGCTTGTTTATCATATTAATCTCCATTAATGTAAGCTTATACCACCTTCACAATCAATTAGGTTTTTTATGCTTATAATGTGAGGCTTAGGTAATTGGGTAGATAACAAGATAATTTAGCCTTAATTTTTACACAGTTTCGCTCTGAAGCTTTGACATACTTGCTATATGCATTCTTGACTTTTTCCATTTATGTCAAATCTCTAACCTCCCATTTGATTTTCTACATACTTTTTGTTGTGGTATTTTTCTTGACCACAATCCGACTATAAACTTTCTTCCTTATCCTTGAAGCTTTTTCACTTTTCATCTTCATTGGAGTCCTTCAGAAATAGTCTGATGTTTTGTCTTTTAAGCTTTCTACCACCCTTTCAGAGCTTTGGGTCAATAACTCCATGCGATTGGCATTAGGGTATAAAAATGTTGAACACTAAGAACTTAATTGTTCGAGGGAGGCTACAAGGTCAAACTTTTCATAATACTTTTCTTTTCCTGACTTCCTTTCGCCCGGCTTTTTGTCTTTCCTCATCACAATGGATTTTCCTGTCTCAACCCTTCTTATCCTTTTCACGAGTTTGATATATTCCCCAAACTTTTCCTCTTCTATTCATTACTACTATATTTGTCATGCCAATCTTGGCAAAATCGGGGTCTTCTTGTAGGATTATATTAAAGGGAGACTAGGCTTTTCGTTTCTTTGTTTGATGATGAAAGGGCTAATGAACTCAATAAGGTACTAAGGGTGTATGCTTATGTATTAATGGGAGTAGGCTTTGAAAGACTCGATACTTCAGAGCTAACATCTCCATTTCCTACATTAATTAATTATTGCTTAGGATTTTGCCTTGACTATGTCTAACAGAGTTCTAGGAAATTTGGAGATTTATTTGTGTAGTGGATCTGAGATCATCACTAACCTTCTGTCTGTTTTCGGATATACTTTTGACCATGTGCAATGTTTATCAAGATTCTTAGTAACTGAACTATTTCAAACATAATAATTTACAAGTTTATTTGTTCCTCGATTTATTTACAATCTTCCTTATTCTTGAGTTGACACATTTATTAATATCCTTACAATTTTTCCTTTCATTTATTCCTACCCCAGTTCATCATCAATTGTTTGGTTCCTAGATATGTTCTTATGTTTTTCTTTTTTTCAAGTTATGACTCATTGAAATTGTAATTGATTAGGATGAAGTTAACCTGATAACATTTCAGTTTCCACGATACATTCAGTTATACGAACAACGCCACCCAAACTGATAAAGTATTTTAACCTAGAAATTTGATTATCTCCATTGTTGGCAAAACCATTCACTGAAAGTCATCAACTTTCAACTATTTAAAGTAAAAGAAAGAAAATACAAATAAGACACACAAGAAATGCACAATAAGAGTGAAAACCAATTCTTGGAAAGAAATTTTCAATTCATTAAAATTTTCAAGTATGAGAAATTAGGTACAAAGAGGGAAAATCGGGAAGAAGAGTAGGGTAGGCTATTTTCTTCTTCTTTCATGCCTATGGGAGGAATGCATATTCATTGGTTCAAACTTGTAACCAGCTGTAGAAGGCGAGAACTCGGGAATCTGGACTTGTGGTTGCCAGATCCCAGCCAGCCTTCTTTGTTTATGTTAGTCACCGAGACCACTCCACTGGTTAAGGCTTGATTGCTTGATGAATCATACTCTGTCTCTGCTTGTCAGTTCGAGTTCCCTCGAGCCCACTACTAGGAAAAGTAAATTTTTTTAGCTGGTTGGTATTAAATCATATCCAAGCTTTCATTCCAACACTTTTCCCTATAGTTTAGGGTGCCCTCAAATTCCTTGTCCCTTTTCTCTATTGGAAGTCTTATTTCCTTATGATGTTCCTTATGCGGATACCCAAAGCATGCGCATATAGGGTTCTTCTCACATGGAATCCTCCATTTCCTTATGATTTTATTAGCTCATTATCCTCATGAGGTGTGTGAGATGAAGGCATCTTCTCTTACTTTGAGGCTCTTAAGCTTGAATCACGCTCTTTTATTCATTTTCTCTTCATTCTGTCTCTCAATGCGCAGTGCTTCACTCAATTATGATCTCTTCTTTTCAACTCAGCATCCATGTATTCATCCTTGAGTTGAAGTTGGACTTTCAGCTCGCTGTTCCTCTCCTCATTTCTTGCCTCATTGCCCTTAACATTTCCATTAGTTCAATATGGTTACCTTGAGGTTCTGAGCTTCCAGCTTGCTCCTGGTGGACTTGTCTCACCTTTGGAGACATTGGAAAAATTGGGCTTGCATTGTTCAACCCCTATTCTTGCTCTTAGGCTATAGTATCAATCTGCATTTGATTGAATTATATATTCTCTTCTTCTTCCCTTGCAACTTCAGCTGCTCTTTCTCTACCCTTGTTTTTTGGCTCCTCGGTGATCCCTATCAGTGTCAAGGGTAAGGTCCTTGGGCAATTTTGTTCTTCCTCCTAGTCTCCTTCCACACCACCTAGGATGCAAAGCCTAGTGATAAGTGATTCGTGCCACGGTAGGGTGATTCGGAATCAACAAAATTTGTAGTCCTAAGTTCCTCCTACTGCCGTAGTCAAGCTCTTTGCGATGTATAGCGGTCAAGGTCGAACACGGGGACAAGAGTTTCATCCTATGAATGACTGCATCGATTGTTGAAAATGGTAGGCTTTTAAATTTGGATTTTAGTTTGTTTAAAGCGATTGTGAGTTGTTTGGCCCGAAGATTAATTGTAAAAAGCGAAAGTGAAGTGAGAAAAGGTAACTTTGAAGAGTTTAGGTCACTGAAAGCTTGATAACATAGGGCAAACAAATTGTCCTGGGTTTTATCTCGCATTATGACAGCAACCTATAGTCGAGCCATAAGCGGATCTTTGTTTAACTAATGAGCCTAACCACAGAATGCTCACATTTGAGTCAACAGACGACATGCATCTGACCCCTTTTTAGTTTGAAACCACGACATTGACATCATTTCGAATTGTTTCCGTAAAGGCAATCTAAGCGCGTGTATGATAAGTATGCATTATCCTAAAGCATGGTAAGTATTGGCAATTAATGACATTAAATGATATTGACCTAGTTTGAGAAGATAGGAGCCATAAATCGATTACCTGGCATTTAACACATGAGACAACTGTTGCTTGCTTGTGACAACTACCTTCCTCTTCAAAGCTAAGAAACTGTGAAGCATCTCTTGAGTTATGCATCCTCGAGAGGGTTTGTTTGGTAACTAGAAAATGAAGAAGAGGAGAGAAGAGAGAAAAGTCAAAGCTAGCGAGGCTGCTTGAGAATATTTATAAAATAAAAATTGGCCTTTAAAGTTCCTTCAGTTGCTTAGGGTTATAAAACTATGGGGGTTTATCAGGACCTGATGTAGCAAATCTGAAAGCCCTAACATTTTGGCTAAAATAAGGGACAAAGGAAATGTAATACACCAAAATGAGGTGGTTTGCATTAATTACAAAAGATGACGAGGCGGAGTGAATTTATTTATGCGGAGACCCTGATTTATTTATGTAAGCGAAAATTTCGCTAGGTAAGCGAAAATTTCGCTGAGTAGCGAAATTGCGGAGATAGTAATCGGAGAATTTACTTTGTATAACAATTTAGCTGACTAGCGAAATTTAACAACAGCCAGTACAGGAATAGCGAGTGTGTGTTAAGCTAGGAATAGTGGATAATGAGAGATTTTGAGCCCTAAGCGAGTTTCTGATTTCGGTAGGATTGCCGAATTTTAAGCTATGATTGAAATTTTCGCAATCAGTGAGAATTACCGCAATCTTAGCGAAATTCCCTTGGTTTCATATTCTTCCAACTGGCACTGTTTGCATCCTCGCATCATTTCTTCTCACTTTGCCTTCATTATTCATTTGAATTTTGAGATGTTTGAAGGCTGATAAATGGAGTTCGATCTTCATGGATCAGCATATATTTCGATATTGAACTCTGAAGTATGTAAGCATAAAACAACCAAAAAATACCCTCCTAAATTAGCATAAGTGATACTAAGGAGCCTTAACACTTCAATTGGCTTAGTGAGCATGATTAGTGCATGAAAGCACTCAAAACCTATCTGAATAGGGCTCGAAATATGGCACTTTTTGGGTGCTAATCCACTGGCCAAAAACGTTGCTAGTCCATATGATACAGAAATAATAGAGCATGCATGCGGTGATTTTCAAAAGTTTATGATTCAAAAGGTGTATCAGCAGTAAACACTACCTTGGCGAAAAATTGACACCAAGTTTGAAAACCGACATGAAAGGGCCAAAACCATACAAGAACAATTTTAGGTCAATATTGGTTCCATGATTCTCAACTTGAATTTCCACCAAGTCTAATGGTTCTTTATGTAACGGTCGAGCCAATAAATTGCAAAATTGTCCTCCCTGACTAGCGACATGGCCTTAAGTTGTTGAACAACCTAGATAGGGATGATTACACTCCCTTTCTTTATTAACTACATTGTATGGTGCAATGGTTAAAATCTATTTCACAGAAGTCATTAGCGGGGGTCCTGGTGACTCGACGGTGGGTTTAGGGCATGACGAAAGGATCACTTGACCCTGAGCTTTCTATAGGCTTCACCGGGACTCAGGCCAGCTTGAAGGAAATCAAGCACACATAATTATTAAACTCCTACATCCGCCCGTATAGAACCTTCGTCGATGACTCCCGACGATTAAGGTTTGGGGCATCGGGCTTGAGCTTCGCGTACCCCTCGGGCCGTGTTGGGTTTCAAGGCCGAAGTCATCACGACTTTATTTTTCTTTTCTTCTTTTTCTTTTCTCTTTTTCTTTTTCTTTCTTTTGCTTTTTCTTTTCTTTTCCTTTGGAAGACTACATTGGTCTTGAATGGGTAACTGAGCCTATCCTAGGTTGCCGACATGCCTAAAGTAGGCTATGCAAAGTGAAAGGCAACTAGTTTTGGCGACCTATTGAAACAATAAATTGTACGTGTGTGAATTAGCAAAGGAGAAATGTTCAAGTTAGGCGTCTTTGGAACTTGGCCGACCAAAAATTATTTCAAACATGGAATTTGTTTTAACATAAAGGTAACTTACAATGATACAATTTTCCAACAAAAGGCAATTCAATTGTCCAATTAAAGCAATTCAATTGTTCAATTGAAGCAATTCAATTGTTCAATTGTCCAATTGAAGATAAAAACAGTTACTTATGGTGAAGGCACAAAACATGATATGCAAAAGTCTGTATATATATATCTTTGAATAGCTTTTGAAGATATATAGCAGAAATAGGTAGTACACATGAATATAAAAATTTAAACATACAAAGTATCACTTTTGCTACTATAGGTAACACATAAATCCTAATCAAAATTAGTAGGCGGAGTTGATAAAGTTGGTAACTATGCAAAAACATAAAGAAACCTAACCACCTGTTATTTCTTGTGGTGGTGGTAGATTATACTATCTTCTTCTTCAGAAATGATGACACATCAGATGTTCAGCTGCTTGTGGTGGGCTCCTCTCTACGACTGGAACAGGAAATTCGGGTGAGTCATAATCTGCTTTGTAGCATGGGTGACAGGCGACCTCTGATCCTGTCTTTGCTGAGTGGTACAACCCAAAAACGAATAGCATCCGTCACACCGGTATCTCTCTCGGTGGCATGAGCGTCTCCGTGAATGATGTGATGTATATGATGGAGCGAGGAGTGTCGGCTGGTGTGGACGTAGCATGTGGATGGGAGATGGAAGAGGACATATGCGGGCGGACTCAGCTACACCTCGGGCTCGGGGCATGTATCATCTCTGTGGGAGTGCTCTGCCTGCAGGCGGAACCTCCTTACCGGTCTGTTCTTTGGAGGAGAAAGATACGGGCATGGCCATCGCTCGCTCCGTCGGCTGGGGCCCAGAGACGTGAATCCTCCTCTCTATCAAGGGCTCCTCAGGAAAACCTCATGCTCCAAGGACACAGCATAGTAGTCATTGGCATCGGCCCAGTGGTAAACTCTCTGCTTTCCGGAGCAGCCTTAAATTGGACCTTTTCTTCAAAATGCATCGGAGGTCATCACCCATTTCGGAGGACTAAACCAGTATCCCTACGAGATCAGGTAAAACCTCACAGGATGGCCCCCTCCATTGTACGTGGTGTTGCGGTGGGAAAATTTGGGTCCTCAATGGGTGATCAATCGAAGCATCTAAGGAGGGCTGCCTCTGAAGCACTTGCCCTTTGTGGTGTCTCGGGCCGGTGTCACGAACCATCTCCGTGAGGTGGGTGGGCGAGCTTCGATAAACCCACCTCGGCATTGAGCCGGCGGTATCGTAGGCCTAAAGGCTGCTGAAATATCTGCGCTCGAGTACTCGGGGATCATCTAGAGAAGCTGACTCAGTGGATATCTGCTCCCGAGATGTCATGGTCTGATACCTTCTTGTCATACCTTGGGTAATATCTTGCCTCGGGAGTCATAGCTGAGACGATAGGGAATAGTCATGATCAACCTCAGTAGAATCCACAGATAAGGATCGTGTAATCTTAGGGACCATCGTCAAGTGGGATTTTCCCAGATCAATGATCAGTCATACTCCAGATCATGACATTCTGGAATTGGAATTTTGACAAACAATGACATAATCTGGCGAGACAATGAGGTGGTGTCCCCAAGAGTCTCGTGCGGTGGGCGCGTGGTGGGGCCTAGATGAGGATGACTCACCGGGCTTTGATGTGCGGGCCGCTTGGGTCGGGCCTCCCAGCTCTGGCCCGGTACGGGTGACGGGGCCGGGAGGTCCGTCAGTCGATATCGTGCGAATCCACGAAGGCTCTCGGAGCGCACCGGAGACGGGGAGAGGCTGATGCGGGGCGGGACCTCCGGCTCTGGCGTGCTAAATCGACTACCTTGTTGGCGGGACCACTTCTAATACAGCGCTTCCTGCTATGTCGGAAATAAAACACAGAATAAGGCTCTGTGGCGAAAGCCAAACAGTCTTTGCCAAGAAGCTAATGCCAGGAGCTCCCGCTGGCCGGCAGTGAGTCACTGCGAAATAGGATCTTGATGACTCGGGGGCTCGGCGGCTGACTCACCCTGGGCTGCGCCAATCGCGAACGAGGCTCGGTGGTGGATGAGCTGCTGGGGCGGGGCAAACGGCGACGAGGGCGCGAGACTGCGATCGCGGTGGAGACGCGAGCAGTCTGTGGCGGCTCAGAGTCACAGTGGCTACTCGTCACGAGGCGCGGTGTGAAGCCATGATCTTGGCTCAGCGTCGCGGTGACAGACTGGCCCAAGCGGTAGCGGCGACTTCGAGGCTGATCGTGGTGTGGCGAGTATGGCTGGTCAGGCGGGGCAGGCTGGTGGTATGGCCCCTTTCGAGCGGCAGGGGCTGCGGCACGGGTAGCTCGAAAGAGACGAGAGGGAGAGCTCCCGAAGTGAATGGATAGCTGACCCCCTCCCTCTTTTTATAAGCACAGAGGCGGCGGTAGAAGAGTCATTTTCTCGATATTTTTTAAGCTAGTATAGCGAATTTAGCTTATCTGCAACACGCATTTCAAAATTTTTAGTTTAAATATTAATAATATAATAACTAAAAATTATATAATAAAAATTAAAAAAAAATTAATATATAATCACATAATTAAGAAATTTACATAAATATTTTAATATATGACAAGTTACTAATAATGAAAAGCTGCTAAATTAAGGTACTTTCTAAAAATAGCAAAAACTATTGAGGTAACTAAACTAAAGCAAAAACAAAAAATTGTTGAATTTGCAATTTGGTTTTGTAAAAACACCAAATCATTTCCGAATTTTATGATGCTCAAGGAGAAATTGAGGAGGATGTCTCCTCGAGCAGCGATGTTACATTAGATCCTTGTTGGATTTCCATTGTTGTTAGGTTTCTCAACGTGGATACGAGGTGAGCAATTTTGCCCCTACGGTGGGCTCTGAAAGGCAATTCCAACACACTGCTTCACACAGGTTGGCTATATCCTGTAGTTCTTGGTCATTCGACTACCACATCGACACAGCAGGCACATATCATTAGTCACTTGATTTTGATTTCCATTAATTTGTGCTTGTTCAAGTGAAATATGTTCAACTCCAAAGGTCATGTGCAAAGGTAAGTTGCATGACTCCATTAAACGATTAATGATTGCATTGGCGTGGCGATAATTAACTACAGGATAATTGGCACATGGTTGGGCTCATTTGATTGGACCGGTGTCGACACAACCAAAATCCTCTTTGGGTAGTAGAATTTGTCTATTTTCACTAAGACATCCTCAATTATCCCCTTAAGGATTTTCAGCGATCTATCGATGATGAAGTGTGATGTTGGTCGGTTTAAGTTAAGCCCCGAACTAGCTGCTTGTACACGAGGAATACGGCGGTAGGTTCTGCGGCTCTAAATGTCGAAGCGATGACTTTGTCTATGCAATTCCCACCAATATTAAGCGGGGTGGCCAGGAGATCACCGGATCCTTGTATTTGGCCAGGTTCTTGCTTTGGATTATGGCAGCGGCTTGTTGATTAAAAATGCCTTCTTCTCGATGCCTAATCCCTTCTTAATTGTCTGAATCTTTGAAAAATTTTGCATAAGCGAGGGGACTTGTTTGATTATGTCCAAAGAGTGTGTTGACCTTCACTGTCTTAGGACATCTAAGATGCACCTTCTTTGGGATGCCTTTTTCTTACCTCTTGCATGTAAATGGAGGTGGTATCTTGTATTTCATTGAGTCCTCAGCCGGAGAATGTCTTAAATTCTTGATTCTTCTCCACTGTTGGAGTCTTGAGCAGGACTTTGGCATGGGATTTGTCTGACCTCTTTTCCACTTCTCGGGGTGATTGTTATAACTTCATCCATTCTGGTGTTGGATGACCACACCTTAAGCACTCCTTTGGTTGGCAATGTTTGGGAAGGAAACCTTCGCTTTCTGACCACCTCAGTGACTTGTTGATCTTTGTGATTGAATCTTGCGGAGTTGTCAATTTCTAGTTAGATTGCTCTCAAGCCCATCTATTCTCTTATTGACGATGCTTTCTCTACGATTATCAATCCTTTGTGCGGAGTTGCACATTGATCCCTTTTGTTCTTCCAAAATTACCCACCACCTTACTCAAATTTAAAATGGCTTGTTCCACGGGATGAGGATGGAGGTGGTTGTAGTTTGAAGTGGAGCCGGCGTGGTTTCTTTGGGGTGCGTAGGCGGGGATTGGGTTTCGAGGAGAGGTTAGGGTGATTCCTCCCAAAATTAGGTGTAGGTATTTCCATATGGGGCATTAGGTTGTAGTGGCTTGTATTGACTGCAGCATTTGCACATTCGACATCAAATCCTTCAGAAGGGCCATAGGATCTTGTCCTTCGAGGGTGGGCGTGGCAAATTGGTGCGGATTGGCTTATACGAGTTTTGAGAATCCGCGCATGCACTTCATGGGCCTTTTTCGCTGGCTTCATCCACGCTATTAAGGTTGGGAATTCTGGCTTTCATTTCATGTCCTGCGGCGGGTGTATGAATTCCTCCTCGGGTTGGGCATTTGAGGAGCCTCATTGTTCCATTTCTCTAGGGTTTGGTTCATCCCTGACCCTTAGAAGTTTGACCACATAGTTTAAAAAATCCATGGCTTCATCAGGATGCTTGCTCAGAAAATCTCCACCACACATGGTTTCTAACAATTGTCTCATAGCAGGAGACATACCTCCATAAACCTATGGTGTGGTTCACTAACATCCAGGTATCAAACCTATGGTGTGGGCATGCACTGATGGTCTCCATAAATCTCTCCCAGCACTGGTAAAACCTCTCACCATCTTAATTGCAAAGTATAGATTTTGTCTCTTCAAATTGTTAGTCTTATGAGCGAAGAACTTCTTTAGTGCGCGCACCTCATTATTTCTTATGGATTACAGGCTGCGGTGAGTTGAGCCAAATCTTGGCCTTGTCCTTTAGGGTCAATGGAAATGCTTTCAGCTTTAGCAAATCCATGTCAATCATACCTTCCTTAAAGGTAGTGCAAACCTACTCAAAATCCCTTATATGTGTGTATGGATTTTCATTTTTCCGTACCATGATATGTGGGGAGTAGGGTACGGAAATAGGGCCTCAACTGCTTTACATCTTCGGCTGGAGGTATGATCACGAGGAAGGGGCACTAACTCTAGGAGGGTGGATGTAGTCCCTCATGATCTATAAGTTTGTTTAGTTCATTGGGAATTTTGGCTGACTATGTTGTTCTTGAGCGAGGATCCATGTTTCACTATGTATCTTGGCGGGTGTCTGATCCTTTGTAATCTACAGTATTCCTACATCCCGATCACGCATACAAAGCATTACAAGCGAGACCTGACAAAACCACAAACCAACTTGCAAAAAGGTTAGTGTTAGCTAAAATAAAATTGACTGTATGAAAAACAAAAACGGTCGATTCTTTGCGAAGTGATGAACACTTACGATTCACATTTCTTGAGATTGAGGACAAAAAGGTCACCTTTGTATGATGTTGATCTGTGAGTACAGCTCAACTTATCAAGCGTGGTTTGGCACCATCCGGCCAGTGGCATGCATTTGGTCGTGCGGTAGGGTGATTTGGAATCAACAAAATTTGTAGTCTAAGTTCCTCCTACTGTAGTCAAGCTCTTTGCCGATATAGCGGTGGTCGAACACGGGGATAGGTTTTCATCCACATGAATGACTCGCCGGTGTTGAAAATGGTGAGGCTTTTAAATTTGGATTTTGGATTTTGTTTAAAAAGCAATTAATGAGTTGTTTATTATTTGAAGATTAGTGTAAAAATGAAAGTGAAGTGAGAAAGGTAACTGAAGGTTTAGGTCGCTGGCTTGATAACATAGGGCCCAAGCAGTGTCTCGGGTTTTATCCTCGCATTATGACAAACAACCTATAGTCCAAGCCATAGCAGGATCTTTGTTTAACCTTAAGCCTAACCTAGAATCACTCCTATTTGAGTCAACACGAGCTGACATGCATCTCTGACCCGCACTTTTTAGTTTGACTCTAACATTGACATCATTTCGGTGGCTCGTAAAGACCATCTAAAAACCACGGTGCATCTAGTAATAGTATGCCTTTGTATCTAAAACATGGTAAGTATTGGCCCAAATTAATGACATTAAATGATATTCAACCTAGTTTGAGAAGATGGGAGCCATAAATACGATTACTGTAGCATTTAACACATGAGACGACTCTGGCCTTGCTTGGCTTGAAATAGCTACCTTTTTCTTGAAGGCTAAAGAGGCTTAGCCAAGCATCTCTTGAGTTGTCATCCTCGAAGGGTTGTTTGGTAGCCTAGAAAATGAGAGAAGGAGAGAGAGAAAAGCAAAACCCTAAGCGAAATTGGGAGATATTTATAAAAAAATAAAATTGTGCGAAAAGGTTCTTCCAATTGCTTAGGGTTACAAAAACTATGGGGTTTTATAGACCACCAATGTATGAAAATACAAAGCCTAACATTTAGCTAAAATAAGGGACAAGGAAGTAATACACCAAAATAGAGTCGGTTTGCATTAATTACAAAGATGACAAAGGCGGAGGTAATTTTATTATGCGGGACCCGATTTATTTGCCATGGCGAAAATTTAGCTAGATAGCCGAAAATTTACGCTAAGGTAGCGAAATTGCACGAGATGAAATCGGAGAATTTAACATGCAGCGCTTAATTCTGCTAGCTAGCGAAATTTTTAAGAGATAGCGAAGTGTGTGAACCCCCATTGGGAATAGTGAATAGCGAAAATTTTAAGCCTAGCGAAATTTCTCAAGTTCGCTAGGATTGCGAAATTTTCGCTATGATTGCGAAATTTTCGCAATCCGTGAGTACAAGCAATCTTAGCCAATTCCACAGGTTTTGCATATTCTTCCAACTCTTTACACTACATCCTCTGCACACATCCTTTCTTCTCACTTTGCCTTCATTCCTTCATTGAATTTTGAGATGTTTGAAGGTGATAAATGGGTTCGATCTTCATGGAGTCGACATATATTTGATATTGAACTCTCAAGTATGCAAAAACCTGCAAAACAACCAAAAATACCCTCTAAACGGCATAAGTGATACTAAGAAGACCTTAACACTTCAATTGGCTTAATTGACATGATTATTCTTTCAAAAGCACTCAAAACCTATCTCAGTAGAGACTCAATGGCACACTTTTGAGTGCCCAATCAATAAGTCTTGGAGTGTGGAATGAGTCCATGTAGCTCTTAATGATAACTCGAATTGAGTTTTTTCAATAATTTTTCAACTTGAACCTTGGCCCTTTAGGATAGCATACAACAACATGGACTTGTGTGGGTTTTTCCTAGTGGTATTCGACTTTCCCTTGCCATATGTCAGCAAGTCTACAATCCTTACGGAGTCGAGTTCATACGGTTCTTGAACCGACCAATTCACTTTCTCTCACAGAGATTTCATGTTTGGTTTATCTGCTCTCTACTGAAGGAAATCCATTTGCCCTTAACATAGACTGTCTTATCTTTCATTCCCACCATATTCGTATAGAACTCTTTCACCACATCAACGAACCTAGGAGCCTTATGCTCATAGAATAAATGCCCTCATAGCTCACCGACTTCTTGGAGAGAAATCAACCTTTGAAACCTCTTACCCTATCAAGTCTCTGTCTTTATAATTTTATCCCTCCAGTGACAAAAGCTTTGCTCTAAGACCCGTTCGCTTGCTTTCTCTCTGTTCATTTAAGCCTTAGTTTCTTGACTCCTCTCTTCCTATAACTACTGGTGTCATGTTGTACTCCGGGCTTGCTCTTTCTTATTATGTAGTTCTTCTGCTCTGCACTATTCTTGGAGTCGCTTATGCGCCTCTTTCTCACTCGTGTATTCTTCCATGATTTCATTCGGGTTTGGAACAGGTTTAGTAAACAGGACATTGTGAGAAAGGTTTTTAGAATCTAGGGTTTCGAAAGGGAGTAAAAGAGATTTGGTGAGGAAAGTTGAGTGGAGTTGAAGGTTTATAGGCGGGTGGCCTTTCGATTTTCAAAATTTTTTCTATTTATAAAAGCCCAAATATTTGTTGTGCCTTCATTAATTGTCACGACAAAAATCGACTTAGGGTTTGTTCCCTTTTTAATATTATGTCATGACAGAAAGAATTAATGTCGCGACATAATTTTGCAATTATTTGTAAGCGAGGGCAATTCTTTGTTGCGACATATGAAAAATTTGTCGTGACATCAAATGTGATGTTCAAGTTCACTTATGTTGTGACAATGAGAAATATTGTTGCGATAGAAACTTTCCTTACAATCTTTGAGTCTAAAGTTGGTTATTTCGCGCATAGAGAGAAGTGTGTGGTAGAAACAAAATTTGATGCTCAAGTAAATCTATGTTGCGACATACTTGAAAATATTGTCGCGATAGTATTTCTTTTTCGAAACATAGGTTATTCTGATTATATCGTGACATAGTTAAATTGTGTCACAGCATATTTTTCTTGCAATTTCAAAGGTGATTCGATCCTTATCATTGACATAAAGGAAACAATGTGTAGCCAGGGTTTTGGCAACATTGACCAAAATTTTCTAGAATTGCACAATTTTCATTTTGAAATCAAGCCACATTCAAAGCAAGGTGTATTCACTCATACCAATAAGAACATAGTTGTGAAAACACATCTAATCATCTAAGAACCTCAATTCAAGTATGAACAATTACATTTCCTTTCTTCACTAAATATAATTAACAAAATGATATTCAGAATATCTAAAAAAAATGAGAACTACAGAAATTTTCTTATTCATTTGTATACAAATAAAATCACATTCCCCCAAACTTCAATTATGCATTATCATTAAAGACAAAGTGAGGGAAATAGAAATACTCCCCCTTGTAGCACTTCTGCGTAGTGATTTTTGAGAAAGAATGCTTTCAAATAAAATTCATCTTTAATAAAGCTTCATTGTCCTAAAAAAAATAAACAAAATTACAAATAAAATTTCTAACAAAATTAAAACTAGAACTTCAAACACACAAAATTTAACAAAATTACTCTAACTATAAAAATTAAAATTTTGCTTGGGTTGCCTCCTAAGAAACTGCTCAATTCAATGTCTTTAGCTAGACATTTGCTGTAGAATATCTTCATTTCAGTAAAATTCTTTTCTCTTTTTCTAAATCTGGATCTCTACTTCATTTAAATTTCCTCCAATTCACTGCTACTCTTCTGAATCCGCAACCATTTCAATCGCCGGATTCTTCCTTGTGTCACTTGGTACATCCTTGAGATTTGGTCTGCATGCATTGGGAAACCGATTGCCCCTACGAGTTTCCAGATTCTTCAAGAAGGCGTTGGTATTGGCTTGAAACACAGTTATGTTTGCCTAGAATCTTTGTAACAGCAAACTTACGCTCATGTATGTTAATGGCCTCTTATTTTCCCCTGCAGAAAGCAAGCATTTGGTCCTCGAAAATTAGATCTCGCACCCCCAATTTTGTGTTCTACTTGTCTTGCTAGCTCTTTGCTTGTTGTTGTTATTTGGAATTGGGTAAGGCATGATATTACTTTGCAAATTCTGTCAAGTATTTGACCTTCTGTGCTCCTCCTCCATATGAGAAATTCTCATGGTTCCTTAGTCTTTGGTGTGTGTGGTAGTGGGTAAAGTTGAGGTTGGGCTTAAAAGTGTAGCTCCTATTGGCATTTAAGTACTATGCCTCCTCAACTTGATAGGAACCATCATAGGTTAGTCCCTCATCAGTACTCTTTCTTTTCTTTCCTTCATCTATTGTCCCCACTTCAAGTGTCGTGTGCATTCTTCTCTCATTGTTTCCAAGCTTGTTCATTAATGCATCAAACTTTGCTTCTATGGCGATCGTCAGACCAGCTGAATTACACCGCTCCGCCGATCTCTTTGCTACTCACTGAAGCTTAGGATGGAGCTTTGTAGGTGCATTTGGCAAGGTCTTCAACCACCTGCCTTGCCTCCTCAGCACTTCTTCTTTTGAGCCCACGGTAAAAATTTGCATCAATTATACCCTTTGAAGCATAATTCATTGAATGGTAGAAAATATCCATCTTAGTGGTCAGATCTATTCTATGCATAAGGCATCTTTTTAGTAGTCTCTTGTATCTCTCCCACGCATTATAGAGACTTTCATCCTCCCCCTGTTTGAAGACTATGATTTCTCCTCTTCTTTTAGAAGTTGGGTTGGAATAATGCGCATATATAGGCCTCTGACTCTTGATTTGTGCTAATCCAGTGGCGGTGATTTCGAACCAAGTTCTGCATCTCTTAGTGAAAAGGGAAAGAGCTACAGCTTGATCACTTTTGGTCTCACCCCATTCAGCTTGACTGTGTTAGTCATTCTCATAAATCTTCCCATATGTTCATTGGGGTCTTCACTGGGATGCCAGTGGGCGTGTTAACATTGTGATCGGGCGGCGAGTTTAGGGTGTTAGCTTATGGCGAGGCACATCTCAAAGCGATACTCATCTTGAATAACAGGCCTCCAAAAGTCCTCCATCGTCATTTGCCTTTGAGGTCTTTCTGTTTCTGCTTCTCTATAATAGGTTGCAGTCTTTCTCTTTGATTTGCCATATTTGTAGATTCAACACTTGTAACTTTCCTTAGATTCCTCAATGTTCTCTCAATTTTTGTATCCAAAGCGAGATACCTTACGGCTTTGGTGCATCTAAAATCTTCTGAAATAGGAACATACTAGATCAAATTAAATACATGGAAAACAATTATATCAGATTAAACATAGAAGATTTTTTAGTAAGCTTACTTTCGACTCTTTTGCTATTAAACTATTTTTTGTGATTATATTTTTATTATTATTTTTTATAAAAAAAATAAGAAAAATATCCAAATTAATAATTCTCTTTGATTAGAATATTGATCTTTAAATTCATCAATCAATCCCACATAACAACGCAAAACTCAACTGTATACGGATTATATATACAAATTTAGCAACCTTTGTTACCAAGGGACTATTATCCCCAATCCCACAGAACAACGGCACGAAAACTTATTTGTGACGAATAATATATATATAAATTTATAATAGCATTGCAAAAGGACTATTATCTAATCCTTAGCGCACGGTCGTGCCACGGTAGGGTGATCGGGAATCCATGAGAGCACTTATATCCACAAGTTCCTCTGCTACTTGAAGTGATCATTTCTGCTGTGATGTATAGTGGTCTAAGTCGAACACGGGGGATGGGTTTTCTTCGTACAAATGATTTGAGTGAAGTCAAAAATGGTGAATTTGGTTTGGATTTTAAGGTGGTGATAAAAACAGGGGGTTTGGTTGGTAAACTGAAATAAAAAACAAGTTAAAAAATGTAAAATAGAATTTCTTGTAGTGTTAGGTCACTGGGTTAGGGTACTGGGGCAACTGAGGTTCTCCAGGGTCTTTTCCTCGCGTTAGGGAGGATGACATATAGTCATCTCCCAAACCGGTTCTTCATTTAACTGTAAAAACTGACCCTAAGTAGCTATCTTTGAAAATTTGGTATTTTCCTCCCACGAATGGTCTCGGACAGTGAATAACCACCTTGACTCACTTTCCAACAGCTAATAAATGATAACTAATGAATGTCACTGTATCTAACAATAAGCATACAATGAACCCTAAAATCTTACCAAGTATTGGCTATTTATAACAATTGACCAGAAGGGATCGAACTTAAAATTTGGGGAAAATAAAATGTCCTTGAATCGCCTTCTGATAACCCGTAGATGATAACTAATGGATGTCGATAGATCTACGATAAGCATCGATGAACCCAAAAGCTTATCAAATACTAATCATTCAAAGCAACCCAGAGGGATTAAAGCCTACGTTTGACTGAAACCATAAATGGTAGAATATACCTCCGTTAAAACATGAAAAAAAACCTTAGTTGCCTTCGATCCCCTGTCCAGTGGCCGTCCACCCCAAGGAAAAAGGGTTTTAGCTGCTCATCCTCCGAGTTGTCATCCTCGGAGGATGTTCAGTAATCTTCGAAAAAGAAAAGGGAAGAAAAATGGAAGAAGGGACTTGGAAAACCTAGAGAAAAGCGGGTGACTTTCTTTCTAAAAGTTTATTTGTTAAGTTTTCAACGATTATGCTTGTCTTGGGGCCTTATAGCTAACCCCTTTACAAATTACAAAAAACCAAAGCTAAAAGCTATCTGAGGAATAATTTAGAAGAAAATCAAAAGGGAACAAAAGCAGCAGGCGGCGGGAAGTCAAATGCGAGAGCGTTAGCGTGGCGGGATGGTAAATAGTGCGCGAGGAAGCCCGATTTTATGGTACTCTAATTTCCTTGTATTTTCTTCTCTTCTTTCCTTCCTAGTCTCACGATGCGTAATCTTTGAGTTTGACTCGAATTCTTAGTGCTTGGATCGACTCGACAATTTCGGCATAAATCGCATGCGGGCGCAAAATTTGCCACAAAATACGTCGATGAATCCACGGGGACCTTAATGTGTAAAATTGGGTTAATTAGAATGATTAGTACACAAAAGCACTTCGAAACCTATAATAAATAGGGTTCAAAAATAGCACTTTTGGGCACTAATCTTATTTGAAAACTTATTGTGACCATTTGTACATACAAAGTTATGACTACGCCACGAATATTATTATCTAATTCTTGGCAATGGCAAAAACTTGTTTACAGATTTTGATTAAAATATGTGTTTGTCCTTTTTGTAAACTGGATTCATTAAAAATTGTGTTTGGTCTAAATCACGGCAAGTGCACAGGTCGTACAAGTAATTAAAGTGGATTTTTAAGTTCAAATATCGTTCCCACGATGATTGATGATAAATCGAAAGACTAACTACCCCAACTAGTCAAGATCCTTACTATTTGAACTCCAAAGTTAAGATGATTAGAGAACAAATAAAATAATAATAAAATAATTTCATTAGTATACATAAAAAAAAAAATTAATAAGAGTGGATTTGAGAGTTCAGCAGGTATGAGACAACGCTAGAGGCAGACTAATGAATAATTGTCGATTTACAGATCATTTTGAATCATAGCGCTAAACCACCATAAGTTGGAAGAGATGAATTTGTAGATGCATTGTGGTATAGTTTGGATTTCTCCCTTAACCATACCTTTCACTAATTAGAGATTCATGTTCATTTATTACTCATGGATCTAATCAGTTACTTGTAAGATATAATCCTCTTTCTAAGATCTAGGTATTTTTCCTTTTTAGTACTTCACACCCAAATCTTAGGACTAAGTCTCTTGCCCGTAGAAAGGATATTGCAGGCCTTCTCCATTTTCAATGACACCTCATCCTTCAATACTGATGAAATTTTCCATCTCCTTAATTAGATCTTTGCTAATATGAGATTAGAATCCTTTCATTAGAAAGAGGAGAAACCTCTGAGCGATTAAACCGATACTTCGTCAAACTATCCTCAAAACACGTATAAGTTAGTGATCTATCTAAGTAATCTTTCAGAGTTCATTAGTTCCAAAGTATTAGTCTATCATATCCACAAAGAACTACCCTATACCCTCAGGATTCTCCATCTATGCTCCTGGAAATCAGAGCAAGATATAATACTTTGTTTGGGTACACGGTACTAGTACTTGGAACAATTAAGTTTAAAAGTATTACCAATAAAATAAATTCAAGAATTCTAACTAAGGCGTCCTTCTACTTTGTGCAGAAAAATAATAATCACCATAAACTCATTCGGAGGAGCTCAGTCTTTAGCGGTTCATATCGTCGGTGACTAAGCGATCGAAATTCATTGAGATTGTAAACAAAGCCAAAATAAATGAACTCTACAAAAATTTTCTAAATCCATTTAAAAGAAAAACGATGTGTGAGAAAAGTTTGATTGAGTTCCGACAAAGTTGCATCGGTTCATTACTAAATAAAAGAAATTAAACATAAAACTAACTAAAACTATGCTCAAAATAAATCTACTAAAAGGAAATGAGAGATAAAAATAAGAAAAATAAAGAAAAATAATATCTGAAAGAGTCTTGACTACCTAGAAGTCTGGATTTGCGAAGCTATCTGGAATACTTGTAGATGTGTCTATTTATAGAGGCTTTATATGATGGGGCTTCACTTGAGGCACAGAGTGCGGATCCCAAAATTTATGGCCTAAAATGGTCCCTTTAATACTTAACAAAAGAAAGTTTTATCACGACATATGGTTCTTATCTTTCATGACTCTTATCGTGGCTGCTTGATTTCTTTATTCACGACATATTTTCATGCTATCTTCTTTGATTCTATGGGCATAATTTGATTGTAGCCATGACGCGGTCCATAGTTATGTTAATGTTGTTTGTTTTATGTCACGACATGGTTGTCTTTTGTCGCGACATAAATTTCCTTTTCCAACTCTTCAACTTTGTTGCAATAGTCTCTGCTATGTTGCGACATTCTTTATGTTGTTATTCTCAATTTATGTCGCGACAGACTTTTCTTTGTTGCGATAGAATTTCTCCCAGTAGCATGGATTTGTTGTCGTGACAGACTTTTTCTTTGTTGCGATAGAGTTGTGTTTCCTTGTATTGCTAAGACTGAACTTTGTGTTGTGACATACTCTTTCCATGTCGCGACAGAGTCTTCTTTACTCGTCGCTGGCTCAACTTTTTGTTGCAACATTGAATCCCTTGTCGAGACAAACTTGCCTTGGCTCATCTCACTTCTTTTCCATTTTCTGTCGTGACATAAAACTTCTCTGCTCCTTTGACAATCCTCTTTCGGCAATTTTATTAGCCGTGACATAATCTTCCTTTGTCGCGACAGAGATTTCTTCCTTCAGTTCTTTATTTTGTCGCAACATGAGTTTCTATGTCGTAACATTCTTTTTGTAATTTTCTCAACTTCTATCGTGACAATATTTGTCTTTGTTGCAACAAAATTCACCTCAGCCTCAAGTACAACAGAGAAATTCTATGTCATGACAAAGTCTGCATATTTTTCATTGCTGACTTTGAATGTTGTGTCGCGACATAATTTTCTTCTATTACATTGCATAAAATCTACAGTCTTATCCTTATTTGAAATGCAGCCATGACAGAAAACTTTGTCATGGCAAGCACATTTGTTTAAATTGTTTGCCATTTTCTATCGCGACAGAGTTGTCTTTTGTCGCGATAGAGTTCATCTAATGACTTCGTTTCTTATGTCGCGACAAAATTATAAAATGTTGTGACAAGGTTCCAATGCCATTTCTTGATGATATCCGCGATAGAAGTAGGAATGTTCGACATTCTTCTCATGTTTGCTCCCAGTGCCAGCGACATAAAAATCCATTATCGCGTAGAAATTAGTCGATCCATCTTAAATTGTGTAAGTGACAGTCTTCATTGGCGGCTTGCGCTTCCGGCAGTCCTTGTTTTTGACATACTTTTGTTGGTTATATTGGAATTCTGTCGTGACATTCTGATACTATGTTGCGACATAGTCTGTTGCTTTGGCCAATTTTTATGCTTTTCTTACTAGAATTCTCTCTCTTTCATATAAAACATGCAAAACAAAAAGTTTGTGAATTTCCCTAATTCAGCATTAAAGTGTAGCCTAACTACTAAAAAATGCCAAAAAAATGGATTAAAAATAGATGAGTTTAGGGCTCATCAGTCCTTTAAGAGTGACTCCTCGAAGCGAGTTGGATCCCATTCAGGGCCTCCATGATGTGAGGGAGAGAGGGGGGGGAATGGGGGGATAGAAGGGTGTCTGGCGGGGGCTGCGCGTGGCTAATCGGCCTTCCACACTGCCTTTCGACATGGCCTAGAGATGGAGGTGTTATAAATTCATGTGCCACGGGTCGCCTCAAATGTCTGGGTGGACTAACGAGTCAGGATATCGATCCTGAGGAAGGTGTGGTTTTAGTGAGGATTGAGTGCCGGTTGCCTAAAGTCGTTCACTGTCCCGAGCAACTCGTTTTGGTGAAAAGGTTTTAAAAACAAATAAAAGCAAGAAAACAAAGTAGGGAGTATGATCAATGCTCACTTCTGAGGAATGGGTTAATTTCGAAGAAAGAACGAGGAAGACTCTTAGGGTTGATTGCTTCCATTCTTTGCATTTGATTTATAATTATGAAGTCTAATTAAGTGAAAATATACTCATGCTTGTCTAAGACACAATATGAGGTTTACTTTCGTGTCTCCTGATTTCTCACTTTGACTTCTATTCTCCTTTCTGTCCATCTAGGTCATTAAGTATGGTACTTTTATGAGGCAGTGCTTTCCTTGGGAATCCTATTGGTTACTTCTCAGTCCATCTGATAGAATTTACCTAGGCTTCTCCTTCGGATCGATCTCACTCTCGGTCCATACAATCCTTACATGTCTTTGAGATGGTGCTACTCACGTGAAATCCATCTAGTACTAGAGCTTCTAAAATTCCTAGACTTCTTTGATTAGGTTAATTAGACTTCGATTAATTAGTTTCACATCTTAAGAGTGAGCCGGATTTTAGGGCATAATCAAGCATCACCAAGGATGCCACAGTATGGGGATCGAAGACTGACTCGGCTTATGCATTAGTGTAAAACTTTAGTAATCCCAAGCACTACACCAACCAACATAAAAAAAAACACATATTCACAAAACCATTCTAAAAGATATATAAATCAAACATTAATTTAAACAATCAACCCTAGAAGAAGGTTTAGATGCTCCTTCCTGACCCACGAATCTATCGAAATCATGTCTATTACATCGTAATAATGAAAGAGATGAGAAGAGAGTTAGAGTTAGAATCTAAACAAATATAGGAGGAGAATGCTCCCAGCGAGCTCGAGTTGGAATGGGAGTCCTCCTAGTTGATAGATTCTTCAATATCACCCAAATCCAAAGTAAAATAAACGAAATCACAAATCTAAGAGTGATTCGAAGAAGAAGAAGAAACCACACTTGAGGATGTTTCTCACTAAATAACTTGACCCTAAACAAGTCTAAAAGACTACTATTTATATCTGTTGGAAATGGGCTTGAAGTGCATGGAATCATAACTACATCATTAGCAGAGAATTCTTTGAAATCAAGGCAACAAATCGGAATGTAAGTTCTTAGACCAAAATCACATAGAGAAATTGGCATGCTCTTATAGCCTTAAACATTGAGAAAGAAGATATGGAAATCTATTTTACAAGCATATGATACAGATAAGAGGGAATAGATTGTGTATTTTAGTGCTGGTGGGTAATAGAAGTAGGAGGCTTCTCAGAGCCATAGGTTGTTTGTTATTTTCTCATTACTAGAAGAAACAAACATATGCATAACTTTTGTCTTTTGACAAGTATAATATACACATACATGGTTTTCATAACATGTTCAAGCTTTAGCTTATGATATGATGTTATATCAAGGTGTCCCTAAAAGCTTATGGTCATACACACGGTAAAAAAGTGGTGCTTAGGGATGAAGCAGTGATGCGAATAAAGCGTACGTGATGCAAATGAAGGTGGCTCGACATTTTATCATAACGTAGGCGACTCGGAGTCGGGGCACAGTGTCTTTTGATGAATCGCTCTGGAGATCACAGGCTTTTGATGATGTTGGAGAAGATGTCCTTCTCATTGATGTAGTTTCTTCAAGAGAAGAGATGAAGGCCTTCTATGAGATTGCTCATTATGTTCCAAAAATGGTACATTTCTTTTGTTTCTTTCCTTTGATGTAACACCAAGTGTTGACCAATAAAAGTATTATAAAGAATCTATATATTTACATACACATATAATTATATATATGCCCCTGAAAATTTGCATTTTGCTATTATATTATTTGCATAGTGAGGTCTTCATTTGTTAAATAATTTAATAATAAACGTATTTGCTGTTGTTTTGCTCTATTAGTTGTGTATTTTCTTGTCACTTAGATTTGACTTGTAAAACATTCGTGTTTCCTTTCATGCTTGATGTCTTTGTACCACGTTCTCTCTTTTGTATCAATACTAAATTTGAATGCTTATATTTTTATACATTTATTTCAATTTTCCCAAATGTTGCCTTTGATGTGAGGATGAATTTTCTAGTATTGCACTAAATAAGGATTATTCTTCATTTTCTAATGATAAGCTCAACGATTTAACATGATATTTAATGGTTGTCTATTTGGTTGGCAACTTTTAGTTGATAAATCTATAAATAAACAAAAATTTGAGGATTTGACTAGACTTATTGTAGTATCATTGTACCTTTCCTTGAGAAAACAAATTTTATGAAACACAGAAGCAATCTGAAATGATAAACTATAAATTCTGATCTGAGCGGAAAGCTTATAAGCCTATAAATTTCTAGGATCTCGGATGACATATGCCATTGAAGGTCTGCCTCACTTAAAATCTTAAAGATAGTCGAATTTTGCCACCCCAAAATAGCGAGGTACTACCGATTTCAAGTGAATGGACTATCAATTGAGTGACACTCAGATGAAGGTGTGGTGCCATGTGGCACAAGAGGGAGAACACTTGGTACTGGTGAGCCAGTGTCATACCTCTGGGCGGCTGAGCATGGTAGTGATGAGTTAGGGGTATTGGAGAACACATGGCCTAGTAATGGCCATGTGTCAAACCGGTTTGAGGGTGGTGTCCTACACCTGACCCAAATAGTTTGGTGGTTGAGGAGGAAGAAAATCAGTTCATAGAATATGGAAGAGAGGAAGGATAGAAAGAAAGAAAGAAAAGAAGGAAGAAAGAAAGGAAGGAAGGAAGAAAGAAGAAAAGGAGGAGGATGCCTACACTCCAAGAGGTAGGGTTCTTCTTCTACTTGGGATGCCTTTATCTAGGGGCGATTCAATAGGAGCTTTGCCCAACATTGCGGTCGTTCAAAAAACAAATGGGAATCAAACTGGGTTTCGGGTTCTGTTCCAAAACTCGCTGGAGCAGTGCTGAACCCGCTGAATGTGTGTTTTTGTTGGACCAAAGATGCTGCTTTTTTTCTGCTTAAAATCCAGCCAGACGTCTATTTTGGTTCATAACATGCATTTTTTGGTGTGAAAAATGCTCATTATGCATGCTGTTTTCTGAACTGGAATTCTAGACAAAAATCCAATTTGCATGATTTAATTCTTGTTTGATTACACATATGAAAAAATTGAAAGTAATGGCTGTTTTTTTTTTCTACCGGAACTGACAAAAAATATCCACAATATTTAATTCTTGTTTGAATAACATGCAGTTTTTGTGTGAAAAAAAAAATGGAAGTAATGCATACTATTTTTTTTCTGAGCCACAAATCTGGAAAAAAAATATATAGTTTGCATGATTTCATTATTGTTTGAATAACATGTAGTTTTTGTGTGAAAAAAATGGAAGTAATGCATGCTGTTTTTTTTTTTTGAGCCGGAAATCTGGACAAAAAAAATCCAGTTTGCATGATTTAATTCTTGTTTGAATAACATGCAGTTTTTGTGTGAAAAAAAAATGGAAGTAATGCATGCCCTTTTTTTTTCTGAAATGAACTGACAAAAATCTAGTTTGTATGATTTAATTCTTGTTCGTAATTAACATGTTTTGTGAGAATAATATGGTATATGCATGTAATGTAATAAGTAAACACCATGCGATAGTATTGGCTTCACTGCAATGGTGGGATATCAAATGATATCGGGTAAGCACTAATATACTTAAATGCCGGTTTGCTGAAGGTTGTCCACCATGGTTATCGGAGTCTGTCCAATAAAATATATCGGAGGGTTGTCCATAGCTTTATCGGAGTTTTTCTAATGAAAAAAATATCGGAGGGTGGTACAACATTTTATCGGAGTCTGTCCAACGAACCTTCACTTGCAGAACTAAACAAAATCTTATTTTAAACAAGCCATACATGGAAAATGTAATGTGTGAGGGAGAGCTGTCAGACTCGAGGCATGGGGTATGATGTGACATTCATGCAGAAATCTGCATATTTTTACTTGAATGCAAGAAAATTACAACATGGCTTCTGCATGTGTACTTAGGGGTGGAGTAGCCTCAGAGGGAGATTTTCATCAGCATTTCTCATCCCGTCGTGGGAAAATAATTTTCAAGTACTAGAGGCACTCCGGACGATGAGGCTCACCAATGACCTCAGCTGTGAATAAAAAGGCTAAAATGCCTTGTTTTGTATATTGTAAATTTTTGGGTAGAAAGACCCATTTTCTATAATTTTATGAATTTAAGAGTTGTAATTAAACTAGTATTTCATGATAAAGATATTTTGTAACGCACCGTCCCGAGAGAGTGTACAAAGACATTTAATCAGAGGGGTGTACCCGAAAGCACCGTGTCATACACAAGCAGGGCTTTGAGAGAATTATGAAATTCATAATTTATGGAACCCTAATTGAGGCACAAATGTGCAAAAGGGTAAATTCAAAAAAGGATATAAAGGGCATAATTTGAGAAGATAGTAAGGACAAAAATTAGCCAAATAATGATTGGTAAAATTAAAGGATGAAGACTGTTGGTAATTTCAAGGATAATGATATAAACCACGGTGATAAACAAAGCCAAACTCCATTTGCCTCACAAAAGCTGAGCCTACGTTTTGGTGAGGAGAGAAAAAGAGCAAGGAGGTAAAAGAAGAGGAAGAAGGAGAAGGGTGAAGAAGGCAAAACCAAGGTATGTTTTTTGCCTTGAATTCATGGGTGTTTTGGATTCCTAAGGTTTTGGCTTGAGAATTGTTGCCCTGTTCAGGGAAGCCTCCCCTAAAAAGAGACTCCAAACTCCTAGATTTTGATGAGGGCCTGTGTGGTAAACCCTAATTGGTGTAAAATAAACATGGAATCACTATATTTAGAGTATGGTTTATAGAATAATTGGTGGACTCTGTTAAACTCAAAATATTCTTCACCAGGCTCAGGTATGAATTTCCAAAATCACCAATTCAAGTGTTGTGGGAGTTGTTTTGAGTTAGATTTCATGTGGTTTTGGAGGTATTATGGAATAGTTGTAAAAAAGAGAATGTTGGGCTTTAAAGGAATGCTGTCGTACTTGAAACTGCCTTGCTTCTTGGATATAGATTAAGTTTATAATCATCCAACTAATTGATTCTAATTGCAAAAAGAACCATAAAGAGATAGGACAAATCTATAGAAGGGACCAGAGAAAATTACAGAGCTCTAAGGCTCCCAAATATGGACTGAAAGGTGAGTCGGCCTCACTGATTATGCCCTGTTTTGGGTATGGTTGTAGTGTTTTGGTCATAAGTGAGTTTCACTCATCCAAATTGAGTGATTCTGCAAACTATACTTTAGGGGAATAAGTTATCTGAAGGTGCAATAAAATTGGAACCCCAGTGCAAGTTCAGAAAATTGGTCAAAGTGGAGCATGCAAGACTTGTTATGCCAAATTTAGTCATCTAGATGTAAAATACAATAATCTGAGTTTCAGTGATCCAAATCAAGGACTTCCAATTGAGAAGAAACCTTATAACCATAGTTTCAAATGAGTGAAAAACAATTTCCAATTTATGGAGTTAAGACCCCACAAATCAAGGCTACTGAGGGATCTCAGAGTAACTAAATTGGCATCAAAACATGCTGTAACTTAAAAGCGTGGTTGAGGGCCTTAGAGAAGGGAAATTTTAAATTGAAAATTTAAAGATATGTCATTGACTATAAAGGACTGATCTGAGAGTTTCATAATTTTAAGCATCGTTTGAATAATTTTTTGGGTCATAAAGTCTATAGAGTATTGTTGGAAAAAGGTTACAAAATAAGTGGTTTTTTTTTGTTAGGGTTTTTTTTTTAGCGCTTCAAGGGTAAATTGTTAGTTTGGCTTTATATGAATGTCAGGTGACCCTAAAGTGACGGCGTGCAGCGGACGTTAAGTTTTACGCTATACGCAGCGATTACGCTGCCGTATTCATTGAGTGTGTGTAGGCTAAAAAGCAAAGTGAAAAGTAGTGGAGTTGTGCTCAATTTTCAGAAACATATGAGTGTAAAACTGATTTTTGAAATTGAGTTTAAAAGTGAAAGATTTTTAAATGTTAAAATGAAAGTTTAATAAATGTTAATATATATATATATATATATATATATATATTAAATATAAAGTATTATGTTAAGGTTTCTATATTTAAAATGTAAAGAATGCATGTGTTTTAATGATAAAGTAAAGGATTTAAAATGGATTTATAAATGTATTTTGAAGAAATATGTTTCACCGATGGTTACCCTAACCCTATATGACTGTTATGACTGAGACAATCGAGGTTTTAAGTAGAGATTTGAGGAAACACACAATAGTTACTACTCAGGGAGGGAAGATTTTAGTGTAATATTCTTACAATGATAAGCAGAACTGGAAACTGGCAAGATGTGAGGTCACAAGATGGGCAGGATCGATTGAGACTGTCCTCACCGTCAATACTCCTGAAATCATGTTTCCGTGTGTTTACTCCTAGGTTCCATTAGAAAGAAAGTTTAAAGCATAAATGGTTTTTAATTAGCAAGTATTTATTACTTTGATAGAACAAAATGTTATCTTAATGAAATACACCACCGCTCCTTTACCATTCTTCCGTATGTTTCAAAACATTTTCAGGACTCTAGACAAATGCAGAGAGCACCTCGCAAAGGAGTCGAGCGCCATCGGCGAGACGACGCATGTGACCGCATTGTATATATATTTTACACAGGTGTTGAATATTTTGTCATGTATAAATGTATATATGTAAGCATTGAAAAGGAACCACGCTGGCTTGGACCTCGCGGGATCAGTACGCCGGCTTAAGTTCGCCAAGCCCAACCTTTATAAAACCATGAATTGTTAGTTGAACGCTTAATGATCGAAGTAAATAAATGTATATGTATATATTGTGGAAGCCAGACTGGGTCAGGGACGAGGAGTCCTAAATGGAAGTTGAGAATTGAAAAGCATTAAAAGTGTTTTTAAATGTTTTCGCAGCTTTGTAAATTCGGGGAAAGTCCGACAAATGTAGGAAACTCGTCGAGATTTTTTAAAAATCTAAGTGTTTGAAAAGAAAAGAAAAATTTACCACTTCACTTCAAAGATTATTTTCTAAAGATATGTTAAGGATTGAAAGGGGTTCGCTCCATGGATTTTAATTGATTGTTTTCGAGGAAAAGTTCTCTATATCCTTGTCTTATGTCCCCTCGGGTTCATGAGGTTAATCCGTGTCGGGATCCTTCAATTTGCTCTAGTTTTTCGGGTTTCCTGAAGTCCTTGTAGTAAAAGGACTAACTTAAGGTCAATATGGCCTCTGTTGAAACTAAAAATGACCTTGACCAAAATAAACAAAGTTGGTATCGCAGCCAGGTGGTATACGAATAATTTAGGGAATTAAGGTTGTTTTATCCCGATACCACATTTATCGTAGGGCTAGGCACATAATGGCCCAAGACTCTGGCATGGGTTTAGAACATGCATCCATTGTGCATTTCGATGAATTGATGTGTGTGATTTGTACTTGATTTGCGTGAACATTTTACATGATAAAATATACATGGAACACTAGGGTTAGAAAACATATCCTTAGGGGTTTGAAAACACTGGACAATATAACTGAAATTAAACAAATGTAGCTAGTGGTTGGCAAGTGCACTACAAATTGAATGAAAAGGCAAATAAAATAAACTAAGCCTACTGATCTGTGCATGCAAGCTCTATATTAAGGACGGTAGGTCGCCGCGAGGTATAACACCTGCTTTTTTTACCACAGCCTTACGGAGGTCGGGTGTTACAAATTGAGCAAGCAGCTGCACGGTGCCAGTCGCTGGTCAGAGACCGAGACTCTGAGGTTTACAGGCATCATCCTTCATCATTCAGAGATGAGGGAACTGATGGTAGTCACTCATTGGTTCGATGTGCTCGAGAGGGTTTTGGTGGCCATGAGGATCACCTCCGATGCCACGATGATCCGACTAGCTACTTTAAGCTAGAGGTGAACCATATGTGGTGGGATTAGCCATGTCCCATGGACCTATAGAGATGGCTGACCGTGAGCCCTGTGCCTTCATGAGCAAGTTTTTCCCGACATCTACAAGGCATACGAAGGCTTGGGAGTTCCTTGAGTATAGATAAGGAAGTAGGAAGGTGCTTGAATATGTCGTCAAGTTCACCGAGCTGGCACGCTTCGATTACTACGCGTGGGCCACGCATATGGCCAAGAGAAGCTCATATGGCTCTAAGTCATTCATCCAGGCAAGATCTGAGGATTCTCACACGAGCAGGGATCATGGTCATGACTCGATATGGCCAAAGAGAGAGAACAGATGCACCTGAGACTGACGCAGTACCAAGCAGTGGCAGAGAAGAAGAGCCGTATCTCTTCCGGTTCGAGCAGTTTCAGGACTCTAGTTCACGAGGGTTTCAAGGACAAGGTCACACTATCGGCAGCTGGCGACCAGGACTTCTGGCCAGTTTGAGTCGATCACATGTTACCATTACCATCAGCCTGGACATGTGAGGTGGGATTGCCCCCGTGAGGTAAGGGATCTCGTGGCCAAGGACGCCTACGTCCCGGCCACGCGGGGACGCGGCACACACAATATGTTCTTCACTCATATGGGCCGCAGCAAACTAAAGATCATCCCATGAAACAGGTAAGGCACCTTCCGCCACACGTATCGGCGGGAGAGGCAAGAGTACTGCCGAGGTCATGCATGTAAGGCTCACATGCCGGGACCTCGAGGACCCAAAGGGGCGCTGCGACTCCATTATACCACCGACCGAAAGAATAATCACCACGATAGTGGTATGTTTCTGCTATCTCGATTATGGGCAAGGATATTATTTGATTCTAGTGCACGATTCATTCATCGTCAGATCATTTATGGAATTAAATGAGGTTATCACCTTGGAAGCTAATGCACGCGAAGTTTCAGTGGATTCAGGTGGAGAGGAATTGATAAAACAAATGCAGCCAAAGATTCTTATGATTTCACCAATGTGGACCCGAGGTATTATTGGCAGATATGTCTGCATTTAACGCCATCCCTGAGATGGACTGGTCGACGACAATAATCGAGTCGCTATTGATCGCGGCGGTATGAGCATCGCCATACTCGCATCGTACCCGCACACGTTTCGTGGGCGCACCATGTCGCCCAGCCGCATGACCCTGTATGGCACGGTAGTTAAATCGGGTCAAGAACAAATTTCACCCTAGGTGACGAGAGACAAGACTTTGATCCCGCCTCGTATGCAAGTATGAGGATGTCTTCTTACACTACCGAAATTACCTCCGTTGAGGGATGTAGACTTCCGCATTGAGATATACCCTAGTACGTCACTCCATTTTACGGTTCCTATGTGATGGCCCGCGATTGAGCTGAGGAGCCCAAGGTCCATATTGCAGAGCACTGCAGGCTCATTGATCTTAGCACTCTACCATGCAAACACCACGCCTCGCTTAGAAGAAGAAGGATACAACCCTTTGACTATGTGCATTGATTACGTGATAAATTGAATATGCTTAGACCAAGAATTTATCCATTAATGGTGATCGATGACATGTTTGATTAGTCGAGAGGGGCGAATCTACTCCAAGATAAACTTTCATCAGGTTATCACCGCTGAGAGTTAGAAAGGAGAACTCAAGATAACGCTAGATCGCGACATTGGCACTTGAAGCCATAATATGCCCTTCTCTGTCGGACAAATGCGCCAATAACGCTCATGGATCCTTGTGCAGGTTCCAAACTCCTATTTAGATCACTTTGTGTAATCTTCGCTTACGACATTCTCGATCTACTCTGCCGAGAGGAGCATGAGGATCATTTGAGGGTGGTTCTGGCCAGCCGAGATCACTAATGTACGCCAGCCTGAAGAAAAGAGCCAAGCATCGAGGTGGGTTTCTGGGCACGAAGGCTGGACTTCAAGCTGGGCTATGAGAATTTCAGAACAGGCTGCAGAGTTGCAGAGACCGTCGGCCGAGATAATGCAGCTGGATCGCAAAAGTATTGCTGTGAGGCTGTTGAGGATTTCTTCTGCCAGTGTTATCTATGACGAAGATTGACCCGGAAGGAGGCCAAGTTCTGTAATGACCATGAAGGTACGCACACCAAAGAGGAGGCTTATCAACTCGTGATCATAGTCCCGGCAAAGGTAATGTGCGCAAGACGCTGTATGCCTCAAGGACGGACTGATGCGCCTCACATGGCCCGGGAGTGGGTAGGCTTCAAGTGTCTCTGATAACAAAACTGAGAGTGAATTACCCCACACACACGACATGGAGTTACACATAGTCTTTGCCTCTGAAGATTTGGCGCCACTACCTATACGGTGAGCGCTTGAGGTGTGTTTTCAAACCACAAAAGCTCAAAGATATCTTCACACTGGGACCTCACATGAGGCCGCATGGATGAGTTCCTAGAGGATTACCACGCCATCAACTCTAGTAAGGCAAATGTAGGGTCGACACTTAACTGTAGTCACGAGTAATCGACCAGTGTAGCTTCCCGGGAGCAAGTGCATGCCGACAGTGCAGGCGTCACCAATACAGTGGAGCAGTTAGGGTACCTTGGTCCATAGCTACGCCATCCCATTAAGTAGAGTGATTGAGTCCAAGGGCAGGATGACAAGAGAGAGTAAACCACCAGCACCCGGTACAAATGTGATAGTTGATCATACCAATAAGTAATGACTGCAGTCTCTTCGTATAGTGGATGAGTAGTGGTTCCCGGTATTGATGGATTCGAGAGGAGATCCTCAGTGGAGTTCCACTAGCTCTCAATTGCTAGACATCCTGTGGCATCTAAATGTACCGCAGATTCGCTGCCAATACATCGGGCGGGACAGTCAACATGATTGAGATTTTGTTCCACGGTCTCTCACGTGTCGCATGCTTGAGCAACGGGCGCAGCGCTACTCCAACCCTTGAGGTAGCCGAGTGGGTATGGGAGCACTGTCACAGATTTTATAATCACTGACACTGATAATCATGAGGCATGATGCTAAGATGTGGGTGATTGTGACCTAGGTCACTGTTCTGGGAACATTTCCGACAAAGGCGAATGATCTTTCACTTTAGAGGAATTCTCAGAGGTTATACATGTGCGAGGTCAACTCGGCTTTTACATGAGCCAGCAATATAGTGCTCTGGATAAGGATCTAAATACGCTTGGGAACTGAGCTGCAGATCACTGATTACACACATTTTTATCATATTGCAGATATTCAATCAGGTTCATCCGTGTTTTAGAGATATGCCACTGTTACGCCCAGATCATGTGAGCTATCAGAGTGAGCACTTACCCTTAGGTGGAATCTGCCTGCCAACAAGATACTGTGTGCCAGTATAGATGGCACCCTATGAGGCTCTATATGGGAGGCCATGTTGGTAACCGTTTTGTTGGACGGAGGTGGGAGAGAGCTCCATCACCGGCCCGGATATGATTAGAGACACCTCAAGGCGGGTTTTTGATACGGCACTTTCTCTCAATGCTTAGAGCCGGCGTAAGAGTTATGACCGACAGTACTAATGCACGACCTCTAGAGTTTGAGGAAGCATCACCGCCCCTCAAAGTGATTTCAAGAGAGTGTATCGCTTGACAAGCTGGGAAGTCACGCCGAGACATCGAGCCCATCTGATATACTCAAGAGGCGGGCATGGGCTTAGTATCTAGCTGACACCACAAGTTTTAATGTGGTCCACGAGGTGTTCCAGGTCTCCATGTTTAGCGATACCTCCAGATCCAGCCTCATGTAAAGTGATCGGAAGAGCTTGTTATCGATGCAAGATAGACCTTTAAGGAGGGACCTATGCGATTTTGATGTCGACTGTGCCTCAGATTTCCAAGACCGTGAGGCAGCGGTTGCGCGTTGTGGAAGCACCGAGGAGAGGCAACACAAGAACTGATACAATGATGCAGACTTATTATTTTCTTCCTCAGATAGACCATGGTTTTAGCTAATTGGCGATGACCTCAGATATGTAGACGTGTGTTAGTGTGGCATGTGTGTGAATTAAGGGATCAAATTCTTTTAAGGGGAGGGAGAATGTAAAACTAAATAAATAATGCAAAATGATGTATCATCCTCACAAAGATGCATAAAGAAGCTCAGAAATTTCTAGATCTGGACACTGAATAGAGACACATTGAAGAGTTCATTTCATAAATCTATGCACAGCCAAATTTCTTTGTTAATTTGGTGATTGTCAGAATTTCATTTATTTATGTTAATGGATGAATAATTTAAAGATAATTACATGAAGGTGTGGTGCCATGTGCACTAGAGGGAGGACACTTGGTTTCCATAGTTTATGTCATGCTAATTCACACATGAGCATGGTAGTGATGAGTTAGGGGAGGTATGAGAACACACATCTAGCAGCAACATGTGTCAACCTGTTTGATGGTGTCCTACACCCAACCTCAAAAAATTTGGTGGTGGCTTATGAAGAAAATCAAGCCTAGAATAGAGAAGAGCGTATGGAAAGAAAGAAAGAAAAAGTTGAAGAAAGGAAGGAAGGAAGGAAGAAATAAGAAAAGAAGGTAAGAAAATGAGGTTGTTTCAGACCAAGAGGTAGGTTCTTCCCACTGGGATGCTCAGTGTAGGGCCATTCAATGTCATGGAGCTTGCCCTAACATTAGTTTGGTCAAAACGCTTGAACAAATCAGTGAGTTTCCGTCTATCATTAGGCAGAAAATTAGTTTTGGAGAAACTTGAACCTGTTGAATGTGTGTTTTTGCTCGACCGCATGCTTGATGTTTTTCTGGTTAGAAAACTGGAAAGAAAATCAGCTTGCATGTCATTTTTTGGCTGATGAAGATGCAATTTTTGTGTGGAAAATGTGCTCATATATGCTATTTTATGAATTGGAAATCTGGACAAAACCAGCTAGTGAATGATCGAATTCTTTGATTAATACTACTTTTTTGCAGAAAACAAGTAATGTAATGTTGTTTTTTCAGCCAAAAATCGACAAAAAAATCCAGCTTGTATGATTTAATTTTTATTTGAATAAATATGTAGTTCGTAAAATGGAAGTAATGCATGCCGTTGTTTGAATGACATGCAGTATTGTGAGAATAATGTTGGTATATGCATGCATGTAACAAGTAAACACCATGTAGTAGCATTGCATTTCACGTGCATGGGGACATCACGTATATCGAGTGTGAGTGCATGGCATGGCTTTGAACAAGAGGTTTTTCTTACCATGTTTATTTATTCCATTCACTGAAAAGGCATCGAGGTTATTCATGGGCTGACTGAAATGTCCAATGAAAAGATTCGAGGTGGTCCGATGAGTCCCCAATGCACCTTCACGAAGAATATAACAAAAAATCTTTGTTTTGTAAATAGTTTTATAAGATGACAAATGTATGTGAGGGAGTCGGTGAGGACTCGAGTCATAGGGTATGGATATGGACCATAGAAATCGCATATTTTTACCTAATGCGTGAATTAGAATTCATTATAATTGTGCACTAGTGGGAGAGCCCCCAGAAGAGATTCTCTACTCCGTTTCGTCACCCTCACCAGAAAACCATTTTTTGCAATCGAGGAACACATATGGTTCACCAACACCTCAATTGTGAAGAAAAGGCTAGAAATAATCTTGTTTTGTATGTTGTAAATTTTTTGGTCAGAAGACCGTATTTCTATAATTTACACCTTAAGAGTTGTAATTAAACCTGCTATGATAAAGATATTTTGGCTAGTTTCTGTGCTTCCCGGGGTTCTTGTGGTAGCACTAAATTATGTTTAATATAAAAGGTTGGGTGGGTTTTTTTCTGATCTGTATACACAATATACATATATCTTTGAATCTTGCACATGCATGGACCATCCTTGTACATCCCGTAATATTCGATTGCAAATACATAAGAATATAGAAACTTCTTTTACCTTATATGATTTGGTAATGCACCAATTTATTTGCCAAACACCGCCTTCATATGAATGGTTTAACATGCTTTGTATATAATATGAGTTTGGTATAGAAGTGCGAGCTTGATCGATCCCATCAACCATTTTAACTTTAAGGAAGAACAACATCCATACTAATCGAAAGTTCTCTTATTCAGAGGGCGACCACATAAAGTAAAACACTACTATCATTCCACCAAACTTGAGATGGATTTAAAATTCTTATCCACTTCCTTTGATGGTCGATCGCAACGCGTCAAGACATCCCATCGTCCCATCGTCTCTAATGGACAAACATTTGATCATGTGACTTTAACTTCATAATAACAAATCTGAGCTGTAAATGTAAAACTTAAACATGATCCATCATGTTTAAACACCGAAGGAAATAAGATACATGATTTCTTTTGCTATTATCGCACATCATTAAGAACTATGAATCCTTATAATTGACAGGTTATGCTAAGAATTTTTGTTTTGATCAGAATTTAGATTTTAAAATTGTTAGTTCTACCTTTAAACTAAGAAACAAAGGGTATAATTTTGAAGAAGAGATTATGACAAGCATGATGGGGCCATTGATAAGGAGGCAATAAAAAGAAGTAGAAGAAAATTGTTCAATTGTAATCTGAAAATAAATCTACCATTTAGTATAATTTTCAAAGAAGTTTCAATGGCATGACCCTCTGCCCCAACCCAACCCAATAGAAATTTGCCTCCATGTTAATCAATATTGCGGTCCCATAATCCAATATTTTTCCAAAGACTGCAAGCCCCATAATTTAATGATGCCTAAGAAGAATCATTATGTCCATCTCTTCTCAAGTCAATGCATGCTTTCATACGATTGAATATACTTAAAAAGTATGAAAACAAAGGCTTAGTATCTTTACCATTTCAAATCATTATTATTGTGCTTATTCACATAAATGTTTAACCTCTTGGTCCATGCTCTTGTCCTGCTTGCAATAATTCCAGCCTGCAGCGCTTTGGGAACAAATTTGGGAGAACAAACAATTTGTGTTAAACACAATGTTAAGATAAAAACTTATCTTAGTCCTAAATAGCATTATGATGATTGGGAATAATGACTAGGAAGGATGTAATAGCATTCCTGTTAAGGTAGAAGATATTGAAGGAAGGAAATTGGGTGTGTAGATTCCTCAGTCACCTCCTTGAATCACATCTAAGGATAACCATGCTCTTTTTCAACCAGCTCGTCTTTTCTTTTTCCCCTTTTTTTCCCTATGAATGTATGACACTAAGTTCCTACTTAGCCAGCCCTTAATTCAATCATGTAGATAATAATAATAAACATATTCACAAATAGTACTTCAGAGACAACAACTTTCAACTTATCATTAAATATTAATCACTGGGTGTTCCATTCATCTATCTCGTATCTGCCAACCCATTTGAATTCAAACAAGTTAGTTGTGAGTCTTTCTTAGGTTTGCTCCCCACTGATCACCAATTCGAGTCCCCTTAGGGCTACTGAAGGATTTACTAAATTGTTAATTTCAGAGTCCATGAGAACACCCATGGTTATAGGAAAAAAGAAAAAGAAAAGCAGACCTTATAACTAAACGAATACCAAACCAATTAACTTATCATTCCAACAACCCTTTGTCTTATCCGTTAAATACCAATTGTCATGTCTATCGTCAATAAATGCCATGTATTAGGTGACAAAACTGCCTTGCATACAAATTCCAAATGATCCCTTATCTATCTATTATCAAAGATAAAAGCAACATATGTTCCTAACTTATTTATATGCTCTCAACCCGGAGTTGCTTGGCTAACACCTTTCGTACATGGCCTTTCATTGCCCGGTCCTGCCCAATGGTTTTGCATCGCCTCAAAGACGATTTATCATTGTTTGAGCACGAGCGACCCAGATCACCAGAGATGGTCTAACTAAAGCCGTAAATCACAAGTCGAAATCGCTATTGATTATACTCTAGTCGCAGGTCGACATAATCAACAACGTTAGAAGAGAATTGGCGAATGTCTCTTTAATTTAGTCAAACCGTACTCATGTA
This sequence comes from Tetrastigma voinierianum, assembly GCA_016808115.1. Lineage (NCBI taxonomy): Eukaryota > Viridiplantae > Streptophyta > Magnoliopsida > Vitales > Vitaceae > Tetrastigma > Tetrastigma voinierianum. The sequence goes on from JAEQBH010000149.1 coordinate 1,311,440, forward strand.
TAAAGCAACACTAATACTTTTAGTTAATTAATTGCATTGTCTATTGGTAATGCATTAACAATCAAGTAAAGTGTACAAATCCTCTTCAAGGCACAACAACTCGAGTGAAATTAAAATCAGATGTTTCCAATTATTATTATGAAGAAGAGAAGCGTTATGCAACCAGAACTGATCAGGTGTCTTCACAGAACGGTGAGTTAAGTTATAAATTTTTTTACTTTGTTTTGATTTGCTTCTAATTTGACAAAGATGTTCTTTTGAAAGTTTACTTGGAAAGCAATCATTGTAAATACAAACATTAGTTGAAATGATCTGAATTGAGGTCAAATATAACTTAGTCATTTTTTCATGATTATGGAAGAACTTCCAAGTTTTTTCTTTAAAATTGACTGAAATTGTAACGCCCCAAACCAATGTTAGGGTTAAAATTGTAATTTATAATACAATAACAATAATTCATAATTAAATTAACTTATTAAGGTGGAAAGTTTACTTTGTGGCTAAAACCTTAGTATAAATTATAATTTTGTACCTTTGGTATTCATAAAAACCTATTATACAAAAATCAGAGAGATCAAAAGATTGTAGAGGAATTGAAAAGAAGATTTGAAAGCGAAGGTTTAGGATTGACGATTTAGAAGTTTAAGGTTTAAAGATCAGTTTTTTGTCTAAGCTTTTATGCTTTAGATCATTTTTTTTATTCATTAATAAGTTTCAAACAATTTAAAGTGTATATTTAGATTTTCTAAACACATGTTCAAATGCAGATCCTTCTTTTGCTTAACTTTGTTGTGTATTATCTCTAATTTTAGATAGCTGGGGTAGGTATGTTTTTTCAGAAAGTCCTTCCCTTTTGTGTATGCCTTGGTCTTCCCTGTATACCCTATGTATAATTTTTTTAGTGAAAAACAACTATAATATTATTAATAAAAATAATAATACATTATAGAGGAAGGATCAGATTTCCTCCAAACACACACAACTCCAAACCTGAATTTAAAACCCCAATCACACAAGTGCTTCCAATACCCATTCTACCCCTATTTGGGTGGTTTAAACACGTATCGCCAAAATCTATTGTTGTAAAAAACAAAAGTTGCATGCCTCTAAATATAGGACATGAAGTCAACAAAGGATGAAAAGAAGTAAAATAAGTCTCATACTTCCTTCTTCTTTATTCCTGAAACCTTGCATTTCTCTTGCCAAACACACCATACCAAAGAAATGCATGCAATCTTCACAAAACTACTTCAGTACTTACTTCCAAAAAACTTTAAGTGAATGGTAAACATATCTTCAATTCTCCTTTGGGAAACCCATACCAATCCAACTTAATTGAAAATCTTATTCCACAACCCAATAGTGTATGTGCAATGAACAAAAAGATGATCAAACAACCTCTCCTTTCTCCTTTGCAAAGAATACCCTATGTATATGTTGGTGTGCTTTTAACTCTTTTTTGGTTTAATGATTTTTTTTCATTTATTAATATATATATATATATATATATATATATATATATATATATGAGAGAGAGGTATATATATATATATATATATATATATATAAGATTTACCTATTGATAATAGAGAAATTTTTAAGATTAATAAAATATGAGATTTACTAGTAATAACTATCTTAAGTAAATAATTTAATTTTGATTGTTAGGGTATAAAATATAGAGTTGGGTAAAAATTGTTTTCCCTAAAATATTTAAGTTTGATTGTTGGGATGTACACATAAAAATGATGAAATATGGTTTGATTGAGAGACAATACTTGATTTGATCGATATATTCTAAGATATTGTATTTATAATTATTCAAAAGATATATTTAATTTATATATCAAAATTAGTTTGAATATATAAATGATAAATATCAATTTGATTTGAAAAACATTAAAATTCATTTTCTGATTTATACAAAATAATTGTTAATGTTTATATTATGCCTAATTTTTTATATTTTAATTTCTATTTTAGAATATTCTAAAAAAATACTATAAATAATTTCAAAATATTTCATTTAATAATTTTTTTAAAATTGTTTGTATACAATCGTTTTTTTTAAATTTTAAAAATTTTCAATCTAAAATTTAAATACAGTTACAAACACAAGGAATTAATATGAAGACTTCTTCACTGGTCTACCCTTTGGTCTTCTGAATTCTGCAATAATTAACGAGCAAGAATTATTGCCGTGAAGTTATTATTACCAATTCCAACCGGCCTCTTTGATCTTCCATCGCTTCGTAAATACCAATGATATAACTATTAAGGAAGACATAATAATTCCAACTGTCTCTTGATCTTCTCTTGTTTTCTACAAATAATTAAAGATAGTAATTATTAAGACATGTAATAAGTGATATTAATTATTAAGGAAATTCTTTTCATTTTCTCTCTCACGTTTCTTCATCTCCTTCCTATTTCGCTCACAACAAGATAATCAATTCCTCAAATATATTGTTTTTTTTTTGTTTTTTAAAATTTTCAAAAATTCAGAAATATCGCCGATATATCGCTCCCAAACCAATATATCGCTGATATTTATGATTTTTTGCCGATATTTATGTCAACCGATTATCGATGCCATATATCGTTATCAATTTTAATACTAATACAATTATATATCACCTATATTTTAATCACCTATATGAAATAATTGTTATTGAGTAATAATACATGAATAATAATTGTTGCATGTGACGTTGATTGAGGGTAGTTATAGTGAAAGCACACTCAGGAAAAATTGATAACACTTATTGTAGATTGTGATTGATAAGGCATAAAACATGTGGAGGTAATGAATCATTTTGTGTTATGTTAGGTAAAGAATCCTTTAACCTAAGGATCTTCAAGATCCCAACTTCTGAAATTGAATTTCATTTTTATTTTGAAGTATATGTGGAAAATGTGAAGTGAATCTTTCTATACATCTTTTTACAAAAAAAAAAATTTACTTTGTTTGAAAGTATGAATTTGAAAATGTTTACAAAATAATAAATGCATATTCAAAAAAGAAAGTTTGTTTTTATATGTCATTTGGAATATGAAAAGTTTTGATTTGTTGTATATCATTTTGGTTTATGAAAGTAATGTTTTATCATTTGATTTATTCATTAACCAAATACCATTTCAAAGTGAAAATATTTGAGATTTTCCTTTTGCTATGAAAAAAAAAGAAATTGGCATATATTTATAGAATTGTTCTCGCCTTTGAATCGATAAAAGAAAGTCATTTTTTACTCGTTAGAACTCTCACACCCAAGAGACACAATACACTATATACTCTTGCCATTGTGTTATAATGATTAACACAAAGTCTAAAAAAATGACCCTTGTCAACGAGTTATAACAGTTGGCATTATAATCCTTGTCAATAAGTTATAATAATTGACGCTAGAGTCCCAGTAAACGAGTAATAATTATTAACCGTCTGTTTATGTCCCACCAATTTATGGACCCATTTGTTATTTGTAAACTAGAGCACAAATATTTTGAGTAGATTTAAATTAGATTGGATACAAAATGATTTTGATATGAATATGAAATGTGATAGAAATTGAAATGTTTTGTTATATTGAACTAAAATGTTTTATGCAATTGATTATATCTTTTATCCCCCTTTTGAAAGCATAAATAAAAAAATCTAATCCATAAAATTGAATTATTGTTCTTAATTAAGCTTTGAGCTCATCCTTATTTGTTGATATTTTTTAGGTACCTTCAGTTCGAGCAAGGAGTAATGGTTAGGATAAGGGTTTGGTATTATTAAGAATTTGGGGTTAAACCCTATTTATTGAAGCTCGGACGCTGTTTGGATGTTATGATTCAATTTTTCTTTGCATTATTTCAATTAGAAGTTTTAGACAATGAAATTTATTTTGGTTTATGTATTAAAGTGACATTGAAAGTTGAAGACTTTAGTTTATGTATTAAATCGACATTGAAATTTCAAGACAATGGGAATTATATTTTACTTATCTAAATAGGAATTTGACAATTGGAAAACATTCAATTATGAGAGAAGAAAATGTTTGGTATCGCTTCATATCGCCTGCTTTAGATAAGGTGTGAAATGACCGTTATGTCCTTGGAGCGGGTTTTGGGGACATGATAGAAATCATTATTCTCTTTGCTTTTTCTATTTCTTACAAACATAAGTTTACATTACCATGATGATGTAATAGTACCAATGGTCGCTCTTAGGACTGGAACACTTAGAAAGATGAGACAATCCACATTAGGAGGGTATATGTATACAAATTATGTCAATAAATCCATGGGCCATTTTGTGATAAAGTTTATTAATGAGAACTAAATGCTTTGTTTGTATCAGATAGATGAAAATGTTCGTTTAGTTCAATCCAACCAAACATGAAATCAAGTTAGCCAAAAGCACACATCAATAAAACAAAGCCAAAAGTCATCCAGCCCTACTACTTCACATTAACTGAATGATGAAGGCCCATCTATAAGCATTATTTACACAAAGGGGTTGGTATGAGACGAGGCACCCCTATCCCATTCCTCACTCATTGTAGAGATTAACGATATCTCATACTCGTCCTAATCGGTTCAGGTCGAGTAACCCAAAAAACAGACTGTCATCCTTATATTTACCTTTGTCAACAGCAAATACATAAACATCATCAAAACTCAGCATCAAGACCATTTGGATTATAATAAGCATAAAAATAAATACAGCTCTTTGTCCACCTGCCTAGACGTTGAGATTCTTTCTCAAGAGAACACTTGGGGGGGTTCACTATGCTATTCTTCTCCTCGTCTTATGATAAAAAAAATAAGGGTATCCATGACCAATCCCCACAATTTTGGTACAAGGGGATATATATTATACATGGCAAGAAGGCCAGCTCGACCATAACGGGCGTAGCCCATTTAGGTAATGTGGTCAAATGACCATTTTTATTCTGCCATTGACTAGCCCAAATGTGGCTAAACGGATAAACAGGTCATAATATTAAAAATTGCTCAAATATATATTTTCCTAATTTTTCATTATTAAAATAAAAAATAAAGAATACACAAGTAATTAACAATAATTGGTGATACACAAATAATAATTAATACATAAAATAATGGAGCTTAGACAATATAATTAATAGAAGACAACAAACTTATAAATAATAAAAGACACAAAATACATTTGCTTTAGAGGAAATGGAGAAGGTAATTACCGTTGATTACAGTCACATATTTGAGACAGGTAATTCCCTAACACCACTAAATATGAGAATATATTTATACAAAAGAATAAAAAAATGGAGAAGAACCAATAATGGAAAACAAGGCTTGATTCCATGATTCCAATTTCTATGTTACCCACTACCTCCACTAACTGCACCATCAATCAACATAATCAATACCAATCTCTCATGCCAAACTATTCAGTTCCCTTTCACAACAATCAAGGCAACATTTGGCTAACAAGAAAAAAGAACAACAGACTTCCTCAATCGATTTTGGTCTCATATCCTTGAGTTTAGTTTCGAGCATGGTCTTCTCCTCCTCCTCTGGGAACAGTATGTCATCTATACCCCGTACTGAATTACAGCCGTCAGTGTAAATATCGAGGTCAAATCAAGAGACGGGGGCTAAGGAGTACCTAATTGAAGAACTGAAGATGGCTATAGCAATAGAAGAGGTTGTAGCGGCGATTGGTGGAGATGCAGGGATGAATGAGGAAGAAGCGGTTGTTTCAGATTTAGGATGAGGCTAGGGACCTTAGGGTTTAGAAAAAATATCTCAATAATATATATATATGTGTGTGTGTGTGTGTGTGTGTGTGTGTGTGTGTGTGTGTGTGTGTGTGTGTGTGTGTGTGTGTGTGTATGTGTGTGTGTGTGTGCGCGTGTGCGTGTGTGTCCTTTTCAAATATATATATATATATATATATATATATATATATATATATATATATATATATATATATATATATATATATATATATATATATATATATATATATATATATAATAAAATTGGGAGCCAATTTGGCTGGCCCGCCCTGGGATGTAATGGGCTAGCAATCTAGTTGGTTGTTGCATTTGTCGACCTCAACCTTGCCCCATGCCCATGTTCATACCCATTCCCATAAGTTGATTGATACCACCATATCCTCCCATGCCCAGGTCTCCTCCCATCCCTATCCCCATCATCCCCATACTCCGGGTCCAGATCTTCACCCATACCCATGCCCGCCCGTAGTTGTCCCACCATTCCCTACTCCATGCCCACTCGTAACCACCAACCACATACCCCATACATGCCCGTGGCGCCGCACTCCATGCCCATGCCCATACCCATACATGAAATGCCATTATATGACGGTGGGGCCCCAGTGCACTTGCACCAATACCCGCCTCTGGTGCACCTTCACCTTCACCTTGCATATCAAGTAAGTCAACTATATCTAATTTATTATTCATTCCTAGTAATGAATGTCTTTCAAACGGATATTCTTACAATTCCCCACATGAATGACATTCATGACCGAAACTTCAAGACTCTAAAAGACTAGGTTATAGATTCAACAATTGAAACCTACATAGAAGAGGTAGGTATCACCCTTTGCACCTTCCCTAGTAAAAATATGTTTACTCTACTAACTAAACAATGGATGTGATGTCCTTAAACTATTTTGTCATATGTGTAGATGATGACATATCTCACACAAGAATCTTCCTAACATATTTTAGTTCTCACTTTTATGTCCATTTTGGCCATGAACATGTGCCTGGTTCTGTAAGAGTTTAATAGGAATTGTGCCCTATGCAATTCCCTTTGAAGCAGCCCCACTTCACTCTTACATAGGTGACCTCTGAAATCAAAAGCAACTTATATTACTCTTATTTCACTTTCCATGCACAAAGATCATTAAAAGCATAGCTTAACCTTCCTTTTACTAGCATCACTGTTTCATCACAGGAATGGACAAGGAAGATCCCCACAGGGATATGACAAAGTCTTGACAGTTTGGTTGTCCCTTTTGATTAGCAATGGCTAGTTTTCCTCTGTAGGTTAAATTTTTGTTTAAATCACTATCCAACCAACTCAAAATTAGTTTAAGCAATATGAATAGTCCCTTCTCCATCTAAAAGATATGCTATATTACGAATGGCCAACTACACATGTGATCGCCCAAAACCCGGTCCGCAACAACCCGGGTCAACTGGGCGGAATGGCTTCCGGTGGAATGCCTGCAACCCGACACCACCACCTAAAATCGGCAGCCCCTTGTACGGGGAGCTCTACCCAAGGTACAAACCTGTCCCAATAATCAACAATGACCACACAGGGTCCAAATGCGAGTAAAATAATGGCCACTTGGGCCCTTGCATCAATACTCACAAAATAAATATCCCAACCAAATATATATCATGGTTCAAGAGTTTTTACATTACTTAATACAAACATAAGTATTAAAATTATAGTACCCTAATACATGCTCATACATAATAATACCAAAGCCACAACCTCGATTCTTTCTTCTAAATCCGGCCTTTAGCGAGTGCCGTCCCCCGTGCACACTCCTCAGACCGAAATGCAGGATCCCGACGTGGGCTAAGCAAAGCCCAAGACACTTCCCTTACACGGGTTACCCCCTACCTAAGTGAACATGCATGGAAAACAAATCACATTCAAGAAATTTCATGAACCTACTCGAATGTCTACATGACCAACCCATGTCTCGAGTCCTCACCGACTCCCTCACATATGCCTAAGCTGAATGCTAGTAAAATCACAAGCTAAAATAAAACTTGTTGCTTCTCGAAAACACACTCACCGAATTTCTGAAGTATCGACTATCCTCCGAGGTGAATGTGTTGGAGAACCTTCCTGAACAATTCATGGGCTCCTCCGACGTATAATTGTTGGACCATCTCCCAACACAATTCTTCGGAAAATCTTCCGTCGAAATTCCTTTCATAAACATTTTCATTTTTGTTTCATTTCATGTCATGCACTCACTCCTAATATTCTAGGGTGCCCCAATGCATATGGAATGCATGATGCCAATTCCAACACATTCATGCTAATATATTCACATGCATATATATTAACATAATTAAATCACATAAAGCATGTTATGCAAATTCCCATTCAATTACACAAAAAATTAGCTCACGTGTGCTAATTAACAAACACAAGCAATTCAAATTTGAATCACTCAAACAAACACATTTTCACTCAAAAATATTTCGTGAACACTATTCATGTGAACAGTAAAACCCTCGGGTTACTGTTCACGGCCACACAAATAGGAATTTTATACACTCGGCTCAAAGCTTTGAACCGACCATTTCGCAAAACAAGCCTCAGAACATTCCTAACCATTTACATGGCTCTTAGATAAAGATTAACGCAAGTAGGAAAAGATCCCTACCTCTTGGAGTTGTCGGAATTCCACCAAATCGGTGCCCACGCGTAGCCCTCGCCGCGTAGAACAACTTTACTTCTTGCTCTGTCGAAAACCGACGGTCCGATCGGTCAGAAACCTAGAGAGAAGCCACTCCCTCTCTCTCTAAAAATGAATTCCAGCACCCACTGCACAAAACCCCCCTCTACTGCCCCTTTTTGGTCTTCAAAAATGGGGAAGACAACACTATGCAAGTTTTTGTCTTTTTCCTCATTAACAATTTCCAAAATTCCTTATGTGTCTCTTATCTTGGATTTTTGACACTTGGCACTATCTAGGCCGTCCATTTCCATCATCTCTCTACTCATGCAACATGTGTCACATGAGTACATGTTATAGGTGACTTTTGTCACATCACATGTCGTTTTAAGACACCCGATACTCAACGCCTAGAAAAACGTGCAAATTCCGACTGTCTCGGAATTTGACAAAATTCAACATGGTAGCTAGATTTCGTGAGACGATTCCAACAGTGAAATCCGTTTCGTCATCCGAGATCTAGAAAAATTTCGGATTTTTACCTAAATGACCGTTTTATCCTTTTACCGAAAATTGGAATTTTCTCGGATTTTACATTCTCCCATCCTTAAAAGGAATTTCGTCCCAAAATTCTGAACAATCACAACACAACACATGCATATGCAACTTGCACTACCTCATGCATGTAAACTAGTCATTTAACTATTAAACGAATAAATCACGTACCTTCATCCCTAAACAAGAACGGATAGGTGGCCCGCATCGTGTCCTCGCGCTCCCACGTTGACTCCTCCACTCCATAGTGCCGCCATAGCACCCTCACTAGCCTCACGGTCTTGCGTCGCAAAATCTTATCACGGCTATCCATAATGCACAGACGGTCCTCTCCCAAGAACCTGATCCATGTCATCTCACCCTCCCAAAACTCAAAATAATATACGAGCTCGATCAGGCACCTTCCTCCGAGCAACGCGTTGGAGATTTGAAACACTCTGTGATGTATCCCGGGACTGATACAGCAGCAAGTCAATCCGTGATAGGTCGCTGAAGAGATGCCATCCTCTCTGAAACACCTTCGGCGCCCAATGAACCTCTCACACCTCGCCAGTCAACCCATCTCACTTCATTCTCATGTGCATCACATCTTCCAAGGTTGACGATCTCCAACTCAATCCCGGTCAACACGTTGATATCTCATAGTTCTCTACTTTCTTCCGCTTCCGAGTCCCGGTGGAATGGAAGACGCCCACCGGTCAGAACAGGTGTTCACCCTCCTTAAAAATTTTTAACAATTCCAATCATTTAAGAAGTCTTCTCCCTACTTCGGCCAAATATATTCTGGTCTGATCCGCGATGATCCCATATAATGTCTATATGGCGCCATCTCGAGGTCACCGCTGATGACCACAGGCAACAGGTGGCACTCCATCAACAACATGTTCCTTAACTATCCGATAGATATTAGAAGACGATGTCGCGCAATGATATTCCTCAAAACACCAGAGGAGCATCCCACACACGAGCAATTTAATCCCGCGACAACCCCCTCCGCTGGAAGAAAAATGCCCACTTCCTATATCACAGACTGACGACAATCCAATGGACCGTCAACCTAGTCCATGTCATGAATGACATCCATATACCGAGTCATTGCCGGCTCACCAACACCCAATGCAATTTCCAAAGGGGTATCTAAATCTCGAGTCACTCCCGACTCCTATCACTCAACTCTAAGTCTACCTGATAACCATGACCGTGTGTTTTCATCCCGAGTCACTCCCGACTCCTATCACTCAACTCTAAGTCTACGTGATAACTTGAACGTGTGTTTTCATCTCTCTCGGGCAACATAACTTTTCAGCCTACACTGCGAGCCTCTTACATTCACACAGAAATTTCGGATATCTCCACGGGTCTCTTACACCCAATACGTAAATTCTCGGATAACTCCACTAGGGTCTCACACTCCACAAATTTGGGATCTCTCCCCGAGCCCTACACCCACGTAGCCCTGGGATAGCTCCTCGGGTCTCTTACACCCACACGTAAATTCCGAGATAGCTCCTGCCCTTACACCCATACATACCCTCCTCGGGGATTTCTACAGGGAGTCTCTACACCCACACACAGAAATTTATAGCTCCCCGAGTCTCTACACCCACACGTAAATTCGGGGATCTCTCCCGAGCTCCTTCACCCACAATGTAAATCTCTGGCGCCTCCCCCGGCCCTTTACACCCACACAAAAAAATTCGGGGATATCTCCCGAAGCCCTACACCCACATAGGACCCTGATACTACCGCGGTTCTCCTTCTCACCCTAACTCGTGCTTTTCTCACCTTAGGGATTAACTAGCTTCCCTTCTTGCTTTGCCCAACACACGTTAATTTCTCTTCATTTCCTGATTTGAACTATGAGCCTTCATTAAACGTAGTCCCAAAGACAAACTCAACCCACACTCACCAAGAGTGGTGAATGACCATACCGTGCACCCACACCCGACTCGACGAGATGTCACCGTGCACCCGCACCCGACTCGATGCTATCCCCCCTAGGGGTCCACCATGAGCGTAATCTCGGCAGATTCTTAACTCAACCCGACCTATCTGGTCAACTCTCACCTTACATCCTAGGGAAGAACATCCACACATGGCTTCTCTAAAGGCCTCAACCTCTAAGCCTAAATCCATCACACAAGATGCATTAATGAATGAACATGATGCATCTAATTCAAACGCCACTCTAGGTAACAAGTGCAAGGGTAAAAACGTACCCTACTCATCCGGCTAGTCCGACGCCGCCACCGCTTTACCATGAGACCTCTCGCTCTAGACAATCTCGGCTCGATAAGCCTGTGCCGGGCGTGATGGTAACACGTCCTCTCGCCCAAATTTCACCGTAACTCTCTACCGCAAACCCCGTGTGGCTCGACCTCGACCTACGCCGGCCCCGTCTATCTCGTGCCGCCGGTGTTCCTCAGATAGCACCCTACGACTGAAATCGGTTCTCCCGACCCATATTAGGGTGTGGTGAACGAACCATCTCTCCCGCCCTATGGCTAATCGGGACTCGGTAAGCTGTCCCAAAAAACCCTGATCCCCATTCTGGGCAATCCCGTCTAATATGTCTGGGGGGCCGCCGGCAATGGTAGCACACCATCGCCCCGTACCCGACCGTAACTCGATCCGGCCCCTCGAACCCGATGGTCTCGCTCGAACCCTTGCGGAACTAGGAAGCCTCGGGCTTCTTCCCGAACTAGAAGAAGACTGACTCTCCTTCCTCTTTCTACTAACACTCGCATCCTAAGTGCTTCGAGCATCCTCAAACTCTCTCTCTATGGTCAGGGTTGTCCCAACCATGGAGTCCATGTCCCGTAGGCGAAGTCCTACAATCCTGACTTGAATGGACAACTTCAGCCCATTCTCAAATCTCCTGACTTTAGCCATGTCTGTGGCCACGTAGTCATCAGTAAAATGAGCTAGCTCCATGAATCTAGCCACATACTCCATTACAGTCATCGTCCCCTGTTTCAACTCTAAGAACTCTTGGGCCTTCGCATGCCTCGCAGTATCCGGAAAATACTTACCCATGAATAGCTCCTGGAACTCTACCCATGTCATTGCCTCTAGGTTTCTAGAGGTCTTTGCCCAATTCCACCATACTTGGGCCTCACCCTCTAGGTGGAACGCAGCTAGTCTAATCCTGGTCATGTCAGAGGTAATCTCCATAGCCTCTAACACCTTCTCGACCTGCATGAACCAATGCCAATACCTCACTCCGATCTCCGCCCCGGTGTGAATGCTCTGGAGGATGATGTGCCCTAAACCTCCGGGAGGTTACTCGACCTCCGACTACCCGGGCCGCACTAGCCTATGCAATAGCAAAGAGCCGCAAAACCCACAAAACCTCAACAAAGGTCACTGACAAATACCGGTGGTGCCTGACCAGTACCCCATGGACGCCCTCTACGCCCTTCGCTCGACCAGCCATCTACACATGTTAAATGGCAATTAAATTCAATGCAAAGATTCTAAGGCATAAACATAGCCCCGAGACACTATTCATACACTGGAAAACATTTCATACACAATGTCCATGCATTTACGGTAATGCAAGACAATCATTCCACATTAAATCATTTTTAACAACAAAAATTTCATTTTTGAAATTTTCATTTTTGAAAATTTCATTTTTACAATATTTTGGTTTATTTTTATTTTATATATATATATATATATATATATATATATATATATATATATATATATAGTATAGTATATATATATATATATATATATATATATATATATATATATATATATATATATATATATTATTTTTATTTTTTATTTTTTTTGAAAAATTTTGTGAACAGTGTTCATGAACAAAGTTCAAATCAAAGGACTCTAAACAAACAAAGGCACTCGAGTCCAAAAACTAGGCACCAAGTGCACGCAGGCACACATCGAACCCTAGCCGCCGCATGGTGCTCTGTGTTGCAAGGCGCTGTGCTCGCTACAAGACACGTCGCTCGCAGGTCGTAGTGGCTATGCTCGGGCCGTGTCGCAGCATGGCCTCGTCACAGGTCGCAAGCCCTCGGTCGCAGGTCGCAGCCCAATACCGTATCGTGGCCCTGTGTCGTGTGCTTGCATGGCCGTGTCGTGGCCCTGTGTAGCGACACAACGCCTTGTCTCATGCCCTTTCTGGTCACGATATGCATTTTGTATCGCGACCTAACCCAACGGCTTAGCCTCTTACTCCCTTCCCCCGTACCGCTAAGCTCACTGCCACGATACAAAAGTCTCGCATCGTGAACACACTCGCCGGCCACCCTCGGCTCCTCGCTTATGATACAATGGTTGTATCGTGACACACTCACCAGCCTATTGAACGCCCAAAACTGCCTACCCAGAACTGCTATGTCACGATACAATTTTCCATTTTATTAGACACAACAAGCAAGTAGCCCATTTCCGCTTCCGCTTCGCTTTTCCCTTTTTTTTTCTTCGCTGCCACACATTTTTTTTTTTTTTTTTCATTTCTCAAGCATCGAAAAATCCACCCAAAAATATATATATACACTTTTTTTTTTCTATGTGCTACTTACCTAAGCACACATATCAATAACAACACATAACAATTCATCAAACAATCGCATGTTATACACCCAATCACACATAAAACACAGTGCATGCAGTGTTATAATCCTGTCCCGTGATTGTCTAGGTAATCTCATACATATACCCTAACATCGAGCCACACCAAGTGGTGATGTTCTTACCCCTTATGACCATGGCCTAAGCCCAAGCCCCTCAAGCCCTAGGTAATCGTATACCTAACTTATCGACAATAAGCTGTAGGTATTTATAAACCTAGGCTCTGATACCAAGCTATGACACCCCAAAACCCGGGGGTCGGTAAACAACCCGTCAACTCAAGGGAATGAGCTGCGGAATGTCGGGTAACCCGACACCACTCATTTAAAATCGCGTAGTCTCCTTTGTACAAGAGCTCTACCCAAGGTACAAACCTCGGTCCCAATAATCAACAATGACCACAGGTCCAAATGCGAGTAAAAATAACGGGCCACTGGGCCCCCGCATCAAATACCACAAAATAAAGAGATATCCCAACCAAATATATATCATGGTTCAAGAGTTTTTACATTGCTCTTAATACAAACATATATTAAAATTATAAAATTCTAATACATGTCATATATAATAATACCAAAGCCACAACCCGACTTTCTTCTAAAAACGACTCTGGGCCAGCGGTCCTCGTGCATACCCCCAGACCGAAATGGTGATCCCCGACAAGGCGAGCAAAGCCCAGTAGAGATAATTTTCTACATGGGTTACTCCCCACCTAAGTGCACATGCATGGCAAACAAATCACATTCAAGCAATTTCATGAACCTATTCGAATGTCTACATGACCAACCCATGTCTCGAGTCCTCACCGAAATTCTCACATACGCCAAACCGAATGCTAGTGCAAAATCACGTTCAAAAACAAAACTTGTTGTTTTGAAAAACACACTACCCGAATTTCGATAAAGAAGTAATTGGACTACCCTCCGAGGCGAATGTGATTGGAAGGAACCTTCCTATAAAACAATTCATGGGCTCTAGACTTGTAATTGTTGGACCATCTCCCAACCACAAATTATTAGGAAAATCTTCGTCGAGAAATTCCTTTCTGAAACATTTTCATTTTTGTTTCATTTCATGTCATGCACTGCTCTAATATTCTAGGGTGCCCAGGTGCATATGGAATGCATGATGTAATTCAACACATTCATGCTAATATATTCACATGCATATATATTAACATAATTAAATCACATAAAGCATGTTATGCAGATTCTCATTCAATTACACAAAAAATTAGCTCACATGTGCTAATTAACAAACACAAGTAATTCAGATTTGAATCACTCAATCAAACACATTTTCACTTAAAAATATTTCGTGAACACTATTCACGTGAGCAGTAAAACCCTCGGGTTCTTTGATTCGAGGCAAAATAGGAATTTTCATAGTTCAGCTTTTGAAAATAAGATTTTACATTCATAAACACAGAACATTTCTAACTTATTTACATAGCTCTTAGCCAAGATTACTTATAAATAGGAAAAGATCCCTACCTTTTGGAGTTGTCGGAACTCCTAAATCGGTGCCAGGCCATCTGTGCGTAGAGACGGGGTTTACTTCTTTGCTCCATCGGCAGGCGGTGAGTCTCAGGCCGTAAACCTGGAAAGCCCTCTCTCTCTAAAAATGAATTTCAGCACCCACTGCACAAAAACCGCCCTCTACTGCCCATTTTTGGTCTTGAAAATGGGAAGACAACCTTATCTGAAGTTTTGTCTTTTCTCATTAACAATTTTAAAATTCCTATAGTCACTTGCAGATTTTTAACACTTGTATTTATCTAAGCCGTCCATTTCAATGTCCCTATCTCTTTAAGTAGCAACATATGTCGCACTTAGGTACATGTCTATAGGTTACTTTTGTCATATCACATATCGTTTTGCGGCTTAGATACTCGGCAGCGCCGACGATGTAAGTGGCTGTCTGCAATTACATTAAAGTCGGCGTGGTATCTAGATTTCACGAGATGATTCCAATGGTAAAATCCGTTTCGTCATTCGAGATCTAGAAAAATTTCGGATTTTTACCTAAATGACTGTTTTACCCTTTTTCCGAAAATTGGAATTTTCTCGGGTCTTACAACACAGCTCTTCCTATTATTCCAAACAATACAACATAATTCTAGGAGAATCATGAATGAAAGTCAGTGTCCGCAGTCATGTCAAAATCGCTATCTTCTACCTAATTCTACGAAAATTCTTCTACATATATCATGGGCACCACATGCTTGGAACCATAAATCTTCCCAATATACAATCTATGATTAGATATGAACTACCCAACCATACGCTCAGAACTGATACAAACAGAAGCCCACCTGCTACTATGCCAAGGATAGAGATAGAGCAAGCCGTCCTGGAATAATAATCCAGGTTTCTATGAAATGGTATAAACCTTTACTACTTTGGTTGTCATAGACGACGAGGTTTTCTGAATCAGTTGGAGTTGAACAAAGGTAACTGACCTGCCCAAGTGAGAAGTTTCAGATATGAAGATTGAAATAAAATTGATAGAAAAGTATGACAACCAAGATGGGAAATGCAGAGAGACTCACTTTCTTGCTCAAATTGATGTTCAAACGCAGAATATCATTGTTGCTGTTGGGTTGCCAAGCATCAAGGTGTCTTGAACAATCCCAGATCTTCACCGTTTTATCATTCCCACCTGAAATTATTGACTTCTCTCTCTCCCCAACCAATGAAAATGCCCTGAACCATTAGTGCAAATTTATTAAGTGAACTTGGTTCCATGGAACTACAAGCTACAAAGTTACTTACACACATACAGAAGCAGTATGGCCTCCCAAAGTGTAATCCAAATGCAACCTCCTTCCATTTTGATTTAGAGTTTCTGCAGCAGTTGAAGCACTATTTTTTTATCTTGATTTAGATCCTTTCTGTGCTTTTAAGGAACTATTTGACTGAGCAGCAACAAGTTCTGATCCGATATCGATCACATCTATAACACCATCACCGCTAGCCACAACACATATTTTGCCTGATTTCTCCAACATATCAACTTCAGGAACTGCTATTGCATGAACTGCACCCACCATTCTATAAAAAGGCCTTCAACACCTTCCATTCATTAGCCCACATTCTCTCTTCACTGCTCTCATCTTTTTTCAGTAATTTGTCCACATGGGATTGTGCAAGATCTCTTTGGCACCTCAGCTCTTCAATTTCCATCTCCATCTAAGCATAGTCAAATACAAAAAAAAAAAAAATTATTTCCCTTCTAACCAGAGCCAGAATAAAACCTAGACTTGTGTGGTTGACTACCTGCTGGATTTTTAAGTCTTTTCCTTTAATGGATCTGGGGTGTGCAGCTTCTCTTCCAGCTTGGCTACTTCCTTCTCCAAATGTTTCACCAGATGCTT
Organism: Tetrastigma voinierianum; assembly: GCA_016808115.1. Classification (NCBI taxonomy): domain Eukaryota; kingdom Viridiplantae; phylum Streptophyta; class Magnoliopsida; order Vitales; family Vitaceae; genus Tetrastigma; species Tetrastigma voinierianum. Next base: position 1,328,398 of record JAEQBH010000149.1, read on the forward strand.
GTCTGAAACAACATAGTTAACATTTTGTATGCCAGTCAAGATCTCCGGTAGAGTAGGGGACAGCCGGTCTATCCAGGCTGAAATGCCAGTCAAGATCCAGGCTGAATTTCTTACTTGCTACTTTCTGTATTGCTTGTAGGCTGTTAAATCATAGCAACAGACTCCGTTAATCAACTGAGTTTCTTGACGTTATTTAAGCCTACAAGCAATACACAATGGATGAAGTATGACAATTCTTCAAGCCTGTTAGATCAGTACATAAGGAACTTTCTAAGTGGTGCATGATGAAAATAAGAAAGAAAAAGGTCATAGGAGGGCAAATGAGCATCAACATCTGCAATTGTCATTTTTACAAAACCCATATCAACAGAGAGAAATTAAGCATTCTTTTTCATATTCAAATTGCCTACTGTATGGTCAGGGAATCCTTTAATCAGTTTTGAATCCTAGTTCATCTTGTTCATTTCCAATTGTTTACTTTTAAGATGATTTTTTCTTACACAAATACTATTGGGTGTTACCTTTTATATATATATATATATATATATATATATATATATATATATATATATATATATATATATATATTACTCCCATGTTCTGATAGTGTCCATCGCATGTCGAATATAAGTTGGTATTGATACTATGCGTCCATTTATTATATCGTTATAGCAGACAAACTATTCAAAACTATTAAAAAAGGAACGAATGCCAAAGGATTGTTGAATCTACATCAGACCGAAAAGTAAGACTTAAGGGAAAACTACTCATTGCATTCTATAAATGTTTAAAAAACATCTTATTTCTATAAATTACTAATGATCACCAGACCAAGAATTTAGGATTTCCAGATCTCTGCAAGTATAAAGTCTCTGCTGAGAATAACCACATTCCTAGTAACCTTACCAGTATAAAGAATCATGATAAGTAGACTCTTAATCTAAATCACATCTCATTTGGAAAAAAAAAGAAAAGAAAAAAAAATACTATTTCCATTGTAAACATATCATCTTATGACTACCCCATAAAAAGCCATAAAGCAGATACAAAACACAAGAAACATACTAAACTACTCAATCAAATCCACAAAATTTCATACATCCATCCATCCAAAATTCATTTATGGCCAAAGTCCAGTCAACAATGCTAATCTCAGCACCAATAGTAGTTTAACCAAACAAGAAGATAAATTCAAAACATCATGTAGCTCATACAAATTCATAGTCTATATATCACAGAGTAATCCAACAATTTGATGTATTCTCCTTTCTTTCCCCCCTAAATCCAATCAGTTTGACATATACTAAAGTTGAATCTATGAAGACCAACTGCATTGTGACAGCAGCATGTGTTACACATAACAACAGGATATCTCAACCATAAAATGCACCCTAAATTCCATCAACCAATTCCAAATATCATTAGAAATGGGCTTGCCCATTGAGTTCCAAAATCCAGCAAGTGTCATTAAGAGTAGAAAAACTGAAATTGATGACCAAGATGATATACTACCCATAATACAAGTAACATAAAACATCCATATGAGACAAAACAGTAAAGAGTGATACCACAAGTTAACAACTCCACAATTGAAATATTAAAATGCTTTCAGACTTATGCACACATTCCTAAAAGGCAAACAAAAATAATGAATAACATAGCATGCTTGGAATATGTGGTAAAAGTTGCTCTTCATTCACAAAATCCTGCCTCATTCACATCATGCTTTTTTTTAATGTGTAAAAAGCAATATATATACAAGAATCATGCCTTGATCATATAACAGAAGTCTCCTGCAGCTCGTTATATGTATTAGGTTTCCATAGATAAATGTCGTCTACAACAAATTATTTGCATAATGGTGACTTTAACACAAGGTAACTTTTCCAATATGACCTATAAATCACCCCGGTGATTAATGTAGTCTCTTGCTGGTGATTTAACAATTACAAGCAATACGTAAAGTAGCAAGTAAGATATCGGGTCGATAACATTTCAGATGCCAACCTACAATGGCTTCAATGATTGTGAATGAAACCACCAATGAGGTAGCAAAAAAAAAAACAATAATAATAGAGGGAGAGAGAAAGAGAAATTTGTACAAGCATTTTATAAAATAGGTTAAGAGCAATTAGCTTAACTTACCTCAATTGTCCACAATACAACCAAGGTAGCTCCCTATTCAAACTGCACCTGAATGATGGGAGACATAATTCAAGTGTCAGTCATGATAACGTTTTGAGCACCTAAAATTAAACATTTTACATTAACCATTTGTCAAACATGTGACATGCATACATAAACGTTAACCACAAATTCAGAATTCTAATTAACCACGAACTCATTCAACATTTACATTAGATTTTGCAAGAAAATAATGCTAGGGTTTGCATTAAGCAAAGCCAATGAAAAAAATACTCGTGTGAAGCCAAAGTTGTATTACTAATGAGGAACTAAGTGGCTTCTCAAAGCAAAGCTGTGAGTTCCACAAGAGAAGCCTAGGTCAATGCTTCTGATTGCTCTTCGACTCTTCAATGTTGATTGTCGATCTCGTTCTTCTCAAGATGAAAGGCCAAAAATGATTATCGTGAGGAGAGAGAGATCCTGAGCAGAAGGGAGAGTAGAAATCGTAAGGAGAGAGATCTGAGCAGGAGAGAATGGAAATCGAGAGATATCGTGTAAAAACGAGAGAGGGGAAAGATTTGGGGCAGGTCATCTACGAGCTATATGGTAGCGGTTAGACTTCGAAGCGTCTATAATTAGTTATCTATAGCAGCAACCTAAGGTTAGCCGCTGGCCAATCAGCCAATGTAGCAAGGGCTTACTTTATGTAGCTAAAAGGAACGTTACAAAGAGGTGGCCAATTAATTTTTCGCTAAAGATCGATAAAAATTTTCTTTAGTTGCATCAATTCAATAAACACGACTATATTAATTTTTAGTAAGAAAATATAATAACCCCTGCTAAAATTATGTTACTACACCTCATATGTCTTGTAGTGAGTATTCTACTTAAGAAACACTTTCTCCTTTATTCTTGGATAGATGCAGTGTTACATCAACTGGTGTTCTGGTAATTCCAGAATTGTCTTTATTAAACTTTCCAAGAACGTTATCAACATAATGTGATTGACTTAGAATGAGTCCATCTGATGTTCTTATGAATTTTATTCCCAAAATAACATCGCGAAGTCTCACGCTCTTCATGTCAAACCTAATTCAACACTGCTCGTGATGTAATCTTCTTATCATCACAACTGACAATAAGCATGTTATCTACGTACAAGCATACAATGACATATCCATGTTCCACCTCTTTGACATAGACACACTTGTCACATTCATTGATTTTGAATTCATGTGACATCATAACGTTGTCAAATTTCCCATATCAGTGTTTCGGTGCTTGTTTTAATTAATACAAGGATTTCACTAATTTATAGACTTTCTTTCCTTGTCCTAGAGCTGAAAAACCCTTAGATTGCTCCATGTAGATTTCTTCATCTAATTCTCCATTTAGAAAGACCATTTTTACATCGATTTGATGTATTTCAAGATTTCTTAGTGCAGCAATTGCAAGCAACATCCTTATGGAGTTTATTCTCGTCATAGGAGAATGTGTCAAAGAAATCAAGGCCTTCAGTTTGTTTGTAGCCTTTGATCACAAGTCTTGTTTTGTATTTGTCAATTGATTCATCTACTTTCCTTTTCCTTTTGAAAACCCACTTGGAACTTAAAAGTTTATAACCTAGTGGAAGATCCACTAGTTCCCTAGTATGGTTATGCAGTATGGAATCAATTTCACTCTTAATAGTCTCTTTCCACATGGGACCCTCTATAGAGTTTTTAACATCCCAAATTATACCCTAAGAATTTTTATAACACAAGCAGTGGATGATAAAAGTAAATGTGTATTTTTTCGAAATTTAGATGCTAAGTGAGAAAAATGATAAATCCTGGAATTAATTCAAGAGTTAAGGGTAAAATAGTAAAATGTCACATTAAGGACCTAAAGGTCATAAATGAAGAAGAGTATATGCTTAATTAGAAATAGTAATAAGTCAGGTAATTGTATTACGGAAGAGGGATTCAAATGCAAAGAGGAAAGTCAAACAAAAAAATGCGAAAGCCAAACAAGGCCTTGTACACGAAAAGAGGATAAAACAACATTTGGTCTTTTGAATGAGATATTTTCATTTCTGGCTAGCTAGGCATTGTCTGTGTGGAGAAGAAGAGCCAAGTTTTTGATTCTCTCCATTTCTTGATCTAGCCTTGTTCAAGAAAAGAAGTGGAGAAAAGGAGAAGTTTGGTTCAAGCCTTTGAAGATCAAGTTATGGAAATCTCTTCTTTTCTTTGATGTATGGAAATCTTTCATTTGATCTATGGAAATTATAAGTATGGAACATTTGTATGGAAAGCATGACACTGTGGTGTCTGAGTATGTTTGGAAATTCTTCAAACTCCTTCTTTGTTTATGTTTGAGTTAGGAAAACCCTAACTTTGTATAAAAGTGATTTTGGGTTGGATTAAGTTAGATTTGGGTTGTTTTGTTGTGCTTTGGCTTTGATTGATTGGTTGTGGTCCTCAATTGAGGAATTTTTGTATAAAGAAAATAAGCCGAGGTTTTAGAGATGTCAAGCCAAATTTTCCAAACCCATGTTTTCGTTTTGACCATAACTTGACTTGGCGATTAGTCATCCAAATTGAGTGATTCCAGTTGTGAAAGAACCCTAAAAGGTAAAAATACAAAAGTATAGAAGGTACCAAGAAGAAAACCTGAGCCTATGTACCCATCCAAATTGAGACTTAAGTGAAAATACTCAGCAAGCTTACCTGATTATCCTCCGTTTTGGGTACAATTTCATGGTTTAGGTCATAAGTCGAGCCTCCCTCATCCAAATCAACATTCCACTTCCTGACAAACCAGACTTCTACGGCAATTTCCTTTAGAAGTGTATTCAAATTTAAACCCCATTGTACCCAAAAATTCGTCAAAGTGGAACTTTGTTTGTAGGAAATTTCTAGTTATGTTTTGAAAATAGAGTAATCCAAGTTGTTTAAGACATATCTCGAAGCTTTATGTTCGAATTTGATGATTCTAATTGGAGATGAACCCTTAGCACCAGGTCAACCGAGTGTAAGGAACTGTCAAATGATGGAGTTAAGACTCCTAAAACTCCGGTCTCACAAATACAAGTGTAACCGCAATAGACACACTCTGTTAATAAAATGCCATATCTCGAGTCAGGTGATTCAAATGGAGTGATTCCACTTATGAATAAAATAGGATTTATAGAGGAACAATGGATCAAGGAAGCATGTTGATATATCAAACTCATCGTGACTCCAAAAATAAGAGAAGTTGACTTGTTAGAGATGATTTTCTATGTCTTCTACTATAGAACTTTAAAACATCCTAATGTCTCTTATATGGTTTTCCGGTATCTTGGGAGATGGTTTTGAATGAGAATATTTCGGTATAAAGGAATTGAAGTAAGTAAATTAAATTGCATATAAATTATAAGAGTGGTTATTATATGAACTTGTGTACATTGACATGATTATGATAGTTTATGATATGAAACTGATCACATGAACATAAATACAAGAATGTTTGATATATGAATCCATGTAAGACAGTAAATGAATCTTGATAATATAAGCATGCCAGCTGTGATAAATGGGATAGTCATCTCACAAGTATAACGGAATAATGGTATGTAAGTATCCCATATGAATACATGTGATTGTAATTATCCATGTATATGAGATATGAAGTCCGATATCTCAACTCCTGATAAAAACTTAATAATCCCGACGTCACATGCCTCGTAGACGGCTAAGTGTGCATGCCTATTGGTGGATACAAATGCTATAACATACATATTTAATCGTCCCGCTTGGGTCATACGAAGACAAAGATAGATAAAGATCATCAGTTCTCGCACAGTTGATAAGAATTTCGGTACATACAGTTCTTTATCGTATCCACTTCTTTGGAATATGCAGGCATGACATAAGATGAGATGAAAAGTTTTAAATGTTTATAAAAGGCGTGAAACATGAAGATGATATGAGATGCAATATGTAATTGAATTATAATGATATGAGAAGTAATATGTAATATGAATAAAATGTTATGAAGTATTGTGACGATCATCATAGTGGTCGTCCATATTTATGGATTCTCACCAAGGTATAAAGCTTCACATGGGTGTTTATCCGAGTAGGTACCAAAGAGAACGTCCGTGATATTTCACATACAAGAAGGGGCCAACATTGAACGGCAGAGTCTACCACTAGGCTCAATGACGGTAAATGTAAATGTACGATTTTGGAGAAAGTGTAAATGTAAAAGTACAAATAAATGGGACTTAGAATATATGTACAGGACATTGTAAATACCACTACGGTGGATGTATATTAAATTTTTTGTAAGTTTATATTTTCAAGATAACTATTTAGAATTATATAATGATGTGTTTAGTTCTTGTATTTAGACACTTTCCGATTAATAAAGGTGCTCGGGCCAGGCGCCCATAGCTTAGGTGGTATCGTGAGCCAAGGCTGAAGAATAGAGTATAAGGATAGAAAAGCATGTGTTTAGTAATGTGTTGACTGTATGTGGATGTCCTCAGGATTCAGAGTAGATGGACTGCCCTCTCGAATCTAGTCAAGAAGCAACTCTGAGAGCTGCAACCCAGACATCAAGGGTTACTGCCGGATCCTTGAATCTATCAGAAGGGAGAGTCATGCTCCAGCCAGCCAAATGAAGCCTTGTTGATGATATCTTCAGACATGGCTTGGGTATTGGAAAGATTGACAGCTCCCAAAGCCCCGATAGACATGATAAAAAGACATGGGGCTGAGGAATTCCATGGGTCAAACATGGAAGAGTCCAATAAAGCTGAATTATGGTTAGAAAAATTGCAAAGAATAATAGAGAAGGTGAGATGCCCTCCCAATCAAAGAGTGGCATGTGTAGTTTCTATCAGAAGGTAGTGCTTAGCATCGTGGAAGCTAGTGTCAGGATCTTCTGAGGCCTGCATCCCATACTACGAGTTTTTATTCAAGAGCATACTAAATATGTCTCACATATGTATAGGGAGACCAGCGGAAGCAATGAAATATGAAGCAAAGGAATATCAATGGCTAAATATGAGAAAGACCAACCATCGCACGCACTAAATCAGTCCCTCATCGAGGCATTTCTCACTGTAAAAGAATATGATGGACTAAATGAGTCCATAAAAAGATATATGGCGCCTGTGACATTACTTAAGCAAGTAAATTTCTATCAATTTGGTTCAAGAGGCAATGAAAGTAAAGAGATCTGAAGCAAGTAGCAAAGAGTGTTTCAAGAACAAATTTCAAGAGGTGATCTTCTTCCTCGCTGAGTTGAGCCTAGTCTCCACTCAATCAGTGGTATAACTAGTTAAGACAGAGAAGGCAAGGGCCTAATGTGGCACCTAGTTCTCGTGAGGTGCTTCAGCCGGACAAGGAGAAGCCCTGCACGTCTCTCATTGCCATAAACTACATTCGGGTGTTTGCAGATTATTTGACAGAGGATGCTTCAAGTGGAAGACACTACTTTACGGTGAATTGTCCCAAAGAGTCAAAGGATAATAGGAGTATGCAAGGAAGTGGCAGAGGGAGATTTGTTACACCACCTTTTGACTCGGGATCAAGGTAGGGGTCGAGGTGGCTCGAGTCAGCATAGAGGACGTGGAGGTATAATGTCAAAGACAATGGATCGTCCTATGTCTATAGCTCCAACACGAGCATATACTATGAAGGTTTGTGAAGATCAAGATGCTCCTGAAGTGATTGTTGGTATATTTTCTCTATATGATATTGAGATGCATGCATTGATTATATGAATTGAGCATGTGTTTGATAAGATAACATCAGCGGAGAGATTGTTTTATGATATGCATGTAACTAGTCCCCTAGGGCAAAGTGTTAAGGTTAATAGAGTGTATAAGAATCGCTCTCTATAGTTATTCATGATGTGAATTTTTGTTGATTTGATTGCTCTACCATTTAGTGAATGACTTGATTTGGGGAATGGATTGGCTATCTAAACATCGTGCCATAATTGATTGCGGATAAAAAGACAAGAAGGCTTAGATGTTCTCGATAAGTCCCTGGCGATAGTACATGGTGTTCCGTTTCCGCCTAATGCCAATGTGGATTTAGCTAATGCTAAGCCCGACGATTGTCGTAGTGAGAAAGGATGTGAGACCGCTTTGGTTCTCGACTTCAAAGAGGTCAAATAGAATTGGAAATATTCTCGCTGTGAAAGATTTTTCGACGTGTTCCCCCAAAGAGTTACTCGTATACCACCCGAACGGCGGAGCTGATTTATCAATTGAGATTTTATCGGGAACAGATCCTACTTCTAGGGCACCATACAGGATGGCTCCAACCGAGTTGAAAGAGCTAAAGATTCAACTACAAGAGCTTTTGGATAAAGGGTTTATCTAACCCAATGTTTCTCCCTAGGGTGTACCCGTTTTGTTCGTGAAAAAGAAAGACAACACTCTACGGATGTGCATTAATTTTCGGCAAATCAATAAGGTGATAGTGAAAAACAAATACCCATCACAACAATCAAGATCTTTGATCATTAAAAGGAGCTGTCTTCAAAGATGCACTTCAATGATCGTGTACCATCGCCTAAGAGTGAAAGATGTTGATGTGCCGAGGACAACATTCAGAACTCGATATGGCCATTATGAGTTTTTGGTAATGCCATTTGGGTCGACTAACGCACCTAAGATCATTCATGTGGATTTGATGAACAGTGTTTCTCGAATTCCTATTTAGATAAGTTTGTCGCGGGTCTTTATCGATGATATATTAGTATATTCCTGTAGACGAAAGAAGGCATGAGCAACATTTGAAAATATTTCTACAGACTTTGAGAGAGAAGAAGTTGTATGCTAATCTTAGCAAATGTAATTTCTGAAGGAAGGAAGTTTCATTCCTGGGGTCATATCAGGTCTCACGAGGGTATAAGAGTCGACCCCGCTAAGATCAAGCCGGTGGGTGAATTAGAAACCGCTCCGAAGTGTGACCGAAGTGAGATGTTTCTTGGGCCTAGCAGGATATTATAGAATATTTGTGAAGGGATTCTCTATCATAGCTTCTCCACTCACTAAATTACTTAGGAAATGAGTAAAGTTTGAGGGGACAGATAAATGTCAAGATAGTTTTTAAGTAGCTTGAATAAATGCTGTTAAAGCACTGGGTGATTGACAAGTAGTTTACCTCTGCAGAGTACCCGTATGTTGATGCTTCAAGAATTTGTCCGGTCAGGTGTTAATGCAAGATGGTAAAGTTGCGGCATATGCATCCAAATAGTCAAGCCACATGAATAGAATTATCCTACACATGATTTGGAATGGGTTGCAGAGTATTTGCTTTGAAAATATGGCGACACTACTTATATGGTGAAAAATGAAAATTTTATACATGTAGCACCCCTTTCCGGCCAGACCCGATCGGTGGGTCCGAACTAGATCCGGAGATGTTCGGTTACCACTCAATCACTTTATCAAAAACGAGCCAAGTTTATTTCACTTAGTGGCAAGCCCCATAAACATTTACAAATTCAATGCACTCCTATGCCCATTAACATTACATTTATACAAAAGTATTATTTCTATAAAGGCATATCAAGCCTTTTTCAAAATGATTACAAATAGATGTTCAAAAGAAATAGAGTGAATGCATTATGTCGAAAGATACCCGCAATTCTTTCTCTATGACTCCGACGCCCCGATCCGCTTCTCTTTCATTCTTGCTCAATCACTATCAATCACACTACATTCGGGCAGAGATTGATAAAAACAATACGTTAAACATTTTCATGCTAAGGTTCTATACACCCATTCTTCGCTCGCTTAAGTCAAATCATGAAGTTTTTACTAAACAAAATTTTCAAATCTTTTTGGATGATCAATGTCAATACAATACGTATACTTATTTCATAAACAATCATTTATGGTTCATTGATCATCCCAAACATACACTTTCATATGCAATAAATCATTTATAACAAAATCATGCATTTCACAATGCTCTTTTCATTTCAATTTGCAATCATGCTTTTCAATTCCAATATGTCAATAATCTCATCATCAATTCAGTTATGCACTAACGGGCCTTAACCTATGTTTCGTATATAGGATACTCCAAACATCGCATTGAATTCGCTAGCGTAGTCAGCATAAAAACATTTTTTTTATAACACAATACAATCCTGCTGGGCTGTTGACTGGTTATTAAAAATCAATTAGTGAATACTACCGATAAGGTCCCGCTGGGCTGCTGATCGGAGTGACACATCAATACATTTGTTCACAAGATCGCACTCGACCCTTTATCGTATATCAACTATCCTTAATGTGAATTAACCAAGTAACATTCAATTAAGGGTGTTCATAACCTTTTATAGAAAAATACAAGATAATATGTACATTTGTATAAATGGGGCTTCACTTTCAATACTCATGAAATTTTCTATATGCAAACATTTCACAATCAATTACTCAAATCACTTAAAACAAATCAATATATGCTTTTCTTATACATTTAACAAACATTTCAAATCTTGAAACGAGAATAGGAGAAGATAGAACAAACCAATCTATCTCTTTCTTTTTCCTTGCCTTAAATCTCGGTCTTAGGTTAGGTGATCATCACTGGTCCCTAGAAAATCACACACATCACAATTAGTGAACTAGCACTAATCACACTTTTCCTTGGCGGCGAGGTATGGTACGTTTTTTACTTAGTTTCATTCCTATTTGAACCCTCATTAATAATTTATTAGGGTCCTTAAACTATTGGTGTATGAATACGAGACTTTCGAAACAAAAATCCGAAAATTTCCTCACTGTCTATGTCGCACAGAGTAAGTGCTACGCCAGCACAAACCCGAGGGTGCTGGCCTCTTCTACCCAGCCGCGACGAGGCAGCCCACGCTACGACGTAGGGCTACGCCACGGCGCGTGGTGCCCTAGGATTTAGTTTGCTCCCTTTACATGCGATTTCTCCAAAAATCACTCAAAATCTCAAAACAACCGCCGGAATCACTCCTAATAACATTCTAAAGTCATCCTAAACCAACCATGAGAAAAACCCATGGATGGATTAGGGTTTCTTTTAACCCAAACATCATTTAAAGAAATCTAGGGTTTGGTTCTTACTGGAATCTTTCGCACTTCTGGTGCCCTTTATTCTTTTCTCTTCCTCCTTCTGATCACTTATGCACCAAAAATGGAAGATTCCACCAAATCACTTCCTTCCCAAAACCTTACTTTTCCTCTCTCTTTGCTCAAAACGCTGGCTTCAAATGAGCCTCCTTAGACCACTTTTTGGTCTGCAAGCCTTTATTTCAAAGCCTGCTTAGCTTACACAATAAATCCCATTATTTGCATTTTAACTCTTCATTTGCCATTTATCATTTAATTCACTTGGCATTTAAGCTCATTCTCATTGTAATTCTACAGTCCGATTTTACAAATTCCTCACTTTCCTTCTTCACTGGATTATTTCCTGTTCAATAATCAATCACTTTAGCATATAACATTCGTCATATGCTCACATATTCACTGCCTTTCGCACTTAACAATTTATCGCTTTTCCTAAAAACCCAAGTTTGGCTCAATTTTATACCCTAATATATAATAAAATTATTATAAAATTCTAGGGTATTTTCAAGTACAACACAGTCATAAAAGTCTTAAATATTTGTTAATGCAAAATGAGCTTAATTTGAGACAACGGAGGTGGTTGGAGTTGTTCAAAGATTATGATTACATAATAGACTACCACCCCGGAAAAGCTAATGTGGTAGTAGATGCCTTAAGTAGAAAGGAAATGACAAATTTTCTTAATACAAATACAGTTGAATGGAGAATAGTATCTGATGGAGCTATATTAGCTAAATTAAAAGCTCAACTTCGCTTTTAAAGCAAATGGATTATAGACATGCTCGTAAAATGATGAAGATGCGTAGTGCTGCACACCGGGTCGAGATACCGATAAGACCGATTTTAGTAAAAGAAGATGGAAGTTTGTATTTTAATAGATTATGCGGTGGTACCGATAAAGATTCAAGAAAAAGTCATGATACGAAGCTCATAATACCAGATTTACTATGCATCCTAGAGGTAACAAGATGCACCAGATTTGAAATAAGATATCAGCGGAGAGGAATGAAAAGTGGACGGATCGAAAATGTGTCTAAATGTTTGACGTGGTCAGCAAGTAAAGTCGAACACCAAGTACCTACTGGTCCGCAAAGCCCATTCCTGGCCCATAAAGGAAGTGGGATAATATTGCTATGGATTTCCAGGTTCAGTCTTCCTCTTATGAAAAGGAAGCATGATTCCTGTATGGGTGATGTTGATAGGGCCTCACAAAGCTCCACCCATTTTATACCACAGATCGACTATTCTTCGGATCGACTAACCAGCCATATGTGGACGTAGATCGTGCACTGTATTGGTGTGTCGCTATTCATCAGGTTTCCGATAGAGATCCACAAATTACACGAGGTTTTAAGGAATTACGCTAGCCTAGAACTCGACTTACTTCATAAGATTCCACCCACGTACAAAATGGACACCGAGATGTGATTCAAGTGCTCAAAGATATGCTTCGGACGTAGGATTGAATTTCATCGAAGTCGGGATGTGTATATTCCATCGATGCAATTTGCCTAACAACAATTATCAATCAAGCATCGCATGGCACCACATCGTGTTATTCTAAGAAAGGTTAAAGGTCATAGTGATCGACAAAAGTCATATGCCAATTTGAAGAGGAAAGATATCAATATGAAGTCGAGACAAAGTATTCTCAAAGTATCACCGCAGAAGATACTTAGATTTAGAAAGAGAGGGAAGTTGAGTCCATGATTCATTGGCACATATGAGATTTGTAAAGAATCGACCGCTACCTATTGGGGGCCGACACTCCCAGAGTTAGCCGTCACATGATGTGTCTCCATATGTTCATGCTTCCTAAATACCGCTCGCATGAATCGCGATATCACGCCACAAGAAATACAAGTGGACTCGGATTTCTCCTATGGCGAAAGAGCCAAAGGCTATTCGCCTCGTGAAGTGCTAGTTATGAATAAACAAGTCCCTCTGATAAAGGTTCTTTGACAACACCACGGCATGGAAGAAGTGACATGGGAACCAAAATCGATAATGAGGGCACATTACCCTAAACTCTTCAGTTCAGGTAATAATTTCGAAGACGAAATTCTTTTGGGGGGGGGGAGGAGAGAGAGAGTCAGGACCTCAAATTATACCTCATAGCTTTTATAACACAAGCAGTGATAATAAAAGTAAATGTGTATTTTTCCTCGAATTTATGCTAATGAGAAAATGATAAAACCTTAATTAATTCAAGAGTTAAAGGTAAATAGCAAATGTCACATTAAGGACCCAAAGGTCATAAATGAATATTGAAGAGTATGCTTAATTAGAAATAGTAATAAGTTGTTGTGCAATTAGAATATGGAAGAGGGACTAAAATGCAAAAAAAGAGGAAAGTTAAACAAAAAATGAGAAAATCCAAACAAGGCCTTGTACATGAAAAGAGGATAAGACCACATTTGGTCTCTTGAATGAGATATTTTCTCATTCGGTTTTGAAGGCATTTACGGGTGTGGAAAAGAAGAGCCAAGTGTTTGATTCTCTTCATTTCTTGATCTAGCCTTGTTCAAGAGAAGACGTGAAGAAAAGGAGAAGTTTGGTTCAAGCTTTTGAAGATCAAGTTTGATTCTCTCAATTTCTTGATCTAGCCTTGTTTAAGAGAAGAAGTGAAGAAAAGGAGAAGCTTGGTTCAAGCCTTGAAGACTGGGTTGCATGAACCCTCCTTTGATGTATGAAAATCTCTCATTTGATCATGAAAATTATGGCACGCATAAGGAACACTTGTATGGAAAGTATGGACACTTTTATAAGTTTGAGTATGTTTTGGAAATTCCTTCCCAAACTCCTTTCTTTTGTTTATGCTTGGAGTTAGGAAAAACCTTAACTTTGTATAAAAGTGATTTTGGGTTGGCTTAAGTCAAATTCGAGAGTTGTTTTGCTGTGTGCTTTTGGCTTTGATTACCTGGTTTTAACCTAATTGAGGAATTTTTGTATAAAGAAAATGTTGGGGCCGAGATGCTATCAAATTTTTTCTGTTCGTTTTGTTCTCTTGGCCATAACTTGGCCATTAGTAATCCAAATTGAGTGATTCTAGTTGTGAAATAACCCTAAGAGGTAAGCCTACAAAATTATAGAAGTTATCAAGAAGGAAACCTGACCCTAAGTCCCTTGTTTTTGAGACTGAAGTGAAAATATGGGTAAGCTGCCGGGTTATCCTCTATTTTGGAACAGTTTTGGTGTTTAGGTCATAAATTCAGTTTCACTCATCCAAATTGAGTGATTCTAATTTTTGGGTAAACTATACCTCTAGGAGAACAATTTCCATGAAGGAAGTATATTCATATTTGGACCCCATTGTACCCAGAAATTCGTCAAAGTGGAGCTCTGTTTGTAGGAAATTTCTGGTTCTATTTTGAAAATCGAAGTAGTCCCGGTTGTTTAGAACACATTTTGAGTTTCGGTGCTCTGAATTGAATGATTCTAATTGGAGAAGAACCCTTAGTACTGTAGCTTCAAATAAGTAGAAGGAACCAGTGTAAATATATATATTTAAGACCCCTGAAATCGGGTTTTACAGTCAGTTACCCTTGTAAACTGAGCAAACTGACCAATTAGGCATTAAAATACCATAACTTTAGTTTGGATGCTTCAATTGGAGTGATTCCAATTTCTAAGTAAAATAGATTCATAGAGGAACAACTTTCATGAAGGAAATATGTTGAGATTTTGAACTCATTGTATCCAGAAATTAAGGGAAGTCGGACCCTGTTTTAGGAGATGATTTTCATGTCTTTTACTATAGAACTTTAAAACATCCTAATGTCTTCTATATGGTTTTCTGGTATCTTGAAAGATGGTTTTGAATGATAATATTTCGTTATAAAGGAATTGAAGTAAGTAAATGAAATTGCATATAAATTATAAGAGTGATTATTATATGAAATTGTGTACATTGACATGATTATGATAGTTTATGATATGAAATTTGATCACGTGAATAGAAATACAAGAATGTTTGACATATGAATCCGTGTAAAACAGTAAATGAATCATGAGAATATGAGCATGCAAGCTGTGATAAATGTAACAATCATCTCACAAGTATAAAGGAATAATGGTTTGTAAGTATCCCATATGAATACATGTGATTGTAATTATCCATGTATATGAGATATGAAAAGTCTGATATCTCTAACTCGGATAAAAACTTAATAAGCCTTATGTTCCCAGGTAGATGGATAAGTAGGCACATACATATATAATTGGCCACGTTTAGGTTATTACAGCGGCCCCGTTTAGGTCATATAGTACAGTAAAGATAGAGATTAATGTCTTGTATAGTGATAGTACCTTTGGGTACATACAGTTTTTTCCCGTATCCACTTCTTTGGAATATGCAGGCATGACATAAGTTGAGATGAAATTTTTGGAATGTTTATAAAAGGCGTGAAACATGAAAATGATATGAAATGCAATATGTAATTGAATTATAATGATATGAGAAGTAATATGTAATATGAATAAAAACAAGCAAGAAGAATCAGACGATCATTATAGAGGCTCTTCCATATTTATGGATTCCTACCTGCTTGCGAAAAGCTTGCACGCGCTGCTTCTCCGTATAGGTACCGAAGAGGATGTCCGCGGATATTCGTATACAAACAGTGGCCAACACAACTCCAGAGTCCATCAAGGTGTAGGTTTGAATCGATTTTTGTAAATGTAAAAGTAAGATTTTACACAAGTGTAAAATGTAAAAAATATGGCGAATGAGACTCGAATATATTTACAAGATACTGCAATACCCCGCACGGGTGGGATGAATATGAAATATTTTTGTAAGTTCATATTTTCAAGATAATTGTTTAGAATTATATAAGGTAACAGGTTTATAGTTCTCATATTTGTGACACCCTTTCCTAACACAGAGTGTCAGGTGAGTGCCACAGTTAGATTTATGGATTCCCACTAAGCTATAAAGCTTAGCTCAGGTGTTTATCCGTGTAGGTAATGAAGAGGACGTCCATGATATTCCACATACAACAAGGCTAACACAACTGTAGAAGTCCATCACAGGTAGGTTTGAATCGCTTTTGTAAATGTAAATGTAAATGAAAGATTTTGGAGATAGTGTAAATGTAAAAGTACAAGTAAATGTGACACATAATATATGTACATGACACTGTAATTACCACTATGGTGGGTGCATATGAATTTTTTTGTAAGTTTATATTTTCAAGATAATTGTTTAGAATTATTTAAGTTAATGAGGTTCATAGAAAGTGATACTTATTTTATGACACCCTTTCCAACACAGGCCGTGGTCAGCGCCTACTGCAGTTTACGCTCCTTGAAAGTCCGAGGTTTCCTTCACATACGCGAAAATTGACTAAAAGATTTTTCTTTCCTTGCTCATTTGTTGCGTCTAAGTTCTACCTCAGCATCTTGATCTTGACTATTTTCATTAATAGTCTCAAGCACTCATTTCAATGAGCTTAGCTCCTCTTTGGATTTTCATGGAAACACATCTTCAAATAATGATGCATTCCTCGATTCCATTATCGTGTTCTTGTGAATATTTGTGATATTCGATTCATGGACAAGAAATTGATAAGTAGTACTGTTATGTGCCTAACCATTGAAAATGAAATTAACAATTTTAGGTCATATTTTCACATTTTTAGGTGGAGGAACTGTCACTTTGGCCAAACATCCCCACACTCGTAAATATTTATAGGACGGTTGTTGTCCTCTCCATAACTCATATGGAGTCTTCTCTGCTTTCTTTTTAGGTAACTTGTTCAAAAGGTAATTAGCAGACAAAATGGCTTCTCCCCACATGTTTTGTGGTAAACCAGAACTTCTCAACATTGCATTCATTATTTCCTATCGAGTGCGATTCTTTCGCTCAGCCATTCCATTGGATTGAGGTGAATAAGGTGTTGTGGTTTCATTTATAATCCCATGTTGAGCACAAATATCAACAAATGGTGATTCATACTCACCACCTCAATCACTTCTTAGCACTTTAATTTTCTTAGTGAGTTGATTTTCAACCTTGGTTTTGTAGAGAACAAATTTCTCTATCACCTCATCCTTACTTTTGAGTAAGTACACATAAGAGTACTTGGTGCTATCATCAACAAAGGTAATAAAGTATTTATTACCACCTCTTGTTTGTACAAATTTCAAATCACATATATCACTATGGATTGTCAAGAGGTTCAGGTCTTTCAACACTCTTGGTGCTTTCTGATGATTTGGTCAGGTTTTGGCTTCAAACACAAGTTTCATACTGAAGTTGGTAATCTGCTCTGGTGTTTGGACATGATTTAAGTTTATTAATCTACATAAAGTATCATAATTAACATGTCCTAATCTACCATGCCATATATTAGAAGACTCAAGAATATAAGCATAAGTACTAGCTTTATTCATATATAACTTAATGACAGTCATTACATTTAGTTTCCATAGACCACCGATCATATACCTTTTCCCGACATACATTCTACTCTTCAATAAAAGAAATTTGTCTGACTCAAACACCATTTGAAATCCATGACTGTTCAACAATGAACCAAACACCAAGTTCTTGCGAATTTCGGGTACATACAAGACGTTTTTCAGAGTCACTTCCTTCCTAGAAGTCTTTGCCATCACCCTCCTCACTATCTCTTGATTTCAAAGTAATAGTTCCCCATGAACACTTTGTCCCCAAAGCCTCCCTGTCAACGTGGAGAAATATTTTCTTGTCCGATCATACATGGCGTGTAAGACCAATAATATCACCACTATTTCTTGATTCATCCCACAAGGTTCAACCCCGTAGATCACAATTTGCTGGGTCAATGTCAAACACATCTAGTGATATTATCAACCACATTAGCCTCCTTAGGGCTTGTTTCTTTTTGCATTCAGAGTCCGCTAATCCCAGACCTTGCTTCCCATCAAGCAGAAGCATTTTCTCAAATTTTCATCAGATCCCTCATTTGGGCCGCAACTTAGTGCCTTTTCCTGTTGTTGACTTTCTGAATTTGGAACTTTGACCATGTTTCATAGTTAGCCTTGGGTCCCGCTAGAGTTGTGTACCACCCTTTATGATCCTCCATTATCTTCTAAATTCAAGTCCGATAATCAAATTCGATAATATCTTTTTGTTTGTTCGAGGTAATTCTTGAAATCTTTCCAAGTAGTGGCAGTTCCTAAATAATAGCTGTCACTTGAAAAGTTTCTCTCAATATCATTCCCTTAGCATTTATCTCATGCAGATCATCAGCTCTTAGGATTCAGCCACGCCTTGGCAATCCACTGCCTTGAAATCAGAAGAACCCGCCCCGTAAAAAATTTCGCCACCACATCCCCGCCATATTTCTGGTTAAGAGATTCCCAAAGCTCCTTTTTTGTTTTCTTGTCAATGTAAAAGTTGTACAGAGAATCAGCTAATCCATTCATGATGTAATTCCTACATAGGAAGTCAAAATGTTATGTTATCTATAGATCGATGACATGGATATTTATGCTCATCTTCTTGAGTCTGAGTTGACCTTCGCTAAGAATCTCTCATGATTCATATGGTAAGGCAGAATAACATATTTTATCACCACCGCTTGAAATTCTCCTAGTCCATCAACTTCTCGGGCTCTCCTCATGGAGAGACAAATGGGTATAACAATGGGCATCACTGCACTCAGCTAAAGTAGTTTGCTTGTTGATGCAGATTCATGCACGATCATGTTGCTAGGGTCAAATGCCATTTTTCTTGCAAAATCGTAACTTTTCTATAAAGTCCAATTTCTCAAAGGCAATTGACATAAGTTATAAGAAAAATATTCTACTAACTTAATATAAACTAAGCATGTAGCCTAGTGGTAGAGCATTTTCCTATTTGAATGCTAGGTCATGGGTTCAAACTCTTTGTAATTTTTGCAAGGAATTATTTTTTTCCTCATAAACCAACAAAACACAGTCTGTTTGATTTTTCTTTTCTCGAACGAATTTTGGTAACAAAAAAAAAATTTCCTTAAAAAAATAAAAAAAAAGGTTACCCAAACCGTGTTCAAGAACATCTTTTTAATGTTCTCATGGGTTCAAACCCCTTCTTTGTAATCCTCAGTTCTTTGAACAAAATTAGTTTTAGTCCTAAAAGAAAATATTCTTCCTTCCTAAACAGAAACTCGGTTTTTTTTCCTTTTCTTTTGTTCAAACCAAAGTCTTTTTCTCCTCTTTCAAATACTTTTTTTATTTTGGAAAAGAATTATTATTATTATTATTATTATTTTGTTGAACATAAAATTATTGTTCCTTTTCTTGTTTTGGAACAATTAAGAAGATATATATTTTTCACCTTGAATAAACCAAGACCAAGATTTCATTTCTAGATTAACAAAGTAATTTTTTTTTTCCTTTCAAATACACAGGAAAAAGAAATGTTTGCTTTCAAAAATAAATTTCACAGATCTTTTCCAGGAAAAAAAGGCACATTTTTTTTCTTTCAAATACACAAGAAAAAAAAAGTTTGCTTTCTAAAGAAATTTCTCTCGACGTCTAAGATTTTTCCCTTAATTCACTTGCTTTTTTTCTTTTGGAGGAAGAAGTTCAAATATAGAAAATCAAATAAAAGGAAAGGTTTTTTTTTTCTTTTCTTCTGTGGACTCTTGGTCCTTCTCTATTCGTTCGTTATTTCAAACCAACCAGTCTTGCTCATTCAAAGTATATATTTTTTCATTATTTTTTTTTCCCTTCCTCTTACAAGGATATGTTTTAAGACTGTAAACCACAACTCTTATTTTACACTGAAAAGCTTGAGACAAATAAGAACAGATACCTACATAATCGTATTCAAAGCACTGTTAATAAACCAAGGGAAGGAAAATCGAACTATTGAAGAATACAGATAAGAGAAGCTGAGTCTTGTGAGGAGTCATAATCTCCTTTAGACATATTCGTCGTCTCCTCTGGTGCTTGGAGATTATCGGATTGATGTCTGTCTCACAGGATAAAAAGGCGTACCAACACCACTACAACACTTTGATACTACTCCGGTGAATTGAGACTATCTTCGAACCTATCACCGACAACACTCAAACACAAACTTGCTTTTCCTTAGACCTTAATGCACAGAGACTGAAAAATTCTATTTGAACAGAAGCGGTGTCTCTCATAATATAGAAACCAAAGACCCTCAGCCTTCAACCCTCAGCCCTCACCTAGGACCATATCAGTCCCCATTTCTACCTTACCGGTTACAATTCTTTTTCTCTCCGATAACCATTTCGAATGACTCTTCCATAGCGGCCTTCATATCGATCACTATCATAACAATCACCATATCCATCGTAACTAGAATTTGAACTGGCCATAAGCATACTTCACCTGCTTGAGTCCTCTGTGTTGCAACTGATTTACCAATAATAAAAAATAAATAAAACAAACCATAAATCATAAACCTTATTTTTCTAATCTTTGTTACTCCTCACATTAATCAAGACGATTTGAGATAAACTTCATAAAACCCAAAGACGCATATGAAAATCCTAATGTTTGCTCTGCCAACATATTTAAACAAGAAATAGTAATTTCACTTTCACATTGAACAAGTAGAAATTTATCAAATCCATCAGTTTTATTTTGATTTTCCTTTGTTTTCTTTTGTTTTTGCCATCGGATTGTTGTTCGTGGTTGTTCTCATTAGTTTATTAGTTGGTTTTTGTGATGATGGTTTAGACTATGATGTTAAGTTTCATTTATAGAGAGGTCACATTAAATTCTTCTGCTCTCCATAGCCATCAATGGGAATTCAGTATTATGCATATTAGGATTATCACTTGTGCCTTGAGCCGCTTCTTTGCTATTAACTCCGATGTTGTAGTCATCTTCTTAATGTTCTAGTAAGCCATTTATTAAATTTAAGTATAATCGTGCTGAATCAACTCAAATTCACTTCATTGTCAAAAAAAAAAAAAACATGAAAGAAATAGTGTAAAGTTTTTGAAATATATATATATATATATATATATGTATATATATATATATATATATATATATATATATATATATATATATATATATATATATATATATATATATATATCTTAAAATGAGAAGGGAAGTTTTTCTTTTTAAATTATTGTGGAAACTATCCAGATCAACGAAAAACTACATCTAGATCTTTAATAACTCCCAAAATGCCTTAAATCATGTCTACGTTGCTGTGAGAATCAAAATGCTATATAAAATAAAATATAGCCTCAATACAAAATCCCTGAATTTTCTAAAAGCCAAAGAGACAACTTATTCATTCAATACAAAGTGAAATGGTCTAGCCTTAAGAATAGTGAATACACATTCCTCGAATTTTCTTAAAAGCCAAAGACACCCATTCACTCGGCATTATTAAATGAAAATGGTTACAACCAGTGATGACATTAACACGGTATGCATGGAATTGATTTTGAGGCAAACCAACCTTCCATTTTCAATCCAAATAGAGAGAGAGGCGATATTGTCCTGATCCTCACCCATCTCCATGATCATTATGTCTCAACGACTTCTTCGTGAGCCCATAAATTCCACTTTAGACGTTTCCCCGGTGCACACAATCGCGTCACCCCTCCCCCACCTTCCGGCATCAGAGTCAAAGCTCATGGCTGAGTCTCGCCGTCATGCCCGCCGATTCTTGATTCTCCCGGAGTTCACTGGGCCCTGCCTGTTTGATGCTCTCAGCAGGAAGCTTTGTGAGTTGTTTTATTCACTACTGTTTAATAGCTATATTAAATGTGCCGTATTTGGTATTGTTTCAGTGGTTTCATAACGTGGGTTGTTTTACTAGCGGTATGTGGATAAATGTGTTGTAGTCGGTGATAAGCAAAGTGTTTCATAATGTGGTTGTTTTACTGATTTCTGATATGGGTATTTCTTGATTGGTTCGTATGTGTTTATATAATTTGCTTTGGTGATTTCACTACTGGGTATTATTTATTCAGATTCCCTGTGTGTTTATCTGGTTTGTTTCCAGTGTTTCATATTATGTATCTGGTAAGATCGTTTAATTTTTGGGTCTCAGAATGTGGAGCATGATTTTGGGGAAATCCATCAGATTTGGCCATTGTGAAAAGAATAACAATAAAATGGATGAAGAAAATGTACTACTGTAGGGAAATTGATGATTAGGAAGAGACTCATTTAGGAAATAAGGAACAGTAAATGTCAGTGTCTTTGCACAATTATCCACCCTCTCAGATGCCATGCCAGTGTCTGTTGAATGTTGCAGGTTACATTGCAAGAGTTACTTGCAGTTTCAGATGGGGAAGAGAACGCCTTCAAATCTTAATATTATGACCTAGAGACAACCCCTCCTTTTGTCCTGGAAGACCATGGCGACAAAACCAAAGGGTGACTTACTTGCACTCACCACAGCTATATATCACTAAGTAATCCACATTCCCTGTGGGGAGGATCCTGAACTGAGATCATGCAAGCCTCTTCCACACATCTCTGGCGCTTCACCCCTACCTCTAGGCTTGGGCGATACAATGACGTTCAATCCAGGCAGGCACATTCATTACAGAAAGCTACATTCAAAATTTTCTGATTTTTACACTTTGTTATGAATAATTTTATTATTTATTACAAATGTTATTCGGTATATCAGAAATGTTCGCCTTCCATGCGCCTCCAAACAGGAAATGGAGATGATTTGCTTTCCAGCTCTTTCAATAATATCGTTTTTATTTTATAAACATTTGATTTTAATCTTTTAACCACCATCTTTATATTATATGTTTTGTTGTGAGATCATGACTCCATCTTTATCATCCAAAACATGAAAAGGAAGGTCAATCAATCAATATTTTAGTTTAAATTTATCTCTTTTAAAGTCTTGGTTTGATTTTTATTATTACTGATACATTTTTGGATAACCGATAGAATAACATGTCTTAACTAGAATTGATTTTAAGATGAGCTAGCATAAAGGTTGTTGTTAAACTGGTTTGAGTAGGACTTTGAACTTCACAAATTTTATTTTGTTGGGAACTATTGTTCAAAGGCGTTCTTGCTGAGCGGTTTAATTAGATGGGAAAAATTTATAAATTACGTTTCTTGCTTAATGAAAATTTATGGCTTTCTTATCAAAAAATTATTTATTTTTTGTGCTTTCATTAGGGTTTTCAATATCGGCTGCTAGATTGGGCTTGCCAGATGTGGGTCTCATTTCCTTTGGAGAAATGATGGACCATACGATCATCTGGTTTGTATCAATTCTCATAATTGCGGATGGGGATAATGATGAAAAGGGGAAACGCAATGAATGTTAAGAGAACTATCGAGAAGCTGGTTCACGCCAAGGCGCAGTGATCTTCTCGAAGATCGCCAGCTATCATCGAGAAAATTTGATATTCATCACTAGTTCTTTCAGCACTCAACGTTGTTCTTACCTTTCACATTTACTCTATCCATTTCCTCTCTTTCTTCTATCTCACACAATCACACCGATCAAGTTTGTGGCTGCTACAGTTTTACTTCAGATTAATGTGGAGTCCTTGGTATTGGTAATCATATTTCTTTAGTATTAGTTCGTAATTGGTTTACACTCAATGTAAAATGTTGAAAATGTTATGCGTGGTCTAAGATGTGCACATGCCTAGGAGTCTCATTTAATGAAGACCTTGTCTAAGATCAATGCCTGCTGTGGATATTTAGAGGTTTATTAACAACACAAAAACCCAGAATCATATATATATGGAATTGAAGACTATGGAAGGTCTTGCTTCTGCATCACCAGTAGAGAATTCTTTGAAATCAAGGCAACAGATGGGAAAGCAGGTTCTTAGACCAAAATCACATAGAGAAATAGACATGCTCTTATAGCCTTAAACTTTGAGAAAAAGATATGGAAAAGCCATTACCAAGCAATACGATACCGATAAGAGGGAATGACTGTGTATCTGAGCTGTGTAATGGCTAGAGGCTTCGAGAGCCTCAAGGTGATTATCTGCTATTTTCTCATTAATCAAAGAAACAAACATATTTATTAACTTTTTGTCTTTTGGACAAGTACAATATATACCTGATGGTTTTCAAAACATGTTTAAACTGGTTTGGCAGATACTATATCATGTCCCCAAAAGCTGTGGTCATACACGCTGTAGGAAAATGAAACACAGGATGAAGCAAAGATGCTGACAAAAGCACTATTGATGCTCGTAAAGAAAGTGGCTCGATATTGTTATCAGCAATGAACCGACTCCCGCCAGTAATATCTTTTGATGAACTCACTGAGATCATGTGCTTTTGCCGATGTTGGAGCGTATGTCCTTCTCATTGATGCACTTGCTTCCAAGAGAAGAGACAGAAGGCCTTCTGTGAGATTGCTCCTTCTGTTCCAAAAATGGTACATTTTTTTGTTTCTTTCCTTTGATTTAACACAACACCAAGTGTTAACCAATAAAAGTCTTATAAAGAATCTATATATATACACATACACATATATTTATATATATGCCCCTGAAAATTTGCATTTTGCTACTATATTATTTGGTAATGCTTAGGTCTTCATTTGTTAAAGAATCTAATAATATTTCTGTTTGTTGTGTATTTTGCTTGTCACTTGAATGTGACTTGTAAAAATATTAGGTATTTTCCTTTCATGCTTGATGTCTTCAGTACAAATTTTCAAGCATTTCATTGAATAAGGCTTATTCTTCATTTTCTAATGATACACTCAACGATTTAACATTCTGTTTAATAGTTTGTCCAATATTTACATAGGAACTTTGGCAATTCAGACCAGTAACTCAAAGTTCTTCGGTTCTTCCTATGTCTAACTTTGTTTGCTTTTACTTTAAAAAATCTTCCATTAACCCAAAGTTCTTACTATGTTTAACTCTGTTTGTTTTTACTTTTAAGTCTTCCGTTTACTTGTGCATACAGATACAATTGATATGTGGTTGGCAACATGGAAAGTGTTAAGCCAAATTATTACACTGGACTGGACTGATTTTAATGGTTGTTATTATTGCCAAATATCTTGGAATTTTATAAATTGGTTGGCAACTTTTTAGTTGATAAATCTATTGTAAACAAAAGCTGAGGATTTGACTACATAATTGGAATCTATCTGTAGGCTAATCTGCTTGAAGGAGGGGGGAAAACACCAATACTCAATCCCACCGAACTTGAGGATGTTGGATTTAAAATTGCTGCTTATCCACTGTCCTTGATGGGGGTATCTATTCGAGCAATGCAGGTAAGATATCTTCATTTGGTTTTCCTTTTATTTATTTATTTTTGTCCGAAATGCTTGGTCAATGTCATTGATGCAGCACAAACATTTGACTTCAGAATTTAATCTTCACAACAACAAATCTGAGCTTTAAATGTGAACTGAAACATGATCCATCATGTTTAAACACCTGAAGGAAATAAGCTATATGGTTTTCTTTTGCTATTACTGCACATCATTGAAAATTATGAATCCTATACTTGATTGCTATGCTACAAGAATTTTTGTTTTAATGTACCTGGATTTGAAAATTGTGTTATTTCTACCTTTTTAAACTAAGAAACAAAGGGTATAAATAGCACATATGTCCCCCAACTTTGTCATGCTCTCAACCCGCAAATTGCTTGCCCAACTCCTTTTCTTGGCACATGGCCTTTCATTGTCTTGTCTCAACCTAATAGTTTTGCATTGTCTCAGCACATCCTATCATTGTCTCAGTCAATGACTTCTAACTTTGCATCAATTGCAGATGCATGGTCTAACCAAAGCTGTAAATCGCAAGATATTAGGAAGCCAGCATAGTCGATGCCCCACATGTCCCCTAAACAACCCTCTTGCCCTTTAAAGAGAATTTTACGATTTCTACTCAAACAAGAGGAGACATTAAGTATGCTTGAGCAGGGATATTGGATTTTCCAGTAATTGTAGACTAACCTAAAAAAATTCCCTCAAAAATCGTAAACTTCAAGGAAAATACAAATACCTGAAATTGGCCACCTCACGTCACTCCACTTTTTTATGTCTTTCAACGCGCTGTAATTACTATGTTCTGCACGTTCGCTTCGTCCATGGCCTGTGACCTTCCTCACCACATGTTGAACTCAGCTTGCTACTTGTTCCAACCTTAGTGTCTCCTAGGGTAGTTAAATTGCTTATAGATTATAGTACTGTAGTTGTAGGTTGAATATAACTAACAACGTTAGAAGAGAATTATGAATGTCTCTTTAATTTAGTCAAACCATACTCATGTGTAAATAACGCCAGTACTTTTAGTTAATTAATTACTTTTACTGAACTATTTTGCAGAATGCATTAACGAACATTGCTGTACAACTTTCTCAAGTGGAAGCATACCAACTTTTGAGGAAATTAAGGAAATTAATAGGTTTCAATTTATTATGAAGAAGAGAAGCGCTTATGCAACCAACACTGAACAGGTGTCTACAGAACGGTGAGTTAAGTTATAAACTGTTACTTTGTTTTGATTGGCTTTAATTTGACAAAGATGTTCTTTTGAAAGTTTACTTAGGAAAGCAAGCATTTGTAAATATAGTTGTAAACATTGTTGAAATGATCCTTGAATTGAGCGGTCAGAATATAACTTGTCAGTTTTTCATGATTCTAGAAGAACTCCAAAGTTTCTTTCTTTAAAATTGACTAAAATTGCAACACCCCAAACCAATGTTAGGGTTAAAATTATAATTTATAATATAATAACAATAATTCATGAATTAAATTAACTTATTAAGGGTGAAAGTCATTCCGTAGTTAAAACCCTAAGTATAAATTAGAATTTTGTACCTTTTGTATTCATAAAAACCTATTATACAAAAATTAGAGAGATCAAAAGATTGTAGAGGAATGGAACGGAAGATTTGAAAGCAGAGGTTTAGGATTGACGATTTAGAAGTTTAAGGTTTAAAAGTCAGTTTTTCGTCTAAGGTTTTATGCTTTAGATCATTATTTTTATTCATTAATAAGTTTCAAACAATTTAAAGTGTATATTTAAAGTTTCAAACAATAAGTTCAAAATGATTTTGATACGAATTTGAAATGTGATAGAAATTTAAATGTTTTGCTATATTGAACTTAAATGTTTTATAAAGTTGATTATATCTTGTATCTCCCTTTTAAAAGCATAATTAAAAATATGTAATCCATAAATCCAAATTATTATTCTTAATTAGCTTTGAGTCTATCCTTATTTGTCGACATTTTTCGTGCACCTCTCAAGCCGGGCAAGGAGTGACGGGTTATGATGAGGATTTGGGCATTATTAAGAATTTGGGGTTAAAACCCATCTATTTAGTTGACTTGTTCGATGTTATGAGTCAATTTTCTTGCATTATTTCAATTGAATCACAATTGGAAACATTCAATTATGAGAGAAGAAAATGTTTGGTATAGTTTCACACTTTGTAGTCTTTTGCTCTTAGATATGGTGTGAAATAATCGTCGCCATGTCCTCGAGCGGCTCGATATGAATAAAAACTCTAATAAATCCATGGACCATTTTGTGATAAACAATGTTTATTAATGAGAACTAAATCACCTGTCTATATCAGATGGATGAAAAGGTTCGTTCAGTTCAATCAAACCAAACATGAAATCAAGTTAACCAAAGGCACTGATTCGCGTGTGTATGTGTAAATTGTGAGGGTATCTTGAATCATCAATATTTTATAACCTAACACCAGACCGGGCGTAGCATAGCTACTATAGCACAGTGGTTCTAGGATCGTCCACAGGGATGGTGTGGACCCTACCCGATCCATGGGCCAACGCAACTCACTATTAATAGAAAAATAGGATTTACTATCGAAGGTGAAAGTCCGCCTTGTGCGAGGAACGGTTCATTGGAGTCACTACTACTTTTTGTTTTAATTTTATAAAGGGGAAAAAACAAGTAAGAACAAAATACCCCAATGACTCCAGTATGGAAAAAGTGGTCTACAAAATCTATATTGTGGGTCAAAGGATCAAGTTACCTATTGGGAAGATATCTCATATGAAATAGCACCCCTCTAGGCCTGGAACTCGGTCTCTACTAGTGAATGTGGTGTGGGAGTACAGTGGTCAAAGACCGTATAGTCTCGCTAGGCTAAACATACAACCCGATCACACCAACCTAATCGTATCTAGCATGCTTAAGAACCACTCAACCAAAAGAGTTAAACCCAGACGCACTGGTAGCCTATGGCCACGGCTACATCAAAGATTAGCCAACAAACATAGCAAGCATGCATGCACTCAAACACCAAGCATCCATGTGAAATTTACTATCCAACATTAAAGCACATACCTGTGGTCCCTAGCTAAGCGCTATAGGGGAAGGTTAGTTGCATGTTTCGGAAGTATACAAATAATCTCAAAATTAAATATCATGCCAAAGAAGCCAAGAGAAACCCATACACTGCACTTTAGGCCACTCATTAACGTTACAACACTTCAGGTAAAATTATACAAACATGTCTATTCATCTCAAAGAATCGGGCTCGACAAAACACTAGACTACTAGTGCTTAACTAACCACCCTTTGACCCACATAGACCTTAATTCTTACGAATCCAGAATGGAACCACATTAACCTAAACTAAATCCCATTTCAGACCCTAAACATAGCCCTACATTGATCTGGAGTGAATGGGCTTGACACAAAGGCCATAGGTTCTAATTAAACTGAAATCAGACTACCCCTAAAAAACCCGACAAAATGGCTGATCCATTTCCCCAACTAGTCGAGCCGATTGAGAACAATTCTAAAAAATTTTCAGAACATTCCTTATAGAGTAAGGAAACTACAATTCTGATACCAAATGAGTGAGAACTAACCCAAATAATGCAAAGTACCCTAACTGTTGTTTCTAAAAACATAATCTAATGAACCGGTTGATCCCGTTCCTCAACTGGTTCAGTCGGTTGAAAACAGTTCTCAAAATTGGTCAAAACTTTCCTCACATAGTAAGGAATCCTAAAAAACAAAGGGTGTACAGTTTTGACTTCGAACGAGTGAGAAATGACGCAAACGATGCCAAGTGCCCTAAATGCTATTCCAAAAAACATAACTTAATGAAACGGATGATTCGGTTTCCCAACCGGTTCAGCCGGTTGAGAACAGTTCTCAACATTTGTCAGAATCTTCCTCAAAAAGTTAGGAATCGAAAAAAAAAATGGAGTACAATTCCGACTCTGAATGATTGGGAACTGACATAAATGATGCCTAGTGCTCTAAAACGAGGCTGCAAACATCAAAGGCAAAGACAAACACAAAAGAAAACGAAAGAAGCATCCAACTCACACCAGAGGATTCACGCTAATTCCCCTTCATCCTTCCTTATTTCTACCTCCAAAATCCTTGCATCCACTTCAAAACTTGAGCGTGGAACTCCTTCAAAATGAGAGACTACTCCCACCAGGATCCGAGAAATCCCCTATCCTTTCTTTTCATTTTTCTCCTCCTCCCTCTTTCTTTCCTCTCCTCTCGCCCTTTCCTTCTTCATGCTTTTCTGCTTGTCTTTTTCCTTCATAAACATATGAGCTTACTCTATTTTGCACACCTTCAGTCCCAGGAACTCCCCCAATCAGTCTCGGACTTCCCCAGCTCCATAAACACTCCTTTATTCACGAGGTCAAAAGCTGGCAACATTTATCCCTTTGTTTAACCACCAAGAATCCAAATGGACTCAAGGTGGGTTACAAGAAACCCACAAAATGGCCCACAACTAGGCCCAAACCGTGCCTAGGACTGATATGAGCTTGCGGGCCGAACAAAGTAGGATTTGGGCCCTGTAACAAAAAACAAAGGCTCCATGCAAGTCGTCCGAAACCGACCGTATGGTTCGAATCAAGCCGAGTTGACGAGAAAATTTTAAAATTTGAAAGAATGTTTTTTGAAGAGTAAGAAATCCAAAAAAATAAACGGTGCATGATTTCGAGTCTGGATGAGGGAGATATGACCAAAACAAGCTCAGGTGCTCCGAATTTGAACCTGCTCGAATAATGAACTTCAACTAAAATCCGTTGAACTGGTTGAGCCGGTTCCCAACCGGTTGATCCAGTTGATAAAACAATTCTCAAATTTTTTCATAGAATTCTTCAATGAATAAGGAATCCAACAAAAGAAACGGTGCATGATTTTGAGTTCGGATGAGGAGATATTTATCAAACAAGCCTGCCGCCCAAATTTGACATACTCCAAAAAACTCCGATTGAGTTAAAACCTCGGGGAGGCCCACTTGATTCCTATGGCACGATGCTAATAACTAAAAAATGAAGCCATGATGACACTCCGAAGTGAACTACATACGCACTCAATGGACCACATACCCGAGGCTCGGAGACCGACTAAGCCTAAAAGGGTCCTAATGGTGCTATATGAGAACGATGGGTGAGTGTGACACCCATAGGATAAATGCAAGTGTTGAGGGACAAAATTGAGGGGTCTACAACACGCCCTTCAGTAGAGTGAATGAATGAGTGAATCGTGGGTCCGAAGTGCAAGTAATGCAAGAGTGAAATGAACTCTAGTAAAGAACCCAGACAACCAACGATTTTGTCCCCTTATCCAGTACTGAAGGCAAATGGAACTGAGTCGCCACAGCTAAAGGACTACGAGAAACCCGAGCACAATGCCTATGAAGATGAATGATCCGGACACGATGCTGGTGAAGATAGGGAAATCCAGGCATGATGCTGGAGAACCCGAAACAAAACGAAGGGATCGAATCTAGGTGTGATACCAGAGAACCCGAACCAAAATGAAGAATCCAGCGCCGATATATCGCAGAAGCTGAAACAAATGCGATATGATTAATCCGGTGCGATGCAGAACCTCAAACAAAGAAGCGGATTGAATTCGGGCACGATGCTGGAGAACCCAAAACAAAATGGAAGGGATTGAATTCTGGCACGATGCCGGAGAACTCGAAACAAAACGAAAGGGATCGAATTCGGGCGCTATGCCGGAGAACTCGAAACAAAATGAAAGGGATCGAATCTGGGCTCGATGCCAGAGAACCCGAAAACAAAATGAAGGGATCAAATCAGGGCGCAATGTCGAACAACCTGAAAACAAAACGGCGCGGATCGGGAACTGGTGCGATGTCTGAGAACCCAAACAAAAGAAGGATCGAACCGCACGATGTCGAGAACTCAAACAAAAAGAGGGATTGAACTCGGGCGATTCCCGAGAACTCAAACGTTCAAAAGGGATCGAATTTGGGCGTAATGCTGGAGAATCCGAAACAAAACAAAAAGGGATCGAATCCAGGCGTGATGTCGTAGAACCCGAAATAAAATGAAGAGATCAAATACAGGCGCAATGCTGGAGAACTCGAAACAAAATTAAGGGATCAAATCCGGGCACGATGCCGGATAACCTAAAACAAAATGAAGTGATCCAATCCGGGCACGATGCCGAAGAACCCGAAACAAAAGAAGGGATGGATCGTGTCCAAAGGCACAAATAAGGGGCTATGCCCCAGTCTAAGGCACCAATACCATGTCAGAAACCCACCACTGCACATAAAGTCAAAGTCACAAAGTTGAAAACATTACAAACATTCATTCCTAAGGAAAAGCCTTCCTCACTAATTGATTAGTGCCAAAAAAACGCTATTTTGAGCCCTATTCACAATAGGTTTTGAGTGCTTTTTACGCACTAATCATACCAATTAAGCCAATTGATGTGTGCAGGTCCACTTAGTTTCACTAATCCCATTTCGAAGTTTGTTTTCGTACTTCACAAAGCTTTGCCTCACCCAATTAGTTCAAGTTTGATGTCAAGATATTTGCCTAATGCTGAGGATTCAATGTCATCCAACCATCAAAGATGGCAAGAAAATGTGGAAGCGGATGTGAAGAAAGAAGGTTAAGGAGGATGCAAAGAGGCAAAACAGGCGTGTGCGTGACCGCTATGGTTGTGAAAATTGTCGATTACGAAAATTCCCGCAATCATAGCAAAAATTTCGCAATCCCAACGAAATTTTCGCTATGTGAAATTTTCTAGGCTGTTTGGGGGCCTCACATCTACGAAATTCACCGGCTCCTAGCCAAAATACCCACCCGCTATCTCAATAATAAATTCTGCCAGTTACGAAATTTCACTAGGCAGTCAAAACCCACTGCCTCTAGGCGAAGGTTCTCACCTCGCTTATCCAGAATTTCGCTTAGCTAGCTTAAATTTCCCCGCTAGCATAGCTGGGCCTGCTGATGCTAGCTTAAATTTCCTACAACAAATCTGGTACTCGTGGTTGAATTCCTCGATGCCAACGACCACGCTTTGATATATTACCATTCTGTCCCTTATGTAATTTCCATATTTTAGGCATTTTTGTATTTTCGTCACTTTGGGGCTTATTCATAAGCCCCCACAACTTTGTAACCCTAACTTCAATTTTTAAGTCGTCTTCAAACAGTAGCCTTTGTTTTAGGTCAGTATTGCTCTCTTCTCTCTCTTCTTTCTCTCATTTTCCTGGCTGCCAAACACACCCCTCGAGGATGACAACTCAAGGATGCTTGGCTGCCCCCTTCCTTGAAGGAGGGACACCATGGAGGCCTGGGAGGTAAGTTTTCATGCCCTCCTCATCATCCACACCGTGATTATGAGCATTTAAGCTCCTCGCATCTCACCCTAGTTATTGAAACCTCCTAGATCCAGCCTCGCTAATGTATTTCAAGCCAGGTTACAAAGTGGATGCTTAATCTTAGATCCACTGTCATCCACTTAGTTGTCTCCTATTAGTTGTCGTAGGTTGCCTCTTTGAGGCCATATGCACACTGTAAGGGACTTGAATGCTCAATGAATGCCATATCTCATGAGGGAGTAATTTAAGGTTTAGGTTTTAGCCATTGGGGTCTAAGGTCCGGTTTGGGGGAGACTATAGGTCATTATCCCCAAACCCGAGGGCATGAATTACAATTTTAAAAATCCACTCCAGTGACTCCAAGACTTCCCAAGGAGCCTTTTCTAAATTTTCTTTAATTTATTTGCAAATTTACAACCATCCAACTCACTGTTTTTGAACAAAACCTTAAAAACCACCAAAGAGAAATACCATTTCAACTCAACTGGCACTTCTCATTCTCACGAAGAAAACCCATCCCCGTGTTCCGACCTGCACCACTATACTCGCAAAGAGCCTCGCTGCGGCGTAGGGACACCTAGGATACAAATTTTGTTGATTCCGGCACCCCTACTGTGGCACGAATCAAATGGCGCCGTTGCCGAGGATGGTGCCCTAGTGAGATAAGAAGCTGTTGAACTTGTGATTCATATCACAAGTTTTGGTAAAATCTCATTCCCTTTTGATTTTATCATTTTTTTTCCCACTTGCAGCCTTTACCGCAGGATTTTAAATTTTTCCAAGACATTCAGGGCTTTTTCTTGCTTTAATTTTAGCTAACCTTAACCCTTTTGTTAGTTTTGAGCCGTTGCTTCCTCGTTGATCGTGAAGTGTGTGTGAGCAGTTTATGGAAGGGGGACAGGAACACCGCAGTCTTGAGAGGGACCCGCTTTCAGCATGAACAGGCTTCGAAATTGATCCTCACAAGGCTTCAAAATGGATCCCTCCATGTGGAGGAACAACAAAGCCAGCAGGTGCCTAGGGAGCCCAATGCATACCGATCCATGAGGGATCACATACACCCACCTGGGGTAAGAGCGCACCTTCACGGCAATCTCCGCGCCGAGAAGGAGGTGGCAAAGAGACCCTATTCGTGCCCCTACTTCCCACATTCCATGGCATGGAGAATGAAAACCCTTACAATCACATAAGGGAGTTTGAGGAAGTATGCACCACCTTCAAAGAAGGTGCAGTGGACATGGAGCTCCTCAAGTTGAAAGCCTTTCCACTGACCCTAAAGGACAAGGCAAAATTTTGGCTAAATGCATTAAGGCTAAGAACCATAAGGAATTGGGGAGAGTTGCAGGCAGAATTTCTAAAAAAATTCTTCAGTGCTCACAAGACAAACAACTTGAAGAGGCAAATTTACACATTTGCAGCTCATGATGGTGAGAGGTTCTACTAGTGCTGGGAGAGATTTATGGAGACTATCAATGTGCATGCCCCACACCAATGGTTTCACACATGGATGCCGGTGAACCATTTTTATGATGGAATGTCCTATTCCATAAACAACATAACATGTGAGAGATTTTTGGAGGAAAACCCATGAGTGTTCTGACTTCACAGGCCAGACCAAGCAATGGGATGAGCTAAACCCAAGAAAAGGTATTTATTCAAGCCACCAAGGAACTAAAGAGGGAGGTGGTATGTATGCTCCCTCTCCAGAAGATAGTGGAGTCAGCTCAAGGTATCTACCTTGGCTAGAAGATTGGAGTGAACAGAAAGAAAAAGAGTCCATGAGGTGCGCAGCAATCGAAAGCCATGCATTGTGTCAAAAATTGTTTAATCAGGCCAATTCCACTCGACCACCCAGAGAATCCATGTCCAAAACCCCCCATTTTGAGATGCAAATGTGGTGGGCCAAAACAAGCCACAAACAAATGCTCCATATGGCAAATACTTACAGCCCTAATTGAGGGGGCGGTCGCCCAACCTTTCCCGGAAACCTCAACCTCCCGTATATGTACCCCGAGGAGCACAAAGAAAGAAGATTCTACCACCATACTCCCACAATTTTTCAAAGAAGCACCCACCTCCTCTCCTCGTTGAGCGTTTCATTGTGAATCTGAGCAAGGTGGTGGGAATTTTGTGGAGGGAGCAAAAGGCATCAATGCTCAGCTGAACAAAAATTGAAAAATGTAGAGCTCCTTGAACAAGAGAATAGATGGCTGGAAAGTAGCCTTAACCGAAGAATTGACAGCCCAAACAGTATCCATAACATCAAGAATGGAAAATCACGCTAGCAGGCGAGGTTCCCTTCTCAGCCACTACCAAATCCAAGGGAATTCCATGAACTGAGCTATTCCAGTGAACCTCCCCAAAAATGATGAAGTCAAAGCTGTCATTACATTAAGAAGTGGAAAAGAGGTTGATCAGCCAATGCCCAAGCCTGTTGAGGAAACCAGAAAAAGGGAAGAATTGGAGCCAGAACACATTTTCTTGAAGGAGGACTCAATGAAGCACTGCACGCCACCTCCATTTCCCCAAGCACTAAGAAGCAAGAAGAAGGCATCCTGTACAGTGTGCATCCTAGAAGTCCTAAGGCAGGTAAAGGCCAACATACCCCCTTTCGATGAATGATCCTCAAACAAGTCCCCGCCTATGCAAAGCTTCAAAGATCTCGTACAATCAAAAGGGGTCAGCATTAACAAAAAGGCATTCTTAATTCAAACATGTTAGCTCCATCATCCAATGCAAGACAATGTGAAATACAAGGATCCAGGACCCCAACTATCTCGCCAATATCGGAGGAACCCGCATTGACAGCAAGCACCGTTAATTTAGGTGCCATATGTCAACCTAATGCCATACCTGCATAGGCAAAGCCTAGGGTTCGGGAGAGCTGAAACCAACCAACATCACTCTATCTTTGAACGATCGTCAGCTGAAAATACCAAAAGGATAAGTGAGGATGTGTTGGTAAAAGTAGATAAGTTCTACTATCCTAAGTGAATTTCGTGGTTCTCACACGTAATCGGAGTGTGGGGCACTCAATCATGCCCATTATATTGGGAAGCATTTCGCCACATTAAATGCCATTATCAATTGCCGGAATGGGGTCATGCAGCCTACGGCAACATGACATTGAGCTCAATATCTTTCCACTTGAGCAATAAGCAAAAACTCGTACCGAGACGATGGCAACTGGCGAAGCCTGGCCTGAAATGGTACACGGGTGTGAAGGCATGATATTAACAAGCAAAGAAGGAAGAATTGATGGAGAACAATGAAGTAGCTATATTCGTAGATCCATCATTCCTCCCCGCGAACAATAACCCACTACCACCAGAGACCAGATTGCCCAAAACAATGGAGTCGAAAGCGAAGGCAGCACTCGGCAGCGACACACCACCACGCGCGAGAAGCTTCTCCTCCCTTAATTCTCCTTGAGATCCAATGGTTACATTAACTCGGGAGTGGTTCCCAGAACTGAGACCACTCCAAATTTTTGTTGAAATTTTTACTTATATTATTTTAAGTCTTAATTTGGGTTTTTAGTGGTGCCACTACTTTTTATCCTATTTTCTTTTCAAAATATTTTCGCATTTACAAGCTTATCTTATCACAATTTTTGTTTTGAAATGTCATATGGAGTTGCAGTAAGTGGGTGGGAAAATCTCATTTCCTCCCGGCATTGCGTGCTCATAGCGCTGTGTGCACTGCTCCACCCATGCCATTCCCTTCCCGGTTCAAACAAATATTTCATCTTCTATTGAGGTACCAATACGCCTCAAAAAGCCGATAATTTTTTGCGGAAATATACTCGACATAGAAATATACCATGTACTACATTTTTCTACACTTTTTTACAAATCATTCTCGTACCTATATTTTGGTATTTCTACTCTTGCCTTTAGTTGAAAAATTGAAGCCCTGTATGTTACATTAATGATAGAACAATTCCATGCATGATTTAGTTTTTGGTCAATGGAAATTTCAGCATGTTCAACCTCGAACTTTCCCCCTTTAGCTGATTCACACACTGCACTCCAGGTTGTACCAATAGGTCGAGAAGCTATATACCTCTTTCCGCTTTGCAAAGCCGGCCTTAAATTTGTTGGATTTACCCATATTAGGTTTTGTTACCCATGTATGAAGCACTAATGAAGTCTTCCAAAAGGAAAAGAAAAGCAAAGAAAAGAAGAAGAAAAAGAAAATAAAGTCAAAGACGCTGTCTTGAAACCCGAACACGGGGTCCAAGGTATGGCGTAAAGCCTTTAAAGCCCGATGCCCTAAACTCAATCGGCTGGGAGTCATCGACCAGGTCGCATCGGGTGGATAGGTGAAGTTTAGCTGTTGTAGGTGCTTAATTCGGTCATTCAAGTCCGTGGCTCGGCAGAAGCCTGTGGTCAAGGGATCCTCGCCGATGCCCTAAACCCACCTGGTCGGGAGTCATCTGGCGGGACCTCGCTACACCCGCACTCATTGCACCCTACATAGCAATCAAGGAAAGAAATAAAATGATCGCCAACACTATTTGGGATGAAATTGACAGGTTAAAGGAGCCATGGCGGTAGCTAGGTGGGGGAGAATAGCTTTGCATTTTTATTGACTCAAGGCGGTTATATTAGGAACAATTGAATTTTGGTGGAAATTCAGGTTGACCTCCTTGGAACTAATGTTGCCCCTAAAACTTGTTCTTATATGGTTTTTGTTCTTTCATGACCCAGGTTTCATACGAGTGTAAATTATTCATGCTAAGGTAAAACACACCGTACATCGCTTTTGAACCATACACTTTTTGTAAAAGCACGACATGCATCACATTATTATTTTAGCATTGCTAAGGGACTAACAGCGATGTCGGTTGGGGGTATTGATTAGTGCCCAGCGTTACGAGCCCTAATGGGTTTGGAGTAACTTTGCGCACTAATCATACCAATTAATTGATGTGCGGTCCCTCCACTAATCCCATTTCGAGTTTGTTTTTGGTAATTTCACGAGGGCTTTTAAAAATTATAGTTCAAGTTTGATGTCAAGATATTTCTTAGAATCTTTGATTCACGATCTTTCAACCATCAGATGAAGAAATGTGAAGTGGATGTGAGAGAAGAAAGAAGGTTGAAGGAGGATGCGTAGCAGAGCGGGAACTGGCCGAGAGTTTTTCGCGCGTTGCGAAAATTTGTTTGGAGGATTGCGAAAATTTCGCGTCATGGCGGAGAGAATTCGCGATCTAGCGAGGAAATTTTAAACTATGTGTGAGAGTTTGGTGGGCTAGCGAAATTTGGCTGAGGCTAGTATTTGTATCTGACGAGATCGTTCTGGCGAAAATATGATTTACTTATCTCACTTACTGGGGTGGCTAGATGGCGGAAGTTCAGCTGTCCCAAGCGAAATTTTATGGAATTTCATATCTCTTGTGATTAAACTGGGTTGCGAAATTTAAATGCTGAGAAGTGCTATACTATCTTCAGCGAATTTCTATGTGAGGCTCGATACGTGTTTTTGGAACGATGCCAATGACCACGTTTTGATATATTACCATTTTGTCCCATATGTAATTTCATATTTAGGCATTTTGTATTTTTCACACTTTGGGATTTGTTATATAGAAGCTGCGGCTTACATGGCACCTAACTTCAATTTGATCAAAGAAGCTTTATTGCTTGACTTTTGTTTTAAGGGTTACAGTTCGCTCTCTTCTTTCTCTCATTTCCTGGGCGCACCCAGGCACACCTTGAGGATGACAGCTTCAAGGGATGCTTAGCTTCGCCTCATGAGGAGGATTGTAACAGTGGAGGTTTTGGAGTTTAGGTTTTCTTTCTGCCCCTCTCATTTATCCTACTTGCATTTTATGAGCATTTAAGCTCCTGTATCTACTTGCACTAGGTTGAAACCTCAGATGACACATGAGTAATAATATTTGGCAAGAAGCTTTGTCGGTTACGAGTGGATGTAATCTTAGATTGTCATCCACTTAGTTGTCTCTACAGTAGTTATGGCTAAGGTTGCCTGCTTTTGAGGCCATATACTGTAAGGGACTTGAATGCTCAATGGTGCCTCTCTCATGAGGGAGGTAATTTAGGGTTTAGGTTTGGTGCAGAATCAAGGTCAGATTGGGAAAAGACTATGGAGTCATTATCCTGACGAGGAAACAAGCAGGAGCATGAATACACCTTAAAATCCAGTCGGTGACCAGACTGCAGGAGTCTTCTTTTCTAAATTTTCCTTTAATTTTACTGACCACCGGAGTTTACAACCATCGACTCCCAGCTTTGTTTTTTGAACAAAACCTTAAAAAATCAAAGAAGAAATACCATTTCAACTCAGCGCTTCTCATTTCATGAAGAAAACCCAAAAAATACCCAGTCCCAGACCCTGGGCAAACATCTTTGTAGTAGCCTCGCTATGTGGCGTGGACACTAGGATAAAATTTTTGTTGGTTCCACATGGCCGTGCTTGTGGCACGAATCCTTAATCATAACATCTGTCACTTGACAATTGATGGTCATCTCCCTTACAGCATGTATCTAAAGCTCAATATATCTGGAGTAAGCCACAAAATACATCATTGAAAACCCAGTCGTGCTGCGCGGCCGAATGGGACCCAATGAATGGAGATGCCAGTATGCACATCCCTCTTGGGTTAATGAGCCATGAATCTAATCCCACAGAGTCGACTCTGGCTGTGTATGAAAAGCGGTGAATACCGAGCACTCGAGCTCGTAGCACGTCTTTAGCGCCAGGGTGCCTATGTACATGTGTGAGCAGAAAGCTAACATGCGAGGATGGGGGGTATGCCCGGTGTGAGACGTGTTAAAGCATTAAGCTAAGGTGCCATCAGTGGTCCCTGACTCTCTTGTCATTTACAATTTTGATCATGGACTGAGACGAGCAAGCGAATGGAAAGGCAATATGTGACCTCGATATTCCTTTTAGGTCGTTACCTAATCGTGAATGGAATATGTCCATATAAAATACGTCGAAGCAAACACGAGATCTCATGGCCTCAAGGTGGTCTTACGACTCGGATCGTAATGTAGGCCATGGGTGAAAGGTGAATGAAATGATGAAACAGGCCCGAAATACCCGATAGATAATGCAAACCCTTATGTGTGCGATATTAAAATCGCCCGGGTATGTTAGCAAAGCGACTTGACCCCTTTATAAGTGAACAATGCGATAGGTGATGTACACGAGAACATGTGGATTCGTAGGCGAACAGCGATCGATGAGGATGAAATGAAAAGGGATGTAAGAGGAAGCAAAGATTGGGATACTAGTGTAGCAATGGTGATGATGAACCTCATCCCGCTTGAGATGCCAAATCGAGCAAGTCACCATAAGATGGAAATTGGAGCCTTGGATAACGAACAGAAGGCAGGGCCTCGCTCCAAGTGTGTCTCCTAGATCCATGGAAAAAAGGATCATACAATGCTTTCACCCATATTTCATAAGAAAAAATAAGTCCCTCGATCCAAAATGATCTCTAATGATCAAGCCATAATACCACCGGCAAACCATGCTAACCCTAAATACCATTGAAGTGA
Source organism: Tetrastigma voinierianum (assembly GCA_016808115.1). Lineage (NCBI taxonomy): Eukaryota > Viridiplantae > Streptophyta > Magnoliopsida > Vitales > Vitaceae > Tetrastigma > Tetrastigma voinierianum. The sequence goes on from JAEQBH010000149.1 coordinate 1,368,697, forward strand.
ATATCGAATGAGCATAACTTTTTTTTTTCTTCATTCTTTTTTTTCCTTTTTTTTTGTTTTTAATTCTTTATTTTTATTTTATTTATTTATTTTTGCGCCGAACAACCAACAAAGTAAGATGAGTAATGTTAATCAGCACAATCCTAATGAACCCCAAATCCTAAACTCAATGTTCCTCTGAACTAAGACCCTGATCAAACCTTAAGGGTGGAACTAAGGGTGACTGTACTTAACCTATAGCTCAGATATGAGTGGTCATCATCACACAAGTGGAAAAATAAAGGAAAAGAAACAAGATGAGAGAAACAAACTCAAAGGCAAGCAAAGTGAAAGATGTAAATGGAGAAGAAGAGAAACAGTAATGATGCAAGAAAGAAAACAAGATTCATTAATAAGCCAGCAATGCTCACAGATCCAACACAAATACAAAGCTTAGCAAAGCGCCACCAACCTAGGTCAGAAAGGGTATGCAAGGCTGAATGAAAAAAAAAAAAGGCCATAATAAACTAGGTGAGGCTCAAAGGGCTAGCAATAGAATATATCATCGGCCGGGTGCATGTGGAATATGGCTACCTGGGGTGACAAGCCACCCGCATCCTCTCGACCATGATCTCACGGCAAACTTTTCAATGATCCAGCTGAACAGCTCCGTGAACCCATTTCTTGCCTCTAGGTCTGTCGCCCGAAGCCGCTCCTCTCAAGCTAAATCTCAACAACATATGGCCCGCCTGGGGCTGCCTAAACTTGCCTCTAGGGTCACTAATCACCCCTAAGGATCTTCAAGACTAGGTCGCCTATTCAAACTGTGGCTTGACCATTTTTCCTCGAACAAGAATAATATCTTCCTTGATAGTACCTGAACATGATCAATTGCCTTCAATCTCCTCTCATCTAAAAGGCTAAGCTAATCATAACAAGATTGGGTCCACTCCGCCCCTGACATATCTTCTCGCCTAGTGCTAGCCTCAAAGATCCCAACATCTCGAATCTCAACAAAAAGATTGCCTCCATACCATACACCAAAGAATACGAGGTAACTCCAGCAGAGGTATGATAAGCCCACAACGAGAAAGGGAGCTTCTTTGACTAATCCCGAGAAGTCTCGACCATCTTTCTCAAAATCCTCTTGATATTCTTATTCGCGGCCTTAACTGCCCCATTAGTCTGTGTGGGTCAAGAATAGACGATCTATGATACGATGCCATACTCTAATCAACTGTCACTCGCCTGAAATGTGCACCCCATCATAATTATTGGTGAGGACCCTATATCAGCAGATAATGTGCCATTCGCGAATTTGGGCTACCCACGGCTTCATATCAACTGAAACATAGGAAGCAATTTCCACCCGCTTGCGAAATAGCCACCATCACCAAAATGTATCTATGCCGATTGGAAGATCGCGGATCTTCCAACACATCAATAGCCCATACAAAATGGCCAAGGATGTGAGTGGCAACTGGCGCGGCATGTGCACAAGTCTGCATCTAACACTGGACATCTTTGTACAACCGCATTAATCTGCTCATGGTCAACCAAAAGTAAATCCGCCCTCATGTTTTTTACTATAAGATAGACCTCCCATAAAGGGTCATAAACTCCCCATGAACTCTCTCTCATCACCATCCGCAGAGGCACCGCCTAGACATAACATGCCATCGAAAGTGATCTCCTATATAAGGTAACCCCTAGCAAAATAACAAATCTGGTGGCTAAATGTCTCAATCCTCTCTTATCCTTAGTCGGTGCTAATTCGTAAGCCTTACGACAAAATTGATAAATATCGCGGGTGCCGTGGCAGGTAGCCTACTCCTGATCCAATATCTTTAATCAAATGCAAGCTGTAGACCTAGTCTCGATCAGCAATGGCCGCTATTAGCCACCCCACATGAATCTCAATTACAGAAGCCAAGGTGGCTAACGCAGATCAGCAAATCACCTTCCCTCGGGGGCGTGGCGGCAGATTTAAATCATTAACTCATCAACCAACAAATCTTAAGTAAGCATGGTGTACTGTCTTTCTCATCTTGAGTCCAAACACTTTTAAGTCTGGTCAATAATCAACAACCAACAAACTAAGTAACTCCGAAGTTGCCTTAGAAGACGGAAGATAGGCTCACTACGCATGTCATTAATTTCTGAATGAAAACTACTCATGATATTTATAACCTTCTTGTAAAGTTTTTATCTCTCTCTCTGTCCTCGCGTGTATGTCAAGGCAAGATATTGAGACTAACCTTTATACCCTACTCACTAACAATGCATCCTAGCAATTTCCCAATAGTTAACCCAAAGGCGCACTTCTTGGGGTTCAACCTCTACCTAAAATGTTTGATCATCTCAAAGAACCTTTGTAAGGCTGCTAAGTGATATGCCCCGTCTCAAGACTTCACTATCATGTCATCCACATATACCTTGACATCTCTATGCATCATGTCATGGAACAGAGTAGTAGCAGCTCTCTGATAAGTGGATCCTACATTCTTCAACCCAAGTGGCATAATCCGATAGCAGTAAGTACCCTACTCAGTAATGAAAGAAGTCTTCTCCATATCCTCTGGAGCCATCATAATTTGATTATACCCAGAAAATCCATCCATGAAAGACAACATCGAATGTCCTGCAGTGCTATCAACCAACATATCAATGTGTGGGAAAGGAAAATCATCCTAGGTCAGTTGTTTAGATCACGAAAGTCTACACAAACTTTAACCCGCATCCTTGGGAATGTGGACAAATATTAGGCCAAATGCACCAGATAATTAACCACCTGATAAGAAGCCAACACTAAGTTGTTTCTGAATTTCTTCCTTTACCTGCAAACTCCATCGAGGGTGTAGTCTCCTCAATTTCTGCTTAACTGGCCTAGCATGTGGTAGAATAGGCAGGTGATACTGCACTATAGAGTAGTCAAGCCCGACATGTCCTCATATGACCATGCAAATACATCCAAGTATGACCTGAGCATGTCAACTTCTCTCCTCAAGAGATAGAGAAGAGCCAATCCTAATATCCTTGGGCTGATCTGGAGTCCTAAAATCTATCAACTCCGTAAGGCTACCGCAATGGGTGTAACTTTGTCCTTCAGATCGTAATCACACTCGACTAGCCACCCAATGGATATCTATGTCTCCTACATCATCAAACATCATATATACAAAGCAAAATGTAGTGTAATCAAAGGAAAATGCTATGACACAGGCAAATACTTGAAAATACTCATGTCATTATTACCATAAGAAATGACATCAAAGCAGGAGACAAACTCGGACATAGTGTCAAAATAAAGAGGTGGGTCCATCGAGCCTGACCCCTCCTCAATGTAAAATCAAAGGATGCGAATAACATCGCGAGTTACGTTCATCATCATCATTTATCTCCAGCGCATAGAAACCCAAACATATAAAAACAAAGCGGTCTGTGGTCAGATCTCACGTAGCTAGTGCCGATCATGTCCATCTCATTAGTGTAGGCATCATAAAGTGTCACACCCTCAAAATCAATAGCAGAAACTCCAAACATGTCAAAAGCATAATAGGGCTCGTGTGGAGCTGCATCGAGGATACGACCTATGCCGATCATGTCCATCTCGTCTATGTGGCATTAGAAGAATACTCCATCAAAGATTTACATCCCCAAATCCATAGGTAGGTCATAGTCAGGGACCTCCTCGGGAAAACACACAGAGAACACACTAGCTCGGCCCGGTTATGGGGGTGCAACTATCATGGCACTAGGTGCCTCAATAGTCTCAGAGCTAAAACACATATGTCCCAAGGCCTACTGGATGGCTTGGATCCCATCTGTCTCTAAAGCATGATTAAAGTACTGTGCTGGGTACCCAGATCCTCTAATAAAGTAGTCAGCCAACTAAAAGGTGGTACGAAAGCGGAGAGGATCTAATGGGAACCCCAGACAAGTAGCCTCAATATGTCCCGATTTAAGCTGGCCATATGTGATGGCATCGCCCTCTATAGGAGGTAACCTAACCCATAGGGTATGCGATCAATCGTAAAGTAAATCCGCACGCCGCAGGCGCACTCCAACCCTGCTGCATATGCGTGGGCACATGCCTCTCATCATACTAAGTACCAAAGTGTTAGTTTCAGGCCGATCGGAAGACATAGGCACTGTGTTCGATGTCATCTTCTAAATCGACAACCAATCCCCATCGAAAGTAAACCCGATCAAATGTATGTCATCCTTACTGTGGGTGATATGTAACATAGGCTCAGAAGAAGTAACAACATCTCTGTCAGACTGTATTGTGATAATGCGCCCCTCGCGCATGAACTTCAACTTCTGATGAAGGGAAGATGGTATAACACCCGCCTCATGAAGCGGGTTAAAGGATGACTAAATCCTCAAAACTTGAAATAGTATGGAGTATCTGACTGGACAAATCATGACATGTGTACTGAGTATACCCATAACTGTCGTCTAAGTCCCATCGCTGCATTGGGCCAGGAAGAAGCGCCTAAAATTAGTCGTGGCGTAAATCTATAAGAATGGCAGAATTCAACAGGATATAAGCTCAGCATTTGGAGACATTGTCTATTAGGACAAACGACACCCAACGGCCTAAACAAGCAGCATCAATGAATAAGGGTCGAACATGATTTGACCCCTGGGTGGTAAATCATCATTAGAAAATGCAATGCATGTAGCTTTGTCAGCTGTCAGAAAGTGAATAAGCCCCTCAGGGGTAGTGGTAGTGTCACCTCTTATATGACTAAGTGCTCTTATCAATGCATCTTTATGAGTAAGATGAGGCCATAGCTCCGTATGGATATGGTCGAGTTCTGCAAGACGTAGCCTGGCCAGAGAATCTATCAATCCCTTTGAATGATCTCCCCGGCTGAGCGGCGCCAGCAAAATAGTCTCAACATCCTGGTGGAGGTTGAGCTACCCTCCTACTTCGCATAACAATCTAAACATCCCGCGACAGGGCCATACTCCTCTCGAACGTAATGAAGGGTGTCAGTGGGTGGAACATGCAAGTATATGGGTGAAATCAAGTCTCCGTCTCGGGAACCCCATCTCGGGATAAGGCGAATGGCTTAGGATCACTGTGCCAGAGGTAAAACCATCAAAATCTGAGTCTCTGTATAAACCGGACAAGTTTATGGAACCTTTCCATCCCATCCCATCATGAATATCTCATCTCCCGAAAACTCAATCGTATGTACATCACTCAGTGAGGTACAAATTTCTAGTGTTGATGAGGAGTGAGTCTCAGACGTCAGGGCATCCCAAATCAACCAAACACTAATCAATCAAGTCCTGAATGGTGTGTCTCAGCATCGCACAACTGTTTGTATCATGGCCTGCTCTTTGATGGTAGGCACAATGAAGATATGTCCTGAATCCCGAGAGGCCAGGATGTGCGGTGGTCTGTGGTAGTGGAGCAATTCAAACCCCTTCAACCACCTCAAATACTCAGTTTAGCATCCTGAGCTGCAGTAAACTGCCTAGCCGGACTCGTGAGGTGTCTGCGCGATGGTAATCGCATGTAATTTCGAGGTACCGTAGCATATACCAGCTAAGGGCGGTGATGTAGATAAGTAAGCCTTGCCGGCTTATAGGGAACAATTGGTCCGTATTGATCCTATTGTACCATTTGGTAAGGAATATCTGCAGATTGTCTATGAGTTTGTAGCCGATATGAAAATCTATGGCTCGACAAAAATTAACAAAGACTAATATCTTATGATCTGCATGAACCCCGCTTCTTCCTCTTTGAATATGGGAGGGGGAAGAGTTCGCCCATAACTTCTTGTGCCATGCCTTCCTCACGCCATAAAGCCCGAATAAAATAATTCAAAGTTCACTGCGGAAAGCCCATGAGATGCTCAGCAACGGCCGAAGATCAGGCATAATCATGTCGATCTCACCAAGCTCGAGGGTTTATCTACACCAGGCTAATTTTCTCCCCTAGTGGAGATAAATGAAGGATCACCATCCGGCCTCTACCATGTGCCTTAACTTCCCTCCCGGATACTTACTGCTACAATATTAAAAGAATACTATTTGATAAATTCTTGTCCCAAATCAGCCCATGTCCTACGTCTCGAAGGGTCCAATGAGGCAAACCAACGCTTGCGCTACACTACTTTAGTGACGTAGGAATAACATAGTTGGCTCGTGTTTCATCCAGTTTATGCTCACGCATAACAGCACTGTATAACTGCAAGTGAATATGGGGCCACCTTATACCTGTGTATCTCTCAATGTCTGGGATGCGGAACTCAACTGGCAAGGCTGCCATTGGAGGTCTTCATATCCGTCCCAACCTATAACTCCATCAGAAACATGCACATACCTGATCCTCTGCTCATTCCTATCAATACGGGCCTGGGTGTCATTAATAATTTAAATGCAAACACAGAATGTGGTGTGGTCTTAGTTTGACTGTATATAAATTCTCCAACCTGCGGTTGATTGAATAGGGTGTGTGGTGGTGGAGGTGTAAGAGAGCTCATGCAAAGTTCTCGTAACGGAATGGTCAGCCTGATTCCATCAATCCTCTCGTCCCATTCAAATATGGCATCTCTGAGATAGCGTGTATCATAACTGTACCTAACCGGTCATACAAAGAGTAATGAGGGTCCATATCTCTATGATATGATATCTTCTCTAACTGATTGTGTGAATCTGATCCTCTAACAAGTCTACCTCCGATCCGATCTAAGTTTGGAACTCAGTCGTCTCAATCAAATAACTTCAAAAGGAAAAGGGTATGTTAGTCCCCGTGACAATTAATCCTAAAATCAAACCAGTAATGTATGACTAAAATCCTCCGAGAGAATGACTTGACAAGTGATGTCAACAACTAAATTGATATACGGCTTCACAAGCAAGAGGAGGATTTTGACATGGTGATACCTCAAGGGTAATGTGGCTCAAAAAAGCGTATTAACCGAAAGTAAGTCCCAAAAGCTAGATGATTGTACTCCATAATGAGATACGTAAATCCCAAGATCCTAACTAACAATCAAAATGACACATTGGCCACAAAGATGTATCCATGAATCCAAATTTAGCTATTGGAGTCTCATTATCGGATATCAATAGCTCTGAGAAGTTCCAAAACATCAATATAAATTTCTACGCTTAGATCTTATCAAAATTCTAGCTTAACGAAAACAATTGGGAATGACTCCTACAACTCAAGTAACCACGAGGAATAATTGACCAAGACTAGTGATTCTAAACAAGGGGATACTTTACAAACTCACAAACACAAACAACCGCTAAAGCCATATGGCGAGAGGGCACAGCAAGAATTAATCATGCGCAAAGAGAAAGCCTACCATGTGCAGAACCTACACACAAACTTAATCCATCTATGCCAACTTAAAACATATAGCAAGGCTAGGGAAACAATCAACCATGAGCAAGCATGCTAGAATCCAATAGGAGAACACACAAGCATAAACAAACCATAAGTGTAGTTAAATACCTACTAGGTAAGGATCATCGTGCTCATCAGGTAGCCTAAGAGTCTACTGGTCATTTAAACCATGCTCTAATATACCCATCTCAAGTTCAAGTTTGACCCTTATGAAACTCGTGAGATTCTAGGTTCAAGTCCTCAATGGAGTCACCACCGGACTTTACCATCCACGGGCTGGCGTGACTCACTATTAATAGAAAAATAGGATTGATTTTCGAACTTTTGAAAGTCCATCCCTAGTGAGGGACGGTTTTGCTTTGGAGTCGCCACTTACTTTCATTTTTATTTTATAAAGGGGAAAAAAAAAGTAAGAACAAAAACTCCCAATGACTCAAAGATGGGTGCAGTCACAATCTAGATTTCCAAAGTCAAGATCAAAGGTCATCAAAGGTACTTACATGGAGTAAAGACCACTTTACTTTAACTCGTCTCATTAGTGAATTATAATGTAAAGCATACGGTCAAAGATCAAGCAGTTCCTAGGCTAAACAGATATTAACCACCACCAACTAATCGTGTTCAGCATGCTGGAAACAATTTCAACCAAAAGAGAAAATGGCACGTACCTGTAGTCTCTGGCCACTCGTTACATCAAAGGTTAGCCAACAAACATAGCAAGCATGCATGACACTCAAACACTAAGCATCCATGTGAAATTCACTATCCAACATTAAAGCACATACCTGTGGTCCCTAGCCGTTTTGAAGGTTAGTCGACGCTTCGCATAAAACAATCTCTCAAAATTAGATATCAAAACAAAGGAAGCTTATAGGAGAAACCATACATTGCATCTAGCCACTCATTGATGCTACAACACTCAGGCAGCCTATACAAACATGTCTATTCATCTCAAAGAACTGTGGGCTCAACAAAACGCTAGACTACTAGTGCTTAACTAACCACCCTTGACCCACATAATCTTAATCTCATGATCCAGAATGAAACCATTAGTCCCAAACTAAACCCCATTTCAATCTCAAACATAAAATTTCTACATTGATCTATGAATGGGCTTCGATAATAAAGCTTGTTATAGGTTCCAATTAAATGAAATCCGACTACCCCCTACAAAACTAAATAAATGGTTGATCCAGCTCCCTCAACCTGTCGAAATGATTAGAGAAAATTATGAAATTTTTTAGAATTATCCTATAGGCAAGGAAACCAAAAAACAAATTCATGTACAATTTTGACAATCGAATTACTGAGAAACTAACCTAAAACAACTAAGTAGCAATTTAACTACTGTTTCTAAAAAATGAACTTAATGAACCAGTTGATCCGGTTCCCCAACTAGTTCAGCCGGTTGAAAACAGTTCTCAAAATTGGTAAGAACTTTCCTCACATAGTAAGGAATCCAAAAAACAAAGGGTGTACAGTTCTGACTTCGAACATGTGAGAACTGACGCAAACGATGCCAAGTGCCCTAAATGTGGTTCCAAAAAACAGATGATTCGGTTTCCCAACCGGTTCATTCGGTTGAGAGCATTTCTCAAAAATTTTCAGAATCTTCCTCATAGAGTCAGGATTCCAACAAAACAAAGAGAGTATAATTCCAACTTCGAATAACTAAGAACTGACAAAAACGATGCTGAGTGCCCTAACTGCTATTCCGAAAAACATAACTTATTGAACTGACTAATCCGGTTTCCTAACTGGTCTAGCCGGTTGAGAGAAGTTCTCAAAGTTTTTCATAATCTTCCTCACAGAGTTAAGAATCCAAAAAAAGAAACAGAGTACAATTCCAACTCCGAATGGCTGAGAACTGACACAAACAATCCCAAGTGCCCTAACTGTTGTTCCGGAAAGTAGAACTTAATGAAACGGATGATCTGGTTTCCCAACCGGTTCAACAAATTGAGAGCGGTTCTAAAAATTTGTCAAAATCTTTATGAAAAAGTTAGGAATCAAAAAAAACAAATGGAGTTCAATTCCGACTCTGAATGACTGAGAAATGACACAAACGATGCCTAGTACTCTAAAACGAGGCTACAAACATCAAAGGCAAAGACAAGCGCAAAAGAAAACTGGAGAAGCATATAACTTTGTACTTATAGGATTCACAGCTACTCCCCCTTTGCATTCCTTCTTTTATGCCTCCAAAACTTAGCATCCACTCCCTCAAAACTTTAGGAATTCCCCGTTCAAAATTAGAGAGACTACTCCCTACCTGGATATGGAGAATCCCTCATCCTTTTCTTTTTCCTCATTTTTACTCCTCTTCCTCTCTTCTTCCTCCTTCCCTCCCTCCTCACGCTTTTCTTCTTCTTTCCTTCCCAGCAAACAATTTGAGCTACCCATTTTGGTACACCTTCAGTCCCAAGAACTCCCGACTACTCGGGACTCCTCATAAAATGCCAAACACTTATTCACGAGGTCAAAAGCTGGCAACATTTATTCCTTTGCTTAACCACCAAGAATCCAAATGGACTCAAGGAGGGTTGTAAGAAACCCACAAAATTTCCTAAAACTGGGCCCAAACCATGCTTAGGACTGATCTGGAGCTTATGAGTATGAACTAAGTAGGATTTGGGCCCCAAAATCAATAAAAACAGTGCTCCATGCAAGCTCGCTTGACGAACCAGCTGTATAGTTCCCAACTGGTTGAGCCGGTTGAGAAAAAATTTGAAAATTTGAAAGACTGTTTCTTGAAGAGAAAGAAATCCAAAAAAACCAACAGTGCATGATTTCGAGTCCGGATGAGGGAGGTTTGTTTAAAACAAGCTTACGTGTTCGGGCCGAAGGTTTTAAATCCAATCGAACTGCTGAACTCCAGTTGAGCCGGTTCCCAACCAGTTGATCCAGTTGATAAAAAAATTCTCAAAGTTTGTCACAAGATTCTTCAATGAATAAGGAATTCAACAAAAGAAACGGTGCATGATTTAAATGACGAGGAGATATGATCGAAACAAAGCCCATGCCCACCGCATACACCAATAACCTTTGGATTGAGTTAAAACCTCGGGTAGCGGTCCCACTTGCTTCCTCATGGTACGATGCCAATAGCTAAAAATAAGCCACGGTGACATCAATCGAATTCATATACGACTTGATTAAGGCTCAAAAAGTGCTATTTTAAGCCCTATTTAAGATAGGTTTTCAGTGCTTTTTGGCAAGACTAATCATATGAATTAAGCCAATTCGTCACGCGTGCATGTCCACTTAAAAGCCAATTTGTTTTCAGACGTTTTGATAGTTTTTGCGATATCGGGAACTTCAGTTAGCTTAGCTTGGTTTGGTTAGTGCCGACGCGGACCTTTGATGATTTCACCGAAGCCGAGGCGCCATGAAATGTCAAGATGCAAAGAAGAATCAAGGCAAAAAAGCATGAATAAAAAGTGTGAAGTGATGCAAAGAGGGCAAACAGAAGCAGAACTATCCAGGATTTTCATTAGATTGTGAAAATTTCAAATAGGGATTTAAGTAAAATTCTCGCAATCATAGATGAAAACATAGAAGAAGGAATTTATGCTCCAAATAAAATTCTCACTTCGCTGTATTCAAATGCAAAGCATTTAAATTCGCTAGTGGAGCATAATTTCGCTACACGTTTCAGCTTAAATTTGCTGCAGCTTAAATTAAGTTTCAGCCCGTGTTTTCTTTATGTGTTTTTGATTCAAATCTTATCACGCTTTTGAAAAATTACCATCTGCCTTTAATGTAATACACTTATATTTAGGTACTTTGTCATTTCACACCATAAGTTGGCTATATGTAAGCCCCCTCAACTTTGTAACCTCATAATCTTTTTCATTTTAATACAGTTTCCAGCCTTTCATTTTAGGTTTATTTTGCTTCTCTTTCTCTTCTCCTTCTCATTTTCTCTGCCACAAAACAATTTCTCAGGATGATGAACTCAAGGGATACAAGCCAGCTAAGCCTCATAAATTTCTTGAAAGAGGAAAGCTGCGCTTGGTTTTGGGGTTGTCGCAGGTTGTCTTCATGCTTGAATGTTGCAGGTAATTGTATTTATGTCTCCCAACCTCTAAAACTAGGCTTAATTTTTACATTAACAACGCGCCCTTTCCTTCAATAATATCACATGTTTTTTAGTGGTTCAATTTATCTTTACGGTGATGCACCGATATCCTTAGATGTCATCACGAGCCATTGAAATGAGGTTAAATGCTAGGGTTTCAAACTGAATTGACTGAATGCATAGTATTTGGTTTGACTCAAATAGATGGCCCTAGTATTAGGCTCTTATAAATCAACAAAGATCCGATTTTGGCTTCGACCACATGTCACCAGTCCCACGCGTAGGAGTCAAACCCGAGGACACTCATTAGGGTCATAGCCCCATGTTATCAGCTAGTGACCCAAGCCTCTGCTAAGCCAGCCATTTCACACTTCATTTTTATCATATCGCTTAACGAGTGAACAATCAACCTTAATCGCTTCAACTAAATCCAAAACTAAACAAAAAGTCTTCACCATTTTCAAGCATCGATGCAAATTATTCTGCGGATGAAACCCATCCCTCAGAAACCGACCTTGACATCGCTATACTGCAAGAGTTTTTGACTACGGCAGTAGAGGGGAACATGCAGCAAGGGTAGAAACAAAATAATATTGAGTTGATTCCGATCACCATCAGGCAATGCGACCAATTGGCTCTGGGCTGTGGATGGTGCCAAACTACGCATGATTAGTTGATGTGCATGTACTTGTAATCCACATTATACGCCGGTGGACCTTCAGTCCTTTTATTATGTGCGTGAACTGCAAGTTTTCTCACTTGGCAAGCACGCACTGCTTATTTACAAATACTTTTAAGTAGCTAACACCGAACCTTTCAAGCTTTGTTTTGTGGTTCTTTTGTCAGGTTTCATTTTGTGTAACAGTGTTTATGCAAAAGATCGACAAGAGGGATATCAGGTAGATTGAAAAGAGTGAGTGCACCAGTTGAGCAAAGCTGTGAAATCAGCGTGCACAGTGACCAAATGGATCCTCTACCCGGCGGGAATGCCAGTCAACAAGCACCCCCTATGAACTAACAAAGATACGTGTGCTCGACGAGGGATCACATACACCTCCTAGAGTTAGTGTCTCTTCCTCGCATCATACCTCCCGCTGAGGATGAAGCAAAGGAGATTCCTACTTTAGTGCCCATGCTCCCACATTCCATGGAATGGAGAATGAGTCATATGCTCATGTCAGGAATTAGTATGCGACTTTTAGGAAGGAGTGTCAGGCGTGGGTTTGCTGTTGAAAGCATTCCCACGACAGAAGATGGCCAAAATGTGGCTGGTCGGTGAGACGAGGACAATTAGGAATTGGGTGAACTCGAGCCGAGTTTTTGAAGAAATTCTTCGATTACAACAAAAGACCAAGCGGTTTGAAGGCGGTCTACACTATAAACCCTTGACAATGAGAAATTTTATCGATTGGAAAAGATTCATGGAGACCGCATCGTGCATGCCACACCATGGTTTTGATACATGGTGCTAGTGAATCATTTTTACAATGAGTATGTCTATTTACAATGGTATGTCACTCCGCATGAAGCAACTCATGAAACAGGTGGAGAGGTGACTTTCAAGTGGCCATCCGATGAAGCTAGCAGATTTGAATATGGCTGAAACTTCCAAGGGTCGGGATGAGCCGAACTCTCGAGAGAGAGTGGAGAAAATGAGGCCTCAAACACTAGCGGGAGAGATTTACACTTTCGAGGACATGAAATGAGGCAAAAATCTCAACCCTAGTTGTAGCGTGGAGGATAGAAGAAAAGAGGCTCATGAAGTGTGCAAGTGATCGTACTGCACACAACCTATGCATCAATTGTCAACCCACTGTCCATCCAAGAGAAAACTATCCGAGTGCCCCATCAAATGGCGATTTGGCTCGAACATGCTAATGTCATTAACACAGCCACAACCGAATGCCCTATACTAGAATACAACTAATTGGAAGAATCACCCTAATCTCTCCTGGAAACCTAGTTCCCGTGCCTATGTTCCCCCTGGTGCCAAACAACAGTTTGGTTCCTCATCTCAACCACAAATTAACATCATCCACCCACTTCTCCCGCCGAGGTTGTGTTATATATTGAATTATAAAGGTGGCAGGGGCAATTGGTGGAGGAGTACAGACAAATGCACTGGCAATAAAGAATTGATATCAGAGGAAAGTACACCGAACAAAAGAATAGACGGGCTTGAGAGCAACATTAATCAAAATTGACAAACTGGGCAAAGATTCAATCAAAAATCAACAATCATTGAGTATGAGAGAGGAAGGTTCCTTCCCAAACATATTCGCCATACTAATCCAAAAGGTCCATGAGGTAGAACTATCCAAAGAATTGTGGACGGATGAAGTGAGTTTACTAATCACTCCGAGGAGGAAAAGATAGAGCAACCGCCTGCGATCACAATAAACATGCAAGAAAAAAGGAGCCGAGCTCGAAAGGGGGTGAGATAAAGCTGAGGGATCTAAATAAGAAAGCATGTCTCCATTTCCCCAAGCACTAAGAGGCAAGAGAAAAATCCCAAACAAGGCTGAAATTTGGGAAGTGCTAAGGCAAGTGAAGGTAAACATTCCACTGCTCGACATGATTAAGCAAGTCCCAACTTATGCAAAGTTCTTAAAGGACCCGTGGCACACCAAGAGCGGTTAGGCATCAAAAGAAGGCCTTCCCTAACCATGTCGCCATAATCCAGAGCAAGACCCCAAATAAATATATGATCCAGATCCCCACAATTTCGCCAACATTTGAGGGACTCAAAGATAGACAGCAATCGCTGCATTTAGGGTCATAGAACCTACCGCCATACCTTCCGGTATACAGCTAGGTTTAGGGAGCCTGCTTCTCCACCAACATTACTCTATCATCGTCGACCGACGGTTGAAGATTCCCAAGGGAATAGTCGAGGATGTTCGTAAAAGCAGACAAGATTTGGCCTACCCAAGACTTAGAAGGTTTGATACCGAGCCACCGCAAGTGAGCCCAATCATGCCACTATCCTGATGACCATTTTTTAGCCACCAATGCACCACTTAATCGTTTAAATGGAGCACGCAAATTACATTTGGCAACATGACATCGAGCTCAACATATTTCACTCGAGTCACAAGGTCAAACCATGGAAGGTGATAAGAAGGAAGCGAAGTGAAGTCCACAATCGTCAATGCGGAAGCCAAAGGTCCATAAATTGCAAGAATCGCAACCAAGATGAAGGCTTGTTCGGGAATTGTCATCACCACCATCATAGAGTAATCACGTGGCCTAAAATCACCTAGTGTGAGAAGAAATCAACAAGAGTGGACTAAGTATGAAGGCCGCAAAGACAAGCCACTACCTGGGCTTCGAGAGCTCATCCTCCTTGACCCTCCATGAGTAAATCAGTGAAATTGAGCTGGTTTGGTGTCTACTGGAACCAAATTACAGCTCAATAATTTGTTATTTTTGCTTAGATTTGTTTAATTTTCATTTTAGGCTATTTTTAGTAATTTCCCGTTTTAGCAACTTTCCCATTAAATTCTCTAATTTTAATATTGTTCTTTTTATTATTCTAGGTTTTCTTTGTTACTTACTTTCCTTGTTTTTAATCAAGATAAATAAAATTTCATTTTTTATTATTTTCAGGAGTCTGTAACAAAGAATATTTCGCTTATTTGTAGCGAATTGGCCCAAAGGGCCTTCTGGCCACTCTATCCTACTCCACCTTATAAAAGAAAAAGAGTGGGCAGCTATTTATCTTCATTCCATCTTTCCCCAAGCCTCCTTCGTGAGCAAAGAAATTACTGCCCCATCGCTTATCCTTGCGGCTCTGCCTAGCTGGACTCTACAGGTTCGAGCCTTGTAATGTTGCTAAGAGGTCAGGCCTGGGCCGCCCACCCGACGACACGCAGCTGAAAGATCTCCCATCGCGCTCCACCCATTGTCGGCCATTTGTACAACCGTGTCTCTCGCCCCAAAGCCTCCTTCCCACGCCTCGCCACTCCAGAATCGCTACACTGCGTTCGGCCTAGCCAGAGCCAGACGTCTAAATTTCGAGCCCCGTCCGGGCCGAGGAGCACGCACCGCACCGCTACCCCAAACAGTGAGCCCCGCCCGCCCCTGCATCACTGACAGTGATATGGTACTGCATTGTGGAAGGGTTCCTCTACTACTGTGGTTAGATTTAACACTCCAGAGCAGAGGAGGCAGGTCTACCACAAATTAAGCACTCACACCCCGAGAGCCTCAGGGTTTAGGAGGCACGTACTAGGATTTGGGACCCGGCCCTTCCCCTGCAATAGACTTATCCAGAGGCCCAGGCCTCTGGGGTCAGGGGTCTTGACACAGTTCGAGGGAGTCTCGCCATCTAGCCTGGCCATCGCTTTCCACGGCAGCAGAGGAGAGCTTATCGCCCCATCTTTCGCCGACCAGGATCAAAGTGCCACAGCGCATCGAGACCAGCAATGGAACGTGGATTTGCAGCACACCGTGATTTTCACGGAGAGTCATTTACGACGTGCCAAGACTGACCGGTTTGACTCCCTGCTCGTAGGACTCCATGAGATCGATCACACAAGACTCATACCCTTCATGACACCGCTAAGTAAATGATACTCCCTGGTGCTTCGCCTACTAATTCATGACTTCCCGAGTGCCTGAATGATATTCTGCTCACCATTGACGATCAACTGGTACCCGAAAGAAATGATATTTCACCGCTTAGTTCAGAAGGCAAGAGCTGGCTAATCTCGAGGATATCGGATCGCACAATTGGCCACAGAGGGAGATGGTCCATTGCCTCGCCGAGACAATTACTACCGACCAAAGACTTTCCGTGCGCTCCCGCCCCGATGCTTCGTTGACCACCCGCCCGACCAAATTTCATTTCGATTACAAGACCATGTTCAGCGCAGGGAGCCATACTAGAGGCTCAGACGGATTCAAAGGGATTCGTTCAGTCCTCCAGCTGGTCATGACCGCTTCACGTGACTTCGAGGATAAGGTCCACCGCAGGGCCTGACGCGAGATGAGGGTCTACCTTGTCGATGTCACACCACTGAGCCGGTGTCCCTGAGCGCATTTGGGATTTCTGCAGCCTGGGACGAGAGGGGAGGATCGATGCCCTTTAGGTCCCGTCTCTCGGGAGCGAGCCTCGTGATGCCGATTTCTTTTCTCCCTCCAAAGAACAGACCGTGATGGGAGGTACCGACGAGGTGGGGCAGAGATCCCCTCCGAGGGGAGATGATTTTGCTCCAAAGGTAGAGGTGGAGAGGAGTCCAATGCCAGATTTGTCCCCTCCATCTCCTCCTCCACCTCCTTCGGCCCTAGCTTCAACCCGACACTCCCCGGGCCCTTCATATACAAAGACAAGATTCTCCTGAGCATGTTCATGTCGCCGAGGGAGCTAGCACCGTTATGGATGTCGCCCACCATCGGTTACTACACAGCAGATCAAGCAGAATTTAGGTCAGCCCGAGTCGAGGCCACCATAGAAAGCACAAATGCATGCCATGCTTCTAATGTGATCATGAGCTAATTCTGCCTCCGAAATGTACCGTGCCTACACATCGAGATGAGTCCACGTAAAGAATGGCCTCCTTAGACATGCTAGCAAAGCCAGTTGAATAGCTGAGCCTCACATCCACCACCACCGCGTAGAGCCGAGGTGGTCACACTCCTTTCTAGCTTCCTTTCTGTTGTCACATGTTTATACTGGGCTGGAGGAAAAGTTGTGAAGCCGGGAGGTCTTCTATCATGTTTTGTACTGTTTTTAGCTTTATCAACTGCCTACTCATATGTATAGGATTCATGTATTAGCCAATAGTAGGCAGTGATGTTTTTGTCATATTTAGCTATATTAAGCATGTATTAGCCATTTTGGTTATATCAAAAGCTTTATAGCATTATTTACGCTTACTACACTTTTAAAATCATTTTTGTGTTGTCATTTGTGTTTCACTCTCTTGCCTAGTTGAAAAATTGAAGCCCTCAGATGTTACCTTAATGTTAGAACAACTCCATGCATAATTCAGTTTTTGGTTAATTAAGATTTCAAAGATATTCAACCTTGAACATTCCCTTTAGCTAATTCACATTAATCGCACACCATTGTACTAATAGGTTGAGAAGCTTTTTACCTCTTTTCCGTTTATGTGAGCTTCTACTTTAGACATGTTGACGACCCATAATAGGTTTATGTTACCCATGTATGAAGGCCAATGTAGTCTTCCAAAAAGGAAAAGAAAAAGAAAAATAAAAGTCGTGACGCTTTGCCTTGAAACCCGAACACGGTCCGAGGGGTATATGGCGAAAGCCTTTAAAGCCCGATGCCCTAAACCTTAATTGGTTGGGAGTCATCGACTTAGTGTTCGCTACATGGGTGGATGGGTAGAGTTTAGCGTGTTGTGTGGTGCTAATCTCGGTCATTCAAGTCCTGGGTGGTTCGCAGAGTTTATGGTCATGATCCTTTCGCTCACGCCTCTAAACCCAATCGTCAGGAGTCATCAGACTCTGCTACACCCGACTTTGGTGAAGTCGAGTTTTTAGCATTGCACCCTACATTGCAAACAAGGAAGAAATAAGAGTGTAGCTGATCCTATTTAGGCTATTCAACAGTTTAAGGCCATGGCAGAGCTCGTTGGGGGAGGGAACTTTGCAATTTATCACTCAAGTCAGTTACCTTTAGAATGATTAGATGTCAGGGAAGTTCATTGACTTTGGAACCGATGTCATTTCAAACTCGTTTTGCATGGTCTTTGTTCTTTCATGTCGGTATTCGTTCAGGGTCTAAATTGTTCATACTAAAGGTAAAGCTTACCTGTACACACACTTTTTGAACAATATGCACATTTTGTAAAAGCACAACATACATACCTTTATTGTTTTTAGCATTGCTAAAGGACTATCAACATGTCGGTTGGGGGGTGTGATTAGTGCCCAAAAAGTGCTATTTTGAGCCTTATTTAAGATAGGTTTTGAGTGCTTTTTGCGCACTAATCATATGAATTAAGCCAATTGTCATGTGCATGTCCACTTAGTGCTTCTAATTTGTTTCTAGATTGTTTCGATAGTTTCGTATATCGGGAACTTCAAGCATGAAGCTTCGGGCTTTTATTGCGTCGAATGCGAGAATCCTCGATGATTTCACCGAGCCGAGGCGATGAAATGTCAAGATGCAAAGGAAGAATTGGAAGGCAAAGTGATGGAATAAAAAAGTACAGGAAGTGATGCAAAGAGCAAAAACAGAAGGTGAACGATCCGTGATTTTCGCTAGGATTGCGAAAATTCTCGTAGGATTGCAAAATTCAGAATCATAGCGAAAAATTTCCGCGAACTCTAGCCAAAATTTCGCAATCCTAGAGAAATTTTCGCTATGTGAAAATTTTCTTCTAGGCCAGCTTAAATTGCTTAGCTAGCGAAATTTGATCGGCTCCTAGCTTAAAATTCTCAATTTCGCTTTATCTCACAAAAATAGTTTCTCGCAGCTAGCCAAATTTCTCTATACTAGCGAAAATTTGCCGCATAGCGAAATTATCACTGTTTTTGGTGTTTTTGATTCCAAACGACCACGTTTTGATAAATTACCATCTTGTCCCTATTGTAATTTCATATTTTAGGTAATTTTGTCATTTCACACCATGGGGTTGGCTATATAAGCCCCCTCAATTTTGTAACCCTAAGTAACTTTTCATTTTAATACGCTTTCCTTACAAATTTTTCATTTTAGGGTTTATTTGCTTCTCTTCTCTCTCCTTCTTCATTTTTTCTACGCTAAACACCCCTTGAGGATGACAACTCAAGGGATGCTCGCTAAGCCCTCATAGACTCAGCTAGTGAGGGGTTGCTTAGCTCGGCTTTGGGTCGCGCAGTTGTCTTCATGCTTTGAATGTTACAGATACTGTATTTATGGTTCCCAACTTTCCAAACTAGGGTTTAATGCCATTTAATGTATTTCCTTTGGTCAATACTTGCCATGCTTTAGGGTTCAATGCATTCTTAATGGTAGATGCACCATATCCTTTAGGGGATGTCATTTACGAGCCATCAAATGAGGTTAAATGCTGAGGGTTTCAAACTGAATGGGACTTTGAATGCCTAAGATTTTGGTTCGACTAAATAGAGTGGTTCTAGGGTTAGGTTTTATAGCTAAACAAAGATCCCGGCTTTTGGCCACTATGTCATTTGTCTCTAATGTGAGGAAATAACCCGAGGGACACTTCAATAGCCCCATGTTATTTCCAGCTTGGTGACCCAAGCCTTCAAGGTTACCATTTCACACTTCATTTTAAGCCATACCAGCGACCCAGTGAACAATCAACTCCATCGTTTCAACCAAATCCAAAAATCCAAACAAAAAGTCTCACCATTTTCAAGCATTGATGCAAATTATTCGTGGGATGAAAACCCATCCCCGTGTCAATCTCTAGACCGCTATGATCAAAGAGTTTCTGACTACTACAGCAGTGAGGAACATAGAAACAACATTGTTGATTCCGATCACCCTACTGTGGCACAAATCAGCACTCAATGGACCACATACAAGCCCACCTGAGGCTCGGAGACCGACTAAGCCTAGAAGGGCCCTAATGGTGCTATATGAGAACAATGGGTGAGTGTGACACCCATAGGATAAATGCAAGTGTTGAGGGACAAAATTGAGGGTCTATAGATGGGTTTTCTTCGTGTAAA
The DNA here is from genome assembly GCA_016808115.1 of Tetrastigma voinierianum. NCBI lineage: Eukaryota > Viridiplantae > Streptophyta > Magnoliopsida > Vitales > Vitaceae > Tetrastigma > Tetrastigma voinierianum. The sequence goes on from JAEQBH010000149.1 coordinate 1,388,784, forward strand.
TGACTCACAGTGAAGCTTAAACTTGTGAATTCATTTTGGATTTTGGGTTGTTATAAAATAGTGGGTTTTAGTAGTTGAAATTGTGACCAAAGTGATGTAAAAATATAGAAAGAATTCCCTTGAAGTGTCAAGTCACCGGGCTTGGGTTCCTAGGGAAAATGAAGGGTTCTCGGAGTCTTTTCCTCGCATTGGAGATAGTAACATACAGTTACCTCCCGAATCGGATTTTGGTTTAGCTTTAAAACTTGACCCTCAATAACTATCCTTTGAAAATGGCATTCAATGTTCATTAATGTTCTCAGTCAGTTAAAAACCTGTCTCCTTGAGTCACCTTCTAATGGATCATAAATGATAACTAATTAACATCATAGGATCTAGCAATAAGCATCCAATGAGCCGTAAAAGCTTACCATATACTAACCATTCAAGGTGAATCGAAGGGATCGAAACCTAAAGTTTAAGGAGAGGACATCAATGAAAGATAATACCTACGTTGAAAACATGAGGGCCCCTGCTTTGCCATAGGTTCCCTTGCCCAGTGCCTTCTCCTTAAAGGAAGGAGGGAGTTTAGCCACTCATCCTCTGAGTTGTCATCTTCAGAGGGTTGTTTGGCTAGCGAGAAAATGAAAAGAAAAACGGAAGCTTGTTCGAAAAGCCTCCCAAAATTCTACTGAAAGGTTTTCAAGATCCTTTACAAAGTGCTGTTTTGGGGATTATATCCCACCAAAACAATACAAATTACCAAAATAAACAAAAGCGGTAAATTATTGCGAGGACAAAAAGGGAAGAAATCAATAAATGAGGAACAAAAGTCATCAAAAATTCAGTGCATCGCGAATCCAGATGGTTGTGAAATTTGCAACCTCATGAAATTTATGTGGGTTTGTCGCTCTACAGCCTTTGAGTTCCAATTGATTTCTTCATGCTCGAGGTGCATCCCTATCTTCAATATCTATAGCCTGTGAAAACTACAAAACTCCGCAGAATTTATCGGGCATTGCTAGGTCATCAACGTGCCAACTCGGGTTAATTTTGGTCGAATACTATGCAAAAGTGCTCAAAACCTGCATAATTTATGAGTATGAAACAACACCATTTAGGTAGTAATCACTCCCCAACCGACATATCATAAATTCCATTACTAATGAAGAAAGAATAAAGCAATCAAAAGCAAGATGAAATATATATATCTATACAAAAAAAAAAAAAAAAGGTTTTGCAAGTAAAATGAGGGGATAACGCTCAACTTTCAACAAGAGTCACCATCTTACCTAAAGACTATCTCAGGAAGAGTGTGTGTTAAGCATGTTCAAGTGTCAAAAGAGTGTCAACTCCTAGAGAACCAACCTAAAACCTTCCACAAAAACCTAAGTGTTAACTTGATTAGATTTCAAACATAGTCTGCCAAACTGTACTCCCCCCTAACCTAGTTCTTTTCTATACATAGCAAATTAACAAACCTCAATAGATGAGGGCCCTGACTTTATTTTACAACTTTTTTTGCGTTGTAGGGGTGTAATGCTGAGGGGGTCAAACTCACAAATGTCCATGTAACGGGGGTCCACCGATGACTCCCAACCACCAAGGTTCACTCGCATCAAGTCATAAGGACTTCAACCACTAACTTCGTGTTTTCACTGACTTTTAATGAGCTCTCAAACTTCAGCACCTACAATTTGCTAAACTCCACCTATTCACCTGTGTAACGAGCAACAAAGTTTGGGTGGGACTCTCAACCACTATTTTGTGTGGCATCAAGCCAAAGACTTTCCCCATATACCCCTCAAAATGTGCTCAGGTTTCCAAGCAAGTGTCACAATTTTTTTTTTCTTTTTGCTTTTTCTTTCTTTTTTTTTTTGAAAGAATCATTGGTCTTTTATTCAAGGGTCCCAACCTATTAGAGGTGGTCAAAAGTACTTGGCCATACTTTTGCTGGGTTTAGGAGGCAAGACAATTTTTAAGCTTATATATTGAAGCCTAATGTGCACAGTGTGTGGTTAGTTCAAAGTGGAAGAAATAAGGCTGAAGACAAGAAGAATTTCAACAGTTCATTAACTCAAATAAGAAAAACACCATCCTAACATCAACAACATTGGGATAAGACTCCAATTTCTCATATAGAAGTTGAGCATTACAAAAAAAATTAAAATTCTATCAGTGAGAAATGAAAAACAATAACTAAAACATGTGTTGAAAACTAAAAACAAATACTTGTATTGTAAAGAAAATAAACTACTAGCAAGTCATTCAACTAAAGCAAAATGGACTTACTCAAAACATAAATGGCACTTCCTTCACTAACTCTCCCCCCAACTGAATATGACATTGTCCTCAATGGGTCTGGAGCGGAAATTGAATGAAGGAAGTGATACCTCCTCAAGTAGTCGTGGAGGGTGAAACCTCATCCTCCTCTTGTGTCTAAGCAAGAGCGGAAGGATGAGTAACTGGTGGAGGAGCTAAAGCTGCAGGGGGAAATAGGATAACCGGCTGAGTCGGTAGTGATATAACCATCGATCCCGTAGCTACCGCCGCTAGAGTCAGAGGTGATAAAACTCACGATCCCTGCGGGTCGCGGTTGCTCGAGTGAGAGGGATAGGTGGTGCCCAAGTGTTGGCCGAACTGAAGCAAGGATGGCTATATTCTCGAAAGCAAGGATACGGCACGAGCCATCTACGGCCATGGCAAATTGGCGGCAAAGAACGTAAGGACTAGGATGTAGCCATAAAATTACGAACAATGGCCATGATGGCAAGAAAATCCCGAGCAGTGATGTGAATAGATGCCACTGGTGGTGAAGATGAGCTAAAGTCAATTGGAGCCATAGGAGCTGGAGATGAGGAGTGGGCTACAAGCACTAGTGGAGCAGGCACTAGATCGAGGCGCGTAGTGAAGATAGTGGGGTTTGGGGTCTTTCAGTAGGGCCATTGAGGCCGCCGGGTCCCGCGGGTGGGATCTCTAGAGATTTGCCTTAATCGTGAGGGCTCATGGGAAGAGGAGGGGCCCCAAGCACAACCGCCACTTCAACGCAAATGTGGCCTCAAACTCTGACTGCCCTCGATGGGGCTCAACCGAAAAGCTTAGGTGCTCCAATACACAACAGAGCAATCGCGGAAGAAACAGTGGAATGGTCTCTACTCAGCTGAGGTGCTTCCAGTGTATCTTCTCTTCAAATTGGAAGAGGGATATCATAATAAGCTATGGGGCTAAGCTTAAAAAGCCCAAATGCTAAGATAGTATCTCGCGATGGCGCCCGCCTCTAACAAGACGCTGAAGAGGAAATTAGATCGACCGCAAAGATATGGTCCATGAAAAGCATCCCGCGGAAGCCGGCCTGAACAAAAATAAGGCTGGATATGTCTCGCGGAGAGGATACGAGCCATCTCCCGTGGTGAAGGATGTGGCCACTACCTATAGTCTGCAGAATTGGCCAGGATCACTGGAAGGTGAAAAGCAACGGCTATATCAACTACCTTAAGGATGCCCTGATGACCGTCAATGGTGAAGCGGATAGCAATGGGATTGTGCTCACCTCGGGACGTCATGGACTGGTAGAAGTCAATCACTACCCTCAGATAGAAGAATCAGCGAGGAGTCATAAATGGCTCTAGAGAGTAGCGCTAAACAAGTCCCATCGAGTACTGGAGCTCTAACAAGCTAGAAAAAGCAGGAATATCATAAAAGTATTCATTATGGAAATCCTCGGTCTACAAATGGCTGTTTCCCTTATATCGAGTAGAAGGGAAGAGTGGCCTTATCACAAGAGATTTAATGGAGCCAGGATATCAAGTGTCGGGCCGAGGCTCCTGGGAGGCGGATGGTGACTACGAGGCACCTCGCTATTGGAACCTGGGAAGACTCTCCGGCTGTAGGTCCCGCCCGCATGGGTGGAGGCGACTTACACAAAGTTGTTCAGGAGGGGTAGTTGTGGGCACCTGGCCGAACTGCGGTCTCATACTGCGGCACCGTGGGAGAGGTAGGGACAAGAATCTTGTGAGATGTCGCTAGATCTCAGGGTCAAGAGAGGCCTAAGCAAAGACTTGCGGGAGGCCCCATGACCCGGCCAGAGAGGGGGGTTCAAGAATTAGAGGCCTTGGAAACGGCATGCTCAGATTCGCAGGCGTGGGGAATGGAGGGGGGTAAAAAATTAAACAAAGGGATGGCCTCAGGAAATTCAAGTAGGGGTTGTGAAATTTCCTACGAACGCGCCGTCTCGCTTTCTCGTGGATTTAAGCATAACCCTGCAAAACAACACAAGAAAATCCAATAAAAAGCAGGAAAATGACTTGAGAAATAAATTGAAGGAAAATTTTGAATAAAGCAAAAGAAAAAGGAAAAATAAATGAAAATAACATAAAATAAAATACAATAGATGATTAAACAAAAAGAAGTGGACTCTGCAATCTCAAGGGGGATTGGGTCCACCCAAACCAGCTTTTTAGGAATTTGGAGGCTCAAGGAGGGTGAGATCCTCCTTGTCTATTGTGAAGGGGACTGCATAAGGCTTCAGGCGGTGGCCATGCACTTTGAAAGTTCAATTGCCCTTCGAGCTCTTGATTTCCACTGCCCCATTGGGATAAACTTGATGAATTGTGAAGTAGCAACCCTCCTCGAATTTGAGATTTTCTCCTAAAGATATGGAGCTTTGAATCATAGAGCAAAACTTGATCTCCTTGATGGAAAATTTTTCGAGCTATCATCTGGTCATGCCATTTCTTAGACATTTCTTTCGCAATTCTTAAATTGAGGTAGGCATCGTTCCAAAGTTCTTCCAACTCATTGAGGTAGAGAAACCTCCTAAGGCCGGCTCTCCCCAAATCCAAGTTTAGCTTTTTAATTACCCACCATGCCTTGTATTCAATTTCCACTGGGAGGTGGCATGCTTTGCCAAACACTAAACGGTAGGGGGACATCCCAAGAATAGTCTTGAAAGCTGTCTTGTATGCCCACAGTGAGTCTAGCAGCTTGAGGGACCAATCTTTTATGTTGGAATTAACCACTTTCATCAAGATAGTCTTGATCTCCCTTTTAGCAAGCCAAACTTGCCCACTGGTTTGAGGATGGTAAGGGGTGGCCACTTTGTGTTTCACACCATATTTAGCCAGGAGAGTTTCAAAAGGTTTGTTGCAAAAGTGGGTACCTCCATCACCGGGACATGGATTTAGGCGCCTAAATCCGAGAAGACATTCTCCTTTAGAAATTTAAGCACCACCCTGTGATCATTGGTTTTGCAAGGAATCGCCTCGACCCACTTGGACACATAATCAACCCCCACCAAGATGTAAGAAATACCTGAAAGACGTAAGGAATGGCCCCATGAAATAAATGCCCCAAACATCGAATAAATCAATTACTAGAATCAGGTTTAAAAGGCATCATATTAAGGCGAGAAAGCTTCTCAAGTCTTTGGCATCGATTGCAACTTCGGCACATAGCATAAGCATCTTTGAAAAGGGAAGGCCAATAAAACCTGATTGTGAGTACCTTCCATAGCCATAAGAAAATAACCTCCACAGGCATTTTCGTGGCAGTGACTGAGAATCCCCTGTTGTTCTCCTTTAGGCACACACCTCCTAATGCTTTGGTCTGCACAAAGATTTGAACAAAATGGCCCTCCCACACAAGAATGAATTTTGGTGAAGAAGTTTTTCTTGTAATGTGCTTTCCATTCATCTGGGATTTCCCCTATTGCTAAATAATTAGCGATATGCGCATACTAGGGGGCATTCTCTACAAGCAGTAGAGACTCTTCAAGGAATTCATCATTAATGGGAGGACTGTGGGAGTCATGATCTATGGTCAATCTAGAGAGATAATTCACCACTACATTCTCTTACCCTTTCTTGTCTTTGATATGGAGATTGAATTCCTTGAGTAGAAGAACCCACCTGATAAGCCTTGTGATGAGCTTAAAAGTCATCTATTTTTAGTCCATTTTTCTGCTTAATTTTCATATCAAAAGAGATAATTACTTTGAAGAAATATGAAGAAACTCACCCATTTGTTATTAGCAGGTAGAATGGAAGAAAGTGAAGAAAAGCGTGAGAAAACGCAGTAAATAAGTGAAATAAAAGTGTACACTGCGTAGCATAAATGAAAAGAACTAGCCGAGCCAATTGATGCGCTGGGGTTTACACAAATTAACATGAGGTCGCGACATCGTGAAATTGAAGGGAAATTCGATGCGTCGATAATGGATAACAAGTATATAGAAGTCGCGAAGACCGCCTTCATGAAAGTCAGGAAGAAATGAGCTGAGGTCACTACGTGAGATCGGTCGGACATCAAGAACCATACTCAAAGCCGCAGTCATGAATCAAAGTCGCGATAAGATAATCGATGTCGCGACATCGTCGAACAAACAGCTTGAGACTTGTGGAGGCATGAAGTGATGTCACATAAGGGATTGATGTCAAAGAGCAAGAAGAGAATCAAAGGAAAGATACAAGGGCGACAAGATTGAAGCATGCGTGAATCAGCTGGATGTCACGACAACATATTGATGCTCGACATCGCGAGAAAATCGCTTGAAACCCGGTTGCATCCTTTAGTTGATGTCACGATAAGAGATTGATGTCGCGACATCCAAGACATGGTTGAATGTCGGCAGATACGAAATGAGTCGCGACGTGAGATCGAGGTCACGACATGAAGAGAGACCAGTTGAAATCTGCAAAGGGCGTGACTAGATGTCACGACAAGAGATTGTTGTCGTGACACCAAGAACAACCAGTTGAAGGCCCCAGAGAACTAAGTCGATGTCGCGACAAGAGATCGATGTCGCGACATCAGGAATCTTCAGATGAAAGCTGAAAAGAAATGAGTTCATATCACGACAAGGGACAGAGGTCACACATCGTAAGATTCCATGGAAAAGCCGACTTATTTAGTTGATGTCACGACAAGAGGTCAAGTCACGACACCAAAAGCCATCAAGTGAAGATCAGAACCCCATAAGCTGATGTCGCTGGATAAGAGATCAAGTCGCGACATAGACTCGCTTCGCCGAAGGTCAAGCTACATAAAGGATGTCATGACAAGATATCACATGTCGACATTAGGAATTACTCGTATCAAACCCATAGAGTTATAGTTATATTGTCGCTGGCTAAGAGACGTAAGTCGCTATACATCGAAGATATCGCTTGAAAGATGCATTTCATTTGTAGTTGATGTCACGACAAGAGAATGACGCCGCTACATCAAGAGCAAATACGTGAAACCTTGTACATGTTACGTCGGACAAGAGAATGATGCTCGCAACATCAATAATGAACAGCTTTAAGGGTCGAGATAGATAAGAAGTTGAGGTCGCGACGTGAGATCGAGGTCGCGATACGCGATACCGTCGCGACAAGGAAGTTGAGAACCCGACTCAACAGCAACTGGCCCGGATACTCTAAATCCACAGCAGCTACATTGGTTTAGCTCCAACTGAAAATCCCATAACACGCAGCCTATCCGTAAGAGGAAAGAAGTCACGCCACGCACGAGAGAACTGATAAATAAGGCTCATTCTCTATTTTTAGTTTTCTTTCTTTCCTTTGTATTTTATTTTTTTTTCTTTCAATATAGATAGTTGTGAGATTAGATTAGATTTATCGCTTCTAGTTTTTATTTTCCGGAATTGGATGTTATCGCTTGAAATAAGTTTGAATGCGAACTCAATTTTTTCTACCATTCACCGGGAATGTTGAAGTCTTACAAATTCTCTCGAATTCTAAGCTATCCGGGCTGAATGCGCTTATTCTTATGACTCCGTAGGAATGTCGTAGTGTGTATCTACAGTAATTGAGGAACTCAATATATTAAGTGAATGCCATCGTCAATTATCTTTCTTATTGTTATTTTAAAATTGCAATTTCAAGCATGACTTACTTTCTACATGTTTAAGTTTTATCCTATATCAATTTCCTGATAACGCTTTAATCGTTTCATTGTTATTTCAGTATAACCTCAGTACAGAGATGACATTCCCTGAGTTATGAATATTTCTTTGAAGGTATATTAACCGCTATTAGAGATCTAACGAAGCCTTGTGAGTTTACTTGATAAATCCTTCACTTGAAATCAAGAATGAGTTGAATGAGTTATCAATTTTAAACAAGCAGTAGAGTTCACCTCAATTCGATTAAAGGTTTCGATCCTGCGGTTAGTTGAGATCTTAAATCAAGGAGAGAGGGTGATCTATTCTAATTGAGGAAGAGTAACTCGGGAGTTGTATATCCTTGTTGAACATAACTTGGAGCTAAGGTGTGTACAACCCATAAATGTGGGTATGAAGTATTGCAAAGAAAATACCTTAATTAGGAAGTCCCCATAAAGTAGTTATCTAATTCCTCAGATTCGAGAGAATCACGTCAAAATCGATAATGAAATGTGAAGTGTGGAGAGATCCAAATTAACTATTAATCAGCCGACGTATTTTTGAAACTGAATTCACAAGCACACCAATCGATAAAAGGAATTGATACTTCACAATAGCATTGATCTTAATGTGTTCTCTAAACGATAATTATTCAATTTCTATTCATTTTCCTAACTACTAATTATTCTTTATTCTTATATTCAAGCTATTGTCTATCTGCCATTTCCTTGTTCGTTTAACTTTCAAAGACCTTAATGCCGGATCTTACTATCTCGTTAAAGGGTCCAAATAGTATGGAAATTTAGTAGTCGTGTAGTTGATTTAAAATTCTCGAGATCCTCAGGGATCGATTATCCGGACTTCAAACTACTTTATTACTTGTCGACCTATGCACTTTCACACGTACCAAAAACCAAACTTTGAAAATGATTTACTTGGGGAGATTTTCGTTTATATAGTATAATGTCCACTGTTTATATGTCGGGGATTAGATAATAGTCCTTTGGTAATTTTTTGTTATAAACCGGTGCAAATGTCATTTGGTCTCACGCAAATGTTTATTACACCATTGCTGTGGATTATCAATAGTCCTTCGGGTAATAGTGTCATAAATTGCACTGCGGTTTTCGTCCCAACAAGTTTTATGGCGCCGTTGCCGGGGATTAGACAATAGTCCTTTGGTAATAGTGTCATAAATTTGTATATGTCTATTTGGTCTTAACAAGTTTTATGGCGCCGTTGCCGGTGATCGAAAGAATTTAATAAATCAATATTCGTATTGTTAAGCGAAATACCACTTGGACATTTAAAGAAAAAGAACAAAATAGAAGCCACAAAGGGTTCAGCTTGGCTACCAACCTTTAATCAAACACATTGAATATTTTTGATGATTTGACTAATCCTATTAATGGGAGTGTTTTGCTTTCGTAAAAACTTGGCATAGGAAACATAATGATCGATCCGATTCAAATACACTGAATAGAGAGGACGCTTTAAGCTTGAGAAAAAGATCAAGAAGGCGTAAAACTCAACCATGGCGTATGAAAGATGTGATCAAAGTTGAATACATATGAAGAAGCTAGAAGGCCACCACCACCGATACAATTGAGGATTTCTGGAGACCAATTATATTGTGAGAAGAATACTCAAGAATCGTGACAAATTTCATAGCGCTGATGCTAATAATTTTGAACCGGCCAGCACTTATTACAATGGTCCAAGAAGATCGCCATCGTCATCCTAATCAAGATCCAAACGAGCACTGAAGATTCTCAGATGGCTAACACCGTTGCCGAATGGGTGAGACCTAAGTCATAAAACTCAGACTGCTCTATTTTCTAAGAGATACAAGCAGCCACATGGTATGAATCTTACCATATGGTTCTCATGATACTGAGGAATTAAGAGGCTCACGAGGTAGATTCTTTCCCCAAATTCTCACCACGAAAGAAGGAGGGAAATCATGTTCCAAAGAGGTAAGACTTAAAGCTTAGGCGTAGCTCGGGGAAAGGATTCAAACTTTTGTCGAGAAGATGTCCAATGCATGGGATAGATCCGAAAACTCGATGGACATTGTATATCATGCTTGAATGATATATCAAAAGGGATCATTGATGCTTCATGTCGTGGGACATTCAAACTAAAAGTGGCCAAGAGGGCAAAAGGAGGCCACTGAAGATCTGCTGAATAACATGAAAACTCCTTCGAGCTACATGAAACAACAAAGGAAAGGGGATCATGGAGCTGAGCAAGATGGGATGCACTGGTAGCTGTTGGATGCCATTATGCTGTGCTGGACAAGCAAGAAAGAAAGACACACACCGCTCATGAAATAGGAGCAATTGAAAGGGAATTAATAAAGGGAAGTGCCGAGGTAATCAAGAACTTTATGATGTCAAGAGGTTAATTTATTTGAGAGCCAAGAACTTACCATTTCAAACCTAACTTAACCTTTCAAAGACATTATTATCACCCAAAGACTCAGAACCATGAGAACTTCTCAGATGGGCGGAGGCTTCAAGGCCCAAGGCAGACGTAACCCTCAACAAGGTTATCAGCCACCAAGGTTCCAAAGAAAGGAAGAAGAGCACGTGAAATGAGTACTGTGAATGAATACCAGGTCGAGGAGGGCCCAATCTTTGAAGAAATGTGATGTCGTGATTTCATGGGGGATAATAAGAAGTCATGAACCCCTCCATGAGCAAAAGTTTGCAGAGTTGGAAGCAACTACTACCAATTCTCAAATTTTTCTCGTAACGCCACCAATGCAAACTCGAAGAACTGAGACACACAAGTAGGCAACACTTCTAACCCCGCAGCCGAGGAAAGATGCCTTCCCAAGTGACACAAGGAAGAACCCAAAAGACTGCATACGTGCGCTTGAGGAGTGGGAAGGAGCTAGAAGAGATGAAAGAGAAAGATGACAGCAACAAAGATGTAGCAAGATCAGAAAGGGAAGAGGAACTGAGAATGAAAAAGAAAATAGAGGAAGAACATCCATGATCAAAGTCATAGCTTCCATTTCCACAAAGACCGGCAGGTCAAGAATGGAAGAGCAGCTGTGTTGTTCTCAAAACTTTCCGCAGGTCGGAGATAAGTATGCCTTTAATGGGCGGTAACTCAAATGCCACTCTGGGCGCAAAATTTCAAGGACATACCGAGCAAGAAAAGAAAAATAGTAGAGGAAGGAATAGTGAATCTCACCGCTACTCTGCGCTGCAAAGAATCGGAAGACTACCAAGAAAATGAAGGACCCAGGAGTTTCACACAATTCCTTGTATTGTCGAGGAATCAATTCCGTGAAGCCTCTCGCGACTCAGAGCTTTCGTATCAATTTGATGCCTCTTTCTCATGCCAAGAAACTAAGTTTGTGAGCTAATAATAACCTGTTACCTTCAAATGGCGCATGTGATCGATGGTAAACCTAAGGAATCATAGAAGATGTAATGGGTCAATCGCTTGGGAAGTTTTGTTTTCCCAAGAGACTTCATCATTCGACATGGAAGAAGATTCACAAGTACCGCTATCGGGAAGACCATTCCTAGCTACTGGAGTTGCCCTGATTGATATGCAAAAAAGAGTTCTTACCTTGAGGGTTGGGGAAGAAGTCGCATTCAATTTGACTGCAAGTATACAAAATATAGACAGACAAGGAAAGTTGCAATGTAGCTGGATTTTGTTTATACTCAACTCGATATTAACCATGATTGTAACACCTGCCATCAATGAAAGAGATGAATTCCCAAGATAATTCGAAGATGTCTATTCAATTTCCACAAACAGATGGCACTTATAAACCGTGTCGAGCTTTGAAGCAAAACAGAAAACGATACGGGGAAAAATAGTGGAAAAGAAGAAATTCATCAAGAAACCAAAGGGTATGGCTAGCTTTGAAAGAGTTGCCATGTCATTTAAAGCATGCTTACTTAGAGTTACCAAAAAACTGTTGATCATTTCCAATGTGATCAAGGTACAGGAACAAAGATTGCTGGAAAATATTAGCTACATAAGGAATCGGGTTTGGTCCATCAAGAACCGAATGGGTATCACCCATCAATCTGGTAGCTGCATAAGATTCTCGCTAGAAGAGACTTCAAACCATCCGTAGAACACCGTGAGGAGACTCGAATCCAAAGAATGAAGGAAGTAGTCGAAGGAGGTACTCAAATTGTTAAATGCTGCTCATCTATGCTATCTCGTATAGTCCTCGAAGCAGCCTACCATGTGGTTCCAAAGAAAGGGGTTTTCATCAGATCGTAATGAAAGAAACGGATTGATTCCAACAAGAACAAAGACCGGATGGAGGGTATATGTATTGATTACGTAAAGTTGAATACAAGAACTTAAAAGATCATTTCCCTTTACCTTCATTGATCGTATGTTGACAGGTTAGCGTGACAATCTCTTTGTTTTCTAAATGGGTATTCGTGATACAATCAGATTGCTATTGCACTGAGGATCAAGAGAAGACCATTCACATGCCCTATGGTACTCTTGCCTTCGTAAGGATGCCATTTGGGTTATAATGCTCCAAATTACATTCCGTAGGTGTATGATGTCCATATTTCATTTGGTTGAAGAAGTGATGGAAATTTTCATGGATTACTTTATCATGGATCCAATTTTTGATCAATGTTTAAACAACTGGAAACAATACTAAAGATGCCAAGACAAAATGCTAGCACTCATCTGTGAAAAATGCCATTTTATGGTGATATGACCTGTTTTCGGGCATAAAATTTCGCACGGGACTAGAAGTTGACCAATCTAAGGTATCCATTATCAAAACTCTTGCACCACCTACTACAGTAAAAGGAGTAAGAAGCTTGGGGCATGCTGGATTTTACAGGAGATTCATCAAAGATTTTTCAAAAATAGCCGCACTAATTATGTATTACCGAAAAAGATACAAGGTTCAATTTCGATGACTCCAAGAATGCTTTGATTTAAATCAGCTCAAATCGCACAGCACCTATAATGGCCGCACTGTAATGGGATCGGGATTTGAAATAATGTGTGATGCCGTTGATTTTATATGGGAGCCGTGTTGGGGCAAAGAAAAGAGAAAGTATTCGCACATATACTGTTAGTAAAGCACTTCCAATAAGCACAAGAGAACTACTCAACAATCGAAAGGAGATGCTAGCCATAGTATTTATCAGAAAATTTAGGCACACATTTGGGCTCCCATGGTAATTCACACGATCATGCAAGAATCAAATACTTGATGTCTAAAAGTGAAGCTAAGCCAAGATTGATAAAAGGCGCTTAGTGTTTGATTTGGAAATCAAGGATAAAAGGGATGTGACAACGTGATAGCCATACTTGTCAAGAGTAGAAAGAAGCAAGGATGAAGAAGGAAATGTTCGGGGCCACGTAGAACTCGAGATGAGCAATTGTTTAAGGTTTCCTTCCAACTTCCACATATGTCGGGAGCATTGTGAATTATCCGGTTTCAGGAGTAATGTCAGACCAAATTACCAAATGTAAGAGGAAACCTTAACCCATTACAGATATTATATTTGGGATGACCTACTATTATTCTAAGAGAGGTGCCGATATGATAATAAGAAGATGTGCTTAAGGTGAACAAGGCAACATTTAATGAGTGCCATGCATCACCATACGGGGACATTTTTCTGAGAAAGAGCAACACAAGATACTCCAATCAGAGCCTTATTGGGCTCCACTATCTTTAGAGATTGTGCAGAGGGTGAAATTGTGATCGATGCCAAAGGATTGGAAATATCACACAGGAATGAAATGCCCTTAAAAGGTATTATGGTGATACAATTATGTTCAGAATAGATTTTAGGGTTCTTTTCTCATCATCATTTGAACGACATACCGCTAGCAGATTACGCTTTCCAAATGTGGGTGGAAGTGTTGTTTGTCCAAGGAATGATGTTAATACAGCTGTGAGTTTTTGCAAAAGAATATTGAGCGTATTTGGAACCCCCAACCATCATTAGCGATGGGGAACCTACTTGCAAACAAAATATTTGCAAAACTCATGAGGTATGGGATCAAGCATATAATGAGTTTAGCCTATCATCCCCACCAATGGACAAGGAGAATTTCCCAATAGGGAGAGATCAAAAGAATACTTGAAAGACTCCAGCCTCAAGCAGAAGGATTGGTCGCCCAAAACTTGACGATGCACTTTGGCCAGATCGCATACAAGACCCCCATTGAATGTCCCCATACTGCAGTTGTTTTTGGCAAACCATGTCATCTACCCTTGAATTAGAATACAAGGCAATGTGGGCCATTAAGAAGTTAAACTTCGATTTTAAAGTCATAAGGGAAGAGATTGCTCCAACCTGTCTAATTGAAGAACTGAGGAATGAAGCCTATGATAATGCCAGAAATTACAAAGACAAGACTAAGAGATGGCATGATCAGAGAATTATGAAAAGAGTTCGTAATCAGAGAACAAAGTTCTCGCTTATAATTCTAGGATCAAGTTGTTTCCTGTGGAAATTAAACTAATTGGAGCGGGCCATACACAAAGGGTATCAAGTACTACATTTGGGAGCAAAAGAATAATCAAGACCGATAATGGGGAAGAATTCGTCAATGGACAAAGGTTAAAGCATTATCTCAACAGTGGAAGAGGAAATTGAAGAATCTAAATCGGTTCTTTGAGGAAAAAGAAGAAGGGTACCACAACAAGAAGTCCACTTAAGGACCAAATCGAAAGGTTTAATGGAGGCAACCCAAGGAGGATTTAAATTTGATTTTGAATTTTGAAATATTTCTTTCTTTTAGTCATTTAGTAATTAGGACAGATTTGTTTTTTTTTAGAAGGATAGATTTAATTTTAGAAACGATTGTAGTTTAATTAGAATTTTCTTGAATATTGCAAGCTGATCTTCCTGAAGGTTTAAAGACATGAATAAAGTACAGGCAACTACAAATAATTCCAAAGAACTTGCGTGAGAGTCGCGACATGAGAAAAGGGGGAGAACTTTCCTAACTCCAATTGTGAGATACATGTGAATCAATCTACAGCAAATCAGGCTTAAAATATGCTCAAGAGATGTCTAAACGGTTAGGAACAATAAGAGAATTCAAAGTTTTGAAATCATCGAAAGTTGTATTTTCAGCTCACGACGTAAGGGTTATGTCAGCGACAAAGTCGTTGTCCCTACAAACATTGATGTCGCGGACCACTGGTTAACAATTAGTGAGTATCGAGGAAAGGAGATACATGTCACGACACCACCGCGATGTCGCGACAAAGTGAATTGTCAAATGGAGAAGGATGCTCACACTGGGCAATTCGAAACCCCGTATTGTCACGATATCCTAGGTATGTCGCGACATAGCAAGCACATGCCAACTACTCACTTCAAAAAAGCCCTAAAATTACCGATCCAACAAAGAAGCAGCACTGAAGTCGCGACATGTCTTAATTAGCATTAATTAGCCCACAAACATTGATTGAATCTGTAATCGTTGGAAACCATTTCATCTAATTCCAACCCACATAACCATTCACCTTCGCCTTCCCTTCTCTCGAATCTCAACCTCCGAAAAACCCTAGCATTCCAAACCTTCCTCGAAAGCTTCTTTCCTCGCTTTCCAATGGCTGAAATTCCCACCCCGGTCCCTAACTCAGACGAGATTTAAGCAGTGAACATAACAATCGTAAGAAGAAACTCACCAAGGAGAACAGCTTAGGACGAGATCTGCCTCTGAAGAACAAGCAGAGAGATACCTTCGGTAAGCACCCGAAGCCTCGCCAATTTCTCAAGAAAGAGCAGTAAAAGGAAAGGGAAAGAGGAGAGAAGAAGAAGAAGCTAAGATTTCGTCTTCGATGAAGCTTATCTCAAACTGAAGAAGATTATGCTAACAAGGTTTGTTGCGTAGAGGAGATCTCAAACCCCGGTGACCTTCAAGGAGATGATAGAGAAGAGAGGATGGGAGAGTCTCCACGCGACACCAAAAAGGTGGTATACAAAGACTGTAAGAGAGTTTTATTCAAATATGGTAGGAAGGAAGGATGGAGCTGTTTTTGTTAAAGGAGTCTGGGTCTCATACGAAGCCAAAGCCATCAACGAGGCCTATGGAATGGCAGTGCACAAACATGGTTCCAAATTCAAGAAACTGTTGGAAAAACCAGAGTTTGGAAAGATTGCCAAGAAGCTCACTAACGGAAGTGCACTGAATCCAAGCAGTTAAGGAAGCCAAGAACAAAGGAATGTGAGGAAGCCCATCGAAGAGGCTACATGGTTTTATTTCTCCCGCTTCAAGCTGTCCCAACAAAACATGTGCACAAAGGAGAGAACAAGAAGTCGTGGTTGTCGTATGCCATACCAAAGGGTACAAGATCAATAGGTTATCATGAACTCTATCATGAGGTATCATGAAGGGAACAAAGAGTAGTTCGTTCTCACCCAAAGAACAATCACAGCTTCTATGCTCAGCGTCATGAAAGAAATTGGAGTCAAGAAGTTAGGCACCTGTAGCTTCATCACCTGCTCGACAGAGTCATTAAGGGACCAAGAAACCTCGAAGAAAAGGAGTGGCCAGTGGAGAATGTGTGAGAAGAAGCCCAAGCTGAAGAACCAGAAAAGGAGACTCAGAGGGGTGATGATCAAGGAGCAGAGCACCTTGAAAAACTCACTCCGAACAATGACTACATGTTCACACAATGCAGGCGTGACGTAAGGCACTTATCAGACTCTCCATCCCCCTTAGCCGCCTCCCCAGGCGTAACGTAAACTTCAACTCGAGAAAGCTCAAGGGGAGCACAAGAGAACAGCTCTAAGATTAAAGCCTCAATGCCATGTAGAGGAATAGATGAAAGAGAAGGAGTGGAGACTGCCAGAATTCAGAGAAAGTATTTATGAAAAGGAATTGAAAAGAAGGTGACTTCAAAGAATTTTATGAGGAGTCAATGTAAAAGAAAAGGAGCATGAAGTGGAGCTACTGAGAAGAGAACAAAGAAGGAGAGAAGAGCCGAATTAAAGGAGGAACATATGGAAAAAATTTACAAAGAAGGGAAGAGTTTAAGAAGGAAATGAAGGAAAGAGATCACACCGCTGCAGAAACTCAAACTCGCCATGAAGCTTTATAACAACCGCTTGAGCGTGATTCTCAACTCTAAAACTGATGTTAAAAGAGATACGTATGTGAAGCCAAATTGGGGAGCAAATAAAAGGATTTAAGTTTTTGTACAAGTTCACGTATGATTTTGAGAAGAAATTGGATGGAGCAGAGATAAGAAGCGTGAAGATGCGTGAATCCTATAAGCAAAAAAGAATGGCCGGGAAAACTTAGATCCGATTAATAACACCCTGCCAAATTCCTAGAGACATGATTTAAATGGAAAATACAATGAATGGTCAAAAGAGGCAGATGAGTCAATAAAGGTTGATCTCTCTAATGACATTTTCTTCTGAAGAACAAATGGAGAAGGAAACCAAGAAGAGAAAGGAAAGAAGAGAAATGAAAATCTCGAATTTCCACCCATTTAGGTACATTAGACCTAGATCCCCCAACATTTTTGCTCCTGACTATTTCAAAAGAAAAAAATAGACCTTCTCCCTGCCTAACTTTCATTACCATCCATCTCCCATACTGTGTATCCAACTGCTGCAATTAAATCAGTAATAAAATGAGAAATTTAAATTGAATTATTGTGTGTTAATTTGAATTTTTTAGATTCCATGATTGTGTTGCTTTGTGATTGCATGAATAGGAAATTAAAGTAGAAATTAGTTCCGCATCAAAAACTCGCCGAGATGTAATAATGAATTGAATGAAGCAGTTAGATTAGGGATGAGATGAAATGTAGAATAAGGGCCAAATTAATACAGTTTGATTGAAACACAAGGTGCAAAAGTTACTTAAGTCTAGCTGTTAAGTCCAGAATTGAGGAAGGTAATACAATAGAAGGAACAAAACATATTTTCGAGTTTGTGGTACGAACAATAAATCAAGGAACCTGTTGAATACCAATTAATTTAAATACTCATTAACAAAAATGAGTCAAGGTGAATTTCATGGTTAGTCACAACCGCTCAAACCAAATTCTAGAATTTGTTGGGATTATCGGGGTCGAGGCTTAAATCCTAGGTGATACAAAATTGACAGCAGATGATGCAGCTATCCTTCGACAATGAGCCATTCTACCTTATCCCTATTCATATGTCGATGCATACAAGAGTTCCGTAAATTGAGCCAACAAGCCTATTTTTCAAAATAGACCAATGGAAACCCCAACTCATCCTCTAATATCAATCCTTCAAGAAGAACCTATGATTACCCAGAATTCAAGGAGGAAGAAAGAAATGAAGCTCGAGTATATATTTTTCGAGGAACTCAAAAAAAGGAATGAAAAGAAAAAGACAAAGAGTATAAAATGCAATAGAAAAGAAAGTTTGTTAGATGTTTTATCTGCGGGCCTAAACTCTCTCGAACAATTAAGTTCTTAGGGGTGTTTCAACACCTAAGCACTTAATGCCATCCGTATGGGAGCTACTTCAACCCAAAAGTCTGCTAAGAGGTTACAAGCCTAAAAAGTTAAAACATTGCACTATCTCTCTAATGTTGACAAACAAGGAAGTTTCGAATTACAAGGAGAAATATGGGCGATAGTTCCACTGAAAAATTAAAGTGATGTCCCAAACATGAAGTTTAGGGGAGTTTATTATAGAAACTACAAGAAAGAAAGGGCAGATGAGGAGAGAAAAGGTTCAGGGTAATCTTAACCTAAAAATTCCTTCCATCCTACCCATTACCCGTGCCCCAATAAAGCCCAAAGACTACTGATTCAAGGTCGAAATCATCTACATTAGTGGAGATCAATATGAAAAACAAACCTATGGAATTTGGAAGAATAGAAATAATCAAAATTGTGAAGGACTTTAGGGAGTTAAATGACTCAATATGAAAATGAGAAAGGAAAATAATCTATTATTCAACAGGATCCAATGAATATGTTGTTTGTAAAACAATTTCAATGTTTTTAGTTTTGCGCATTATAAAGAGTAGAGACCAACCTCAACTGACTCAAGCTAGATGTACGTAAAATTATGGCATACCTTGCATTTCAATTAAAATTGATTGCCACGCGTAACGAATCGTATGAAAAATGTCCTTACAAATTCTTTCTTTTATTTTGTTCGAGGACAAACAAATCTTTCTTTTTCTTTGCTTCGAGGACAAGCAAAACTTTAAGTTCGGGGGAGCGACGAGCTTAAAAGTCATCTATTTTTAGTCCATTTTTCTCGCTTAATTTTCATATCAAAAGAGACAATTACTGCGTAAATATGAAGAAACTCACCCATTTGTTATTAAAGTGTGCAGAATGGCAAAGAAAGCAATAGAAAAATGCGTAAATAAGTGAAATAAAGTGCAACTAATTGGCGTGAGCGTAATGAAAAGAACTCGGGCCGAGTCATTGATGCGCTTTGGGGGTTTACATACCCGCCATGAGGTCGACATCAGAAATTGAAGGAAATCTGATGCAGGTCGCGACATGGATAACAAGATATAGAAGTCGCGACATGAGACTGCTCATGAAAAAGCTGTAAAGAAATGAGGCGAGTCGCGGCGTGAATCAGTCGTGACATCAGAACCCTGGAGTTCAAAACTGCCGAGTCATGAATCGAAGTCGCGGCAAGAATGCGATGTCGCGACATCGAACAACGGTTGAGACTTGTGGAGGCATGAGTGATGTCGCGACGAGTTGATGTAGCGGCAGCCGAAGCTCATCAAGAAAATGCAAGTAGAAACAGGAATGAGCTGTCTGCGATGTCAGTTGATGTCCGCGGCGACATATTGATGTCGCGACATCATAAACGATTAGCGAAACTGCGAGATCCGCACTAGTTGATGTCGCCTGTGAGATTGATAGCCAGCGACATCAGAAGGAAGCAAATTTAGATCACGCGAGAGCGCGAAGCGAAGATTCGCGGCGGTAAGTCGAAGTCGACGAAGAAGACGGTTGAAATACGCGAGGCGTGACTAGATGTCACGACCAGATGTGTGTCGTGACACGAAGCGACGATTGAAGGCCGAGAGAACTAAGTCGATGTCGCGTGGTCGATGTCGCGACATCGAATCTTGGATAAGCGAGAAAAGAAATGAGTTGATATCCGCGACGGGGCGGAAGAGTCGCAACATGAAGAATTCGTTGAAAAGCTGAATTTTATTTAGTTGATGTCACGACAAAGAGGGCTGAAGTCCGCGACACGAAGCCGCCAGTGAAGACTTCTGACCCACGTAAAGTTGATGTCAGCGTGAGAGATAGAGAAATCACGGCGACACGAGACACCAGCCAATTGAAGGTTGAAGCTACATAAAGTGATGTCGCGACAAGATATCGATGTCGCGACATTAGAATACGAATCAAATCTGAGCCATAAAGAGATGTCGCGACAAAGAGGCGGTCCTTTGACATCGAAGATATCGGAGTTGAAAGATGCATTCATTTAGTTGATGTCCGCGACGAGAATGGCGTCGCGACATCGGGAACAGCATGTGAAACCTGCGAGAAGAAGTAAGGCGATGTCGTGACAAGAGAATGATGTCAGCGACATCATTAATGAAACGATTGAGCTATAAGTTGAGGTGGCGGCGTGGTCGAGGTCGCGACGAGGATCTTGTCGCGACGAGGAAGATTGGTCGGCGACGAGCGATGACTAGGCCTGGATACTCTAAAATCCACAGCAGGCTACATTGGTTGGGATTTGTGAAAAACCCTATAAATACGCGACTATCCCGAAAGAGAGGAAAGTAGCAGCGACCCTCGAGGCGAAGTGCGGATAGCTGAAGAGCTCATTCTCTTTATTTTAGTTTTCTTTTTCTTTTCCTTTTCTTTTATTTTTCTTGATATGATGGCAGAATTAGATTAGATTTATCGTTTACAGTTTTCTTTTATTTTAAGGTGGATGTTATCGTTTTGAGCTAAAGCTGAATGCGAACTGGAGTGATTCTTTCAAATACTACAGATGTTGAGATTCGGACAAATTCACGGAATTCGACTTATCCGGTTGAAATCTCAGTTATTCTTATGATTAGAGGAATGCTGTGGTGTGTGAAGTCGATGAGTGAGGAACTCGGCTTATATTAAGTGAATGCTATCGTCAAAATTATCTTTCCTATTATTTCAACCGTGCAATTTCGGTTTATGAATTTACTTTAGGTTATGGGTTTAAAGTTTTTGATCGAATATCAATTTCCTATACCAGTTTTAAAATTGTTTTTCATTGCTCTGGATTTCAAGGAGGTCCTACGGTGACCGCAGAGATGACATTCTGGGAGTTATGAATATTTCTTTGGTATATTCTTTGCTATTAAGTCTAACGAGTTTTGTGAGTTTGCCAGTAAATCCTCTTCTCACTTGAAATCGAGAATGAGTTGAATGAGTTATCCAATTTAAACAAGCGAGAGAGTTCACCTCGATTAGATGTTGAAGCCGATCCGTGTTAGGCGAGATCTAATCAAGGAGGGTGATCTATTCTAATTTGGAGGAAGTAACTGGGAGTTGTATATCCTTGTGACCGATAACTTGGGAGCTAGGAGTGTGCAGTCCATAAAATGGGTATAGTATTGAAAGAAAAATACCCGAATTAGAAGTCCCTGTTAAAAGTAGTTATCTAATTCCGCATGTCGAAGGAATCAGGTCAAAAATCAGATAATGAAATGCTGAAGTGTGGAGGAGAGATCCCGAGCTGAACTATTAACACCTGGAGAAGCGATTTTTAATCCAGAAGTTATAAACCTGAGTCTTTCAATCAGACAAAGGAATTGATACTTCACAATAGCATTGATCTTAATGTGTTCTCTAAACGATAATTATTCGATTTCTATTCATTTTCCTAACTACTAAGTATTCTTTATTCTTTATATTCAAGTTTATTGTTCATTCAGTTATTTCCCTTTGTTCGTTTAACTTTCCAGGCTATAATCATGGATCTTCTTATGTTAGTGGTCAAATAGTATGGAAATTTAGTAGTCGGGGTAGTTGATTTAAAATTCTTGAGATCTACGTGGGATCGATATACGGACTTAAATCCATTTATTCTTTTAGCTAGACACAATGTAGCTTCGCGAATATCGAGACGAAGCGAACTTTGAAAATGATTTACTACAGGAGATTTTTGGTTTATATAGTATAATGTCCATCAGTTTGCCTGCATAAAGTTAGCCGGTTATTAATGATCCTTTAGTAATTTTTGTTATAAACTGGTGCAAATGTCATTTGGTCTCACGCAACAAGCTTATTGGCATCATTGCCAGGGATTAGTCAATAGTCCTTTGGTAATAGTGTCATAAATTTGTACCTGTGTTTTGGTCTCTTAACAAGTTTTATGGCGCCGTTGCCGGGGATTAGACAATAGTCCTTTGGTAATAGTGTCATAAATTTGTATATGTCTATTTGGTCTTAACACCTTGCCTTAGCATCTTGCTTGGTTAAAAGGTACTTCAAGGCATAGTGGTTTGTAAATATAATAATGATTAAACCTACTAAGTAATCTCGGAATTTGTCCAAGGCATAGACTATTGCTAACAGTTCATTTTCCGTGGTTGTGTAATTCCTCTAAGCTTCATTCAGAGTCTTGCTTGCATAATAGACCACATAAGGCTTCCCATCTTCCCTACACCCGAAGCGCCCCCGATAGCAAAATCACGGCATCACCACGTTACTTGAAAGGCGCCGGTTGGTGCTCTCACTATAGGCGCGTGGTCGGCTATGGTTGAGTCCTTGGCTGCGCTTGGCACCTATCCTCCCAAACAAATTTGGAGTCCTTTTCCAATAGCTCATAGAGGGGTTTTTCAATTTTCGAGAAGTCCTTAATAAACCTCCTATAGGCCGGCATGGCGAGGTATCTCCTTTGCCTTGACACTTGTGGGAGGTGGCAGCAGAAAGCTCAACTTTGCTTCTTAGGCCTCAAATTCCCTTGCTGAAGATGACATGCCCAAAGAGACGGTCCACGATTCACCATAAAATGGCATTTTTCCCGGTTAAGCACTAGACAAATGCATACATGGCAGTTAGTTGTTTAAACACTCCTCAAGTACTATATATGGTGATATCATCCCCTATATGCTTCCACTAATGCTCTCCACCATATCATTGAAAATACTAAGCATACATCTTTGGAGCATTAGTAAGTGCATTGCGAGGCCCAGGCATTCTCACATGGCGTAAGTCCCCGAATGGAATGAGCGAGGTGGTTTCTCACAGTCTTCATTGCAATCTCTATTTGAAAGCATCCAGGAATACCCGTCTAAAAATAACCAATAGATGCAGAAACTCTGAGTTGATCAATGAAAGGCAAAGGGAAGTGGTTCTTCCTCGTCACTTCATTTAGTCTCCGGTAATCTATACACCCTCGACTGTGGTAAGGCGGGTGGTATATCTTCCCTTTCATTTGTAAAATAGTCACCTGACTTATGGGCGACAGTGCATTTCACTGAGGACTGAAATAGGGTAAATAATGCCGACCTGCAGCAACTTCAGCATGCACTACCTCTTGCATATGGGGGTTCAGCCGTCTCTATGGTTGTCTCACTGGTTTAGCTTCATCCTCCATGTAAATGTGATGAGTGCAAACCAAAGGGCTAATCCCCTTTAAATATGATATTTTTCATCCAATGGCCTATTTGCACTTCCTGAGGGTTCTAAGCAAACTGTCCTCCTGTGGGGTATTCAGAGATGAGGAAATGAAAACAAGGCATTGGCCACCTTTCTCTAAATATGCATATTTAAGTTCTATGGGTAGGGGCTTAAGATTAAGCTTTTGGGATTCTTTATCTTCTTTCTTTCCACTATCCTCCCCAGCTAACAAGGGGAGAATTTCTTCTCTCTTTTTCCAATAGCCATAAGCAGCAAATAATTCTGAGGTTTTATTTGGATCTTCAGAAAACTCTACCAATTCCTTTATTAAATCTTCCTGTAGTTGTTGCTGTTGGGAGTATTCATCCACAATGGTATCAATCAAACATACCTCTTCTGGACCCTCTTCCTCTAGGTGCACATGCTTTTTTCCTAGGTGAAAGATATTGAGTTCCAATGTCATTTTCCCAAATGTAAGCTGCATTACCCCATTTCGAAAATTTATGATTGCCTTTGAGGTAGCCAAAAATGGCCTACCAAGGATGATGGGCACATAATTGGCTCCCACAGCTACTGGCTCGATGTTGAGGACAACAAAGTCCATTGGGTAGTAGAATTTGTCTACTTGCACCAAAACATCTTCGATAGTGCCCTTGGAAATTTCACTGACTTGTATGCTAGAGATAATGTGATAATGGTAGGCTTCAATTCTTTCAGTCGATTGTATAAACTCAATGGTGCGGGTCAAATCTAGTAATGCCTTTCCACCTGAATTCCTCGATATCCTTGAAATAGTAGGGCGCTAGGTCTTTGTACTTCACCGGAGTTTGCATTGGATGATGGCACTCACTTGTTCTGTCAAGAAAGCCTTTTTGTTGATATTCAACCCTCTTTTCACTATGCCCAAGTCTTTTAAAAACTTTCCATATGTGTGGGTTTAGCAATGTATCTAAAAGAGAATCTTGTGAGCTTTCACTTGCCTCAACACTTCAAGAATCTCAATTTGGTTGCTCACCTTCTTTTTGCTTCTTAGTGCTTGAGAAAATGGAGGAGGCATGCTCTTCTTCATCATATATTCTTTAATCACAATTCTTTCTGGTTCCTTTTCTTTATCTTCTTTAGTTGCATTAAGCTGACTTAAACGATGATGATCATTGTTTTACCACTTATGAGAGTGATACGCACTTTCTTCATTATATTGAGTGGAGTTCACTGGCAAGGCTAACATGAACTCCCCTAGGGTTTGGCTGTGTCTATGAAGGAAATTTTCCTTTTTCCTGCACTTGTTGTTAGTTGGTTAGCTTGGAAATTGAATACTGCAAATTGTCAAAATTTTGAGCAATTTTGCTCTGGAACCCATCTAATCTCTTGTTCAAGGTTCACTCCACAGTGTCAAGCCTCGGATTTAACTACACATTCACTACTTTCTTCTCCTTTACAAAGTTACCCACCACTTTGCTCAAATTTAGGATGGCTTGTTCAATTGGAGAAATTAGCGTAGTTTGTGATGGCTAGAGTTAAATGCTCTTGTGGAGGAGCGGGGAGGAGTGCATACTATGAGGGTTTCGGCTTCCGGGAGAGGTTTGGGTGATTTCTCTACCTAAGGTTGCAAGTGTTGCCATATGGTGCATTAGTTGGTGGTACGAGATTGATGGCAAGCATTAGCTGTTCCAAATAACATCTCCCTCATTGCTGGAGCAGATTGGACCATTGTTCTCCCGGATGCTCGGTAGTCACGACCAGTTAAACATGGCTTGTTTGACACGAGGTCTGATCCTTTGCTTGCACCTAATGCTAGTTTCTCATTTCAATTATTAACCTTCTAGCTAAGTTTAAGTTTTGTGTAATTGTGTCGAGTCATACATAAGGGAATACATTCCACCATGATGTCTTTGGGTTGAGGTTTCATTATTTCCATCTCCCTTGGGGGTTAGGCTCATCCCAACCTTTTGAAGCTTCAGCTACATACCCCAGGAAATCCAAAACCTCCTCTGGATTTTTGCTCAAGAAATCTCCTCCACACATAGTCTCCAGCAATTGCTTCATGGCAGGAGAAATACCATCATAAAAATAGCTAACCAGCAGCCAAGTGTCAAACCCATGGTAAGGATAAGCATCGAGTGCTTCCATATATCTTTCCCAGCATGCAAGGAATTTTTCGTTTTCATTAGCTAAGAAGGTGGAAATCTGCCTCTTTAAGTTGTTTGCTACAGGTGATGTTTCTTAAAAACTCCAGCACATCTCAGTCCAGTTTTGGATGGTCCTTGGCCTCAGGGAGTTGAGCCAATCTTGGCTTTATCCTTCAATGTGAAAGGAAAAGCTTAGCCTCATTAGTCTATAGTGGTAGTATCCTCTTTGAGATGTTTATGACCCTCTCGGAATTCCACGATATATGTATAGGGGTTCTCACTCTCCATACCATGAAAAGTGGGAAGGTGTGGCACAAGGTAAGGCTTAACAACCATTTCCTCAGTTGGAGGTACAATGCAGGAGGGTGCACTTAGCTATGGTGGGTGTATGTGGTCCCTCATGGATCTGAATGCATTGAGGTTCATTTCCACTCCTTGCTAACTCTGCTGCTCTTCATGTGGGGGTTCCATTGGATCAAAATTCAGGCTCACTCTAGAATCTATTTCTTGTGATTTCTGTGGTTCCTATGGGATACTGATTTTAACCAATTTGCCTTTTGAATTCCTAAACCATTGGAACATAATCTCCTACATGAAAAATACAGGACAACAAATAAGAAAAAACAATTCTACGAGGTTAGTGTTAACTTAGGAAAAATAAAGACTATAAGCAATTATAATGAATATCAAGTAACCTAGCAGTAAACTGCTAGAAAGAATGAAAAGAGAAAAGAAATTCACCAGAACTTGTGATGAGGATCACAAGTGTTTAGCACGTTGTCATTTGCATTAAGGCACCATCCGTCAGCAGTAGGCTGATTAGCGTGTGTGTATGTGTAGCCAGCAGGGTGATACGAATGTGATATTTATAGCCATAACACCTCATACTGGCGTAGCATAGCTACTATAGCACAATGGTTCTAGGATATTCCACATGGATGGGTTTTCTTCATGTAAATGACTCACAATGAAGTTTAAACTGGTGAATTCATTTTGGATTTTGGGTTGTTACAAAAGAGTGGGTTTTGGTAGTTGAAATCGTGACCAAAGTTATGTAAAAATATAGAAAGAATTCCCTTGAAGTGTTAGGTCACTAGGCTTGGGTTCCTAGGGAAAATGAGGGGTTCTCGGAGTCTTTTCCTCGCATTGGGGATAATAACATATAGTTACCTCCGAATCAGTTTTGGTTTTAGC
The DNA here is from genome assembly GCA_016808115.1 of Tetrastigma voinierianum. NCBI lineage: Eukaryota > Viridiplantae > Streptophyta > Magnoliopsida > Vitales > Vitaceae > Tetrastigma > Tetrastigma voinierianum. The sequence continues at coordinate 1,415,548 of JAEQBH010000149.1, forward strand.
TATAAAACTTGACCCATAATAACTATCATTTGAAAATGAAACAATGTCATTAATGTTCTCGATCGATTAAACTTGTCTCCTTGAGTCACCTTCAATGGATCATAAATGATAACTAATCAACATCACAGGATCTAGCAATAAGCATCCAATGAGCCGTAAAAGCTTACCATATACTAACCATTCAAGGTGACTCGAAGGGATCGAAACCTAAAGTTGAAGGAGATAATACCTATGTTGAAAACACGAGGGCTCCTGCTTTGCCATAGGTTCCCTTGCCCAGTGTCTTCTCATTCAAGGAAGTAGGCAGTTTTGCCGCTCATCCTCTGAGTTGTCATCCTCAGGGAGTTGTTTGGCTAGCGAGAAAATGAAAAGAAAAACGGGATCTTGTTAAATGAGCCTCCCCGAAATTCTCTTGAAAAGATTTTCAAGATCCTTCACAAAGTGCTGTTTTGGGGATTATATCCCACCAAAACCATACAAATTACCAAAATAAGCAAAAGCAGTAAACTATTCTAGGGACAAAAAGGGAAGAAATCAACAAATGAGGAATAAAAGTCAACAAAAATTCGCGGTACATGTGAAATTGAAGCCACAAAATCGCGAGAGTACATGAAATTTTGCAACCACTCTGAAAATTTGCAAGGGTTTGTTGCTTCTACAACTTTGAGTTCTAATTGATTTCTTCATGCTCGTGCATCCTATGTTTGATATTTTGCTGGTAACCACAAAGCGCTATGAAATTTATCAGAAGCATTGCTAGGTCACCAACTTGCCAACTAGGTCCATTTGGTTGATTACTAGGCAAAAGTGCTTTCGAAAACCCCGATACCGAAGTATGAAACACTCATAGGTTGGGTGGCTAATCAAGCTATCTTCTGACAGCCCAAGATTCAGTAATCCCTACTTTCACTTTAGCGGTGTGTTGAAGGCGGACAGGGTGGGTATGAGACGGGGTACCCTATCCCATTCCTCACTCATTATAGGGATTAACAATATCTCATACCAGTCCTATTAGGGCCAGGGTTAGGTCGAGTAACCCAAAATATAGAACTGTCATCCCTATATTCTTTACCTTTGTCATACAGGAAATATATAAAACATCATCAAGACTACCTTAATACATCAAAACACATCATCTAGACTTGACCATTTTTAATAAGCATAATTAATAAGAATGAATTAAATGTGATTTATTATTGTTTAGTAAGCAATCAAAACATCCTTTAATATTCCACAAAAGTCACCCAAAAAAAGATAAATGTAGCTAAAAAAAACCACCTATGAAAAAGGTTTATCTTAGATTGTTACACATTCACAACAATGATTCTTGAAGCCTGAGGAATCATACGATATAACTCTTGGTAGAAGAAAGAACCTTTTAAGGTGGCCGAATAACCATACATGATGGGCAATATATGACATTTGCCACTCTCTCATATAACCACCATTGAGAGCAAAATACAGCTCTCTTTTGTCCAGAAACGCGCATCATTGGGATTCTTTCTTATGAGAACACCCCAGTAAAGGGAGTTCCTGCCTGATGCAAAACTGACCAACCATACCCATATTCATGCCTGCGGTAGGGCCTAAGGTAAAAAAACTCAGTCGATATCGGTACGACTCGGCCAAGTCATATCTGTCTCGAGGCGGACCGCACCTAATTTGATACCGAGATCTGATGCAGCTGAAGACTTTGGTATAGAATCGGGGAAAACTCTAAACTAATTCGACCGAAATCGACTCGTCGACTCGTTAGCTACAGAAGAAAAAGCCGCGATTCTGGTCTTAATCGTTGATTACCATCGCAATACAAAAAATCAATTTTTTTTAGAAATTCCCGGATTGAAGAGCAGATCGACGATTTTCACTACGAATTGAGATACATAGGGAAAAGAACGATTTTGTGCTTTCTTACCATCACAACAAAACAAAATCAAATTTTTTTGAGATATTTGAGAACGATTTTGCAAATTCTTAATGTTTTCTTACCATCTAACAAAAAAAAAAAAAATCAAACCTTTCTAAGAAATCTAAGATTCCTTTTCAAGAGAATCAAAGATCTAATCAACACTTTTCCGCCGTGCTAACCCTAAGCAGTGCTGTGATGGTGATCGGAAACGTTGAAGAACTTTTATTCCACGATGGAGTCTTGGAGTGGTGTGGCGGTGATAATGGTGCTCCGAAGCGGTGCGTGCTAGGCAGCATTGAGAGCGAAGGGGAAGAAATCACGACGAAAGGAAAATACGGAGAAGAAGGGAGAGACCCGCAAAAATTGACTATTTAACTTCCTATCAAATTATTTGAATAACTTACTAAACGTGGGAGATGTGGAAACTAAATATGAATTATATTTAACATATTTAACTTATGATATTTAATTATACACAATTAAATAAACTTTATATTTAATTGTGATATTAATATAAATTATATTTAATACATGATATTAAATGTTTTATTTAATCAAATAGATACTTTAATCTTTATCCTAATTTAATATCAAAATCAATTAATTAATAATAACTATAGATAAATAATAATTTAATTATATTTTTAGTACAAATTTGGTAAAAATCTATCTTTAATAGAAAAAATCATTTTTCATTTAAATTAATTTAAGCGATAAATTTGAAGATAAATATCAAATAATTTTAAATCATTATCTAACTTAACATAAAAATAACTTAATATAAAATATTATTTCTAATAGAAATGCTAAAATATTTTACACTTTTACACGTACTATTATTGATATTCTAATAGTTTTAATTCTTTATATATATATATTTCATTTTTTTTAGATAACATTAATTAATTTTACCATACATATATATTTACAATAACTATTATTAAAATTTTATAATTCTTTTGATGAATAATTTTATAATTACTTAAATATTATCAAACATAAAATAATTTATTTTACTAATTCTTGATTTACTAAATTACATTTGTTTTCTATTAAATAATATAATATTTTATAATTTATATAATATTTCATATTTTTCAATTTTTCATCTTGAGTTGTGTATGAGTAGATGCAAGCCGATACATCGAGGCCAGATGCGTCCTCGGACCCTCAGAGTCGATGATCGTCTGCGACTTTGAGCGTGGTAGGTCCAATACCCATGCCCATACCCATTCCCATACCCGAACCCATCATTTGATTTGGTGGAGGCCTGAGTGCACCTGCACCAGCACGGCCAATTCCAGAGCCGGATCCCATTGCCTTGCCCATTGTGGTAGTAGATACAGGAGATATGGCTGCAGGTTTAGGTTTGTCCATCCTCTTTTCTTTCCGATTAATGGCATCAAAATCAATTCCAATATCCGCCAACGGATTAGTTTTAGCTGCATATTGGGAGATGTCAATTTAATCTCTGGGACAAAGTAGATATAAAATTACTAAAAGCTTCACATGAGTAAACCAAGGGTTGCAAGCACTTACGTCCAAATATATTAAAATTTGACTAATCCTCTGCTCAGTGTATCAGCCCAAACCGCTGACTTGGGTTCAAACTTGTCCTTGGATGTTTGAGGAACTATAGCAAGTGAACCTGTTGAAGCAGATGCACTTGACTGTGAAGTCACTGAACTGAGCGGTCCAGCTTGCCCATTTAGTGATTGAAAAGGAGACTGAAGGTGCAGGGGGGGCTTGAAAATGAGACTGAAGACATTGGGGCCTGAAATGGAAACTGTGAAGGTGCTGGCGTTGGAAAGGTACAGGACCATGAGGAGGAGCCTGTGAAGAACCCAACTGTGAGAGGAAGTTTCCAATGTTATATTGTACTGAGGAGAGAATTGTGAAGCTGCATGATCTGCGGATCCTGACTGTGCAAGAAAGCCCCCAACAATATTAGGGTATGGCTGCACAGACTGGCCACTTGGAGGTGAAGATCCTGAAGGTGGTAGGATATCTGCTAGGATATCATTGTTCTGTTGGGGAATCCATTGCTCTTGGGGAGAAAATTGTGTGGTTGCAGAAGGAGGTTGTGCAGTAGAGACACTGGGTGGGTTGTAAAACAACACCGTTTAGGGTGAAAATTCTTGGACCTCTGCACTATCACTTTTCATTCCTTGTAATTATTATACTGTACACAGGGCACTTGGACATTGACTCAAAAAAAGGGCTCCTGCGTGAATTTAAAAGTTTGGCTGAGACATTCAGAGTTTTCTCATTAGTTTTTCAATTTTAATAGAATTAAGTTTACCTGGTTCATAACAGCAGATCCAAAGGCGATTGCCGCAGATGTGGGTGCAGACCCAGCATTTGCAAGGACATCAGCCTCAGATGATGTGGTTGCGAGTTTCAGATAACAAAAGCCAATTAATTTGAAAGAAAATATAAGATCCGACAGTGAGCCAACTAAGTCCATTTCCGGACTGATTGACGTAGCTGGGGCAGCTGTTCAAAGAGAAGATAAAGACTCCTAAATTTCCATTTGCACCCACATGTTTTATCACAAAAAAAAACGGGTAGAAGAGTAATCCTATCCATTCTATAATAATTCAGAAACCATTTTTCCTAGAAATACATTTAGTAACACTAAATTTTCCAATCAAAATACATCATGTTTAATATGAAAGCATAGCAGTCATTCCAATGGGCTTAGAAAATAGCTGAATCACAAAAAAACTTGTTTTTCTTCATAAGTAACAAAACACCTGCTTAACAGTCCAAAACTCTAGACAGTCCGTCAGCCAATACGTAATTTAGAGTTCCATGCTTAACTTAGTAGAGCCATAGAAACATTTTGGAAAGCGATGTGACAGGAAATATAAAAATGCACAACTTGTTAAACAACCTACGCATCAGCAGAGCCAAAAAATATAAGCTAATTAAAAATTAATGCAAAAATAAATAGATTGCTAGGGCTTCACTAAATACAATTCTTTAGCATTGAAGGAACATAAAGCAAGCAAGCAAGTTCCAAAACACAGAGGACTAAATTCTTCCCTTCAGAAGAGCAAATCTCCAGCTCCACTCACATAGAATGGCATTGAATGAAGAGACATCCAACAGTCTAAGCCCCTCTTCCTCTTGTGTGTACAACTCCTCTTAGTACTTTTTGTGTCTAATTACAGACTATGCATGATCTTTTAGTACACGTTCTAGATTCAAATCTGCACCTTAAAAAATTTCTAAATTTCATTTTTGGAGAGTAATTCTCCATGACCTGCTGAATATTGAAAATTTATGACATTAGCCTTCTTAAACTTCCAGATAACATCAATACCAATTTTGAGAAACGTGGCTGGTTTTTAAAGGAAGCAAAAATGGAAAAAGAACAATTCTAAGACCTTTTCTAGGTTATAACTTCTAACAATAAGATAACAATTTACTATGGAAAAAAAATGTTTCTAATTATCTTCAAAAGCGCCACAGAACAAATTATAGAATTATATAACTATCATAAAATTTATACTAACAATTGCAAGCAAATTGTTTGGAGTCAAGCTGCACCTACTGGCAAACAGAAAACCTCTACAATTCTCAATACCTGAAACTGGACAGCGTGGATCAAATTCATCAAAAGAATCAACTTCCTTGTGCGTGGGAGGAGATGTAGAAGGACCAACAGCACTTGTTGCTTGGGTAGGACTAGCGCCTACAGGTGGAGAAGATGTTTTAGGGGCAGGGGCTGGTGGGGTTTTTCCATCTCTTCTGTCAAGAAGAAAGATAGGATTAACCAAACATTAAGTTGGCAAAATCTTGATCCATGTCTTCGGTACAAAATACATACCTCTCATCATGAACAGGACTTTGGATATCAGCTACAGCTTCTTCATAACTAGGAGGAGCGTCAAGATTTTGTTCAGAAAATTTTTGTTCAAGCCTCCTGTACAACAAATAAAAATACAAAAGCATGGTTTCGATTAGCTTAAGTTCCATTTTCAACCTGAATTTTGAAAAACTGACCTCAAAGTATCATATAAACACCAAGTTGTGAATTAATCCACCAAGATATTACCTTCTATACTGTGCAATAAATAAATATACGAATACACAGTTTTAATTGGCTTATTTTTATTCAACCTGAATTTTTAAAAATTGACCTAAAACTATCACATAAACATCAAGAAGTTGTGAATGAATCCACCAAGATATTACCTTCGATACTAAGGATGCTCATCAGTTCGGGCACCACCTCTGCAGCAGGAATAGGTCTGAGTCAACTACAACTTCAAGGTCAAAAGTCTCAAGTAGATAACAGCATTCTACTTCTAATATAAAAATATATAAAGAACATATAGCTGCATGAACAAGAATAAAATTTTGCAACTAGGTATGTTGTTACCTTGATTGTCTAACCTCCAGAGCATCAGCGGCGCGATGTGAACCTGCAAAAAAGGGCGATCCGACGATGGTGGGCCGGTCGCATCTCTGATAATTAAGTTAGGAAAAATATGGAGAGAAAGAGAAAGTTCTGATTGGGGTGCATACCTTTTCATCGTGGGGGTCCTCCTGATTTATAGAGGGTGATTCACGAATTCCTCTCCCTTTTTCTCCGAAAAGAATCTCCTTTTCTTAGGAACAAAATCTTTTTCCTTATAAAAGACTAATTCTCCCATATCAAGGATTGATCTTCTGAGAAGTAAGGGATTTGGAAACTAGGAAATTAGTGGATAAATACCTTTTGTGTATTTCCCTCCTTTATCTATTCGTCCATAGCGAACTTGCCTTAAGCAGGAGGATGGTCGATTAGGGGACTTGGAACTCTAGACGGGCTACCTTGAGGCTGGCATTTGGGAGGATACTCCGACTTTCATAGATGGGCTTCCGGATTCCCCGTTTAGGTAGTGCCTACAAGTTTTAATATGGAATGTGGGCTTGGGCCACTTCGCATCGTGGGCCAGGCGGACCAAGGACCGAGTGGGCTGAGCCATGGGCCCATTGAGTAGTGGGTTTAAAACCCATGGTACTCACAATGCCCCCCTTTTTCCCGGCTATAATTTTGTACTTTTCCAGTTGGGGAAAATGTCGTAGTATTAAATGCTGAATGTGGAAAGTTGAATAGAAGGAGGAGGTGCTCTCATGGGTTCAAAGCGAGTGGGAAATGCACGCTTTCCATGATATATACGGCGCATCTTGTTCTGACGGCGCATTTAATGCGCTTATCAATGCCTTACCCCTACAAATAAGGGTATGGGTTGCGATAGCAGTTTTGTTTACGTTTTCTCTGAGTTTTCTGATTTCTGGGATTTTGCTTTTCTTGTGCTTCCGTGAACTTTCCCTTCAATGGAGCCTCTGAAGACTCTTTACTCTTTGATGACTATCGATTTTCTGGTGAGTGTTCATGTCTCAAACCTTTTTTTTTTTTTTAATCATTGGTTGGTTCGAGTGTTTTTGGGGGCGTCCTATTAGGTTCAGGGAAGATTTTTGTTTTGTATTTCTTAGGTTGTCACTAGAGGGATGTAAAACCTCATGGGGGGATTTCTTTTATCTTCCTAGGGTTTCGTTTCCGTCTTCGCTTAATGGGCCTTAAACTGACCCCCTCATGTCCCCTTTTTTTATTTGCCTATATTATTATAGCAGAGGGTTATGAAAGGGTTTCCACGATCGGTGGCGTCGGAGGACTCCCGAGAAACTCTTGCAAGCGGAGTCTAGTTCTTTGTATGTCTGAAGCGAGGTTGTACAGCCATGTTCCTACGGGAATTAGTCACCGGAATGTCGGATGACCCGGCTACCTCGGTGTGGGGAGCGGATCGCATGCATCTACTTCACTTGAGAGCAATTCGTTGTAGGGCTTCGCTTCGCCGTCCCATCGTTGGTGAACCAGTTTCTACACTTTACTCAAGCACCTCTTGCACTCATACATCCGAATGTTTTTTGGATTCTAAGAGGATGTAGTGTGCTGAACTCTCTCTACTAGCTGGACATCTCGTTGGGAGATTTGTTTCATTTACACTTTTAAGCTTGGGACTGGGGTATGTCGGCCCACAGTCTCTGGCTGCAATTTGTAACCAGGCTCCTTGACTCTCCCAAAATGGAGGTGAAAGGGGTTGTCTTGATTAGGGGTCTATGGCATGTGACGCCTGGCTCTCTAGGGCTTTCTTTTGATATGAATCAATCCCTCTCGTTCCTAGGTTTATTTCAGTTTTGATGTAGCTCATATTTTTCTAGGCGGTTTTCTCTATTGACATGCCTCTGTTTTCTTGATGATTCGTAGGCAGGTGTAGGCGAGGCCAACTGGTCAACTAGGTAGAGGAGGCAAGACTGGACCGCATCAACTGGTTGCTTGAGATCACAAAGAGGGAGCGTAACTATGAGTTTCTTCTATATGTGAAGAATTTGTAAGACCTAGGTGCTAGTCATTTCTCATACATAGTGTCTGTTCTTCCTCATCCGCTGCCCACCGAGCTTGTGATGGGTGAGCACTTTGTCCTCGAGGATCTCCTAAAGCTAATACCAGGGGGCTCTTCGCAAGCGGAATCCGCTGCAGGCCTCTTTGTTCGACCGGCCCATGCCTTGTGCTTGTGAGATCCCCAGCTTGCTCGATTACCTTCAATGGGCGAGATTCCTGACCTTCCCCTTAAGCGTGAAGAAGAAGAAAAGGAAGACCGGACATGATAAGGTTGTCGGCGAGGGATTCGAGGGGTTTGTGGATTGGATGGACTAGATGGTGTAGTCAGTGAAGTAATGGAAATTTGAGATGTTTGGCCTGCGGTTCGATTTACTACGGATGTGCAAGCGAGGTACACTTGAAGCAAGGGAGGCTACCCTTGCTCAGAGTCTAGATAATAAAAGCGCTCTAAATAGTTTGGTCCTGCTCAGGAGGTTCAGCTGATTAGTGCCCAAAATGTGCTATTTTGATCCCTATTGCAGCCAGGTTTGAGCACATTTGTGTACTAATTGTTACATAGTAACCCGATTGACATGTTCGGGTCCTATGGTACTACTAATCATATTTGTGGATAATTTTGCAGTTTTCCAGCTTTTAATGCCAAGTTTATTAAATTCATTCAAGCATGAAGAATTACAGTCGGACTTAGCATTACATATAAAAAATCGGAAAAATAAAGATCGGAAAAAGGAAAAAGAAATCAAAAATACGCTGAATCGGATAATTGCGGGGACCGAGTGGGAACGATAGCCGCGGGATGCGACATAGGGGAATAAAGTGAATTTCGCTATGGCATGGCGAAATTTTATAATCAATGAATTTTTCGCTATGCCATATTTAAGCTATGATGGCCCGATTTTCGCTATCATAGCGAAATCATATCAGTACTACGCTTTTGTTTTTTTTTTTATCAACGACTTAGTTTTGGTTTCTCATTTCTACCCTCCTTTGTAATTGTTATTCTAGTTTGGTTATTTTGGTATTTCACATGTTTGTAAGGCTATATAAGCCATTGTAAAACAACTATTGACCCTAATTTTAGTTTTGGAAGGAAATTCACGGGCCCATGTTTTGGCTCTCATTTTCTCTCTTCTCTCTCTATCTTTCTCTCACTTTCTTGGTTGCCAAACACCCTCCAAGGATGACAACTTGGAGGATGGAGCAGCTACAAACTCACTTCCTCCTTGAAGGAAAGAATTTCTTGGGGGTAGGATCACGAAGCACCTTTGGTGGTTCCATGTTTTTCACCTTGACAAGTTTGACATTCACGGTTCCCAAATTTTCAACTCTAGGTTTAAAAAGCTTTTGATGTCTTTCTTTGGCCAATACTTGCCAAGCTTTTAGGGTTCGAGTGTATTCTTAGCTTTAGATACCTTAATATCCATTAGTTGCCATTCACGAGCAGCGAGGTAGGATAAGGGTTATATTTTCACTTTTGATGCATCCTCTTTGATCAATGCTTGGTAATCTTTTGAGGTTCGGTGGATGCTTATTATTAGATCCACTGAGATACATTAGTTGCCCTTTACGAGTCATTATAGGATGAGTCAAGGTGATAGATTTTCACTGTAGGAACCATGAATGCTAAATAAATGCTTTCTATCAAAAGGAAAATTATTAGGGTTTAGTTTTTAAAGTTAAATGAAGATCCGGTTCGAGAGATGACTATATGTCATCCTCCCCAACGTGAGGAAATGAACCCGGGGACCTCTCAGTTAGCCTAGGATCTTAAACCCAGTGGCCCAATGCTTCAAGGAGTTCTTTTTATATTTTATTTCGCCTTATTTTTAGTTTGCAAACCATCAACTCCCCTGTTTTTACCCAAACCTTAAAATCCAAATTCAAATTCACCATTTTTGACTTCCTCAAATCATTTATGCAGAAGAAAACCCATGCTGTGTTCGGCCACTGAACTGCTTATCTTGCAGTAGCTTGACTACAGTAGGAGAATATAGGATACAAATTTTGTTGATTAGGATCACCCTACGTGGCACGAATCATCGGCTTAACTTGAGTGATTTCCATGGATTCTCTGACAGCTCCTGGGTGCGCTAAGGCTTTGGAGGTGGCATACAAATTGTCTCTCGAGAGGCTTGTGCGTCACTGGAGGATCGGACTCCAACCGGAGAGCCTCCCCTTGACGACGAGGCAGCAAACAATGCTCTCCATGAAAAATAAGTAAGGGGTCTATCGCTAATGGCCAGACGGCCTAGCCTCGCGTTTTCTTGGGCCTAGAGGACAAGGCTGCTTGACAAGCTCTCGGCTAGTATGTCAGATGGATTGGAGTGGAGGCTGTTTGGATGTGTGCGACACGACCGGGAAGGTACACTGCTTGTTAGGAAATGTAACCCTTACAAAATGAGGGATTCTTCAATTGAGCACATGTCTCTACCCTCACATTTTACGCCCCTAAGTGGTGGCTCGTTCGAAGGGAAAGACTTCCATCCCTTTCCGTACCAAGGATAAGGGTCCTATCAACGACATGGAAGACTCGGATGTATATCCCGTAACCACTACTCAATGAGACTATGAAGCTGGGGTATGGTCTCGACTCTAATGTTCGAGCAATGGTCTCAGATTGTTATTTACTCCTAATGCCTCTTTGGTTACAGGCCGTCACCGCCGTTCGGAACATGGCTCGCTAGCATAGGCCGCCTAGAGGTTGAGCAAACGTCTCTCCTGTTGGAGATTGGGGCGGCTAAGGACGAGATATCCTATCTTCACTCCTAAGCCAGAAAGAAAAGGAGGCCATGGAGGAGGAGGATTACAAGGCCCCGTCGCTTCTTCTTGGTTTCGCGACTACGTAGTATTATGCTTTCAAACATATGATCCGTGGAGACCAACGGAGGTTCCGTATGGTACGCCTCGACTCGACCATTGCTACCAGTTCTTATATCCCTATGCCCCGGTCCCAAACAAATTACCTGAGGACATAGCGGTCAAGGTGCACCTGAGCGAGGTGGCTAAGGAACCAGAGAAGAATGCTTCCGTCGGGGACCAAAGCTGATTCCAATCCCTCATTTTTCCTTTTTTTTTTTTTGAAATCTTTGTAAGGGCCCCTTGTGGCCACTAGGACATATTTTGAAATCACGCATCAATTGCGCATTTTAATGAAATATGACTTCCTCGGTACTCCCGGCGCAAAAGAACCTTTATTACTTTATCCTTTTACCTAACACTGGCTAGGATAGTTAATCTCTTGGGAGAGCTCACGAGGTTGGCCTCTAAAAGTGCCAGCACGCCAGCTGTGTCTGGGCCTTCCATGAAGCGCTGGGCCGGGCATGGGAGCCACAGTCCTGTCTTATGAACGTGCGCAGGCTTGTGAGCTCGCATGGTCTATGAATGTGCCACGCTTAGAGCCACAAGTTTGATCTTATGAAAGTGCCAACAAGCTTAGAGCCATAAGTCTGGTCTTATGAAAGTGCCAACAGTCTTAGAGCTACAAGTCTGGTCTTACAAAGGAACGTAGTAGCAAATATATATTGAGAGGAAATATTCTAAAGAAATTTTTTTTGATAATACCTCTTAAGGTGCATGGCATTCCATATTCAGGTACGTGTTCCTACCTAGTTTACTTAATGCGCGACACCAACATCACTGCATAACCATGTATGGTCCTCCCACTCGTTGAAATTTGTCAGGTTGTGTGCTCAATCGTGTTCTCAAAGACCTTTCTAAGGCCGGATCCTCTACTTCAGAATGCAAGCGCTTTATATGCATCTTGTGGTAAAGTTTTCCATCCTTTGTCGTACGAGGCTACTGATACCGCCGGCTCTCGAGCTCGTCTCGGCATATCTAGCCCTCGAGATGGCTTAATTAGCCGCTCCAGAACCTTTAGTTCAAGATGAGCATCTCAATTTCTATGGGAATAATGGTCTTCCATACCAGGTAAGAAAGCAAATGGTGACACTCGCCACTTTCGCTATTGTTCATCAGCTCGTGCGTAGACTCTGGCAGCTGGTCTACCCATTTCAGCCACGGCCACGCTTTTTCAAAGTTGTCAAGATAGTTTTGCTTCGAGCTACCGACCACTGCTCCGCTACCAGGTCGAGGTACAAGTTTCTGATTTAGTTAGTGTAGAAGTTTCGTATACTTTCTGTCAAAACTGTGGCCACATCAATTATGATTCATTTCCAAGGGTATTTTGAGCCAGCAGACAATATTCTTCCACATAAATTGGGTGACTTCCTTGTCTTTAATGGAGGCGAAGGCTTCAGGTTCTATCCATTTTCTAAAGTAGTCAGTGGCAACCAACAACAGCTTTTTTTGAGTTGGGGAGGTAGGCAATGGTCTAACTATATCAATTTCCTACTGGGCAAAGGTCAAAGGGTAAAGGGCTTGTAATGGTGGCTAGGTCTCGAGCTAGAATCCTCGATACGAGAGCTTGTCGTTGGCAGCGATCGCACTTCTTGACATAGGCGGTTGCATTTGCTCTCATGGTTGGCCAATAATACCCTTGTGCATGGGCCCTGTGAGCTAAAGTTCTACTGCTCTGATGGTTTTTGTATACCCTCTCATGAAGTTATATTAGTATATACTGTCCCTGCACAACGATGAGACACTTAAGATACTACCATCTGTGAGACTGCTTGTAAAATGTCTTCATACTAAGAAAATCGTGTCGCTGATTCAGGACCTTAAGGGCTTTTAGCCTTTATTGTCCGGAATCTCCAAGTCAGATAATGCAATATGGTAGTCATCCAAATTTACTCGACCATTAACAGACATGTGTCGTGGTAGTGATGGGAGGAACACAATTTCTTTATCAGGACTGACGCACCCACCACCGCCAAATGTGCCCACTTTCATCGAGTCCCTAGATATGCCTCAAGCCTCCAAGACGAAAATCTACAGTCGCCATTGATCAGCCCATATACCCGGGCCACACGCTGGTCTCACATCAGATTCTTCGCTTACCCGTCCTACTACCAAATAGAGTCATTATATTTGAGGAGTTTCTTCGATGATACTGATCGAGCAAGATCGATTCCTGGCTAGATTGCTTCATACTTAGTCTCATTATCGATGCGGAAAGTCTAGTCTGCATGGCTTGCTCTACTCTTTTCCCTGATAGGAGCTTTTAGTCAAGAAGCCAACCCTAGCCCCGCAGCCATGAGAGGCTTCTGGCCCGCAAAGAAGGGATCGACTCAACATCAGCATTCTGTAGACTGACCACATCCAACCTGGGAGTTATGCTAGAAAATCTGCCAATACTAGCACTTTTAATGCCAAGCGAGGTTTATAGTGAATACCGAACTCATACTGACCGCGATTGGCCATCCTCCCATTGCTCAGGTCAGGTATAATGTTTCACAAAGTGGAGATCGTTAGCACGACGATAGTGGTGTGTTTGAAAAGTAGGGCAAAGCTTCGGGTCGCCACATGGAGGGCTACGTCTGTTTCTAGACGGTATACCACTTATGAAGAATAATACCTTATTTGCTTTGGCTAGATTCTTTTGGGGTCACGCTACGCCATCGAGACTTTGACACTATTAGGTAAAGATAGAGTGTATCTCTGGACGCCCAAATTCTCGGGGTCCGCTGACTACCCGCCAACCTCGCGGAACACTGGAATGTCGAGTGACCCACATCGAACAGGCATCCCGGCGGCTCAACCCAACACAGCACTATAAACTCACCAAACAACAGATTTAACATTTGGCTGCAACTATTACATCATAATAAATCACTGATAACCCGTCGAGGTCAATTCATCATACAACGCATAATAGAATGATTTTAATATCGCATAACAACTGAATCACATCCGATCACTCAACTGACGAGATTTAGCACATATTCACGAATATGTTCACTGACAGAGCCACATCATGCGCCCAAGTGGCTACTTCCACCCATGCAATGCAATGTCTAAATAAAACAGACAATATCCAAGCAGCAACATGATCCTACTTGAATGTCTGTCCTGATCATCCTCGTACCCGAAGTCCTCATCGATTCTCACACTCGCCGGCCCCCGCATTATAATTCATTATACGACTGCGGACAACCCTCCGATGTATATATATCAATCGGGCCGCCCCGACGATTGATATTATTTATGGACTACCTCCGTTGGCAGACAACTGGCTCCCATCACTGATATTTTGCAGGACTATCCTCTCGATAATCTTCATTTTTAGACAACCTCCGGTGTCCCGCTTTCTGCATCATCCATGTAATCCAATTCACCGCCCTAGGGTGTCCTAAAGTGCATATGGAATGCATGGTGCCAATTCCATTATTAGCTTCATAAATATTATGCAAATATATAGCCCATGCATATATTTACATAAAAATTCAATCACACAATCATGATATGTACTTCGCATTTCATCACATCAAAATTAGCTCACGTGGCATTAATGATCAAAACGAGCAATTCTACTTGAATTACTCGACTAAACACATTAATTTACAAATTTATTTTATGAATGATTATTCTCGAATAGTGAAACCTCTACTACTATCTCCTAAAATCACCAATCAAGCGCTCCACTTGCTGAACTCAAGCCACTACCATTTCCTACTTCATTCCAATCAATACATGATTTATAGCATTATTTAGTGCCGCCATCAACCCAAACAGCCTCACTCACTCGACCCGCTCATGTTGTCTAATAATTAATCAATTCCGGTCCCAAGTTTCGACCGACCAAACTAAATGCTCATAAGGCTTCCTGAAGCCAACGAAACATTGAAAAACACCAACAAAGTGTAAAACCTAAGTAGGGGAGGAACCCCACCTGAGTCATTAAAACAACGTACCCACGCGTAGGCCTCTCCAGAGAGCGCCTTTCCTTCTCGTCCGAAGACTGGCCGACTACCTGGATTCATTTGAAATTCTATAAAAGAGAAGCCCTCTCCTCTTATGTATAGTGTTCACCATTGAGCCTACTGCAAGTTTTTTCTTCCTCCCCATGCTTTCTTGGTCTGCTTAAGGGAGACAACACTATTCATGTTTTGTCTTTTCTAACTTAAACAATTCCATTAATACCAAGCAGTGTCCCTCTTTCCAGCTTTCATTCTAAGACTATCTCTCACTGCCCATTTTCATCATTTCTCTACTCATGCCGTATAATTTATGACATGAGTACTTGTTATATGTGACTTTCATTAATCGAAATTGTTTTGCAAGACCCGAAAACGCTGACATGCCTCGAAAACGTAGCCAACTCGACTATCTCGACCAACAAATTCAACGTGTTAGCTAGATTTCCTCGCGAGACGATTCCAACCTGAAATCCGCCATCATCCAAGATCTGTAGAATAAATTTTGATTTTTAACCGAAATTACAATTTCAGAATCAAACATAACCTGCCATTTTCCAATTGAATTTCTGTCTTACAAGATCCCCTACCCCTGGGCTAGCCAAGATTCGGTGGTTCAGTAAGATACTCTTTGATAGCCATAAGGGCATAGTCTCACTCTTCATTCCAACCGGACCTGAAAAATGGTTTTAACTCTATTGGTGAAGCTCGGGATATAAACCAATCTAGATCTCGCTAATCGACCATACTGGCTGGAACCCTTTTGCAGGTAGGAGTATAGGAGTCCACAGGTCATTTTTTAGTTGAAGGGACTGGCCATAATCTTTCAGGTCACCATGAAGCCTAGAACTTCGTTCAAGGCTGACCAACGCATTATCAGAGGGCCAAGTTTCAGCGCCATATCTCAGAACAAATTTTAAAGGCTTCTTATGTGTACCTCGCGTGGTCAAGCGCTCTTCGATCTTACCAGCAGTCATCGACATAGGCCTATGGTGCTGCCCAACAACGGCTCTGATTTTAGCCACCGACCTTGGTGTTAAATCTCGACATTCTTGCACTAAAGCAAGCATCACATTATAGCAAAGACAATCCCTACTTGGCATTAATACTGTCGCTTTTCTCAAGCTTGTGCTGCGCAGGAATCATGATATCTAGAGAAGGCATCTAGAAACGACAGAGTCTCCATGCCCGCCCATGACGTCATCACTAACTTCAATTCATACGAGGCAAGGGGAAGTTATCCCTAGTCACGCTCATCAAGTCGTTGTAATCCACGATACCGTCACTTTCCTCATTTCTTCGAACCACCACCATATCAAGCAACCACTTAGGTACTTCACTTCTGAGCGGAAGCTTGCTTCACAAGTTGTTAACCTCCTTCCGATGATTTGATGGCGATCCGTGTAAACGCCACCTTCTCTGCCTAACTCTGGCTTCGGCTGGCTGTGGATGATATTTAGCGCATGAGGCCAATTATAGTTAATCCTTACCATATCTCGAGCGTTCCATGCGAACACATCTAATGCGATAACAAGACAGCTATAACCTGCCTTTATTTTCATCGATAAGAGAACCTGACATAAAGTGGAATTTTTTTCGCCCGCCTAGTATTATTTCTGGATCCGGTAGTGTATCCTTTTACCTCTAATCGCTAAAACCGCTGATTGCGCACGGTCAAAATCTTCTGGCGCGAGTGATTTTTGTTTTCTCCCATTTATGTTCCTGTTTGATACTTATATGACTCGCCAGTGATATCGGATCGCCTAAAAAGGTCAACCCGCCCAATGTTAGTCGCCAAATTGCTAACCGCTGATGTAGGGTCAGATAACTTTCATCGAATGTACGCACCTACCTATTACGGCGTCAGAAGGCCCTAAATATCTATTGATCAAGAATAGAACTCTGGCTGAAGTTACCGTCTCGAATTCTTCATAAGAAGAGCGACATCTCTTAGTGTTTTCGTAGTCGCACTGCTGAAACTGAGAGGATCCGCCACCAGTTCAAGATTCGCAGTGTTTCATCTACCATCACTGCATCAACAAGTTTTCCACGCTTACTAGATATACCAAGAGGTAAATTCTGCGTGCACATCAAAACCGCATTACATGTGGTGAGTACCAGAGCATCATAGCGTACACTATCCCGGTTGGGTTGATAGGGAGGACCCCATACACCATTTATTAGCCTCGGGCTCTTCAGGCCTTCCTTCCGTGTGCATAAAGATTCACCCTAGCTTTGACTATGGCGCTCTTAAGAGCCGTCGCGCCCGACAAATATCGCCTTCAGACAAAAACAAGATATAGCCACAGTCCAGATTCCGCCGGTTATCACGCTGGCTAGATTCTCGTCTTTGGTCATTGCTCCGCACCTCGTGGGTCGTTCGACATATCTCTTGAGATGTCCTGCCTTGATTAGCTTTTCCACCATAAATTTTAGGCTTCGGCACCTATCGATCTCATGCCTATGGTCTCTATGATAATCGTACCGCAAGGACTGGTTTCTCTGGGAGGGATCCGTTTGGATCAAAGCAGGACATTTAAACTATGGAAAATCACGAATGATGGGTAATAGCCTCTCATAAGAAGTGTTCCGAGGGGTAAACTGTGGGGGCTCTCTTTTCTGTTGTAATTGGTCACAGGATCGCTTTCGGTCTCTATTTTGACTCTCTTTATATTTTCGAGGGCTGCTCCCCGTGGCTTATTTCTCGAAGCGGCTTGACTGGTGAGAATCATGATGTTTCTGTCAGCCGCATGGATATCGTCTCCTCCAACATTTGAACCTATCACCCGCCTACAATTTTCCATCTGCTGTAATATGTTCAAATAGATAATGATTGAAAGTGACTGATGGGCCCAAAAGCTTCTCCTAAAGCTGAGGAATGCGCCCATGTTGTACTAAATTTATTTGGCCGGACTACTTGCCCTAAGCCTCAGGAAGTCATGGATTGACTCTTCCTTTTTGAGAATGGTTTGTAAAAGAGTCAAGCCAAGATGGCCGTCTAAGGTCAGCCTCTGGGAGGATACTCCGATTCCTCTCAGACTCCGGCCCCGATTCCCGTCTAAGTAGTGCCAACTGTCGACTATGAAGGTCAAGAAGCCGCTTCGCACGCGGGCAAAGCACCATGGACTGAGATTGGCCCGGCCAGTGGGCCCATTCATGGGTTTAAACCCATGGTACCCACAATGGTGACCTCAAGATTCTACTATAGCTGTGTAATTTGTGCAATTGACAATATGTGTCCAAAACAAATTGCTATCGACATTTCGGTCATATATTTTCTTTTTAGCTTACAGACACTCTAGCGTTCTAAAGTAGAACCTGTAGTCCTGTATTTGATAACCCTTTTTCAATAGATCCAATACAGTAATTTAAGAATAAGTAAAAGAAAATAACTACTGCTTTTGAAAGTTCTGGACTGTTAACGCTTAACTCGGTCTTAAAACCAATTCGTAAAAGCCAGCCTTTTAATAAGTAAACAAAGTGCACATATGATTTATTTCCTTCTTAAATAGAAATATAATCAGCTTTTTTCAGTGATAATAATCTTAATCTGTCTAATTACAAACCTGAGCTGGACACATGACTTGCTAAATGCTTAAACTACTACATCATTTAAGAATCCAATTATTATGGTAAAGACAAGAGAAAAGGAAAAGAAAATCCCATTAACATAAACACTACTCTTTACTAGAAAACTCATAGCATGTTCACAATTAAAGCAGATGCTCACCTAAATGAATGGTTGCTCTTGTCATTAAAAGCACGGTCCCCATCTCTATGAGCACTCCTACTTCTAGAGCCATACTGGTATTCCACATCAAGCCACTTTCCTCAGAATCTATCACCCTTATAACCATTTCTACCATACCGTTTCTTAGAATCTCTACCATAACGAGCCAACTTCAAGACCATATGAGTCCCCATTTCTATCATACCGGTCATCATCTCTGCTGCCCCATTCTCTTTCTCTCCTATAACTATTTCAATCTTCATCTCTTCCAAAGAGACCTTCATACCGATCATCATCATAATGATCACCATAGCCATCAGAATCTAGAATTAATCGGCTCATACATACCAATTCAAACTTCAGGCCAGAAACCCGATCGCAAAACAAAAACTAACAAAACAAACCAGCAAATCTCATATATAGGTAATCTCTATCATTTTAATTTTTCTGTTTTTTGAGCATCTCACAATCTACTAAAGGATTTGAGACAAATTTATAAACCAAGACGCATATGAAAACTTTAATGTCGGCTTTCACAACATGATGAACAAGAAATAATAAATATTTACACATGAACAAGAAATTTATAAACCCAGGTGATCTGAGTTTTTATTTGATTTTTTTTTCTTTCTTATGTTTTTATCACTGACTTGTTACGTCATGTGGTGGTTCTCATTAGTTTATTCACAGGTTTTTTCTCACAAGACTTTAGAATCTTGTGCATTATATATGTGGAATGAGTAACAAAATACTGCCCGCTGTGTGTGCATCAGGGATCCATTCAGATGACCCGACTTGGATCTAGCCGCGTAGGGAAGGGCCTAAGACAACAACCCTAACTCCAAAACCTCGGGCAATTGGAAGGGTGAGCTCAACGCATTTGTGAAGATAAACCACCGAAGCAAGAAAGAAGAGTAACGGGTCAGGCTTAACTAATTATAAGAGCTGCTTCAGAAGAAAATTATGCACAAGATTAATACGATAGTGAATGTATAATGTAAGGGAGTAAAGAGCCAATAAATTTCCCATTTAAACTTATCGCAAAAAAAAAAAAAAAGAACCATAAATCTCATATATAGGTAATCTCTATCATTTTAATTTTTCTTAATTTTGTTACTCACAATCTAATAAAGGATTTGAGACAAATTTATAAACCCAAGACATGATATGAAAACTTAATGTTTACTTTACAACATGATGAACAAGAAATAATAAAGATCATGAATGCAAGAAATTTATAAACCCACTTGATCTCGGGAAGTTTTTATTTGATTTTTTTTTGGCTATGTTTTTTGTCATTGACTTGTTAAGTCGGGTGGTGGCTCCCGCTAGTTTATTCTACTCATTTAAAGGTGGGATGATTATTTCCAATCAGATAGAGAAGTCACATTAAATACCCATCTTCAAGATATTTCACTCAGACTTGAATCTTAGGCATTATATGTGGAGTGGAGTAGACCATAGAACATGGCTCAAGGCAGGCAGTGGATTCAGATCCACGCATGACCCGATCTCGGATTCAAATTACCAGAAGGGCCCAGATTAACAACCCTAACTCAAACCCCGATTTTGGAAGGGTGAGTTTCTAACAAACGAGAAGATAAACCACCTCTGTGCGGTAGAGAGAAAGAAGTGAGCAGTTAAGGCGAACGAACCACAAGAGCATACGCTGGGGGAATTTTATGGTCGAGACGCCAGGTCGGGTCCTAATGTTGCTAAGGCATTTATTCTCGCCGCAAGGCGCTCTCTAAAGTGGAGACCAGTAATACGTACTTTGAGCCAATGGCGCTAGCTGCCATGAATAGCAAACAAAGAAACGAGATCAGATTTTGTACTCACGCCATAATAATGCTCACATGCTCACCGGGACGAGCTATACCTATAAGCCACAACTGAGAGGCTTTGAAGTGGGGCGATAGAGCTCATGAGTTTGACACATACTGACTCCAGAGTGCAATCAGGGGCAAGTGTTGGCTCACTTTATTCGAAAGGCAGTACTTCCCAGGGGGGTCGAGATCAAAGCGTGGATCCTCGAAATCGACGACCGCCTTGGACGCGCAAGGCTGGGAGCCCAAGATGGTCCCGAGGACATGAAGGTTCACACTATGCCATCAAACCCGCCTCGTTAGTCTTTAACACCAGGCCGAGTATGAAGCAAATTCTTCATAAGGGCATGTTGTACTTAATCGCACCATAATCTCAGTGAGATAACTCCGCTAGCGCAATATTTACCGGGGAGTACAAGGCTAAGAGCGAAAGGATAAAATAGTATTTACAAATGGCCCGACCCTTCCTGGCTAAATTTAAGCACTTCAAGGTGACACAATTACCAAGATCTAAAAATCAAATGGTGTATGCTCGCTTAATTTGGCGCCCAACTGGATTCAGGTCATGTAATGTGGAGTCGAAGGCCATGGACCATCCGCCCATTTCCGGGGCCAAGTTATTTATTATCGGCATCGATCACTAAGCCAAGCTTCGCCTCGATGACGCCATCTCGTGAGAATCGAAGAATCGAGCTTTTACTTATCAATTGAGCTCAGGCAAGAAAGGTAAGGCCCGAGCAAAAAAATATTCCCTAATAAACTACATTTTGTATAGTATGATCATTTTCTGTTCCACTTGAGGAGCACATCTCAAGGAGGTCGAGCTGATCATGAGAAAGTTCACTGTATGCAGCGCCGCACATTGAAAACATCGCTGTGCAACTTAATTATGACTTAGGTTGCCACCGTCCAATAATGTAAAGACAACTGAGGCGACAGGCACAAGCTGCTGGATGACGCCAAAGGTTCTAAGAACGCCATCCATGTGCAAAGAAAGACCCACCTCGCGACAAGTCCGTGAAATCTTCTATAAGGATCGACATTATGGGACCTTTCGGCCACACCGGGCTAGTGTAAGTTCAAGGGCTTCGGTAACCACCGACATTTCACCAAGGGCAAGCAAGCTCATGCATAGCCAAGTGAAACACATCTCATTCAATTTGTGTAGAGAACATCGTAGTGGGATTCAGGTCCCATTCCTCGTCCCTGATGACGAGCCATAGTTCATTAGCAAAGCATTCCAACAATTCTATATAGAGTACGAGATCAAGAACGCCTCAATATACTCAATCCAATGGCCAGGTTGAGGTCACGGACAAAAATTTGCTCAGGTACTTGAAAAAGCACTTGACAAATCCAAAAGGGAAGGGGTGGATGAATTACAATAATGGCATTCACCGCATAACTCTTAGAAAACCTTATCGAGACTCTTGCATGCCAATATGCTTGGCGAGGTGTTGAATACATAAAAGGGCAACATTAGCTCATGTTTTGCTCTCATTTTGTGTAAGAACAGTAGCCTTTATTCATATTCTCGTGTTTTTGTGCTTGCAGTTTTTCAGTTCCATGCACACTTAGAGAGGTTCTGTCCATAATAAAATGTAGATCATTGCGCTTGATGGCACCTAGCGTCGAAGCCCTGTGTAGTGCTACTACAGAAGGAGCATTTAGAAAGACAAGGGTACTCTATTCACATAATGGTACCACTACATGCAAAATAGTACACTCATTGGTACCTGCACTTCAAAGCAAATAGAGCACCAAGATATTCGTACCCATCACAATTTACCGGCACTCTGCACTAACATGCAATTTTTGCAGGATTCGGAGCGTAATCCACCATGTGGTGAAGCGCCGCCTTTCACCACCACTTTGAGATCACTATGAGAAGGGTATTTAAAAACCCGCAAGTAGAAGATGTAGCTTTATTTGTATTCGTTTGCATAATTATTTCCTCTATATTTTTGCTAAGGTTCATAGGAGCAGAAAAAGGTAGTAATTTAGCTTTTTCACCTAAATTTCTAATTATGTGTAATCTTTCAAATTGGTTCATATAACTCAGTATTTTCTACTGATTCGTGCTTTCACATCCCAATCTTGCACTGAAGTGTTATTTCTCAAGTCTCATTTATGAGTAGTTTCTTTATCAATTTCATGAATCGCATTTTCAGCCTGAATGGGAGTTCTAAACTTCCATGATGGGGTTCACGGCGGAAACTCATTCTCCGTCAAGGTAATAACCTACAATTCCCTTTTTTGCGTTTCCAATCCGGGATTGCACGATGCCAAGCACTTGCAAAAATCTTATAAAACCTTAGTTTGGTTTTTCTTGACAACGAACGAGAGACTCCTAAGACACATTGCGCTTGATCGCAAATGCAAGCTAAGAGTCCAAGCAAATCGTTTGAACAAGTGTTTGTCATCGCTCAATCATTCTTCGTTTTAAAAGAGCTTTTAATGTAAAATCTTTCGTCGAAGACCATTCATCATATGGCTCCTAGATGAGATTGTGAATAAGAGGTGGGTATTACTCGACAAGAGAGCTGAAAGCCGGAAACCCTATGAACTCATTCACCTTTTCTTTAAAATAGCAACTTAATCTAAGCATTCAATCAATCAATCACAACTTCAAATTTTACTTTTAAAACGCACATTCTTGGAGAATATCCCTAAGGATCACCTATAAAACCACTCCTCTGAAATGACCGTGAACTTCCACACAATACAATGCTCGACGCACCTTAATTCCTACGTCGGGGAATAATTTCAGCATACCGAAACAGATAGCATTTTGAGATGCCACGAGAGGAGTGGCGAGCAATCTAGCGCTGATCTAGAGAGCTAGTGGTACTTGCACTGCATTGCAAATCCTATGTGAGATGCTCTCTACCTTTCTTTAATTCTGCTGGAATAATCTAAGTGGATATCTTCTAGTAGAGTAAGATTGGTGCATGTCTGTCAGCTCTGAATCCAGCAACGACTTGTAAGAATTATACCCAAGAAATTCAAGAGTCCATAGTAAACAATTGTTTCAAGAGAACCCTCACACCTTAAATGACCATCCCTGAGTCACAAAACCTTAATCCAAATTCCCAAGGCTACCTCAAGCACCCACAAAACTCCATGAACCTCCAACAAGGGAGGGCGTGGCACCACCTAAACCCCCAGGAGAGGGGAAATGTTAATTTCCAACAAACCACGATCTGCCCCCGCCTTTACCTAATGTGGAAAGAACTCTCCGAGAGATTCTCGCAACCTCAAAGAACTACAACAAACCCATGTGTATTCACCTACCGAAGAGGCTAATAATTCCTCATGAAGCCTGAGATGATTCACCTTCTCCCCATAGACAAAGGGTCGATTCAGAACCCCTACTCATTCATGAAAGATTTCGAGGATGTTTGCAAGGCTTTCCTTTTCTACCGGATCACCTCCATAATTTGCATGGTGTTATTCCTATTCTTCTAGTTGAAAAGTGCCAAAATATGGTTTCATTCACTGCGCCCAATTCAATCTTTACTAGAAGACAGTGCGAAATGAATTCTCTAATAAATTCTTCCTCTCGCATCGTACTGAATGCGCTCATGAAAGAATCCAAAACTTTTTCGAAAAACCGGTGAACTCTTTGGCTTGGTAATGGGAGAAAAGACATAAGGACCTCCTCCATGCTATCCCCCCATCACGGCTCGATGTTAGACAATTCTGTGCTGTGATTCACCAAGGACTCATCCTCAATAACAAACAATACATCCAATTGATGTGTGTGAGAGTTCTATGAGAAAAGTGTCGTGGAGGCAATCTAATTCTTCAATACCAGCAGCAGAAAATGCTCGAACTCGGGAGACTAACACCTCCTTAGATACCGCAAAGTGCATAGCACTTGCCGTGGGGAGGAATCCATTACTTAAGAGAATGATGACCAAGAAGGTAGGCCAGCCAACTTAACGAGAAATCGGGAGGCCACAGAATTGGAAAAAAGCTTAATGAGGTAGTCTGTGCCTCAAGTACCCTTAGTGCCCATGGATCTGATTACAGAGTCACATCATTTGTGATCACCCCACCCACTAACTATTAACCCGCCCTAACCTTCCTCAAGTCAAGGAAGTAATCCAAATAGAGCAAGCTAATGCTCTTAATTAACAAAGGAAGCCCTTCAATTCTCCATACTCAAACGTATAATCCAGGTGGGGGTGGCACTCAATTTTACTGGAGAAACGAGGGAGGCTCACACAATCCTGTCAAACAACCAAGGCCCCAACTACTCCAAAACCAAGGCTTTTCAAATCAAGCCCTCCGCTCCAAAAATCGTCCTCGCATGATTTCCCGTGAACCCTAAATCCGCTGTCATCCCCACCAAGGGAATTCAAACCCGTGCCAACCCATCAACTCCACATAAGAGGTAAAGCTCGATGATTGCAATCACGGGGCTTATCCAAAACCCAACAATCCACCAACATTGAATTTCGAATCAGCTTTTGAAATGATATGAGATCCCAAATCACTGTTAACCTCTTCTATGGAAATTTTCAACAAGAAAGAAACCCTTCTCAAACCATCCAAAACCCTCTAAGGTCAAAATGTCGAGTCTCGTGTCCAAGTGATGCACTCGAACACGCAAGGCTATCACCACTCTTCGCGAAAAGTAATTGAAAAAACCATTCAGCCTAAGGAACCGATACAAGATTTTCAAAATGAACCATTCGAGGATGATGAGGTGTCTGACAAGCCTCATGTTCCTAGGGCAGATGTCATTGATGGTGAGCCAGAAAAAGACAAGGCCTCCCATGTCCCTCCTACTCCATTCCCTCATAGGTTGAGAACCCCAAAGAAAGTGAACAATAATTCTAAAATTTATGAGTTGCTCAAACAGTTAAGTCGAACATTCTATTTTAGATGCCATTACAATCCTGGCCATATGCCAAGTTTCTGAAAGATTTGTGCATTGTGAAAAGAAAACTAGGTGTCAACAAGGAGGTCTTATGACCTAACAATCCACCTCCTTGATCTCAAACAATTTGCCCCAAAATACAAAGGTTCCGTGAAGCCTGCAATATTTCCATACAGCAGTGACCAAAATTAAGGTCAGTGCTCCAGTGGATTCAGTGTTAACTTGTTGCCATACTGCATATGTTGAGCTAGGGTTAGAGATAGAACTGACCAATATCACCCCTCCAAACTAGCCGACCGTAGTGTGAAAAATTCCTAGAGGGATAGTGAAGGATGTAATGGTGCAAGTGGACAAGTTCTACTTTCCTATGGACTTTGTTGTGTTTTCGACACTAACCCGTGGTGAACCAAGGGACCTAGCTCCCGCTATTCTTAGTAGGCTTATTTTAATAACGCACTCATTATACACCGAGAGGAGGACTAATGACACTATCGTTTGGTAATACGACTGCTAATTTGAATATCTTCACGTTATCATGAAACTGGGACAGGAGGACGCCTGTGGAGGTAAATATGATAAAATTTATGGTGCGTAAATACGTAGATAATGTTTCATACGATGATCCTCTCATGTCTTGTCCGGTAAACCCAAGTTGGGCCAGAGGAGGTGACCACATCCGAAATGGAGTTTCTACACTCCATAATCAACACAAAGAGTATTGGAAGCAAATGGTGGGCACCTAAATCAAACATTGCCACCAATCGAGATTGTGGTGTTACCTCTAAGAGACCACCTAAATTGAGTTGAAACCCTCACCATCACATCTCAACATGTACTTAGGGTAGAAACTTTCCCCAGAATCATATCTTCCTTTTAGAGTCAAATCAAGAAAAATAAGCTTTCGAGATAACAGAACCCACAAACCGCCTATAAGACGGACAATCAAAATCTTAAGGAATTAAATTTCTTGATATGCACACACAGGATTCACTTGGAAGAGGATGTTAAACCCTCTAGACAACCACAACGACGACTGAACCCAATCATGAAAGAAGTGGTCAAGAAAGAGGTGGTTCAAAACTATTGGACGAGGGTGTTATTTGTACTCTACTGCAGATGTAAAGTGGTCACCAACCTGTAGTCCCTAAGAAATCCGGAGGTCACTGCGGGTAGCTAATGAACACAATGAGCTAATTCCCACCTGGGCTGTGTCACCTCAAAGTTGGAGGGTGTGCATTGACTATAGGAAACCCAATGCGGTACTAGGAAAGATCATTTCACTCAGGATCAAATGTCGAGAGAGTCAAAGGCATGAATTCTATCGCTTTCTCGATGGGTACTGGGCACAATCAAATTGAGATAGCTTTAGAAAATCAAGAGAAAACCACGCTCAATTCACTTTGGCAAATTTTGCCTTTAGGAAAATGCCTCGATTGCGTGTAATGCACCAGAACCTTCCAATGGTGCATGACGCTGGGATTTCGCAAAGTGATATTAGATAGGAACTCATTTTTTGGGAGATTTTCTGCGGACAACTTCTCGCTTTGAGATTCACATGAGATGTCTAGAGAATCTACGTAAGGTATTGACGAGGTTTCAAGAGGAAAACTTAGTGTTGAATTGGGAAAAGTGTCACTTCATGGTGACACAAGGGATTGTCCTAGGCCACATAGTATCAAAAAAGGAATCGAGGTGGACAAGGCCAAAGTCGAGTTGATCTCCAACTTACCTACCCCTAAGTGTGTTAAAGACAAACAGTCGTTCTTAGGTCATGTTGGATTTTATAGGAGATTCATAAGAGATTTCAAAGTAGTTGCAGTGCCTCACCCCTTTATGCACTGATTTGTTAAGACGTTCCTTGCATGGTCAAGGTGTTTCAGATAATTTTCGATAACCTAAAACCATGTTGTCTCCTCCTATTATGCGATCTCCCAATTGGGAACTCCTTGAGATCATGTGTGATCGCTAGTGATTATGCTATAGGGGCTGTTTTAGGACAAAAGATAAAAGGCTAGATCTACTATGCCAAAGAAGACTCTGCACCCGTCAATCCAATTACACAACTGTTTTAAAAGAGTTTTTAGTCGTAGTATTTTCCCTTTAGAAAAGTTCGTGTCAGGGAGTATTGTAGATCTCCTCAGAACTATTTTCACTGACACGCACAATAAGTACTTGTTATCGCTAATACTAAGCCTCGCTTTGACGGAAGTGGATCTTACTGCCAAGAATTTAACCCGACTATTAAGGATAAGAAGGAGTCGGGAGAAATGCAAGAGCTTACCAATCTATCCTAAGTAGTTCCTAATCCACTTCCTCACTACCACCTCATAGGCGATAGTTTCGATGGAGCGGTACTTTTCGTCGTTCAACTTCCATGGTATTAAATAGTAAACTATCCGTAAGGTACAAATTCCAACTCCACGACATCTCAACAAAATAGAGGAAAATTTCATGACATTAAGAAATACATTTTACTTGACCCATATTCGTTTAAACATCGGGCTTAAATTAATTGATGAGAAGGTGTACCCAATGACGATCAAATGGGTGTTCACCTTTACCACTCTAAGTTTGTGATGCATTCATAAAATGCTAATAAAACCCAGTTAATGATCGCCCACTCTTTCAAAGACTGCTTAATTTTCAGAACCATAATTTGTCAATATCAGAGGGGTCACAATAGGAAACATGATGCCTCTACTCCTATTTTAACTATTGAAATTTTCGATTGTCGGGTTTAGACTCATAGTCTTTTCCCCTTCTTGCGGGTGTTGGCAATTGACTATGTGTCGAAGTGGGTGGAGGCCATTCCAACAAGAACTAATGACCACAAGGTTGTTTTGAAAATTTTAAAAGAACACATTTTTTTTTCTTTCTTTGGAGTGCCTCGTGCAATCATTAGTGATGGTGGGCTCCATTTTTGTAATCGATCATTTGAGAATTTGTTGAAAAAGTATGGAGTCACCCACAAAGTTTCTTATGACAGATCACTCCATGGCATCAATGGTCGCCGAATTAGCCAATACGAAGATCAAGCATATTTTGGAAAAAACGGTTGCCCCAAATCGCAAGGATTGGTCGCTTTGACTTACCGATGCTCTTTAGGCTTACCGTACTGCTTTTAAGACCATTCTTGGTATGTCTCCTTATAGGCTTGTTTATGGAAAGGTCCGCTATCCGCCGGTAGAAATGGAACACAGGCATATCGGGCCATTAAAACTCTTAATTTGATTCGCTCAGTGTAAACAAATGATCACGCGGTATGAACGAGCTTGATGAATTCGTGGCATGAATCATATGAGAGCTCCCAATTTTGCAAAGAGAGTTCGTTGTCTCAGTGATGCGACCATTGTTAGAAGACTCAACCTTACCAAAGGTGTCATTGCATAACCTCGCCGCATACGTTTCCGTGAAAACTCCATTCTAGGTGGATCGCCCGTTTGTTGTCGGGCGTAGTTTACCATATGGTGCAAAGCGGGAGATTGAGAACTAGAAAATGGGAAACCTTTAAAGTCAATGTACAGCGCTTTAAAGCCATTTCTCGAGAACTTCGACCATTATAAGAGAGCGCAGGAACTCAGATCCCGTCACTGTGTGACGCTCCTTTGTATAAATTTACTCCCACCTGTATATAGTTTTCGTTTTCTTTCTTGCATTCTTCTCGCTTTATTTATTTAGTCTGATTTTATTAAAAACAAAAACAAAACTAACACCCCTGGTTAATCGACCTTCACAGACAATGATTCCATCGCTTATTTTCAAAACCTAGTAACAGGGCAATGCCTACTTCTGTAATGCTGGTGGGTAAACACTAGTTTGAACCAATTATGCATGTTACATGTTGGTTTAAAGGCAAAATTTTCGACGGCGGCTCTTTTAGGGTATAGTAATTTGACTTTGTGATGTATGCGTTCATGACTTTTATGTATGCACTCCACATACCCAATGCACCTACAGACAATAACAAGCATGCACAATTTTTGCTCATATTCGGGACCCTATCACCCAAATTTTGTTCTAGTCTTGCGACATCACTTTAATCTACTACACAAGCCATTGATTTTCTGCTTCAACCTCTTGTTTTGCCTGCTATTGCTTCATCCTGTGCATTGTTTTAGCATTCCTTATTAACTACATGCATCGTATTCTCTGAGGAACACCCATGCATACCGAAGATGATTTGAGTCATCACCAGGTTACATTTCAAAATCATACTGGAAGCTACCTCGCACCCATCTTAAGCCTTGAATTGCCAATTCAGTTCGAACCTTAGGAATCGTGATCACGAGAAGTACAGTGGACCCTAAGGTAAGCGTGAAGGTGTCAAGAGAGTGTAGTACAATTTTTAGTTCCGTGAACACAATGTGTCAGCGGGAAGGAGTGTGGAAAGAAATGAGCATCCAATGGAATCTGTGATGGAGGGTGATCGAAAAGTTCCCATATTGGCACCGTTGTTCCAAAAATAAAATGAAAAAGATAGGTACCTGACTAATTTGTCGGGTACCCCATTCGCCAAGCAAAACCTGGCAAGAAATTGCACGGTAAGATTTCACCTCATCGGTACCCTGCATCACCATGAATAGGCCAATTTAGGGCTTTTCTTCCCAAGTTTGAACCTTTTCATATTTCTACTCCCTAACTCCTATATAAGAGAAACCCTAACCTAATTTTCCCTCTCACCAAAGCAAACCCTAGACGAAGCATCCCCTCCAGTGTTTCCATCGCCCTGATTCGGATCCTCCTATGTTCTTCGCACCAACATGGTAAGTGCTCCTCATTTCTTTGAGAGCATTTTGTATGGTTATTCACAAATAACATGGATTTGTCTGGGTGGCTTTGGTTGGTATGGTCCCGTGTTCTTGGTTGCCAGTAAGTAATCCACAATGACTCAGATGTGGGAGGAAGATGCCGATTAACCGCACTGGCAAGCCCGACACCAAGCCGAGATGGGTTTTTTTGGGAGATCATTTTGTGTATTTGGGCCATATTCGCTATATTCGCTATTTTTGCCATATCTATGGCAAGATCGAAAAACACTGGAAAGGGAAAGGCTGCTAGCTCTTCTATGGAGCGAGCAGTGAAAAAACGAAAGGTCGATACCTCACAAACTGTAAAGAAAGGAAAGGGGAAACGGAAAGATTCCTCATCTGAGAGCAAGGAGGCATTTGAGAGCGAAGATGAAGAAATTGAGGCCATGTTTGCTAAGTCTTTAGAATCAGAGCGAGAAAAGTGGGGCCAATCAATTGCAAGGCGGGGTTTCCATTGTGAGCGGGGAGTGAAAATTGACATGTTCTTGTTCACCCATCCTATCATTTATTGATGGGGGCAAAATCGCACTTTGTTGGTGAAGAGGTAAAGAGATTTACCGACCATGGTCGAGAATTCTATTCCAATTTGAGAAGATCATAATGCAAACACCACATTTGGAGACTCTTATTTTGGGAAGCAGTTAAGGGTTATGCGACTTGATAGCTCAATCGTTGAATTATGTCCATGCACACATGGCCAGAGCCTTACCTCTTAGGGCCATTACAGAGTTTGACACCAGTTTGTTTGCAAATGCCATGTGCACCAACTCGGTTCCCATGGGAGGTTTTGTGCGCAAGGAGTTCATTCTAAGGAAGTTAAAGCCTGAGTGTGCATTAATGAACAAAATAATTCACAATATGATGGGGCGAAGGAAAGAAGTTTCAGTAAGGAAGAAATCCGGTTTCGCGGTAATATTCTGAAAAATCGTGATTATGCCTTGGTAATATGGTGTATTGCCAGGGACTTTACGAGGTCCCCAGCTGAAAGCAAGCATATCCCATTCCTGACTTTAGTTACAAATCTTGTGGAAGCTGCGGGGATAAGGGGAGTAGTTAGAGAAAAAAGAATTCTTCCTA
The DNA here is from genome assembly GCA_016808115.1 of Tetrastigma voinierianum. Taxonomy (NCBI): domain Eukaryota; kingdom Viridiplantae; phylum Streptophyta; class Magnoliopsida; order Vitales; family Vitaceae; genus Tetrastigma; species Tetrastigma voinierianum. The sequence continues at coordinate 1,446,995 of JAEQBH010000149.1, forward strand.
AGCTGGGGCCCATCACAAACCAAACAGAAGAAAAAAGCCGAGCTGCTTCCACAAGGCCTCAGTCATCACATTCTCCTTCGGCTATTTCTGGGGCTTCATCGTCATCAGCTCGTGGGTCGATGAGTACATCTCCTTTGAAAAGGATGGAGCGTAGAATCAAGGGTTGGTTCAAGTGCATATTGGGAAAGCAGAAGCAACTGGATCACAGGCTCTCCAGGCTTGAGAGTCACATCTTACGAGGAGAACCTGCTGTGGGAGATGATCCTCCTCCTGACTTGGAAGGGGATTATGATGAGCTCGATGACTGTGTTGATAGGACGCATTCTCTTCGACTGATGATAGGGAGGATGTAGAGTAGTAGCATGGTGGGTTAGAATAGGGTGGTGTTGGCAATTGGGTAGAGACCTCAGCCACGTCATGCCAACACCCATTTTGTTCATATAAGCCCTATTTGTGTAGCCCATGGTCATTACAAGCTTGAAAGACCTTTTTTATTTTAGTTATGTTAGATGTTCCTCTTTGACTTTTATGCATATTAGTTTGCTTGGTTATGTTAAAATGTTGTTGTGATAATGTAGTTCATTTCAGTTTGGTGATCTCATTGCAGCCTTTCTTTTCTCAAATCCATGGTCCTTTATATGAGTATCTCTGTTTTGTAACAGTTTGTTATTATGTCCATTACTTTGAGACTGTGGTTTCATTTGAGTTCAGACGGTTGCATACTCTATCAGGTTGAAGCATTATGCCTAATTTTTGCCCTATGGGAAACTTGCAATGCCTAACTACACCTAGTGCATTTTATTGAAACTCATAATCGGCAGGTGTTACTAGTTCAAATCTTGCTAGGGACTAGCAAGTTGTAGGTTGAAGTGTATTAGATACATAAAGGGCAACATTTTATGTCAGTTTTAATACCGACTCATGTTTTGCTCTCATTTGTGTAAGAATATGTGCCTTTGATAAATTCTTTGTGTTTTTGTGCTTGTCACGAGTTTTTCGAGTTCGTGCACACTTTTTATAGGGGTTCGTGTCCAGAGAGCAAATGTAGATCATTGTTTGATGGCGACCGGTGTCGACAAGTTAGTGCTACGGTGGCGGGAGCATTTGCGAGAGGCGGTGATGCAGGTGCCTTTTCATAGTGGTATGCAGGTACCACACTATAATATTACTGTGCCACATGCAGTACACTATTAGTACCGGTACCAAATAAACTAGTAAATTTGCCCCAAAGCGGCGAGCACAAGTACGCACGAGTGCTGATAGGTACCCGACATGCGATTTTGCGGGATTTGAGGTAAGTGAAATCTTGATGCAGAATGCGGCTCGTCTTTCGACCACCACTTCGAGATCACTGGGGAAAGGGTATTTGGAGCCCAATAAAGGCGAAGAAGAAGCGGTTTTGATTCTAGGGTTTGGTTTTAAGCAGTTGAAATTAACTTCTCATATTTTTGCTAAGGTTCATAGAGTAGAGTAGAGTACTTAGTTTTTCTTCGGATTCTGAATTTTCAATTACGTGTAATCTTTCAGTTGGTTCATATAACTCGGTATTTTCTTACGGGATTCTGTGCTTTTGATATCCCAATCTTGCAATTGAAGTGTTATTTCTCAAGTCTCATTTATGAGTAGTTTCTTATCAAATATGAATCGATTTTCAATTTCAATGGATTTCTAAACTTCCATGATGGGGTTCTAATGGTGGAAACTCACCTCCGTCAAGGTAATAACCCTCAATTCCTCTTACATTAGCTAGCAGGTTATGCGATGCTAAGCACATGCGAGAAAATCTTATAAAACCTTAGTTTAGCATCTTCTTGACAACGTGACGAGACCACAATGCACGTGGCGTAGTCATGATGCAACCTAAGAAGTCCAAGCAAATCGTTTGAACAAGTGTTTGTCATCGCTAAATCGTTCTTATTTTAAGAAGCTTTTAATGTAAAATATTCCGTCGAAGACCATTCATCAATGGCTCCTAGATGAGATTGTGAATAAGAGGTGGGTATTACCTGATCGGCAGTGAGTGGAAACCTAAGAAGCTTATCATTCACCTTTTTGCTTTAAAATAGCTAACTTAATCGGTTACTCAATCAATCAATCACAACCCCTAGATTTTACTTTTAAACTCACATTCTTTGGAGAATAATCCCTAAGGATCACCTAGGAAACCACTCCTTGTGGAAATGACCTGTGGACTTCCACAGTAATATAATGCTTGACGACCTTAGTTCCTATGCTTGGGAATAATTTCAAAGATACGAAATGCATCGGCAGGCATAGATTCTTGTCGAGTCTCGCTTGTAATTTTAATTTAGTTTAGGGCAGAATCCTACTGAGCTCTCGCATGTGCTAGATGAGCTCAAAGATAGAAGGGAGAAGGCAGCCATAACACATGAATCTGCAAACCTAGAGCATTCTACAAAGGAGAATTGTTCCTTTGGTGGGCCATTGAGGAAGGGAAGCAAAAATCCAACTTGGAAGGATGCTACATCATTGCCAACGATGGTTGCAAGGGAGCATACAAAATATAATCACCAGGAGGCAAGGTAGAGCCTTGATCTTGGAACTCCATTTATTTGAAAAAGTATTTACAGTAATACCCTAGCAATCATGAGTTGTATGCATCACTAGGCTCGGAAATAAGTAAAAAAGTTTTTTTTTGTGAAGATGATCACGCCCCAAATTTCAATCATCGTAGAGCCTTGTATTCGGGTAGTATACGCCTTGACAGATTGTGAGATGATCTCCACTTAGAGTTGGGCCTTGGGCTGCGAAAGGCCCGAGGACCGCCTAAGCAGTATGTGAGACATAGCGCCCAAGCCACACGATCTCGGGAGGCTTACAAGCCTTCTAGGGCAGGGAGTCTTTCCGAAATATTATGAGCCTAGTAGACGGGAAACCTCCCTGAGATGATCTCCATGAGATGAGCCTAGTATGAGGGAAACCTAACCTCCCTGAGATGATCTCCATGAGATGAGCCTTGTAGGCTGGAAGCCTTATGTTCTACATGAGATGTTATACTTGGAATAAAAAACTAGAGGACCAAGAATCACATGAATAGAAGTCGTGCTCGAAAGTCACTATGAAGTTTTGGTAGAGAGTATTGATGAGTCAAAAACTCATTGGATTTTTAATCCATTTCTTCGAATTATATTACAACACACGTCGATAATATGTAAAATATGGATATTTTACTCAAATTTAATTTTGGTGAGAATTTTACAAGAGAATTAAAAGCCCCAATAGTATCCGTAAGAAACTACTAATAGCAAGGGTGAAGTCGCAACTGAGAATTGAAGTCGCAACAAGGAACTCTTCAGTTCCGTTATTTCCAGGTCACGACACCACTAAGACGAGTCTTGAGGGAGAAATGAAAGGTTGCATCAAGCCAAGTCGCGACAGAGTGAGCTTGCAAACTTAAATACCAGCACCCAAAGAATAGACGTTGAGACAAAGGAAGAGTTGCTGAGATAGAAGGAACATTCAAGGAAGAATCTGAGGTCGCGACACCAATCTGAGGTCGCGACTCTAAATGAAGACAATGCAGGTCGCAACATAAACTTAAGGTCGCTACTGCTCATCCGTTGATGGTTTACAGACTTAGGTCTCAGAAAAATGTGGTTGCAACTAGTTCTTAATTGGAAAACTCAACTCGAGGTCGCGACCAATTATTCAGGTAGCAACTACATTTGAGCAACTGGGACAAAAACCTATCAGAAAAAGAGCAACCATAAGGTCTCGACGCCATTTTGAGGTCGCGACCGGAAATAGAGACTGGAGAAAGGAAAATGGTCAGAACAAAAAAAGCTGTCATACTGTATGAAGGCAATGAATATCAATTGAGGTCGCGATCGCTTCGGCTCTAACTAAAAATTCGGTACTAATGAAGACAGAAGACAAAGTAAAGAGGTTGCAGCCAGAAAAAGAAGTCATAACCTAGAACTGAGAATTTGGTAACAAGAATGAGGTCACGAATTAACAGGTCGTGACGCGCAGTAATGCGCAAAGGCAAGAGCTGTGTCGCTACGTAAGAACCGCGTGGTCGCGACGCCAACTCCCCGAAAAACAATTATTTGATGAGGTCGCTGACGATTTTGAGGTCGCGACCACTAATCAAGACAGCTGCAAGGAATCTGGTCACAATTAAAGATGTCAGGTCGCAACTGAACAAGTGCAAATGAGAGAATTCAAGTCGCGACTCCATCTTGAGGTCATGACCTGAAAATAGCAAACTGGGCCTTTCTTTTAGGAAATCCACTTAGAGCTTGGAATCAGACCCAATTTTGGATATTTATAAATAGCCTTTATAAGTTTTAGTAAAGCAAATCCTCGTTTCAATACAGCCTTAACCGGGAAGAGGAGAAGGACTCCATCAGATAATTTTTAGAATAGATTTTTTTCTTTTATTTTCTTTTTCTGATCTCGAACTAACACCCGTGTAGAAACGATGAAGCTACTAATGCATTTTCTCTTACAATTACTACCCGAAATTAATGGAGTCCTGGACAAATTGAATTCGTTCTTTCTACTTATTAACATAGCCAGTGAACTTGATCAATGATTCATTGTCGATTGTAATGCAATATTTAGAACGCAGTTTCACTAGACTGGAATTACCAAGAAGTTACAAATTTTTCAAAGATCATTTAGAGAGAAATACTTGGATTGGAATTTATTTGATTGATGTTGTTATTGAATCGACCAGTTCCCAATAGTAGCATATGATACCATTTCAAGGATTATTTCCTATTCTGATTTCCAAGAGGCCCTCTAAGTGACATAGAGATGGAAATTCCTGAGAGTTGGGAACATTCCACTTGTGGGTATGATAGACTACCATTGATGAACTACTAAGCTCTGAAAGTTTACCTCAATAAATTCCCTTTTCACTCATAATTGATGTTGGAGGGGAATATTTATCAATTTAATAATAAGAGATCTCACCTTTAAATCTAAGAGTAAAGTTCCCTTACCCTGGTGTTAGCGTAAATTAACTGGCGGAAGGAAGAACCATTAGATTTAAAGCGATCTATCCATCAATTGGGTTGTAGAAGTTTTGCGCACCCCGAGAAGGAAGCAAGAGATCTACGCTCAAGAAATGGGTGTGAAGTATCGAGAAAGAAAATACCCAGATCTTCAAGTAAGGAAGGCTCAAAATACAGTTTGTTAGATCCCGTCTTGAGAAAAGCAAAGGCCTCTAACCAGTGAATATGGAGAAATCCAATTGCATTGTAAGGCATCTTGGATAAATCCATATCCAACAATAGAATAGAGTAATGCATATTAATGCGGGAATTGGTTGTTTCACAGTACTCCCTTTGATAGTGCGTTCATTTCAAATGGAAACCGATTCACCCATTTATTTGTTCTTTATTTGTATTTTATTTTCTGTGAACATTTAATTTCCTTTATATTCCTCGTATCATCTAGACTATTATCTTCTAGATTAAACCATCACTATTCACTTGAAGTTCAAATAGCGGCCTTAAGTAGTCGTGTAATTTGATTCCTGCAATTCTTGTCAAATTGTGGGAATGATATCTCGGATTTTACATCCATTTTACTACTTGTATGATCTCAGGCACTTCAGTGTCTTGTGACAAAACCACTAAATTAAGATTTATAAAGTAATTTTATCATTATATCCAAGTAATTCCAAGTAGACAAAGATGTAAGAGAATCAGATACCTGTGAACTGTGTTAATTTGAAGGTTTTAGTCTATATAATCATAGGCAAACAAATATTTGACAACAACCCAAAAAAAAAAAAAAAAAAAAAAGGTCGATAAAACACTGTTCCATTGCCAAAACAAAGTACCCCGAGACAAACCTCTAGGTTGGTCAATGATACATTAGTGTGAAGGGAGCCTCCTTCCAAAATAATCACAATCGGGTTCAGGCCGGTCGCCTACTTTGAGGTGCCTTGGCTGAGGGCACAATGAAGATTCGGGACTTTTCTTCGAGGCATCGGGCGGTCTTAGGTGCACTGCTCAAACGAGGGGTCAATCAATGAAACCAATCACTTGCAGGGGATTAGGAGAATTCCTGAGGGACTTGGCTCCATCACCTTGAGCAGCTGTACCGCTTCACTGTACCGTGATAGCCCACTTAGCGTACCCCAAATCGGATCGGGTTTTATCATAAAAGGCGAGCCCAACTCTCCGCTCGTGGATCGAGCTCAAGGCGTTGGCATGCTACAAGTTAGCCACTTTAGCTTCCAACTATGGAATCTTCTTAATCTGATTCCCTATCACTCAGACGCCCTTGTGAGGCCTCAAAACAACTTTGAAGTAGCTTCGGACACCCTTTCCAAATATGGAACTCGACCGACCTCGTTTAGAAAGGGTGTCCCAAGCTCTATCCCACTAGTAAGAGAGCCGACTGAGTTGGTGCTGCCAAGCGTCACATTACATGGCCATGCAGGCCCTAAATACGCTCATCCAAAACTAAAAGGGAATAAATCCATAAGTAAAAGGGAAGAATAAAGAGAAAAGAAGGAACGTATACAAGGACTAGGAGTTACCACAACAACCACTTGAAAAGGTGTAGATCCCCTCAATAAATCCAAACCCTTCTTTATTAATGGGGCCCCGTACACTGAGCCCATGGCGGTTGTGGCCTCCTCCTCAAGGTCCTTGTAGCGACATAATATCAAAAACTTGTTGTATACTAGTGATTAGTGTGCCATGGGGTATCTTGAATCAAAAATATTTATACCTAATACCTCCTACCTGCTGTACATTTCTACACAAATATATGGGCTCTAGAATCGTCTACTGTGGATGGGCTTTGTAGAAATGCAATTAATACTCTGAGGTTTTTACACTAGTGATTTCTGGATGTTGGGATTTGATAAAAATAAGGTTGTAATGGCTGAAAAAACAAAAAAAAAAAGTTAAAATGTAAAAAGAGAATTCCTCAAGTGTTAGCTCACCGGGCTTAGGGTTCAGTGCAAATGAGGGCTTCCCCTGCCTTTTCTCACATCGGGAGGATGACTTATAGTCATCTCCCGAACCAGTTCTTCATTTAACTATGAAAGCTTACCCAAAATAACTATCCTTTGGAAATGGTATTCACTGAGCATTAATGGTCTCAGACAGTGAAAAACAAGTCTCCATGACTCACCTTCCAATGGCTCTTAAATGATAACTAATGAACATCACTGGATCTAACATTAAGCATCCAATGAGCCCTAAAAGCTTACCAACAAGGAATCATTCAAGGTGACTCAAAGGATCAAAACCAAAAGTTAAAACACATAACAGTGAATACTTGCGTGAAAAACTATGAAACCCCTCGCCTGTCTTTAGATCCCCTTGTCTAATGACCTTCCACTCTCAAGGATGAGAATCGGTTTTAGCCGCCATCCGCAGTTGCTCGCAGGTTTCGTTAGTGAGAAAATGAGAGAAAGTGAAAGAAAATGAGAGAAAATGAGAATCGAAAGCTTGTGTTGAAAGCTTCCCAAAAACCAAGAATTACAATAATGAAATTTTTTTTGCAATGTCTTATCTTTGGGGCTTTTATAACCAAACCCCATTACAAATTACCAAAATAACAAAAGCAATAACTATTACAAGGGGACAAATCGGGAAGAAATCAAAAAAGTGACAAAAAAAGTCAAAAAGTCAAAAGCCGCAGGAACATTCAACAGTGGCAGGAAACTTTCGCAGGGAAGGGCAATTTCGCATTTTCGCACTCTCGCAAATTTTCAGGGGCTACGAAAATCACTACCTGGTGAAATTGCAAAATGCGAACTTAAATTGCCAAGGGCTATTGCATCTCCTCTATAAGCCAGGCTTTCGGTTCGCTTTTATGCTCGATTCCAATTGATTTCTTCATGCTTTAGCTAAATCCCTATCTATGGTATAAATAGCTTGTAAAAACAACAAAACTTGCCATAACATTTGATCAGTAGCATTGCAAGGTCCTTAACATGCCAACCGGCTAATTAGCCGACACTACGCAAAAGTTAATAAACTCAGATATCGAGGGTGTAAAATAGCACTGTTAGGGTAGTAATCAACTAGATTATATATACAAATTTATGACACTATAACCAAAGGATTATTATCTAATCCCTGGCAATAGCACCAAAAACTTGTTTGTGACCAAATTATATATACAAATTTATGACACTGTTACCAAAGGACTATTATCTAATCCCCGGCAACGGCGCTAAAAACTTGTTGTTTACCAAACTGTACATACAAAGTTATGACTTTGCCACCAAATGACTATTATCTAATACTTGGCAACGGCGCCAAAAACTTGTTTACAGATTTTGATTAAAATATGTGTTTGTCCTTTAAAATCGGATTCATTAAAAATTGTGTTGCCTGGGTCTAAATCACTCGTGAAGTGCACAGGTCAGACAAGTAATAAAAGTGGATTTTTAAGTCCAGATATCATTCCCACGAGGATTAATGATAAATCAAAAGACTAACTACCCCAACTAGTCAAGATCCTTACTATTTGAACTCCAATGTTAAGATGATTAGAGAACGAATAAAATAATAATAAAATAATTTCACTAGCATACATAAAAAAAATTAATAATAGTGGATTTGAGAGTTCACTTAGTGAGACAACACTGGAAAATAGACCAATGAATAATTGCCAATTTCTGCATCATTTTGAATCATAGCTAAACCATAAGTTGGAAAGATGAATTTGTCAAAGATGCATTGTGGTATAGTTTGGATTTCTCCCTTAACCATACCTTTCACTAATTAGAGATTCATGTTTATTTCTGACTCATGGATCTAATCAGTTACTTGTAAGATATAATCCTCTTTCTAAGATCTATGTATTTTTTATTTTCAGTACTTCACATCTAAATATTAGGACTGGAGAATTCTTGCCCCCAAAGACAGGATATTGCAGGCCTTCTCCAATTTAAATGGCACCTCGTCCTTCAATATTGATGAAATTTTCCATCTCCTTAATTAGATCTTTTCTAACATGGGATCAAAATCCTTTCATCAGAAAAAGGAGAAACCTCTAAGCGATTAAACTGATACTTCGTCAAACTATCCTCAAACCATGAGTAAGTTAGTGATCTATCTGAGTATTCTTTTAGAGTTCATTAGTTCCAAAGTATTAGTCTACCATACCCATAAAAAACTGCTCTATACCCTCAGGATTCTCCATCTCTGTGTCACGAGGGCCTCCTGGAAATCGTGAGTTAAAGTATAGTAATACTTGTTTGGGTACACTAGACTAGACTTTAAACACCAAGCAAAGTAATACCAATCAAATAAATTCAAGAATTCTAACTAAGGCGTTCTTCCACTTTGTACAGAAAAATAACAATCATCGTTGATTAGTGCCCCAAAAGTGCTATTTTGAACCCTATTTATTATAGGTTTTAAGTCCTTTTTGTATACTAATCATTCTAATTAACCCAATTTGCACATTAAGGTCCCTTTTACCATTCTATCGATTGCATTTTAGGCAAATTTTGGTGCTTATAGAGCCAATCATGCCAAAATTGTTGAGTCAATCCAAGCATGAAGAATTCGAAATAAACTCAACATCGTAGATCGTAGACTAAGAGGAAAGAAGAGCGTAAACAAGAAAATGAAGTAGAGCAAATTTTGGTCACAACCTCGTGAAATCGATCCGCCCCGCCACTCGCTCATCCCGCAGCCTCCCGCATTTTACGCTGCCTCTTTTTGTTGCAATTTTTTGTTTCTTCCTATTTCCAACTTCTTGTAACAACTAAATGCTTTTGTTTGTTTTTGGTATTTTCACTTGTCTCGTGGCTATATGCTTCATATTTGTATACACTGCTAATCTTAGAGACGCTACGTGGAATAAAAATTAGTGGCCCAAGCCCCGTTTTTCTTATTTTCTCCCATTTTCTCTCCCTTTCTCGGCTACCAAACACTCCTCTAAGGATGAAAACTCAAAGGATGGTTGCAGACTTCCTTGAAGAGGAGGGCCATCAAGCAATTCGCTTTAAGGTAAACTTCTTGTCTCTGCTTTTCACGCAAAGAGTTTTGGACATTTTGGTTCCTAAATTTGCAACTCTAGGTTTAAAGCTTTTTGATGTACTTTCTTTGGCCAATACTTAGCAAGCTTTTAGGGTTCAGTGTATTCTTAGCTTTAGATACACTAATATCCATTAGTTGCTCTTTACGAGCCACTGGAGGTAGGTTAAGGGGTTATATTTTCATTGTAGATGCATCCTCATTGATCAATACTTGGTAATCTTTTAGGGTTCAGTGGATGCTTATTATTAGATCCACTGAGATTCATTAGTTGCCCTTTACGAATCATTGTAGGATTAGTCAAGGTGATAGATTTTCATTGTAGGAACCATAAATGCTAAATAAATGCCTCATCAAAAGGAAAATTATTGTGGTTTAGGTTTTAAAGCCAAATGAAGATCCTGCCTGAAATGACTATATGTCATCCTCCCCAATGCGAGAAACAGACTGAGGACCTCTCTTAGCCTCTAGAACTCTGAAACCCATGGCTCCAATGCTTCAAGAAGTTCTTTTTATATTTTATTTCACCTTATTTTCGCCAGAAACCATCAACTCCCCCCACATATCACCACCTTAAAATCCAAATTTAAATTCACCATTTTGAGCCTACTATGAGTCATTTATACGAAGAAAACTCATCCCTGAGTTCGACCCTAGACCACTATACTGCAGTAGCTTTGCTACGGCAGTAGGAGCTTTAGGATATAAATTTTGTTGATTCCGCATACCTACTGTGGCACGAATTAAATGGCGCCGTTGCCGGGGATGGTGCCTAAGTGCGTATGATGACCTATTTAACACTTGTGATCCTCATCACAAGCATTGGTGAATTTCTTTATATTATCAAGCTAGCTTTTTTTTTTTTTTTTATTTCACCACTATGAAAAAAAAGTTGTTGCAGATCGTTGGGTTGCCCGTCACTGTAGGAATCCATTTTCAGTGGATCAAAAATTCTGAAGGCAAGCAGTTCAGTATAGGTTATGTGGGAAATTTGACTGTGATCAAATGGAACACCTAGAGGGAGAACAATACAGTCAATACACTATGGAGAGAAACCCTAGAGCATACATGTCAATGAGGGACTATAGGAACCTTCCATGGCAGCCGGGCAAAGAACCTTCAGAGAACAAACCCATGTAGGTCTATGAGGGAAACATAGAGACCAACATCGAAAGTACACCCTCCTACGTTATCCCACCCTATGCACCTCCTCCACATCCACAGCATGCCCTTTGTCACAGTTTCAACCACTCACAACAATCTCCTAATCGAGCAAGCACTGCATCTACTAAATCGTGGGTGACTTCATGGGAGCAAAAGATGATTAATGCAATAATCGAATCAAAGAATTGATAATGTGGAAAGCCTCTAAACAAAAGATTAGATGTGCTTCCGTGAGTGACCTCGAGAAAAATTGACATCATGCAGCATTCTATTTCAAGGCCTACCATCTCAAGATGGTCATCAAGAGGGGGAGAACCTGTAGGAGAGCGGCCGACGACCAAGAGGAATTGGAGGTAGAACCAAGCAAAGCTCCTGAGGAATTGCCAACAGGGGAAGCAGGGGGAGGTAGAGGACAAGAAGCAAGGGAAGAGCCTCAAGAACCTATCCTTCAACTAATCCCCCCAAGGACTCAATCCCATACACCGCCTAACCCCAAAATAGCGCACCGGCCAAGGTACACACATTCCACACTCCGCAGCCAAATCTCAAAAACCCGCAAAGACTCGCCTTCCCAGCTCATGCCACCATCGCTGTACAAAATATCGTGAGGTTAGTGGCCACCGTTGTGTTTCGCCACTACATCAAAAAGACACAAGCGCTTGCCCATCGTGATGGCACAATGGATGGTTCGGGTGCTGATTCGGATTTGGAGCACCCGAACCCCAGCATTTCTAAGCTCCGCCGGTTCCAGCAGCCTCCAAAGGCCTAAGGAAGTGGTTTGGGGGGAGCACAGTCTCCCCCACTTTTTGTTTTAATTTTTCTTATTTTATTTTGTTTTATTTTATTTTATTTTGATTTCTTTAATTTTTCTTTTTAGATTTCCTCTAATTTTTAAGTTAATCTTTGTTCTAGCTTGTTTTTCACTTTTCTGCAATTTTTCTTAATTTTTCTTGTATTAATTTTTGTAATTCTAGTGAAAATTTTGAAGTAGAATGAAGATCAGAATATGCAGATGCAAGCAGGAGCAAACTGGAAAATTTCGCAATAATAGCGAAATTTTCGCAATTATAGCGAAATGGCAAATTTTCGCTACATAGTGAATTAAAATGGCACCAAGATATAGCGAAAATTCGCTATGTAGCGACCCCATCAGACGGATTTTATCCCATGTCAAGACAAAAAGGAACAAGAGTCATGTAAAAAAAAAAAAATTCATTTATCTTTATTTTTATTTTTTATTTAAAAAAAATTTTGTTTTATTTTATTTTATTTTATTATTTTTATTTTTATTAAAAAAAATTTTATTATTTTTAATTTTTCTTTTTATAAAAATAAATGTTTTTTGTCTTCTAAAAAAATGTTTTTATTTTTTGTTTTTTTTTTTTATTTTTATTTTTTTTTTATTTTAAAAAAAAATCGCTTATAAATATACGGCTTAAACATAATAAATTTCCTGCTATGTGCAAATTTTCACTACATACGAAATTTTCGCTTTATGTAGCGAAATTTTTGCTACTCCTCCGATGGCTCCCGATTTTGTTTCATCATAACTTTTCTTCTATCCTAACCCGTTTTAGGCGTTTTTGGTACCATTGGAAAGCTCAGAGAGTTTAGAATCCAAAAATAGCTAGAAAGAACATTTTTGAAATTTTTATGAAGGTGAAATTTTCAAAATGCTCCAACTGGTCACTTTTTTTTCTCTCTTTTCTTCTTCTAACTTGTTCATTTGAAGCCCAAACTGAGTGAATAAGGTGTCGATGGAAAGCTTGAGAAGTATCCTATCCAAAAACGATCACATTTCATCAAGGGAGTAACAATTTCTTCCTAAATTTCCAATCCAGCCCCATCATGTAACAACAATGAGATATTTCCGTTTGGAGAGTTAGTGAGAAGTGGCTTTTGCACTTATGTGTTTTTGTTATTCATTTTGAGCAAGCCCCATTTTTCATGTTCGTGAGTTTGTCGGTTTTCTTTTTGTGAAGTCGTTATACTATACAAATTTTTATTTTGTTCAAAATCGCACCCATTTTGTTGTGTTTTGCCTAACCTCGTGGTTTGAAAAACTGAAATCCCTGGTCCACCCTATTGATGTTAGATTGGTTCCATGCCTAGTCGAGTGGATGGTTAGTTGAAATCTGTTAAGTTTCGACCATTTTTCTTCCACCTTTAGCTAACCACACACCGTGCAATATCGTTCCTTCAATTACCCGAAAACTCCGCCTTAGCCTCCTAAGCCTTGCACACCTACTCCTGGGTTTCGGCTGACTACTTTTATTGTGTTGCACCCCCTCATGAATAAGGCCTAATGTGTCTCTCCAAAGTAAAAGAAATGAAAAAAAGAAAAAGAAAAAGCAAAGAAAAAAGAAGAAAAATCTGCAACGCTTGCCTTGAAACCCGAGCACGGCTCGAGGGGTATATGGCGAAGCCTTTTTAAAGCCCGTGCCCTAAGCCAACCCGGGTCGGGAGCCACCGACCCGCTGCTCGCCACGGGTGGATAGGTGAGTCGAAAGGTCAGAGGTGCTGGAGTTCGAAATCATTCGGAGTCCGAGGTGAAACCCGAAGAGTTAGTGGTTGAAAACTCGCGACCTGGTGCCCTAAGCCTTAATCGTCGGGAGTCATCGGTAGATCCTTTACACGACTCTGTGAGGCTCGATTCCTCAACATTGCACCCCTACAACACAAAAAAAAAAAAAAAAAAAGAGTTGTGGAATAAGTGAGTGGTCCTCGATCTATTTAGGTTGGTTAGCATGCTAGGTTGTATAAAGAGCTGGGATTGGGGAGAGGCAGCTTTGCGCTTTACTGCCGAGAGCCGATCAAACAAACACTTAGATTTTCGTGGAAGTTCCCTGCTGAGTCATCGAAGGAAAAGCTCTTGATACTAATTTCAGATGGCATTCATTCTCTCGAAATAGTTATTGGGCTAGGCTTGATGATTCTTACTTAGGGCTAGTGATTACCTTGACCACAACCTTTTTGGTAAATAGAAATTTTGTGAACATACCTTTGTTATCGCTGTATGCCTTCTTCTTTCTTTCTTTCTCATCAAGCATGAACTAGCAAATTCCTGTAGGTCAGTGATTAGTGCCCCAAAAGGCCTTTGAAACCCTATTTATTATAGGTTTTAAGTGCTTTTTGTATACTTAACTCATTCTAATTAACCCGATTTGCACATTAAGTCCCTACTATTCTATCGATCGTGATTCAGGCAATTCTTGCGCTTTTTGCGAGCTAATCATGCCAAAATTGTTTGAGCCGATCCATGAAGAATTCGGAGTCAAACTCAACATCGAGGATCGAGACCAAGAGGAAAGAAGAGGCGAAAAATTAAGAAAAATGAAGCAGAAAGCAAATTTTGGGGTCACAACTCCGTGAAATCGATCCTGCCCGCCACTGTTCATCATGCAGCCCCTGTTCTCCTGCATTTCACGCTTTTGTTCTTTTTGTTGCAATTTTTTGTTTCTTCCCATTTGGCCCTTGTAACAATTAAATGCTTTTGTTGTTTTTGGTATTTTCACTTGTCTTGGTGGCTATATAAGCCATTTGTATACACTGTTAACGGAGACGTTTTTGCTGTGAATAAAATTAGGGCTCCAATTCTCCCGTTTTTCTTATTTTCTCCCATTTTCTCTCCTTTCGGCTACCAAACACTCCTCTGCGATGACAACTCAGAGGATGGTTGGCTGCACTCTCCTCCTAAAAGAGGAGGGCTACTCGGCAACGGTTTTAAGGTAAACTTTGCCCCCGCTTTTCACGCACGTTTTGACATTTTGGTTCCCAAATTTGCAACTCTAGGTTTAAAGCTTTTTGATGTACTTTCTTTGGCCAATACTTAGCAAGATTTTAGGGTTCAGTGTATTCTTAGCTTTAGATACACTGATATCCATTAGTTGCTCTTTACGAGCCACTAGAGGTAGGTTAAGGGGTTATATTTTCACTGTAGATGCATCCTTATTGATCAATTCTTGGTAATCTTTAGGTTCAAAGGATGCTTATTATTAGATCCATCGAGATTCATTATCGCCTCTTACGAATCATCGTAGGGAGTGGTCAAGGTGATATATTTTCACCGAGGAACCCATAAAATGCTAAATAAATGCTTTCTATCAAAAGGAAAATTACTAGGGTTTAGGTTTTAAAGCCAAATGAAGATCCGGTTCGGGAAATGACTATATGTCATCCTCCCTAACTAGCGAAAACAGACCGAGGACTCCCTGACAGCCTAACCTTAAACCCAAAGGGCCCAATGCTTCAAGGAGTTCTTTTTATATCTTATTTCACCTTATTTTCAGTTTGCAAACCATCAACTCCCCTGTTTTTATCACCACCTTAAATTCCAAATTTAAATTCACCATTTTGAGCCTACTATGAGTCATTTGTACAAAGCCCACTCTCGAAGTTCGAATTTCTGGGGATGATTATACGCAAAGAGCTTTGCTACAAAGCAAAGAGGAGATTTAGGATATAAATTTTGCTGGATTCCGCATACCTCATCAAGTACTAATTAAATGTTTGATTTCCCTAACCATACCTTTCACTAATTAGAGATTCATGTTCATTTCTGACTCATGGATCTAATCAGTTACTTGTAAGATATAATCCTCTTTCTAAGATCTGGGTATTTTTTCTTTTCAGTACTTCACATCTAAATATTAGGACTGAATTCTTGCGCCCAAATACAGGATATTGAATGCCTTCTCCAATTTAAATGGCACCTCGTCCTTCAATATTGATGAAATTTTCCATCTCCTTAATTAGATCTTTGCTAACATGGGATCAAAATCCTTTCATCAGAAAGAGGAGAAACCTTTGAGCGATTAAACTGATACTTCGTCAAACTATCCTCAAACCATGAGTAAGTTAGTGATCTATCCGAGCATTCTTTTTAGAGTTCATTAGTTCCAGCATTAGTCTTCCATACTATAAAACTCCGGTCTATACCCTCGTGGATTCTCCATCTGTCATGCAGCAGGGCCTCCCGAAATCGTGAGCAAGATATAATACGTTTGGGCACACTAAAAGACAGGACTTGAACAATTGCTAAAAGTAATACCAATCAAATAAATTCAAGAATTTAACTACATGCTCTTCCACTTTGTACGTAAAAATAAATAATCAACACATCGGTTCATTCCCAAAGGGAGCTCAATCTTTCAAAATTGGTTCACATAAATTAGTGACTAACTGATCAAGAAAATTCACTAAGATTGTAAACAAAATGAAATTAATGAACTCTAGAAATTTTCTAAAATCCATTTAAAGCAGAACAGTAGTGAAAGAGAAAAGTTTATAAAGTGAATCTAAATTAAGCCGCACATTAATTCATTACTTAGTTTAAATTAAATTAAAACTAACTAAAAACTACGCTCAAACTAAATCTACTAAAAAGGAAATAAATGATAAAAGTAAAAGAAAAATAATAGAAAAATAATATACAAAGAGTCTTCAGCTACCTAAAAGTCTTGGATTTGCGTGAGCCGCTGCGATAAAGGCCTCTAGATGCCTGGCTATGTAGCTTTAAATCATGGGTTGCACTTCTCAAGGCACAAATTGTGGATCCCAAAATTTACGGGCCTAAAATGGTCGCTGGTCGAAAAAGAAAGTTCTCAGAGCGACATGGTTCTTATCTTGTCACCCAACTCTATATCGTGGGCCTACGCTTCCTATCGTGACATATTTCTATGCTATCTTCACCACACGACATACTCATTCATGTCACGACATAGTTCTCGTTTGATGCTCGCTCTCGCTTTATGTCACGACATGGTCTGCCTTTTGTCGCGCATAAATTTCTCCTCTCGCTCTTTCTTTCAATTTTGTTGCAATAGTTTCTATGTCATGTACATTCTTTCTATTGTTATTCTCAATTTATGTCACGATGGACTTTTCTTTGTTGTGACAAAGTTTCTCCTAGTAGCATGGATTTGTTGTCGCGAGAGAATTGTGTTTCCTTGTATTGCTAAGACTGAATTCTATGTCGCAATAGACTCTTTCCATGTCGAAATAGAGTCTTATTTACTTCTTGTAGTTGGCTGAACTTTTTGTTGCAACATTGAATCCCTTGTCATGATAAACTTGCCTTGGCTCATCTCACTTCTTTTCCATTTTCTATCATGACATAAAAATTCTCTGTCGCAACAGAAATCTCTTACTCAGCATATTTTATTATCGTGAAATAATCTTCCTTTGTCGCAACAAAGATTTCTACCTTCAGTTCTTTATTCTGTCGTAAGATGAGTTTCTGTGTCACAACCTTTTTTGTAATTTTCTAAACTTCTGTCGCCACAATATTTGTCTTTGTTGCAACAAAATTCACCTCAGCCTCAAGTTTTCTCTGTCTCAATAGAGAAATTCTATGCCGTGACAAAGTCTGCTTATTTTTCATTGCTGACTCTGAATGTTGTGTGGCGACATAGTTTTCTTCTATCGTGACATAAAATTTTCCCTAGTCTTGTTCTTAGTTGAAATGTTTGTCGCAACATAGAAAATTTTGTCGCAGGCACATTGTTTCATTGTTTTGCCATTTTCTGTTGCGATAGAGTTGTCTTTTGTCGCTACAGAGTTCATCTGATGACTTCGTTTCTTATGTCGCGACAGAATTGTAAGATATTGTGACAAGGTTCCCATGCCATTTGTTTGATCAATGTCGCGACAGAGAAAGGAATGTCGCGACATTCTTCTTCATGAGTTGTTCCCACTATGTTGCGATATAAAAATTCATTGTCGCAACATAAATTAGTCAATCCATTTTAAATTGTGTCGCGACAGTCTTCATTTCTGCTTTGTGCTCAGCTTGATACTTGTTACGACATACTTCTACTGGTTATATTGGAATTATGTCGCGACATTATGATACTATGTCACGACATAGCTCACGCTCGCCAAATCTTTCCGCTTCTACCGGAATTCCTCTCTTTCATGTTAAAACCGCAAACAAAAAGTTGGTGAATTTTCCATAATTCAGCATTAAAGTGTATCATAACTGCTAAAAATATGCTAGAAAAATGGATTAAAAATAAATGAGCTTAAGGCTCATCAAATTCCCCCAAACTTAAAGTTTTGCTTCCAAGCAAAGAAAAGAAAATTTTGTTTATCCTCAAACAATTTAGCTTTTATTTTTAAGGACATTTTACTTTTGAATCCACAATTTGGCAGGGAATATAAGTCAGCTGTAAAGTTATCTCTAAACATGTTTCCAATCTAGAATCAAGAAGATTTTTTAATTAAGTTCACTAATCAGCCAAATAATTATATTGTGTAAACAATTTAATTACTTCACCTTGATTTTTGAGTGTGTGGTGGTCTTCTCTCATTTTTATCCTTAGCATATCAGTTAATCTTTTAGGATATTACTCAAATAGAAAACTTCTCCTTTATTCTTTAAAGTCCCATATGCTTGTTTGTCATATTAATCTCCATTAATGTAAGCTTATACCACCTTCAGAATCAACTAGGTTTTTTAGGCTTATAATGTGAGGCTTAGGTAATTGGGTAGATAACAGGACAATTTAGGCTCAATTTTTACCCAGATTTCACTACAACTTGACATACTTGCCTTCATATGCATTCTTAACTTTTTCCATTTATGTCAACTCTCTAACCTCCCATTTGATTTTCTACATACTTTTTGTTGTGGTATTTTTCTTGACCACAATCAAACTGTAAACTTTCTTCCTTATCCTTGAAGTTTTTTCACTTTTCATCTTCCATTAAGGTCTTAGAAATAGTGCAATGTTTTGTCTTTTTAAGCTTTCTACCACCCTTTACAAACTTTGGGTCAGTAACTCCCATGCCAGTTGGCATTAGGGTACTAGGTGTTTAACACCCCTAAGAACTTAATTGTTCAAGGGAGGAAGGCTACAAGACCAAACTTATTCCACCTTAATACTTTTCTTTTCACAACTTCCTTTCTTCATCTTTTCATCTTTCCTCATCATAATGGATTTTCCTGTCTCAACCCTTCTTATCCTTTTTCACAGTTTGAAATAATATTCCCCCAAACTTTTCCTCTTCTATTATTACTGTATTTGTCATGTAATCTAGGCAAATCAGGGGTCTTTACTGTAGGATTATATTCAAGGGAGAAACTAGGCTTTTCATTTGTTGTTTGGTGATGAAAAGGGCTATTGGCTCAAATAAGGTACTAAGGTGTATGCTTATGCATATTAATAGGGTAGGCTTTGAAAGACTCAATCTTCCAAGAATGGCCTATATAATTTCCTGTTAGTGGTATTGCTTAGGATTTCGCCTTGACTAATAATCTAACAAGTTCTAGGACATTTGGAGATTTAACTGTGATGGATCCCAAAAGATGTCCCTAACCTTAGCACAATCTGTTTCAGATATACTTTTGACCATGTGCAGTGTTTATCAAGATTCTTAGTAACTAAACTATTTACGAAACAAAATTACAAGTCTTATTTGTTCCCTCAATTTGTTACAATCTTCCTTATTCTTGAAGTTCAACACATTTATTAATATCCTTACAATTTTCCCTTTCATTTATTCCTACCCTAATTACTTTTTCCAATTCTTGTTTGGTTCTTGGATATGTTGCTATGCTATTTTTTTTTTAAGTTAACAACTCATTAATATTAACCATTCAGTTCAAACGAAGTTAACATAGTAACATTTCAATTCCATAGTCTATTCAATTATACCAAACACTGCACAACAATCAAGTATTTTAATCCAGGAAATCTGGTCTCTCCATTATTTAACAAAACCATTCACTGAAAGTCATCAACTTTCAACTATTTAAAGTAAAAGAAAGGAAATACAAATAAGACACACATGAAATGCACAATAAGAGTGAACACCAATTCTTTGAAAGAAATTTTCAATTCATTAAATTTTTCAGGTTTGAGAGATTAGGTACAAAGAGGGGAAATCGGGAAGAAGAGTAGGGTAGGCTATTTTCTTCTTCTTTCATGCCTATGGGAGGAATGCATATTCATTGGTTCAAACTTGTAACCAGCTGCAGAAGGTGAGAACTCGAGAATCTAGACTTGTGGTTGCTTATATCTATCGCCTTCTTTATTTCTGTTGAGTGCAAACCACTCCATGGCTAAGGCCAATTGCTTGATAAGATCACTTTGTCTCTACCCAATAGAGTTCAGAGTTCCCTCAAACCCACCCTGGGCAAAGTACATTTTTAACCTTTTGTTGTTGATAATATCCAAGCTTTCATTCCAACACTTTTCCCTATAGTTTAGGGTGCCCTCCAATTCATTGTCCCTTTTCTCTATCAGAAGTCTTATTTCCTTATGATGTTCCTTGTACATATACCCAAAAGCATTTGCCTTCTGCAGCAGGTTCTTCTCTATGGCATCCTCAATTTCCCTTCATGATTTTTATTAGCTCACTATCCCTCATGAGTTGATCTGAGATGAAGGCATCTTCTCTTGCTTTGAGCTCTTCACTTAGTCCTGCTCTTTTATTTCCCATTTTCTCTTCCATTCTTCATCTCTTAATCCGAGTGCTTCCTCAAGATTCTGATCTCTTCTTTTCAACTCAGCATCCATGTATTCCATCCTCGAGTCAAGTTGGACTTTCACCGGGCTGTTCCCCCATTTTTCACATTCATTACCCTTAACATGTCCATTAGTTCAATATGGTTACCTTAAGGTTCGAAGCCTAAATTAGTTCCCGATGGACTTATCTCACCTCCTGTGGACATTGGAAAAAATCGGGTCAGACTGCTCAACCCTTATTCTCGCTCTTAATCTATGTGATCAACTGCATTTGATTGATTTCTATATTCTCTCTTCTCTTCCTTTGCAACTTCAAATGTAGCTCTTTCTCCGCCTGTTTTCGCCCTGATCCCTACTGTCAAGGGTAAGGTCCTTAGGTAATTTTGTTCTTCCTCCCAATCTCCTTCCACACCACCTAGGATGCAAAGCCTAGTGATAAGTGCTGGGTGGAATCCGCCTCTTGTATTCCTTTTATGATAACTTAGAATTGAGTTTTCACACTTTTTTTCCAACATCGAACTTATAAATTTTAGGATAAAAGATAACAACAACATGGACTTGTGTGGGTTTTTCCTAAAGGGTATTCGACTCTCTCCCTTGCCATATGTCACTGAAGTCTACACCTTCTAGAAGCCTGCCCTACCCCGCCTTGAACTTCAACCCATTCTTTCTCTCCTGAAGATTTCATGTTTGGTTTATCCGCTCTCTACTGAAGGAAATCCATTTGCCCCTAACATAGACTGTCTTATCTTTCATTCCCACCATATTCGCATAGAACTCCTTCACCACATCAACGAACCTAGGAGCCTTATGCCCACAGAATAAATGTCATCCCTTGCTCTCAATGACTTCTTGGAAGGGAGAAATCAACTTGTTGAAACCTCTTTCTCCTATGAAGTCTCTGTGCTGTAATTTATCTCTCAAAGCAACATAAGTCTACTCTAAGACTCAGTCGCTTGCTTTCTCCTCTGTTCGCTAAGCACTAGTTTCTTTAGCTCCTTTCTTCCTCTTTCTGGTTTCTACCAACCGTCTGTGCTTGCTCTTCTTCGCCTCTAGTTCTTCCCGGCTCTACTTCGCAGCCGCTTCAGACGCTCTCGTCGCCCCCCACAGCTCCTTCCATGATTTCATTCAGGTTCAGAACAAGGTTTAACGACTCAGACATTGTGAGAGAAAGGTTTTTGGAATCTAGGGTTTCGAAATGGAGTGAGAGAGATTTGGTGAGGAAAGTTAAGAGGGTTGAAGGTTTATGAGTGCGGCCTTCTGTGTTTCAAAATTTTTCTATTTATACAAATATCTGCTTCAGGCCTTCATTAATTATTTGACAAAATCAACTCAAGGTTTGCTCCCTTTAATATTAGTGTCACTTATTAAAGAATTAATGTCACTTATTATTAATTTTGAAATTATTTGTGTTTAGGCAATTTTTGTTATGATGATGAAAATTTGTCAGGACATCAAAATGTGGGATGTCTGTTCACTTATGTCGCGATAATGAGAAATATTGTCGCGATAGAAAATTTCCTTACAATCTCTAAGTCTAAAGTTGACTATGTCATGACACAGAGAAAGTATGTCGCGACACAAAAATTTGATGCTCAAGTAAATCTATGTTGCAACATACAAAAATATTGTCGCAATAATGTTTTTCTCTTCCAGAAACATAGGTTATTTACAATTCTATCGCAACATAGTTAAATTGTGTCGCGATAGACTTTCCCGCGAATTTCAAAAGGTTGATTCAATCCTTGTCGTGACATAAAGAAACAATGTCGCGACCGAGTTTGGCAACATTAAACCAAAATTTTCCTAGAATTACACAATTTTCATTTTGAAATCAAGCCACATTCAAAGCAAGGTGTATTCACTCATACCAATCATAACATACTTGTGAAAACACATCTAATCATCTAAGAACCTCAATTCAAGTATGAACAATCACATTTCATTTCTTCACTAAATATAATTCACGTCGATATCTAATATCAAAATGAGAACCATAAAGTTAACATTCATTTATGCTCAATAAATCAACATCCCCAAACTTTAATTAAGCATTATCATTAAAGACAAAGTGAGGGGAATATATATACTCCCCCTTGTAGCACTTCTGCATAGTGATTTTTGAGAAAGAATGCTTCCAAATAAAATTCATCTTTAATAAAGCTTCATTGTCCTGAAAAAAATAAACAAAATTACAAATAAAATTTCTAACAAAATTAAAACTAGAACTTCAAATACACAAATTTTAACAAAATTACTCTAACTATAAAAATTAAAATTTGCCTGGTCGCTCCCAAGAAGTCGCCAATTCTAATGTCTTTAGCTAGACATTCACAGAATATCTTCATTTCTGAAATTCTTTTCTCTTTTCTAACTGCGGATCTGACTTCATTTAAATTTCCTCCCGATTCTTGCTACTCTTAGAATCACAACCATTCAATCCGCGGATTCTTCCTTGTGTCACTTGGGAATCGTCTGAAATTTGATGCAGTATGGTAGGTAGGTTACTTACTACGAGTTTCTAGATTCTTCAAAGGGCATTAGTGGCGAGCATGGTTATGTTTGCGAGATGTTGTAAAGCAGCAGAGCCCCCGCTCATGTGTTCGATGGCCTCTTATTAGCTGTTGGCTTTTCCCTATGAAATGACATCTAGTCCTCGAAGGAATTAGATCTGAGTTACCCCTGATTTTATCTTTCTGCGTCTGTATTCTTCAACGTTGTTGTTGTTGGAACCTAGGTGAGGCATGATATTCTTTACCAAGTCTGTCAGGGTTATTTGACCTTTGTTATTGCTCCTCCTCAGTATATGAGAAAATTCTCATAGTTTCACTTAGTCTTTGGTGTGTAGTGAGTGGGTAGGTTGAGGTTGGGCTTAAAAGTGTAGCTCCTGTGTATTAAGACACTATGCCTCCTCGGCTTGATAGAATAATCATGGGTTAGTCCCTCATCCGTACTCTTTCTTTTCTCTCCTTCATCTACTTTCCCCACTTCAAGTGTCGTGTGCATTCTTCTTTCATTGTTTCCAAGCTTGTTCATTAATGCATCAAACTTTGCATCGCATGGCGGTCATCGATTAAGCCGATTACCGCTCCCGCGGTCTGTTTCTTTGCTCTGAAAGCCGGATGGAGCTTTGTAGTTACATTTGGCAAGTTCTTCAATTAGCTGCCTTGCCTTCTCAACACTTCTTCTTTTGAAAGCCCCACAGTAGGCTGCATCAATTATACCCTTTGAGGCATAATTCATTGAATGGTAGAAAATATCCATCTTTGTGGTCAGATCTATTCCATGCATAAGGCATCTTTTTAGTAGTCTCTTGTATCTCTCCCATGCATTGTAGAGACTTTCATCCTTCCCCTATTTGAAGACTATGATTTCTCCTCTTATTTAAGAAGTTAGAGCTGGGGGGAATAATCTACTCATATAGGCCTCCACTAACTCTTCCCAATTTGTCACTAATCCAACTGGTAGTGACTCAAACCAAGTTGTTGCCACATCTCTTAGTGAAAAGGGAAAGAGATGCAGCTTGATCACTTTTGGTCTCACCCCATTCATCTTGACTGTGTTAGCCATTCTCATAAATCTTCCCATATGTTCATTGGGGTTTTTCAGCAGGATGCCCGGTGAGCGTGTTGTTGCCATTGTGATGAGTTGTCTTGAGTTGAAATTGTTGAGAAGCCCCATGGCGATTTGTCTCAAGCGGAATACTGCGTCTTGAATAACAGGTCTCCAAAAGTCCTCCATCATCATTTGCCTTTGAGGTCTTTCTATTTCTGCTTCTCTAGAATAGGTTGCAATCTTTCTCTTTGATTTACTATACTTGTAGATTCAACACTTGTAACTTTCCTTAGATTCCTCAGTGTTCTCTCAATTTTTGTATCGAGCGTAATCATACGGTTTTACATTGCATCTAAATCTAGCTAAAATAGAAACTTATGCGAGGTCGAGTCATCTGTGGAAAAATTATATCCGTTAAGCTCGTAGAAGATTTTTAGTAGCTTACTCGACTCTGCTATTCATATTTTTTGTGATTATATTTTTATTATTTTTATAAAATAAAGAAAAATGTCAATTAGTAATTCTCTTTTTGATTAGAATATTGATCTTTAAATTCTGAATCAACCTGAATATGCGCTAAAAAACTTATTTGTAGACCAAATTATATATACAAATTTATGACACTGTTACCAAAGGACTATTATCTAATCCCCAGCAATGGTACCAAAAACTTGTTTGTGACTAGATAATATATATAAATTTATGACCTTCATTGCGAAAGGACTATTATCTAATCCGACGGCGCAGCTTATTGTTGACGAGCGTACATACAAAGTTATGACAATGCCACCAAATGACTATTATCTAATCCTTGGCAACGACACCAAAAACTTGTTTACAGATTTTGATTAAAATATGTGTTTGTCCTTTTTATGCTTGGATGCATTAAAATTTGTGTTTGGTACAAATCCTTTGCAAGTGCCGCGAATTCGTCTAGTAATAAAGTGGATTTTTAAGTTGTTGCTCGTTCCCGCAGTGATTGATGATAAATCAAGATTAACTACGACTAATTAAAGATCAAACTATTTGAACTCGATGTTAAGATGATTAGAGAGCGAATAAAATAATAATAAAATAATTTCATAGTATACATAAAAAAATTAATAGAGTGGATTTGAGAGTTCAGAGTGAGACAACTTGGGAAATGAACCCGATGAATAATTGCCAATTTACCATCATTTTGAATCATAGCTAAGTCATAAGTTGGAAAGTTTGAATTTATCAGATGCATTGTGGTATAGTTGAATTTCACTCCACTTAACCATACCTTTCACTAATTAGAGATTCATGTTCATTCGACTCATGGATGTCGGTTCTGTAGATATAATCTTCTTTCTAAGATCGGCTATTTTCCTTTTAGGTACTTCACACCCAATCTTAGGGTGAAGAATTCTGCCCCATAGAAAGGATATTACGGGCCCTTACTCCCGATTTCAATGGCACCTCGTCATGTGCGATGAAATTTTCATCTCCTTAATTAGATCTTTGCTAACATGGGTCGAATCCTTTCGCAAGGAGAAACCTCGGCGATTAAGCGATGCTTCATCAAACTATCCTCGAACCACGATATAAAGTTAGTTATCTATCTGAAGTAATCTTTACGGAGTTCATTGGTTCCAAAGTATTGATCTGCCATACCCACGAAAGAACTACCACCATACCCTCGGGATTCTCCATACATGTGTCCCTTGTGAGGGGGCTCACGGAAATCGAGCCAAAGATATAATACTTTGTTTGGGTACACGGTACTAGTACTTGGAACAATTAAGTTAAAAGTAATACCCGTCGAATAAATTGAGAATTCTAACTAAGGCGTTCTTCTGCTTTGTGCGAGAAAAATAAATATCACCATCGAAACTCATTCGGAGCTCGATCTTTAAAAGCGTTCGTATAAATCGATGACTAGCCCGATCGAAAATTCAGAGATTGTAAACAAACTAAAATAAATGAACTTCATAAATTTTCTAAATCCATTTTAAAAACATATAGTAGTGAAAGAAAGATTTACAGTGACTTCCCGATGAAACTACATCGATTCATTAAAATCAAAAATTAAACATAAAACTAACAAACTATGCTTTCGAACTAAATCTACTAAAAGGAAATAAAATATAAAAATAAAGAAAAACAAAAAGAAATTAATATGTAAAGAGTCTTATTTACCTAGAAGTCACAGATTTCTTGAATTTGTATGATAACTAGATGTGTCTATTTATAGAGCTTTATATGATGGGCTTCACTTGAGAGCTGGTGTGGATCCCAATTTATGGCCCGAATGGTCCCTTTATTGTGAAAGTTTTGTCACGACATGGTTCTTATCTTTGTCACCCAGCTCTTGTCGTGGCCTACAGTTTCTTGTTGAGACATATTTTCATGTTATCTTCTTTGATTCTATCACGACATAATTTGACTGTATCGCGACATAGTTCTGTTAATGTTGTTTGTTTTATGTCACGACATGGTTGTCTTTTGTCGCGACAAAAATTTCCTTTTCCAACTCTTCAACTTTGTTGCAATAGTCTCTGCTATGTTGCGACATTCTTTATGTTGTTATTCTCAATTTATGTCGCGACATACTTTTCTTTGTTGCGATAGAGTTTCTCCCAGTAGCATGGATTTGTTGTCATGATAGACTTTTTCTTTGTCGCGATAGAGTTGTGCTTCCTTGTATTGTTGAGACTAAACTTTGTGTTGCGACAAACTCTTTCCATGCAGCGACAGAGTCTTCTTTACTCCTTGTCGCTGGCTCAAATTTTTGTTGCAACATTGAATCCTTGTCGCCCGACAGGCTTGCGCCGGCTTCAAATCCTCGAACTGCTTTTCCATTTTACGTGCATTGACATAAAACTCCTTTGTCAGCGAAGTTTCTTCCTTCGAGTTCTTTATTCTATATGACATGAGTTTCTATGTTTGTAGCATTCTTTGTAATTTTCTCGGCCTATCGTGACAATATTTGTCTTTAATGGCGATAAAATTCACCTCTGACCTCAAGTTTTCTGTCCACATTGAGAGAATTCTATGTGTAACAAAGTGCAGCATTATTTTCATTGCTAACTTTCCCGAATCTTGTGTGTGACATGGTTTTCTTCTATCGCGACATAAAATGCATATGGTCTTGTTCTTGTTTGAAATGCGTGTGACATAGAAAACTTTATTACATGGCTTACATTTATTTCATTGTTTTGCCATTTTCTATTGCGACAGAGTTGTCTTTTGTCGTGATAGAGTTCATCTAATGACTTCGTTTCTTGTGTCGCGACAGAATTATAAGATGTTGTGACAAGGTTCCAATGCCATTTGCTTGATCAATGTCACGACGAGTAAAGTCATTCGGTGTGCTTCTTCATAGTACTCCCCATTGTCGGAACATAAATCCATTGTCGCGATAGAAATTAGTCAGTCCAACTTAAATTGTGTCGTGACAGTCTTCATTTCTGGATTATGCTCAGCTTGATCCTTGTTTTGACATACTTTTGCTGGTTATATTGGAATTTTCGCGACATTCTTATACTATGTTGAGACATAGTTTGTTGCCTTCGCTAATTTTTTTGCTTTTCTTACTGGAATTCTCTCTTTTCCATATAAAACATGCAAAACAAAATTTGGTAATTTTCCTAATTCGACTTTAAAGTGCTTTAGCTATTAAAAATATGGATTAAAAATAGATAAGTTTAGGGCTCCTCGGTCAGCCAGAGCCCGATCCTGGCAGTTGGATCCCAGGTAGGGCCTCCATAGAAGGGAGGGGGGGGGGTGGTGTACACTTGAGCGGTGGGGTGGCCCCGAATCGGGCTCCCTTACCCTTGCTCGACATGGCCCGGATGCGGGAGGTGTTATCATTTCCTGACCACACGGTCGCGTCGATGTCTGGGTGTTGAGTCGGTGTCGATCCCATGAGGAAGGTGTGGTTTAGTGAGGATTAGTGCTGGCTACTAAAGTGGATTCACTATCAGCAGCTTCGATGTTTTTAGTGAAAAAGGTTTTAAAAACAAAATAAAACAAAACAAAGTAGGGTATGATCGATGCTGATTACAAAGATAGGTTAATTTCGAAGAAAGAACACGAAAGGCTACTAGGGTTGATTACTTCCGTCTTGCATTTGATTTATATTTATGAAGTCTAATTAAGTGAAAATATACTCATGCTAGGAACACGATGTAAGAGTTTACACTTTCGTGTCTCCCCTGTTCTCACACGACTTCTATTCTCCTTTAGGTCCATCTTAGGTCATTAAATTGTGGTACTTTTATAGATAGTGCTTTCTTTAGGAATCTATTGGTCACCTCTCGGTCATACAATAGGACTACTTTCAGTTGCAGCTCGAGATCAATCTCCTCTCGATCCATCTGATCGCCATAATCTTGAGATGGTTGCTGCCTTGATGAAATCCATCCCGAATGCTTAGGCATTCCCAATTCCATAGACTTCTTTGATTAGGTTGATTAGACTTCAGTGGTGGATTCACACCTTAAGAGAGTCGAGATCGGATTTTAGGGCATAATCCAAGCATCACCAAGGATGCCATAGTATGGGGATCAGTACTGACTCGACATGCATTAATTAATCGAAACTTTAGTAATCCCAGGCACGCGAACAACATCAAAAGCCACATATTCACAAAATCATTCTAAAGATATATAAATCGAGCATTGAGTTTTAAACGATCAGCGAGTAGAAGAGGTTTAGATACTCATTACAACCCACAAATCTATCAAAATCATGTCTATTACATTCATAATAATGAAGGAGATGAGAAGAGAGTGAGAGTTATAGATACAAAACAAATATGGGAGGAGGAATGCTCCAAACTCGGCTCCAAGATTGCATGAGGTCCTCTAGTTGATAGATTTTCAGCCCATCACATCAAATCAGTAAAATAAACAAAATCCACAAATCTAAAGTGATTGAGAAGAGAAGAAACCTAACGAGGGATGTTCTCACTAAAAACCTGACCACCCAAGCAAATTAAGACTCTTGATATCTGTGATGGAAGTAGACTGAGAATTACATGGAAGGTCACATACGCATCATCGTGAAAGGAATTCTTTGAAATCAAGGCGACGGTCGGAATGTAAGTTCTTAGACCAAAATCACATAGAGAAATAGACATGCTCTTATAGCCTTAAACATTGAGAAAGAAGATATGGAAATCTATTTTACAAGCATATGATACAGATAAGAGGGAATATATTGTGTATTTTATTTAGTGGGTAATAAGTAGGAAGCTTCTCGAATATGGGTTGTTCGTTATTTTCTCATTCTTAAGAAGAAACAAACATATGCATAACTTTTTGTCTTTTGACAAAAGTATAATATCTGTAAATACAATATGGTTTCATAGCGTTGAACTTTAGCTTATGATATGATGTTATATAAAGGTGTCCCCCAGCTTGTGGTCATACGCACGGTAAAGTGGTGCTAGGGATGAAGTAGTGATGCGGGCAGCGATGATGATCTTTAGTAAAGAGAGTGGCTCTGACATTGTTATCATAGCATGAACTGACTCTCGTCAGGCTGTGTCTTTTGATGAATCACTCTGGAGGTCACAGGCTTTTGCTGATGTTGGAGCAAATGTCCTTCTCATTGATGCACTTGCTTGAGAGATAAGGCCTTATGGGTGCTCGATACATTCCAAAATGGTACATTTCTTTTGTTTTTCTTTCCTTTGATGTAACACGAGTGTTGACCCGATAAAAGTCTTATAAAGAATCTATATATTTACATACACATATAATTATATATATGCCCCTGAAAATTTACATTTTTCTATTATATTATTTGCACAGTGAGGTCTTCATTTGTTAAATAATTTAATAATATTTCTATTAGTTGTGTATTTTTCTTGTCACTTGAATGTGACTTGTAAAAACATTAGGTATTTTCCTTTCATGCTTGATGTCTTTTGTACGTTCTCTCTCTGCAATATCAATTAACTTTTGAATGCTTATATTTTTTATACATTTATTTTCAATTTTCCCAAATGTTGCCTCTAATGTGAGGACAAATTTTCTAGCATTGCACTGAATAAGGCTTATTCTTCATTTTCTAATGATAAGCTCAACGATTTAACACGATATTTAATGGTTGATAAACTGGTTGGCAACTTTTTAGTTGATAAATCTATCATAAACAAAAGCTGAGGATTTGACTAGAATTATTGTGCTCATTGTTCCTTTCCTTGAGGAAAACAAGTTTTGTAAAAACCCGAAACAATGCGAATGATAAACTATCGTCACAGTACAGACAGTAAGCCTATAAATTTCTCTAGATCTCGGATGACGACATAGACTATGTCGTTGAGTTCGTCTCACGAAATCTAGGCTCACAGTCGAATTTCATTGAATTCCAAGACAGTCAGAATTTCATGTATTTCGAGGTGAATGGATGAATAATTGAGTGACAATTTGCATGAAGGTGTGGTGCCATGAGGAACAAGAGAGGAGGACACTTGGCACTTAGGTGGAAGCCAAGTGTCATGCCACTCTCATGCATGAGCATGGTAGTGGATGAGTTAGAGGCATGGAGAACACATGGCCTAGTAATGGCCATGTGTCAAACCGAGACTGGTGGTGTCACACTTAACGAACAGTTTGGTGGTTGAGGAGGAAGAAGAAAATCAGTTAAGTAGAATATGGAAGAAAGAAAGGAAGGAAGAAAAGAAAGAAAGAAGGAAGAAAGGAAGGAAGGAAGAAGAAGAAAGAAGGAACAAGGAGAGGTTGCTACACTCGAGAGGTAGGGTTCTTCTTCTACTTGGGATGCCTTTATCTAGGGGTTGATGATGGCCATTGGGCTTGCCTTGTAACATTGGGGCTTGTTCCATGATTTGGAACAAACTGTGTGGGTTTCTGGGTTCGTTTGGTTCCAAAAAAAACTCAGTTTTGGAGCAGGTTGAACCAACTGAATGTGTGTTTTTTCTGGACATCATGCTTGCTGTTTTTCTGGTTAGAAAATCCAGTTTGCATGTCTATTTTCTTGGTTCATAACATGCATTTTTTGGTGTGAAAATTGCTCATTATGCATGTTGTTTTCTGAACTGGAATTCTGGACAAAAATCCAGTTTTCATGATTTAATTCTTGTTTGATTTACATGCAGTTTTTGTGTGAAAAAAAAAAGGAAGTAATGCATGCTGTTTTTTTTTCCCTGGGCCGGAAATCTGGACAAAAAAAATCCAGTTTGCATGATTTAATTCTTGTTTGAATAACATGCAGTTTTTGTGTGAAAAAAAAAAATGGAAGTAATGCATGCTGTTTTTTTTTCTAAGCTGCAAATCTGGAAAAAAAAAATCTAGTTTGCATGATTTCATTCTTGTTTGAATAACATGCAGTTTTTGTGTGAAAAAAATGGAAGTAATGTAGGCCACGAACATGGCATGCCCAGGATCACCATAGTTAGAAAACAAAACACAATAACGGAGAGAATTGTCGATTCGCGTACCTGATTTGGAATCCATCATGCTTTACGCGGAATTAGCGATACGAACGAACTGAGATCTTCTCACATCCTTACGTTAAAATCTTTGGCCTAATGAGATTCTTGGCGCTCGCGAGGAGATTTTCTCTAAATCTGGATGTGAGTCAAAATGTGTATCATTAGGGTTAGGGAGAAGGAGGGACTTGAGCACTATTTATAAGTCTTCGACCAGCAGACTCTCATTACAGTAAGACGTACTCGGCCACACTAGCTAACCCCATATTAGGCCCGATTAAGAATCCATATATCTACTTTATTGGAGCCAGGCTAATTGATTAATTTCAATTCATATAGCCCACATTAAATTCTTACAAGTAATGCATCTTTATTTTTTAATGAGAAAATGCGGACAAAAAATCCAGTTTGCATGATTTAATTATTGTTTGAATAACATGCAGTTTTTGTGTGAAAAAAAATGGAAGTAATGCATGCCCTTTCTTTTTTTCTAAGCCGAAAATCTGGACAAAAAATCTAGTTTGCATGATTTAATTCTTGTTTGAATAACATGCAATTTTGTGAGAATAATGTTGGTATATGCATGCATGTAACAAGTAAACACCATGCGATAGCATTGCATTTCACGTGCATGGGGACATCACGTATATCAGGTGTGAGTGCACGGCATGGCTTTGAACAAGCGGGTTTTCTCGGAAGGTTGTCCACCATGGTTATCGGAGTCTGTCCAATAAAATATATCGGAGGGTTGTCCACAGTTTTATCGGAGTTTGTCTAATGAAAAATATGAGGGTGGTCCCGACATTTTATCGAGATGCAATCAGTGAACCTTCCACGAGAACTAAAATAAAATCTTTTGTTTTGGAAATAGTTTTTCATACATGGCAAAATGCATGTGTGAGGGGGTCAGTGAGTTTCGGGCATGGGACATGGATGTGGACATTCATGTGAAATGCGCATATTTTTGGCTTGAATGTGTGGCGGAAATTATAGACATGGCATTGCATGTGTACTTAGGTGGGGAGTAGCCCTCGTAGGAGATTTTCTCTACTGGGCATTGCTCACCCCATCGTGGGAAAACAATTTTCAGGTACTAGAGGTACTCCAGACGATGAGGCTCACCAATGACCTCAGTTGTGAATAAAAAGGCTAAAAATGCCTTGTTTTGTATATTGTAAATTTTTGGGTAGAAAGACCTATTTTCTGTAATTTTATGAATTTAAGAGTTGTAATTAAACTCGTATTTCATGATAAAGATATTTTGGCTAGTTTTCTGGGTTTCCTGAAGTCCTTGTAGTAAAAGGACTAACTTATGTTGAATATGTGGTTTGTTGGAAACGAAAAAAAAATGTAAAAAAAAAAAGACCCCCGGGATTCGGGGTGTCACAGGTTGGTATTAGAGCTTAGGTATACGAATACCTAGGGAGCTTGGGTTTGGGTATTCATAAGTTTGGTCCTGATACCAGCTTCACAGCTTGGTATCAGAGTTTAGGTACATGAATACCTAAGACTCGTTGGGCATGGGTTTAGAACATGCATCCATTGTGCATTTCGATGAATTGATGTGTGTGATCTGTACTTGATTTGTGTGAACCTTTTACATGATAAAATATATGTGGAACACTTGGGTTAGAAAACATATCCTTAGGGGTTTGGAAAATGAATTGGACACAATAATTCGAAAATTAAATTAAAATGTATTAGTGGTTGGCAAGTGCATTACAAATTGAATGAAAAGGGAAAAAAAATCGTAAGTTTCCATTTGACTTGTGTAGATGTGTTAAGTCGGGACGAGGAAGGACCGAGTCGCCCATAGGCACACCACACATTTTTATCAATGGAGCCTTCACGGATGGAGTGGGTGTTCTCTGTTGTTGCCATTGCACGAGGCTAGTCTTTGTTAAATTCGGAGGGGCTGCAAGGTGACCTCTAGGAGTTTATGTACATCATCCTTCATCATTCGGGAGGATGGGATCAATGGTAGGCGACCATTGTTGGAAGCCCAGTCGAAGGGTTTTGGTGGCCATGAGGATCACCTCCGATGCCACGAGGATTAGACTAGCTACGTTTAAGTTAGAGGGTGAATCCCATATATGGTGGGATTAGGCTAAGGTCTCAAGGGACCTAGAGATGATGACTTGGGGAGAGTTCTGAGGGCTCTTCATGAGCAAGTTTTTCCCGACATCTACGAGGCATATGAAGGCTTAGGAGTTCCTTGAGTATAAATAAGAAAGTAGGAAGGTGCTCGAATACATCGCGAGTTCAGGAGTTGGCACGTTTGGGGTCACTTACGTGGCGGATATGGCCCAGGTGAGGGAAGTTCGGATGGCTTGGTTGTCCGTCCAGGAAGCGAGATTAGGGATTCCTCATACGGGATAGGGACTCGTGGTCATGGCGGCTATGGTCGTAGAGTAATAGAGGATGCACGGGTATCAGGGATCTGATCTGGTGTGGGAAAAGGAGAGCAAAACTTCTTCCAGTTCAGGAAAGAAGCCGAGGACTTCCAGTTCACGAGGGTTTCAAGGACAGGGTCGTGACTATCAGGGCCAAGGCCAGACCAGGACTCCTAGCCAGTTTGAGCCGATCACATGTGATCACATGTTACCATTGCCATCAGCATGGACATGTGAGGTGGGATTGCCCTCAGAGGTAGGGATCTCAGGGCCATGGGACGCCTCGATCGGTCATCGGTGGACGTACTTACAGGACACGATATGTTCCTTCTCACCCAGTCTGTTTAAGGAGACCGACATCAGTCCCGGGGTGTTATTATGGCACAACCTGCTACCTTTGCTGGGGCGCTAGAGAGCAAGTCTGGTCGAGGTCAGGACGGGGCTCATAGGTGGGACCGGGGGACCCGGGCGCGTTACTCCATCATACCAGGCCCGGGCTAGTGGTCCAGTAGTCTTGAGGTATGTTTTGCTATCTCACATATGGGCAAGGATATTATTTGATTCTAGTCCATCGCATTCATTCATCGCTATATCATGTGTGAGAGAATTGGGCTTAGAGGTTAAGACCTTGGAAGAGCTGATGCATGTGAGTTCTCCCCTAGGGATTAAGGTGAGTGTGGATCTGATATGTCGGGGTTGCGAGTTAGAGATCTTAGGGATTCTACTCACAGGGGACCTGAGGGTTATGGACATGTCAAATTTCGGCGTATCCGTAGGATGGTGGTGACAACACAGAATCGTTGATTGTGGCGTGGGGTCATAGCCTATACTTAGGACGGTACTTGTGTCACGTTTCAGGGGGACAAGCACGATGCTTTGCCCTAGGCTGTGTATGACTCTAGATGGCACGAGCAGTTGATGGGTTGGCTAGCTAGCCTTACCCTAGAGGACGAGGTGAGACATGACTTTGATTTGCTTCGGGTAGTATGCGAGTACGAGGATGTTTTTCCAGACGAGCTACCAGAATTACCTCCGTCGAGGGATGTAGACACGTTGATCATGCTGCTAAGTGCGGCTCTCAGCCCATTTTATGGCTCATGGGATGGTGTCGAGTTGAGTTGAGCTTGTTATTGATGCGGATGGGACCTTCGAGGAGGGACACGTGCTATTCTGTATTAGCGATTTTGGATAAGCGGTAGGGTTTTTGTGATCTGAGGCGTGAAATTTAGTGAAGGTGTTAATGGAAGCAGAGAATCGGAGAGCGACATGAAACGTGGGGGCATGATGCGTACTAGACTAGTTATTCTTCCCTCTTTGAGGATGGAGGTAAGTGGTTTTAGTCATTAATTGGCAGATGACTGTTGCATATGCATGTGTGTGTGAATTAAGGGACGAAATTCTTTTAAGGGAAAATGTAAAAACACAGAAATGTCTGAAATGATAGACTATCGTCACGGTAAGGCGATAAGCACAGAGACTCTCACAGATCTCGGATGGCCAGCCCATGACATACGTTGAGTTCGTTTCACGAAATCTAGGTGCACAGTCGAATTTCGTTGAATTCCAAGATAGTTGGAATTTCACGTATTTTGAGGTGAATGGACAAATAATTGAGTGACAATTGGCATGAAGGTGTGGTGCCATGTGGAACAAGAAAGGAGGACACTTGGCGCCTGGGTGGAAGCCAAGTGTCATGCCACTCTCATGCATGAGCATGGTAGTGGATGAGTTAGAGGCATGGAGAACACATGACCTAGTAATGGCCATGTGTCAAACCGGTTTGAGAGTGGTGTCCTACACCTAACCCAAAAAATTTTGGTAGTTGAGGAGGAAGAAAATCAGTTCATATAATAGAGAAGAGCGGAAGGAAAGAAAGAAAGAAAAGAAGGAAGAAAGAAAGGAAGGAAGGAAGAAATAAGAAAAGGAGGAAGAAAAGGAGGTTGCCTACACTCCAAGAGGTAGGGTTCTTCTCTGCCCAGGATGCCTTTATCTAGGGGCCATTCGATAAGCTGTGGAGCTTTGCCACAACATTAGTCTTTGGTTGAAGCAGTTTGGAACAAACTGTGTGGGTTTCTGGGTTCGTTTGGTTCTAGAAAAATAAGTTTTGGAGCAACTTGAACCTGTTGAATGTGTGTTTTTGCTAGACCGCATGCTTACTGTTTTTCTGGTTAGAAAACTGGAAAGAAAATTTAGTTTGCATGCATATTTTCTTGGTTGATAACATGCAGTTTTTGGTGTGAAAAATGCTCATTATGCATGCTATTTTCCTAAGGCGGAAATGCGAATGAAATCCAGTTTGCATGATTTAATTCTTGTTTGATTAACATGCAGTTTTTGTGTGAAAAAAAAAATGGAAGTAATGCATGTTTTTTTTTCTGAGTCGAAAATCTGGAAAAAAAAATCCAGTTTGCATGATTTAATTCTTGTTTGAATAACATGCAGTTTTTGTATGAAAAAAAAAATGGAAGTAATGCATGTCGTTGTTTGAATAACATGCAGTTTTGTGAGAATAATGTTGGTATATGCATGCATGTAACAAGTAAACACCATGTAGTAGCATTGAATTTCACGTGCATGGGGACATCACGTATATCAAGTGTGAGTGCACAACATGGCTTTGAACAAGCAGTTTTTCTCGGAAGGTTATCCACCATGGTTATCAAAGTCTATCCAATAAAATATATCGGAGGGTTGTCTACAGTTTTATCGGAGTTTTTCCAATGAAAAAAATATCGGAGGGTGGTCCAACATTTTATTGGAGTCTGTCCAATGAACCTTCACAAAAACTATAAAAAAAATCTTTTGTTTAGGAAATAGTTTTCATACATGAAAAAATGCATGTGTGAGGGAGTCGGTGAGGACTCGAGGCATAGGGACATTCATGTAGAAATATGCATATTTTTACTTGAATGTGTGTGAAATTGTAAACATGACATTGCATGTGCACTTAGGTGGGGAGTAGCCCTCGTAGGAGATTTTCTCTACTGAGCATTGCTCACCTTGTCGTGGGAAAACCATTTTCAGGTACTGGAGGTAGTCCGGGTGATGAGGCTCACCAATGACCTCAGTTGTGAAGAAAGAGGCTAGAAATACCTTGTTTTGTATATTGTAAATTTTTGGGTAGAAAGACCCCTTTTCTATAATTTTATGAATTAAAGAGTTGTAATTAAACTCGTATTTCATGATAAAGATATTTTGGCTAGTTTTCCGGGTTTCTTGAAGTCCTTGCAGTAAAAGGACTAAATTATGTTTAATATGTGGTGTGTTGGAAAAAAAAAAAAAAACCCCCCGGGATTCGGGGCGTCACAAGTTTTATAAGCATATATTTTGAATTTTTCATATGCATGGACCATCTTGTACATCCTCTTGTAATATTTGGATTTTTGTAGTCACATAAGGAATATATGAAACTTCTTTTACCTTATATGATTTGGCATGCACTCGCAATGATTTCACAGTCACTGCCTTTCATATGAATGGTTAATTTTTTACATGCTTTTTATATGCATTTTATGAGTTTGTTTAGAAGTGCAAGCTTGATCGATCCTATCATCAACCCTTTTAGAACTTTAAGGAAGAACAATAAATAATCCATACTAACTGAGAAAGTTCTCTTATCTGCAGGCTAATCTGCTTGAAGGAAGGGGGAAAACACCAATACTCATTCTCACCAAACTTGAGGATGTTGGATTTAAAATTGCTCCTTATCCACTCTCCTTGATGGGGGTATCTATTCGAGCAATGCAGGTTAGATATCTTCGTTTGGTTTTCCCTTCATTTTTTTTTTCATTTTTTTTTTCTGAAATGCTTGGTCAATGTCATTAATACGGCTTCTGGAAACTTGTTGACTACGAATTTAATCTTCATAACAACAAATCTAAGCTTTAAATGTGAACTTAAACATGATCCATCATGTTTAAACACTTGAAAGAAATAAGATACATGGTTTTCTTTTGCTATTACTGCACATCATTGAGAACTATGAATCCTATAATTGATTGCTATGCTACAGGAATTTTGGTTTTACTGTACCTAGATTTTAAAATTATGTTATTTCTACCTTTTTAAACTAAGAAACAAAGGGTATAATTTTTGAAGAAGAGATTATGATAAGCATGATGGGAAGTCCTAACGATAAGGAGGCAATAAATAGAAAAGTAGAAGAAAATTTTAAAATGTAATTCAAAACAACTACCATTTTAGTATAATTTTCAGTGGAAGTTTCAATGGCATGACCCTCTACCCCAACCCCACCCAACTAGAAATTTGCCTCCATGTTAATCAATATTATGGGTTCGCTAATCAAATATTTCTTTGAAAGATTCAAGCTCATGCACACCAGTGATGCCTAAGAAATAACTATTGAAGTGTCTGACATCTCTTCTCAAGTCAATGCATGCTTTCATAGGGTTGAATATACTTACAGTGTCTGGAAACAAAGGCTTAGTATCTTTACCATTTCAAATCATTATTATTGTGCTTATTCACATAAATGTCTAACCTCCTGGTCCATGCTCTTGTCTGTTTTACAGTAATTCCAGCTCTGGTGGCAGTTTTGGAACAAATTTGAGAAAATTGAAAACAATTTGTGTTAAATTAATAATGTTAAGACAGGCAAAACGTATCGTAGTCCCAAATAGCATTATGATGATTGGGAATAACGACTAGGAAGGATGTAATAACATTCCTGTTAAGGTAGAAGATACTGAAGGAAAGAAATTGGGTGTGTAGATTCCTCAGTCACCTCCTTGAATCACATCTAAGGATAACCATGCTCTTTTTCAACCACCTCTTCTTTTCTTTTTCCCTTTTTTTCCCCTATGAATGTATGACACTAAGTTCCTACTTAGCCAGCCCTTAATTCAATCATGTAGATAATAATAAGAAATGAGATCACAATACAATTAGAGGACAAAGACTTTCGACTTATCATTGAAATGTTAAAAATTCAACAGTCTAATACGCATCACGGTAAGATTGACGACCCCATTTGAATTCAAACAAGTTAGTTGTAGGTCTCCTTGGGTTTGCTCCCCCACTTAATCACAGAATTGAGTCCCCCTTAGAGTGCGAAGGATTTACTAAATTGTTAATTTTGAGTCATGAGAACACCCATGGTTATAGGAAAAGAAAAGAAAAGTTACGTGACCCTCATAGCTAACTGTGCAAACCCTGACTTATTGTCCAACTGACCCTTTGTCTTGTCGAGTTAGATGCCAGTAGTCATGTCTATCATCAACAAATGCCATGTATGAGGTGACAAAGCGCCTTCGCGTACAAATTCGAATGATCCCTTATCATCTATTATCGACATTAGTGGCGCATACGTTCCCCGACTTTGTCATGCTCCCGACCCGCGAGTTACTTTTGACACCTTTTCTTGACAGCACATGGCCTTTCATTGTCTTGTCTCTGACTGTGGTTTATCGATCTCGTATGACTATCAACATTTGGTCGATAGCTTAACTTCGCGTAGCACGCAAATGCATGGTCTAACAAAATTTATAAATCCACAAGCTGTAAATTGCTTATTGATTATAGTACTCTAGTTGCAGGTTGAATATAACTAACAACATTAGAAGAGAATTATGAATGTCTCTTTAATTTAGTCAAACTGTACTCATGTATAAAGAACGCCAGTACTTTTAGTTAATTAATTACATGTACTTAACTATTTTGCAGAATGCATTAACAACCGTTAAAGGTGGCCAAATCCCTTCTCATGGAAGCATTCCAACTTTTGAGGAAATTAAGGAAATTGTGGGTTTCAATTATTATTATGAAGAAGAGAAGCGTTATGCAACCAGAAATGATCAGGTGTCTTCACAAAACGGTGAGTTAAGTTATAAATTTTTTTACTTTGTTTTGATAGGCTTCTAATTTGACAAAGATGTACTTTTGAAAGTTTACTTAGAAAGCAATCATTTTGTAACATAGTTGTAAACATTGTTGAAATGATCTGAATTGATGTCAAATATAACTTAGTCATTTTTTCATGATTCTGCAAGAACTTCCAAGTTTTTTCTTTAAAATTGACTGAAATTGTAATGCCCCGAACCAATGTTAGGGTTAAAATTGTAATTTATAATATAATAACAATAATTCATAATTTAAATTAACTTATTAAGAAGGTAGTCATTTCGTATTGCAAAACCCTTAGTATAAATTAGAATTTTTGTACCTTTGAGTATTCATAAAAACCTATTATCTAATCGAGAGAGGTCAGATTGTAGAGGAATTGAAAGGAAGATTTGAAAGCGAAGGTTTAGGATTGACAATTTAGAAGTTTAAGGTTTAAAGATCAGTTTTTTGTCTAAGGTTTTATGCTTTAGATCATTATTTTTATTCATTAATAAGTTTCAAACAATTTAAAGTGTATATTTAGAGTTTCAAACAATATGTTCCAAATGTAGATCCTTCTTTTGTCAGAACTTTGTTGTGTATTATCTCTAATTTTTTTAGGAGCTAGCTTTTTGGGTAGGTATGTTTTTTGTAAAGTCCTTCCCTTTTGTACATGCCTTGGTCTTCCCCTTGTATACCCTATGTATAATTTTTTTTTTTAGTGAAAACAACCAAAATATTATTAATAAAAATAATAATAAAGCACACTATAGAGGAAGGACGAGATTTCCTTCCAAACACACAACACAGACCTAAATTTAAAACTGACAATAATGAGTGTTTCGATACCCGATTTCTACCCCTATTTGGGTGGTTTTAAACACAGACCGCCAGCCCATTAAGTTGTAAAAACAAAAGTTGCACTCCTCTAAATACAGGGATACATGAAGCCCACAAAGAAGAAAAGAAGTAAAATAAGTCTCATACGCCTTAGTTCTCTCTTTATCCTTAAAAAATCTTACATTTCTCTCTTTTGAACAAACCATGCACCAAAAATGCATACGATTTGCCCATAGTCTTGCCTCTAGTACAACTTCCAAAACCCTTAAAAGCAATGGTAAACATATCTTCAATTCTCCTTTGGGAAACCCATACCAATCCAACTGAATTGAAAATCTTATTCCACAGCCCAATAGTGTATGGGAAATGAACAAAAAGATGATCAATCATCCTCTCCTTTCTCCTTTGCAAAGAATACCCTATGTATATGTTGGTGTGCTTTTAACTCTTTTTTCGTTTAATGAATTTTTTTCGTTTATCTATATATATATATATATATATATATATATAAGGTTGAGAATTGTTTATTAGGTTGAGATGAAAAGATTTAGAATTCATGAAGATAAGATTAGTCTATTGATAGAAGTAGAGAAATTTTCAGGCAATAATAAAATATGAGATTTACTAGTAATTACTATCTTAAGTAAATAATTTAATTTTGATTGTTAGGGTATAAAACATAGAGTTGGGTAAAAATTGTTTTCCCTAAAAGATTTAAGTTTGATTGTTGGGATGTAAGATATAGGCAAGGATGAAAATATGGGTTTTGACAGATATATTAGTACTTGGATTTTACGGATATATCGAAGATATATCGGTATTTATAAATTATTCAAAAGATATATTTAATTTATATATCAAAATTAGTTTGAAGGTATATGCAATGATAATATCAATTTGATTTGAAAAAAAACATTAAAATTCATTTTCTATGATTTATACAAAATAATTTGTTAAATGTTTATATACTATGCCTAATTTTTTATATTTTATTAGAATATTCTAAAAAATACTATAAATAATTTCAAAATATTTCATTTAATAATTTTTTTTTAAATTGTTTGTATTTAAAGATTTGCACAATCGTTTTTTTTTTTAATTTAAAAATTTTTCAATCTAAAATTTAATATTAATTATTGCAAATTAATAATATTAATTAATAAGGAAGACCCTTCATTTTCTCTCATACCGTTTGGTCTTCTCTAATTTTTTGCAATAATTAATGATAGTAATTATTAAGGAAGACATACTAATTCCAACCGTCTCTTGATCTTATCTCTTTTCTGTAAATAATTAACGATATGAATTATTAAGGAAGACATAATAATTTCAACAATCTCTTGATCTTCTCCTCTTTTCTACAAATAATTAAATATAGTAATGATTAAGGATGACATGCAATAAGTGATATTAATTATTAAGGAAATTTCATTTTCTCTCTCACGTCTCTTCATCTCTTATTTCTTTGCTCTATAACAAGACACCCACCTCAAATATTGTTTTTTTTTTTTAACTTTTCAAAAAATCGGAAATATCGCCGATATATCGCTCCCAAACCAATATATCGCTTATATTTATGATTTTTTGCTGATATTTTTGTCAACCGATTATCGATGCTATATATCGTATCGATTGACACCAATACACGATATATCGCGATATTTTAATCACTAGATATAGGTCAATTATTGAGTAATAATACATTAATAACAATTGTTGCATGTGACATTGATTGAGGGTAGTTATAGTGAAAGCATAATCTAGGAAAAATTGATAATAATTATTGTAGATTGCATGGATTGATAAGGCATAAAACATGGAGGTAATAATTATTTCCTTATGTTATGTTAGGTAAAGAATAAATCCTTTAACCTAAGATTCTTCGAGGATCCCAACTTTCATGTGCTCTTTTGAGGTAAGAAAGATTAATACAACTTTTGAAAAATTAATTTTTTATTTTTATTTTTATGTATATGTGGTGTACGTAAGGAATCTTCATACATCTTTTACAAAAAAAAAAAAAAAAAAAATTTACTTTGTTTATGCGTAAGGAATTTTGGTACGGTTTTTACAAAAATAATAAATGTATATCTTGCAAAAGAAAGTTTGTTTTATATGTCATTTGGAATATGAAAAGTTTTGATTTGTTATATATCATTTTGGTTTATGAAAGTATTGTTTTTATTCATTTGACTATCCAT
The DNA here is from genome assembly GCA_016808115.1 of Tetrastigma voinierianum. Lineage (NCBI taxonomy): Eukaryota > Viridiplantae > Streptophyta > Magnoliopsida > Vitales > Vitaceae > Tetrastigma > Tetrastigma voinierianum. The sequence continues at coordinate 1,489,871 of JAEQBH010000149.1, forward strand.
TAATCAAATACTAATTTTGCATGAAAATATATTTGAGATTCCTTTTGTTATGAAAAATAAAAATTAAGGAGTTATGATATAATTGTTCTTTTGTTTGAATCGATAAAAGAAAGTCATTTTTTTACTCTGGTTTATAACTCTCGTCAATGGGTTATAATAGTTGACACTATAGCCCTTGCCATTGTGTTATAATTATTAACGTTATGACCCTTGTCAACGAGTTATAACAGTTGGCATTATAATCCTTGTCAATAAGTTATAATAATTGACGCTAGAGTCCCAGTAAACAGGTAATAATTATTAATCGTCTGTTTATGTCCCACCAATTTATGGACCCATTTGTTATTTGTAAACTAGAGCACAAATATTTTGAGTGGATTTAAATTAGATTGGATATAAAATGATTTTGATATGAATATGAAATGTGATAGAAATTTAAATGTTTTGTTATATTGAACAAAAATGTTTTATGCAATTAATTATATCTTTTATCTCCCTTTTGAAAGCATAAATAAAAAAATTTAATCCATAAAATTGTATTATTGTTCTTAATTAGGCTTTGAGCTCATCCTTATTTGTTGATATTTTTTAGGTACCTTCAGCTCGAGCAAGGAGTAATGGTTAGGATAAGGGTTTGGTATTATTAAGAATTTGGGGTTAAAACCCTATTTATTTAGTTGGACGCTTGTTTGGATGTTATGATTTAATTTTTCTTTGCATTATTTCAATTAGAAGTTTTAGACAATGATATTTATTTTGGTTTATGTATTAAAGTGACATTGAAATTTGAAGACGTTAGTTTATGTATTAAATCAACATTGAAATTTCAAGACAATGGGAATTCTATTTTACTTATCTAAATAGGAATTTGACAATTGGAAAACATTCAATTATGAGAGAATAAAATGTTTGGTATCGTTTCAAACATCAGGCCTTTTGGTTTTAGATAAGGTGTGAAATGACCATTATGTCCTTGGAGCGGGTTTTGGGGACATGATAGAAATCATTATTCTCTTTGTGTTTTCTATTTCTTACAAACATAAGTTTACATTACCATGATGATGTAACAGTACCAATGGTCGCTCTTAGGACTGGAATACTTAGAAAGATGAGACAATCCACATTAGGAGGGTATATGTATACAAATTATGTCAATAAATCCATGGGTCATTTTGTGATAAAGTTTATTAATGAGAACTAAATGCTTTGTTTGTATTAGATGGATGAAAATGTTCGTTCATGATCTGACCAAATATGAAATCAAGTTAACTAAGCACATCAATACGAAAATGAAGCCAAAGTCGTCCCGATACTACTACTTCACATAACTGAATGATGAAGGCCCATCTATAAGCATTATTTACACAAAGGGGTTGGTTTGAGACGAGGCACCCCTATCCCATTCCTCACTCATTGTAGAGATTAACAATATCTCATACTTGTCCTAATAGATTCAGGTAGGGTAACCCAAAAAACAGACCATCATCCTTATATTTACCTTTGTCGGCAATGAATCCATAAATAATCAAACTCGGCATCACAGAGACCATTTGGATTATAATAAGCATAAAAATAAAATACAGCTCTCTGTCCACCTGCCTAGACGTTGGGATTCTTTCTCAAGAGAACACCCGGGGGGGTTCACTATGCTATTCTTCTCCTCATCTTATGATAAAATAATAAGGGTATCCATGATCAATCCCCACAACTTTGGTACAAGGGGATATATATTGTGACGCCCCATTCCGGAATTAGTTGTGACCGTCAACATGAATCACTCGTAGATGTCGGGTAACTAGACACCACTCATAATCGGGCGAGTCTCCTTTACGGGGATCTACCCCGAAAATACCTAACCGAGTCTGACATTTTACGCTATTTTACGAGTCTTATACGAGATAAAAATGGAGTAAAATGGCCATAGGCCGTACATAAATACTCATAAAAATATATCGACTATATAAAAATAGTTAAAGGTTACTACATTACTCTTTACCAAAACATATGTCAATTTAAAGTTTAATACATGTTATACAAAATGAATACGAAAGCCACAATCAAGCTTTCTTCGCCATGACCTCTGAGCAGGCGTCGTCCTCCTGTACTCCTTGTACCTAAATAGTGATCCCTCGATGGTGAGCAAAGCTGAATCTGCGATAATCTCCTCGTGATTCTCCCCACTAAGTGCACATGTCATGGAAAGCAATCACACTCAAAGAAAATACATGATCCTGCTTGAATTTCTGTGCCCGATCAAGCATCTCGAGTCCTTGAAGCTCCCTCACACATGCCTAAGCCCGAATGCGAGCCATACAATTTTCAAAACAAAAGCTTTGTTCACAGAAAACACACTCACAGAGTTTCGAGTAAATATATTAGACTACCCTACGAGGCAAATTCTTTGGATAATTTTTTAAGCAGTCATAGGTCCACCTCAGAGATGGCTTGTTGGACCCTCTACAAGACGATTCTTCGAAAAATCTCCTTGAATTCCTTTACAGCCGTTTTCACTTTTCTTTCAATTTCTTTCATGTCATTGCACTCACACTATCATCTGATTGCCCAGTGCATATGGAATACGTATACCATTTCCACAATTCATGCTAATATGTTTTATGTATATATTAACAAAATTAAATCACACAATTCATGTTATTCAATTCCTGATCAATAACACCAAAATTAGCTCATGGGCTAATTAACAAATCAAAGCAATTCATTTTGAATCACACGAACCTGTAATCGCCTGACAATTCACGTGAGCAGTGAAACCCTCGAATTCGGCCTTTGTTCCGCAGCCCGCCTAATGAGATTTCTTCCTCGGTTGAAAGATTTTAAGGCGAATGCCACAGCCATCCAGGCCTGCAAATCCCCGTCCATAAAATGGCTCTTAGCGAAGAATAAACCCAGTAGGAAAAGATCCCTACATCTTGGAGTTGTCGGTACTCCACAAAATCGGTGCCCAAGCGTAGCCCTTGCGCGTAGAACAACTTTGCTTCTTGCTCAGACCCGAGGCAAATGGAGTCAGCCCAGGAAATCTAGAGAGAAGTCACTCTTTCTCTCTCTAAAAACTAGATCTCCCACTCACTACACGTTTTTGCCACTTTGGAGAAGATGAAGACTATTTTGTCTTATTCATTTAATCTTTTCAATTAATCCCCATTGTGTCCTTTAGTTGATTTTTGACACATGGCTTAATCTAAGCCATTCATCTCCATCTTCTCACTAATCATGCAACATGTGTCACATGGGTACATGTAGTAGGTGACTTTTATCACATCACATTTCTTTCCACCAAGCCCGTCATCTGACACCGACACAGAACACTCGATGCCTCGAAAAACACGAACCCGACCGTCTCGACCCGACGCAAATTCGACGTGGTAGCTAGATTTCGTGAGACGATTCCAACGATGTAGTCCGTTTCGTCATCCGAGATCTAGAAAAATTTCGGATTTTGACCAAAATTATCATTTTACCCTTTTTCAGAAAATTTGAATTTTCTCGGGTTTTACATTTTCCCCTCCTTAAAAGGAATTTTGTCCCGAAATTTTGTACAATCACAACAACTCACATGCATATGCAACATGCACTACACCATGCATGTAAACTAGCCATTTAAGTATTAAACGACTAAACCACGTACCTTCATCCCTAAATAAGAAGGGATAGGTGGCCCTCATCATGTCCTCGTGCTCCCACGTTGACTCCTCCACTCCACGGTGCTGCCATAGCACTCACTAGCTTCTCCCACCTGGGCCTAGCATCACAAAACCTCGATCCCGCCTATCCATAACACGCACACCGTCCCTCCCCTCGGCTGTCCCATCCATGTCAACCTCAATCTCTCCCAATCCACTACATTAGCTGATCTGAAGTGTACCAAGCATGGAGACGTTTAAATACCTCGTGGGTGGACACCTAATACGCTGGCAAAGAGTTTAATTCCGTGACGCCTACGCGCCTACCCTCTCAAGTATCTCAAAGGGTCCAATGAACTCCTACGATAGTCATTACACACAACCCGACCAATTTCCTCCAGCATCACCTTCAAGAAGACGTGATCACCAACCTCGAACTCTAAGGATCGACGCCGTGACATCGACATAGCTCTTCGCTGGCTCGAAATGTGAGAAGACGTGCTTGGTCGTGATCAAGCTCACCTTCCTGAGGTGTCTCTAACTCAAATCGTAGACTTTCAACGATGCAGCCTCTCCCACCTCATTCAACATATCGATGATCTGCATGGCCTCCCATACAATGACTCATATGGTGCAATCTGTATACTCTCCTGGCAACTGTTATTATAGGCGAATTCCATTGAGGGAAAATGCTCTTCCCAGCTACCCTTATGATCCAGGAAGCATGCTCGCAGCATGTCCTCTAACACCTGTATGGTCATCTCTCGACCGACCATCCAGGTGGGTGGAAAGTCAGACTATGGTCACCGTGGTGCCACCAAGCACTGAACACAACAAATCGAGAGCAATGAAAGTCCCTAAGAATCCTCTCAACCGATCAAACGGGAACCACTACTCCATCCTCTATACCAAGACTACCATCCGTGGACGATCCAAATTCTCGGCCGCCTAAGACCACGACTCCACCCCCGATGGACACCATCTCCGCATCCTACCCCGGGACCCAATCACTCCGGGCTTCAATAAAGACTCGTGTAGCCACTAACTCCCCAACGACCCCCGAGAGCCTCGCTCGTGCATCAGAGCCCAAATTTTCCCACAGTCTCAAGCATCCGCCATTCCCGGGAAGCTATACTAGCCAATTCTCCCCGTGACTTTCGACTGAGTGCATCAGCCACCACATTTGCCTTACCAGGGTGGTAATGCAAAGTGAAGTCATAATCCTCTAGGAACTCCGTCCATTTACGTTGCCTCATATTGAGGTCCCGCTGCGTGAAAATATACTTCATACTTTTACGGTCCGGAGTACCTCGAACTACTACATATAAGTAGCTTCGCGCCAAATTCAAGGCGAAGACTACAACCGCTAACTCCATGTCTGGGTAATTGGCCATGATTCTTCAACTGACGGGAACCATAAGCTACTACCCTCCCAGACTGCATCAAAACACATCCCAATCTGGCCCTCGAGGCATCACAATACACTATGTACCCCTATCCCCTGTCCGAGACTATTAAGATAGGAGCTGAAGTAAGCCTCCTCTTCAACTCCTGGAATGCCTCCTCGCATCGGTCATCCCAATCAAACTTGACCTCCTTCCGAGTCAATCTCGTCATAGGTGCCGCTAATCGGGAGAAATCCTCAATGAATCTCCTCAGAAATCACCAATCCTGGCAACCACGTGATCTCTGACCGACGCCCTCTCCTAACCATCACGGCCTCGACCTTCTCAAGGTCTACTAACACACCTGATGCTGACACCACGTGTCCCAAAAATCTCACCTCAGTAAGCCAAAACTCGCACTTACTGAACTCATGATAGCTGATGATCTCAACAACTCAGAAACGATTCTAAGTGATACCATGCTCCCACTGACCGGAGTAAATCAAAAATGTCATCCACAAAGACTACGACAAACTGATCTAGATAAGGTCGAATACCCTAGCGACGAGGTCCATGAATGTCATTACGTGATTTGTCAATCCAAAGGGCATCATTAAACTCAAAGTGTCCATACCGCCATTCTAAACGCTGTCTTAGTGGATATCCGCCTCCCTAACCTCACCGATGGTAACCAGTGCGAAGATCTATCTTGGAATAGACTCGTGCTCCTCTCATCTAGTCAAACAAGTCATCAATCCTCGGAAATTGGTACCGATTCTTGATCGTAACCCTGTTCAACTATCGGTAGTCAATGCACAGTCGAAGGGTCTTATCCTTCTTCTTCGCAAATATAACCGGAGTGCCCCATGGAAGTGCGTTTCGGCCTATCGAACCTCGGCCCGCAGCTCCACTTCGACTCGAGTTCCCGTAACTCAACCGATGTCATTCTATGTGGACATAGATGGCGAAGTACTGTGGTAACTCGACACCGCAAGTCTACAACCCTTTACTGGAGGTGAACCTTGTGAGCTCATCCTAAAAACATCCTCATACTCGCAGACTACTCGAGGTAGATCTAAGTCTGGTCTCACCTCGTCCTCTAGGGTAAGGCTTGCTAGCCAACCCGCCAACTGTCCATGACACCTAGACTCGTACACTGTCTGGGGCAAAATATCATGCTTGTCCCCCTGAAATACAACACGAGTACCGTCCTGCGTGTAGGCGGTAACCCTCCTACACTCACAATCGATGACGACTCTGTAAGCTGTCAGCCAATCCATCCCCAGGATGACGTCAACTCGGCATGTCCACGCACTTTGTGTCCATCGCGGAGTAGAGTCCCCGAGATCTCTAACTCGCAACCACGACATATCATCCCTATCCTCGCCCTAATCCCTAGGGGAGAACTCACATACAAGGGCTCCTCCAAGGCCTCAACCTCGAAGCCCAACTCTATCACAACTGATGCAGCAATGAATAAATGCGACGCACAAGAATCAAATAACACTCTTGCCCATAAGCAAGATAGCAAAAACGTACCTTGTATAATCGGTTCGATCATCGACTCGCCGGTAGGTGTGACGGCGTAGACACGCCGAACTCCCTAACGCCTCGCCAGGCCTCGCCCTCTCGCCTCGCCCATAGTCTCATTTCTTTGTTCCGCTTCAACGAGAGGTGCCTGTGTAGCTCCCTGAGACTGATACTGGCTCCTCTGCCCCATACTAGGGTGTGGAAGAATATACTATATCCTCTCCTGTCCCACCGCTGACCAGACCGCGCCGTCCCAAACCTGATCCCCGTCTCGGGCAACTCTCTCCTCATATGTCCGGCCGCTGGCGGTAACACACTCATTCGCTCAAATTTCGATTGGCAACTCGATCCGCCCCCGCCCGAACGTCACGCTTCCGAACCAACGCGGAACTAGAAGCCCTTCGCTTTTCCTGCAACCGAAGAAGACTGACTCTCCTTCCTCTTGCTACTAACACCCGCATCCCAAGTGCTCCAAGAATCCTCGATCTCTCTCTCTATGGTCAGGGCAATCCCAACCATAGAGTCCATGTCCTGTAGGCGGAGTCCTACAATCCTGCCCCGAATGGACAACTTAGCCCATTCGAATCTCCGACTGGCCACGTTCGCGGGCCAATGAAGTCATTTCAGCAAACGGCTAGTCTGCGAATCTAGCCACATACCCAATACGGCCATAGTCTCCCCTCTCGCTTTAGCCTAGGAACTCCCGAGCCTTCGACGAGCAAAGTCCGAAATACTGGCCATGAAAGATCATGGAACTCTAATGTCATCGCCTAGATCCCTAGAGTCTCGGGCCCCAATTCCACCCACACTTAGGCCTCACCCTAGCCGGAATGCAAATTTAGTCTCGGGATCCCGGTCATATCGTGAGGCAATCTCCATAGCCTCCAATACCTCTCAACCTCGTACAACCAATGGTCTCGCCACTACTCCGGGATCTCCTCCCCCTTTGAATATCGAAGGATGATGTGCCCTAAACCTCTAGAGGTTACTCGGACCTCCTTGGATACCTTCTATACTAGCTCCTCGTGTAATGGCAAAGAATTTCGCAATCCCTACAACCTCACAAGAAAAGCCCTGTCAAATACTAGCGGTGTTTCACACCTCGTGGACGACTTCTGCAATGCCCTTCCTCGACTAGCCATCTACAAATGTCAATGGCAAGTTAAGTTTTAATGCAGTATCTCTAAGGTGTAAACACAACCCCGAGATACTATTCGCATACCGAAAAATTTTATACACTGTGTTCATGCATTCACAAGTAATGGAAGACAATAAGTTCATGTATTAAATCATATGCAACAAAAAAAATTTTATTTTATTTTATAAAATTTTATTTTATAAAATTTTGTTATATATATATATATATATATATATATATATATATATATATATATATATATATATATATATATATATTTTTTTTTTTTTTTTTTTTTTTTTTTGAAAACTCCGTGAACAAAGGCTCGCGAACACCGATTCGGGGCCAAAGGACTCAATACAAGGTCCCCGAGTTAAAATCGTCAGTAATAATGCACACACCCATGGCCCAGCCGCGATCGTGACCGCGCCTTTGTCGTGGCGCCTCGACGGGCGTGACGCGGGCCCCTCCCCGGCCGTGTCGCGCCATGTCTCTACCATGTCGCCACGCGGCGCTGGGCGCTGGCCGTGTCGCAGCCCTCGCCATATTCGCGCCTCGCGCCTTATCGTGGCGCATGCTCGTCAGACAAGAATACTGCTAGCGCACGTGTCGCAACCTCCCTTGTCACGACATACAAAATCAGACGCGAGACATAAGCAATGCCCCATGCCTGTTGGGTCGTGTCACAGCGCCATATCACAGCCCCTGGCACGCCGTGTCTCAACGCCAGGCCTGCCCCTCCTGTCACTATACAAATGATTGTATCGCGACACACCCCGCTAGCCAGGCCGGCGAAGGCTACGCAGCCAGCCCTTTACGCACTAGCCGACCGCGGTCGCGACCTTCCGGGTGTGTCAGCAGGCGCCGGTGCCGTGTCACGGCCTCGGTCGTCATGTCATTGCAGTGTTCATCATACGTGGTCACGATACAATCCCGGGTCAGATCATGACCCACTCTTCAAAAATGGGCAAGAGCTCCAACCATTCTTCTTACACCCTTTCTTTTTCTTTTCTTTTTTTCACTCATTTTTTTCTTCATTTTGTTCCAGCTACTATAAGACCACAAAAAAAATATTGTTTTTTTTCATGTCTTCAATAGAACCAAAAATATTTATTTTAAATTTTTTTTTTCCTGTTTTACACATTGTAAAACCTCAGAAAAAAAATTTCTCCTCAAAACATTTTTTTTTCCTATATGCTATTCACCAAGCACACAAATCACACAACCTCCACAACAATCCATGTTATACACCCAATCACACATAAAACACAATGTATGCAGTGTTCTGATCCTATCCGTGACTGCCTAGGTAATCACATACCTAAACTCCAACATCGAGTCACACCAAGTTATGGTGCTCTCACACTTTAATGACCATGGCCTAAGCCCAAGTCCCTCAAGCCCTAGGTTTTCATTTACCTAAGCTCTACACCCACCAAGCTCCCAAGGTAATTGTTTACCTTAGCTCTGATACCAAACTGTGACGCCCCATTTCCCGGGGGTTAGTTGACAACCCGTCAACCTCGGCCGGTCACTCGCGACGCTCGTAACCCAACACCACTCAGCCGAAAACTCCAAGTGTAGCCTCCTTCACTCAGGAGCTCTTACCCAAAATACACAACCCGTCCCAACATTTTACACTGGCCACACAGAGTCCACATACAGATAAAAATGAGTAAAATGGCCACTTTGGCCCATACATCAATACTCACAAAATATATATCAACTATATAACAATAGTTCAAGAGTTACAACATTACTCTTTACCAAAACATATATCAAAATTTAAAGTTTTAATACATGTTATACAAAATGAATACCAAAGCCACAATCCGTCTTTCTTCTAAAACGCAGCCTCTAGTAAGCGCTGCCCTCCCCACTTCCTCGCACCGAAATATGATCCTCGACAGCAGAGCAGCGCCTAGTAGTGATAATCTCCCATGGTTACTCCCACCTAAGTGCACATGTCATGGCAAAGCCAATCACACTACAAATACATGATCCTACTTGAATGTCTACCTAATCCCATGTCTCGAGTCCTCACCGACTTCACACATGCCTAAGCCAAACGCGAAAGAAAATACAATTTTCAAAACAAAAGCTTTTGTTCCGAAACACACTACCGAAGTTTCGTAAATATATCAACTACCTCCGAGGTGAATTGTCGGATAATTTTTCCGAACAAATATGGGTCCGCTCCGAGATGATCGTTAGATTCACTCTAAGGAAATTCTTCGGAAAATCTTCCTTGAAATTCCTTTTACAACCGTTTTCACTTTTCTTTCAATTTCTTTCATGCCATGCACTCACACCTACTATCTAGGGTGCCCCGGTGCATATAAAATGCATTATGCCATTTCCACACAATTCATGCTAATATGTTTTACATGTATATATTAACAAAATTAAATCACACAATTCATGTTATTCAATTCACAATCAATAACACCAAAATTAGCTCACATGGTCTAATTAACAAATCAAGCACCATTTTGAATCACCCAACCACACAAAATCACACAACACCACGTGAATGCTGAAAACCTCGGCCTAAGACTGCTCATGGCCACACAAGTAGGGATTTCTTCACTCGATTCAAAGATTTTGAGACCGATAACACGGCCATCCAGGCCTCTACAAATCCCCATCCATAAAAATGGCTCTTAGCTAAAGAATAAACCAAGTAGGAAAAGATCCCTACATCTTGGAGTTGTCGAAAGTCCACAAAATTGGTGCCCACACGTAGCCCTTACCGCATAGAACAACTTTGCTTCTTGCTCCGACGAGAACCGACGGTCCGAACATCGGGAAATCTAGAGAGAAGTCACTCTTTCTCTTTCTAAAAACTGGATCTCCCACTCACTACACGTTTTTGCCACTTTGGAGAAGATAAAGACTATTTTGTCTTATTCACTTAATCTTTTCAATTAATCCCCATTGTGTTCTTTAGTTGATTTTTGACACATGGCTTAATCTAAGTCATTCATCTCCATCTTTCTCACTCAATCATGCAACATGTGTCACATAGGTACATTTAAGTAGGTGACTTTGGGTCACACCACATGTCTTCACAAGTTATCATACTCCAAGCACTCGACACCCTGGGCCTTGAAAAAACGTGAAATCTCGACCGTTCTACCTCACACGCTGAGCAAATGTATTTCGCGAGACGATTCCACCCAGTGAAGTCCGTTTTCATTATCCGAGATCTAGAAAAATTTCGGATTTTGATCGAAATTACCATTTTACCTTTTTTCATAAAATTTGAATTTTCCCGGGTTTTACATATATTATACATGGGAAGTGGGCCAGCACGACCATAACGGGCCTAGCCCATTTAGGTAGTGGGCCAAAATGACCCATTTTTATTCAGGCAGTTGACTAGCCCAAATGTGGGCTAAAACTGGATAAAACGGTCATAATATTAAAAAATGCTCAAATATATATTTTCCTAATTTTTCATTCTTCAAATAAAAAATAAAGAATACACAAGTAATTAACAATAATTGGTGATACACAAATAATAATTAATACATAAAATAATGGAGCTTATAATTAAAAAAAGACAACAAACCTGATAATACAAAGCACACTAAATACATTTGCTTTGTGAGGAAATGGAGAAGGTAATTACCATTGATTACGGGGGCCACATAGTTGAGACAGTAATCGCTCAACAATTCTCACTAAATATGAGAATATATTATACAAAAGAATAAAAAATGGAGAAGAACCAACAATGGAAAACAAGGCTCGATTCCATGATTCCAATTTCTATGTTATCCACTACCCCCACAAACTGCACCATCAATCAACATAATCAATACCAATCTCTCACGCCAAACTATTCAGTTCCCTTTCACAACAATCAAGGCAAAGTTTGGCTAACAAGAAAAAAAAACAACAGACTTCCTCAATCGATTTTGGTCTCATATCCTTGAGTTTAGTTTCGAGTATGGTCTTCTTCTCCTCTTGTGGGAACAGTACGTCATCTATACCCTAAACTGAAATACAGTCGTCAGTGTAAATATCGAGGTCAAATCAAGAGAGGAGGGTTGAGGAGTACCTAATTGAAGAATCAAGATGGTCAGAAGAATAGGAGAGGTCAGAGTGGGCGATAGGTGAGAGCGCGTGGGATGAATGTATAAGAAGCTTGTTTCAAATTTGGGATGAGGCTGTGGACCTTAGGTTTAGAAAATATCTCAATTATATATATATATATATATATATATATATATATATATATATATATATATATATATGTGTGTGTGTGTGTGTGTGTGTGTGTGTGTGTGTGTGTGTGTGTGTGTCCTTTTCAAAAAATAATAATAAAAAATATAAAATTCGGTTAATTTGGTCAGTCTCTACTTAGATTTGCTGCTAGCAATCTAGTTGTTTCATTTGTCAACCTCATCTTTGCCCCATGCCCATGTTCATACCCGTTCCCATAGGTTGATTGATACCACCATATCCTCCCATGCCCATGTCTCCTCCCATCCCCATCCCCATACCCGGTCCAGGACTGCCACCCATACCCATGCCTGCTCCAGGAGCACCACCCATTCCCCTACCCATGCCTGCACCAAAACCGCCAACAATACCCATATTCATGCCTGTGGCAGGGCCAGTCCCATGCCCATGCCCATACCCATACCTGTACCCATCATCTAATATGGTGGGGGCCTGAGTGCACTTGCACTAGCACGGCCTGGGTGCACCTGCATCTTCACCTGCATATCGGTGTCAACCATAATGAATGACATTCATTCTTAGTAATGAATGTCTTTCAAACGGATATTCTAACAATTCCCCACATGAATGACATTCATGACCGAAACTTCAAGACTCCAAAAGACTAGGTTATAGATTCAACAGTTGAAACCTACATAGAAGAGGTATGTATCACCCTTTGTCATATGTGTAGATGATGACATATCTCACACAAGAATCTTCCTAACACATTTCAGTTCTCACTTTTATGTCCATTTTGGCCATGAACATGCTACCGTTCCTTTAAGAGTTTAATAGAATCGTGGCCCTATTCAATTCCTTTAAAGCAAATTTTTAATTTCACTCTTACATAGGTGACCTCTGAAATCAAAAGCAACTTATATTACTCTTATTTCACTTTCCATGCACAAAGATCATTAAAAGCATAGCTTAACCTTCCTTTTACTAGCATCACTATTTCATCATAGGAATGGACAGGGAAGATCCCCACAGGGATATGACAAAGTCTTGACAGTTTGGTTGTCCCTTTTGATTAGCATTGGCTGGTTTTCCTCTTTAGGTTAAAATTTTTGTTTAAATCACTATCCAACCAACTCAAAATTAGTTTAAGCAATATGAATAATCTCTTCTCCATCTAAAAGATATGCTAGATTACGAATAAACAACTACACAGCTCTTCCTATTATTCCAAACAATACAACATAATTCCAGGGTAAAGCATGAATTTAGAAAGTTGGATTCATAAAATGTTACACAAAATTGGCCATCTTCTACCTAATTCTACGAAAATTCTTCTACATATATCATGGTCGCCACATGCTTGGAACCATAAATCTTCCCAATATACAATCTATGATTAGATATGAACTACCCAACCATACGCTCAGAACCGATGGCTAAACAAGCCCACCCCGCCACTACGCCAAGGATAGAGCTAGAGTACGCCGTCCCGAATAATAATCCAGGTTTCTATGAAATGGTATAAACCTTACTACTTTGTCAGGTCACGCATCGACGAGGTCGAATCACTGAGTTGAACAAAGGTAATTGACTCGCCCAAGGAGAAGTTTTATTATGAAGATTGAAATAAAATTGATAGAAAAGTATGACAACCAAGATGGGAAATGCGTAGAGACTCACTTTCTGCTCAAATTGATGTTCAAACACACGTATCATCATTGTCGCCAAGTATTGCCAAGCATCAAGGTGTCTTGAACAATCCCAGATCTTCACCGTTTTATCATTCCCACCTGATAAAGGTGAACTTGGTTCCATGGAACTACAAGCTACAAAGTTACTTACACACATACAGAAGCAGTATGGCCTCCCAAAGTGTAATCCAAATGCAACCTCCTTCCATTTTGATTTAGAGTTTTTGCAGCGCTGAAGCACCGTTTTTTATCTCGATGATCCTTTCGTGCTTTTAAGGAACTTTTTTGACCGAAAGGAAGAACAAGTTCTGATCCGTTATCGATCACATCTACAACACCATCACCGCTAGCCACAACACATATTTTGCCTGATTTCTCCAACATATCAGCTTCAGGAACTGCTATTGCATGAACTGCACCCACCATTCTATAAAAAGGCCTTCAACACCTTCCATTCATCCGCCCCACATTCCCTCTCTTCATCAAGCTCATCTTTTTTCGCACTTGTCCACATGGGATTGCATCTCTGGCACCTCGCCTTCAATTTCCATCTCCATCTGGGTTATTAGTCAAATACAAAAAAAAATTATTTCCCTTCTAAACTGCAGCTCTAATAAAACCTAGATTTGTGTGGTCGACCACCCGCCGGATTTTAAGTCTTTCCTTTAATGGATCCGGGGTGTGCAAATTTCTCTTCCAGCCTTGGCTACTTTTCCAAATGTTTCACCACCGCTTGTCCGAACAACATAGTTAACATTTTGTATGCCGCCAAGATCTCCTAGAGAGGTGGACAAATGGCCTATCCGTAGCCTAAATGCAAGCCAAGATCCAAATAATTTCTTACTGCTATTTTTTTGTATTGCTTGCAGTCGTTAAATCATAGCAAGAGATTCTTAATCAACTGAAGTTTCTTGACGCTATTTAAGCCTCTACAAGCAATACACAATGGATGAAGTATGACAATCTCCTGCTCGTTAGATCGCGACATATGAACTTTCTAAGTGGTGCATGATGAAAATAAGAAAGAAAAAGGTCATAGGAGGGCAAATAAGCATCAGCATCTGCAATTGTCATTTTTACAAAACCCATATCAACAGAGAGAAATTAAGCATTCTTTTTCATATTCATATCCTTTAATCAGTTTTGAATCCTAGTTCATCTTGTACATTTCCAATTGTTTACTTTTAAGATGATTTTTTCTTACACAAATACTATTGGGTGTTACTCTTATGAGATATATATATATATATATATATATATATATATATATATATATATATATATATATATATATATATATATATATATATCTATTAATTTTTTACTGCTCGATAGTTGTCCATCGTATACTGAATATAAGTTGGTATTGATACTATGGGTCCATTTATTATATCGTTATAGCGCATAAAACTATTCAAAAACTATTAAAAATGAACGAATGCCATAGATTGTTGAATCTACATCGTAATCGAAAAGTAAGACTCTAAGGAAAACTACTATTGCACTATAAATGTTTAAAAACATTTTATTTCTATAAATTACTAATGATCACCGTGCATCAAGAATTTAGATTTTATCTCTGCAAAGTATAAAGTCCCCACGGGAATAACCACATTCCTAGTAACCTTACCAGTATAAAGAATCATGATAAGTAGACTCTTAATCTAAATCACATCTCATTTGGAAAAAAAAAGAAAAGAAAAATAAGACTATTTTCTAAACATATCATCTTATGACTACCCCATAAAAAGCCATAAAGCAGATACAAAACACAAGAAACATACTAAACTACTCAATCAAATCCACAAAATTTCATACGTGCATCCATCCATCCAAAATTCATTTATGGGCCGTAGTCCACTAACAATGCTAATCTCAAAGACCGATAGTAGTTTTCACATCGAAATTCAACCAAACAAGAGGATAAATTCAAACATCATGTAGCTCATACAAATTCATAGTTCATCACGTAGTAATCCAACAAGTTGATGTACTCTCCTTCTTCCCTAAATCCAATCACTTTGAAATATAATAAGGGTTGAATCTATGAAGACCAATCAGACAGGATGTTGGAAGATGTGTTACACATAACAACAGATATCTCAACCATAAAATGCACCCTAAATTCCATCAACCAAATCCAATACATTAGAAATGGCTTGCCTATCAGTTCCAAAATCCAAAGAAGTGTCATTAAGAGTAGAAAAACTGAAATTGATGACCATGATGATATACTACCCATAATACAAGCAACATAATACATCCATATGAGACAAAACAGTAAAGAGTGATACCACAAGTTAACAACTCCACAATTGAAATACAAAATAAGCTTGCAGCCTAAGCACACATTCCTAAAAGGCAAACAAAATAATGAATAACATAGGCATGCTTGGAATATGTGGTAAAAAGTTGCTTCATTCACAAAATCCTGCCTCATTTACATCATGCTTTTTTTTTAATGTGTAAAAAGCAATATATATACAAGAATCATGTTCATCATATAATATAGAAGTTCCGTATTCTACCATATGTATTAGGGTTTCCATAGATAAATGTCAGGTTCACAAATGTGCCTATTTGCATAATGGTGACTTTAACACAAGGTAACTTTTCCGATATGACCTATAAATCACCCTGGTGATTAACAGAGTCTCTTGCTATGATTTAACAGTCTACAAGCAATACAGAAAGTAGCAAGTAAGATAACAGGCTGATAACATTTTGTATGCCAACCTACAATGGCATCAATGATTGTGAATGAAACCACCAATGAGGTAGCAAAAAAAACAATAATAATAGAGGGAGAGAGAAAGAGAAATTTGTACAAGCATTTTATCAAATAGGTTAAGAGCAATTAGCTTAACTTACCTCAATTGTCCACAATACAACCAAGGTAGCTCCCTATTCAAACTGCACCTGAATGATGGGAGACATAATTCAAGTGTTAGTCATGATAACGTTTTGAGCACGTCAAATTGAACATTTTACTACCTATTTCTTTTCTGTTAAACCATTTGTCAAACATGTGACATGCATACAGAAACGTTAACCACAAATTTAGAATTCTAATTAACCGCGAACTCATTCAACATTTACATTAGATTTTGCAAGAAAATAATGCTAGCGTTACTAATGAGCAGAGCTAAAGAAAAAAAAACTCGTATGAAGCCAAAGCTAGGGTTACTAATGAGGAACAGTTATGCGAAAGCAAAGCCAGAGATTACCTCCACAATAGAAGTCGAGGTCAAAGCTTCTGATTTCTCTTCGACTCTTCATCAGCCGGGGATTGTCGATCTCTATCTTTCTCAAGATGAAAGGCCAAAATGATTATCGTGGAGGGTGAGAGAGATCCCGGTACAAGGGAGAGAAATCGTGAGGAGAGAGATCTAAGCAGGAAAGAATGTAAATTGAGAGATATCGTGCAAAAATGAGAGAGGGGAAAGACTGGGGTGGTAATAATCACGAGCCATATGGTAGCATCACTCAAGCCGCTTATAATTAGTTATCTATAGCAAAGAATCTAAGGTTGCCGCACAATCAAGCCAATGTAGAGCAGGGGGTTTACTTTTTATGTAGCTAAAGGAACGTATATAGTAGTGGCTAATTAATTTTTCTGGCTAAAAGATTGATAAAAATTTTCTTTAGTTGCATCAATTCAATAAACACGGCTATATTAATTTTTAGTAAGAAATTATAATAACCTCTACTAAAATCATGTTACTACACCTCATAGTTCTTATAGTGAGTATTCTACTTGAGAAACACTTTCTCCTTTATTCTTGGATAGATGAAGTGTTACATCAACTAGTGTTCTGGTAATTCCACAATTGTCTTTATCAAACTTTCCAAGAATGTTATCAACATAATGTGATTGACTTAGAATGAGTCCATCTGATGTTCTTATGAATTTTATTCCCAAAATAACATCAGCAAGTCTTATGTCTTTCATGTCAAACCTAGAATTCAATATGTTCTTGGTAGATGTAATCATCTTATCACTGACATATCCATGTTATTTACGTACAATCATACAATGAAATATCCGTGTTCCACTTCTTTGACATAGACATACTTGTCACATTCATTGATTTTGAATCCATGTGACATCATAACGTTGTCAAATTTCTCATGTCATTGTTTCGGTGTTTGTTTTAATTCATACAAGGATTTCACTAATTTATAGACTTTCTTTCCTTATCTTGGAGTTGAAAAACCCTCATATTGCTCCATGTAGATTTCTTCATCTAATTATCCATTTAGAAAGACCGTTTTTACATCCATTTAATGTATTTCAAGATTTCTTAGTGCAGCAATTGCAAGCACTATCCTATGGAGCGACTGGCCACAGAGAATATGTGTCAAAGTAATCAATGCCTTCACTTGTTTCAGAGCCTTAACACAAGTCTTGTTTTGTATTTGTCAATTGATCCATCTACTTTTCTTTTCCTTTTGAAAACCCACTTGGAACTTAAAGGTGTACAACCTAGTGGAAGATCCACTAGTTCCCAAGTATGGTTATACAGTATGGAATCAATTTCACTCTTAATAGTCTTTTTCCACATGAGACCCTCTATAGAGTTCGCTGCCTCCTTGAAAGTATGAGGTTCCCCTTCAAGCATATACGTCAGAAAATCTAGACCAAAAGATTTTTCTATCCTTTCTCATTTGTTGCATCTAAGTTCTACCTCATCATCTTGATCTTGACTATTTTCATTAATAGTCTCAAGCACTTGTTTCGATGAGCTTAGCTCTTTTTTGGATTTACATGGAAACACATCTTCAAATAATGATGCATTCCTCGATTACATTATCGTGTTCTTGTGAATATATGTGATATTCGATTCATGGACAAGAAATCGATAAGTAGTACTAATATGTGCATAACCATTGAAAATGTAATCAACAGCTTTAGGTCCTATTTTCACATTTTTAGGTAGAGGAACTGCCATTTTGGCCAAACATCCCCACACTCGTAAGTATTTATAGGATAGTTGTTGTCCTCTCTATAACTCATATGGAGTCTTCTCTGCTTTCTTTTTAGGTGCCTTGTTCAAAAGGTAATTAGTAGACAAAATGACTTCTCCCCACATGTTTTGTGGTAGAGCAGAACTTATCAAGATTGCATTCATCATTTCCTATAGAATGTGATTCTTTCGCTCAGTCACTCCATTGGATTGAGGTGAATAAGGTGTTGTGGTTTCATTTATAATCCCATGTTGAGCACAAATATCAACAAATGATTATTCATACTCACCACCTCAATCATTTCTTAGCACTTTAATTCTTGTTGCCGATTCCCAAATTTCGCTTTGTGTTAACAAATTTCTCTATCACCTCATCCTTACTTCGAGGCACACATAATGCGATACGGTACTATCATCAACGGCAGTAATAAAGTATTTATTACCACCTCATTCAGATAAATTTCAAATCACAAATATCACTATGGATCAAGTCAAGAGGTTCAGTGTGTCTTTCAACACTTTGAAAAGATGACTTGGTCGGTTTTGCCTCAACACAAGTTTCACACTTATGCTTTTCATCAATTTGGAAAGTTGGTATATGATTTAAGTTTTTTAATCTACATAAAGTATCATAATTAACATGTCTTAATCTACCATGCCATAGATTAGAAGACTCAAGAATATAAGTAGAAGTACTAGTTTTATTCATATCTAACTTAATGACAGTCATTACATTAAGTTTCCATAGACCACTGCTCATATACCTTTTCCCGACATACATTCTACTCTTCGATAAAATAAATTTGTCTAACTCAAACACCATCCGAAATCCATAACTGTTCAACAGTGAACTAAACACCAAGTTCTTGCAAATTTCGGGTACATACAAGATGTTTGTCAGAGTCACTTCCTTCCCAAAAGGCTTCAAAACTACTTTTCCTTGGCCCTTGATTTCAAAGGTGGCCGAGTTCCCCATGAACACCTTGTCCCTAGTCTCAATTAGGTCAAAGGTGGAGAACATCTTCTTGTCCCAGCATACATGGCGTGTAAGACTAGTATCAATCCACCATTCCTTAGGATTCGATCCCACTAGGTTCACTTCAAATATCACAGCCGTGAGGTCAATGTCAAACACATCTTTAGTGATATTATCAACCACATTAGCCTCCTTAGGCTTGTTTCTTTATGGCAGCCTGCAGTCCGCCAACTTTTGACCTTGCTTCCCATAGTTTAAGCATTTTCCTTGAAATTTTTGCTTCTTTGAGATCCCTCATTTGGGTCCCAACTTAGTGTCTTTCCCTTTGTTGTTGACTTTCTTGAATTTGTAACTTTGACCATGTTCCATAAAGTTAGCCTTGGCCTTGCTAAAGTTGTGTACCAATTTATTTTCTGATCCTTTATTGTCTTATTCAATGCGAAGTTTGATAATTTGATCTTCAACACTCATTTCTTTTCATTTATGCTAGAGGTAATTCTTGAAATCTTTCCAAGCAGTGGGCATTTTCTCAATAATAGCTGCCATTTGAAAAGTTTCGCTTAATATCATTCCCTCAGCATGTATCTCATGCAAGATCACTTGAAGCTCTTAGACTTGACTAGCCACAGTCTTGGAATCCATCATCTTGAAATCAATGAATCGACCCACAAAAAATTTCTCGGCCACTTCATCCTCAGTTTTATATTTTTGGTTAAGAGATTCCCAGAGCTCTTTTGTTGTTTTCTTATTAGTGTAAACGTTGTGCAGAGAATCAGCTAATCCATTCATGATGTAATTCCAAAATAGGAAGTCAAAATGTTTACAAGCATCTATAGCACTGATGACATGGATATCACGCTCATCTTCTTTGAGCTTTGGAGCATCTTCAGTTCAGAAACTCTCAAGATTTAGAGTGGTACTTCCAGAGAATAACATATTTAACGCTACTGCTTGGAAATTTAGTCCATTGAATCCTCTCCCGGCTTCTCTCATTTAGAGACGTAAATGTATAAATAATGGGCATCATTGGCACTTGGGCCATAGTGGGGTTTGCTCTCTTAGACAGATTCAGCACAATCATAGTTGCTGTGGTCAAATGCCATTTTTCTACAAAATCTAACTTCTCTATAAAGTCCAATTTCTCAAAGGCAATTGACATAAGTTATAAGAAAATTATTTTAATAACTTAATATAAACTAAGCATATAGCCTACTAGTAGAACATTTCCCTCTTGAATGCTAGGCCATGGGTTCATACTCTTTCCTTGTAATTTTTGCAAGGAATTATTTTTTTTTCTCATCAACCAACAAACCACATAGTCTATTTGATTTTTCTTTTCTCGAACGAATTTTGGTACAAAATTTTTTTTTTTCCTTAAAAAAAATACAAAATAAAAGTTACCCAAACCATGTTCAAGAACATCTTTTTACCGTTCTCATGGGTTCAAACCCCTTCCTTGTAATTTTTGTAACGTTTTTTTTTTCTTTTGTACAAAATCAGGTTTTGTTCTTAAAAGAAAAAGATTTTTCCTTCCCAAATAGAAACATTGATTTTTTTTTTTTTCTTTCCTTTTTCTTTGTTCAAACCAAAAGGCTTCCTTTTCTCCCTTTCCAACATTTTTTTTTTGGAAAAGATTTTTTTTTTTTTTTTGTTGAACAGAAAATTATTATTCCTTTTATTTTTTTCGGAACAATTAAGAAGATATATATTTTTCACCTTAAATAAACCAAGTCAAAGATTTCATTTCTAGATTAACTAAGTAATTTTTTTTTCTTTCAAGTACACAGGAAAAAGAAATGTTTGCTTTCAAAAGAAATTTCTCTGGATCTTTTCCAAGAAAAAGTAATTTTTTTCTTTCAAATACACAAGAAAAAGAAATGTTTGCTTTCTAAAAGAAATTTCTCTCGAGTCCAAGATTTTTCCCTTAATTCATTTGCCCTTTTTTTTTTTTTTTTTTACAATAAAAGCAATATAGAAAAATCAAATAAAAAGAAAGGGTTTTTTTTTCCTTTTCTTCTATGGACTCGTGGTCCTTCTCTATTCGTTCATCGTTTCCAACCAACCAATCTTGCTCGTTCAAAGTATATATTTTTTCATTATTTTTTTTTTCTCCCTTCATCTTACAAGGATCTGTTTTAAGACCGTAAACCACAACTCTTCTTTAGACTGAAAAGCTTGAGACAAATAAGACCATATACCTGCAAAATCGTACTCAAAGCACCGTTAATAAACCAAGGGAAAGAAAATCGGACTATTGAAGAATACCGATGAGAGAAGCCGAGTCTTGTGGGGAGTCACAATCTCCTTAAAACATATTCGTCGTCTCCTCTAGTGCTTGGAGATTATTGGATCAATGTCTGTCTCCTATAAAACGACGTACCAGTAGCACGACAACACCTTGATACTACTCCGACAAACTGAGACTGTCTTCGTACCTATCATCGACAACACTCAAACACAAACTTGCTTTTCCTTAGACCTTCACACACAGAGACTGAAAAATTCTATTTGAACAGGAGCGGTGTCTCTCATAATATAGAAAACCAAAGACCCTTAGTCTTCAACCGTTGTTCACAATTAAAGCAGATGCTCACCTAGATGAATGGTTGCTCTATCTCTATCAGCACTCCTACTTCTAGAGACATACTAGTATTCCTTATTGTTTCTACTTCTTCCTCATTAATCATCATCCTTATAACCATTTTACCATACCATTCTTCAGAATCTCTACCACAACGATCACCTTCAGGACCATATGAGTCCCCATTTCTACCATACCGGTCACCATTCTCTTTCTCTCCCATAACCATTTCGATCTTCATCTTTTCCATATCGGCCTTCATATCGATCACCATCATAATGATCACCATATCCACCGTAACTAGAATTTGAACTGGGCCTATACATACCACCTGCTGAGCCTGTGTCGCGAAACCTGATTGCAAAAACAAAAAATAAATAAAACAAACCATAAATCTCATATATAGGTAATCTCCATCATTTTAGTTTTTCTTAATTTTTGTTACTCCTTGTTGTCAATCTAAGATGGATTTGAGACAAATTTATAAACCCAGTACGCATATGAAAACTAAATGTTTGCTCACAACATGATGAACAAGAAATAGTAAATATTTACACATGAACAAGAAATTTATCAACTCACCAGTTTTTATTTTATTTTTCTTTTATTTTCTTATGTTTTTGTCACTGACTTGTTACATCATGTGGTTGTTCTCGTTGGTTTATCAATTGGTTTTTGTGATGATGATTCAGACTACAGCGTTGTTTCGATCAAACAGAGAAGTCACATCAAATTCCCGTTCATCAGTATGCTTCATCATACCTAAAATCTTAGGTATTATAGGCATATTAGGATTATCACTTGTGTAGGCCTTAAGCCGTTTCTTCTTGCTATAAACCTGAACTGTGTAAGAAGAAACTTGTAAGTTTTTTAACTGGTTGTAAACCATCCATCAACTTGTAAAAAACTTATGACTTAGATCTCCCAAAATGCCTAAATCATGTCTACGTTGGTTGGAATCAAAATGCCATATAAAATAAAATATAGCTCAAAATACACATTCCTCGAATTTTCTTAAAAGCCAAAGACACAATCTTTTCACTTGGCATTATTAAAGTGAAAAATGGTTGTATCTTTAAGAATAGTAGAATACACATTCCTCGAATTTTCTTAAAAGCCAAAGAGACAATCTATTCACTTGGCATTATTAAATTAAAAAATGGTTTACAACCAGGACGACAATAACACGGTGCATGGAATTATTTAGAACCAACCTTCCATTTTCAATCCAAATAGAGAGAAGGACATATCCTGACCTCACCCATCTCCATGATCATTGTCTCCAACGACTTCTTCAGGAGCCCATATATTCCACTTCTTTAGACGTTTCAGCAAAACCAAGGCCAATTCCCCCTCTTTCACCTTCCTACATCGTTAAAGCTCCCATGGCTGAGTCTCCCGCCAAGGCGCTTCGCCGGATTCTTGATTCTCCCGGGGTTCACCTGGGCCCTGCCTGTTTCGATGCTCTCAGTGCGAAGCTTGTGGAAAGAGCTGGATTCGACTACTGTTTTACTAGCGGTATGTGACAATGTGTGTTGTATTTGGTGGATGTTTCAGTGGTTTCATAACGTGGGTTGTTTTACTAGCGGTATGTGACAATGTGTGTTGTATTCGGTGGATGTTTCAGTGGTTTCATAATGTGGGTTGTTTTACTGATTTCGCGATATGCGTATTGCTTGATTGGTTAGTATGTATGTGCATTTTACTTGCTTTGGTGGATTTCACAACTGGGTATTGCTTAATTGGATTCCGTGTGTGTTTATCTGGTTTGTTTCAGTGGTTTCATGTTATGGATCTTATTGGATTTCGTTAATTTTTGGGGTCTGTGAATGTGGAGCATGATTTTGGGGAAATCCATTTGATGCATATATTGATGAAGAAAATGCACATTGTAGTAGAATTGATGATAGAGGAAGGAGAAGCATTTAGGAAATTAGGACAGTAAATGAGCCAGTGCTGCACTATTATCCACCTCAGATGCCATGCCAGTGTCTGTTGAATGTTGGCAGGGTTAAGCATTGCAAGAGTATTCGTGGCCAGATGGGGAAGAAAACGCCTTCTAAATTCCTGTTTGTATTTTTCTTTGTAAAAAAAAATGTGCGATTTTTGATTAAATGACTCAAACCCACTTAAATCTGACCCTTCAACAGTTTCTTAGCTTGATTTTGACAAATATCTTGTTTTCGTAAAATAACAATTTCTTTTAAGGGATAATATAAATACATGAAATAGAGAAGGACATTTTTGTCAGAAATGGGTTATTTTTCAAGAAGAAATATGGGAGAGATTAGATTCAAAGTTTTTGTATGTTAAGGTTTCAATTTTTGTTTCCACTAATAAACAAGGATCCTAATCATGGTTGGGTCCTTCAGGCCCGCCTATGGTTTTTTCACCACAGCTATATATCACTAAGTAATCCAAGGATTCCTTGTGGGATGAACTGAATCTGATATTCAGCCCTCTTCCACACATCTTGGTGCTCACCCTACCTCTAGGTTACGACAATGACGCCATAATCCAGGCAGGGATCATTGTTTCACATTCTAAAATCACTTCTTGATTTCATGCCTAGAACATATAATGTGAATTTGGTTTATTCTGATTACAAATGTTTCTATCTTGCATGGTTCAAATATACTGCCTGGTTTAAGGGCCAAACAGAGTTGGAGATGATTGTTTTCCTGGTTTCTTTTTAATAAGTTGATTGTTTTTTATTTTATAGCATTGGGATTTCATTTTTTTTTTCAGATACATTTTACCGGTAGTATATGTTTGTTGTGTGACTATGATTGTTCCTTATCATGATCCCAAAACACAAAAACAAAAGTCAATGGATCAATATTTTAGTTTGAATTTATCTCTTTTAAAGTCTTGGTTTGATTTTTATTATTACTAATACATTTTTGGATAACCCTATAGAATAACATGTCTTAAATACTAGAATTGATTTTAAGATGAGCTAGCATATGTTATTAGAACTGTTTGAGAAGGACTTTGAACTTCACAAATTTTATTTTGTTGGGAACTATTGTTCAAAGGCGTTCTTGTTGAGTAGTTTAATCAGATGGGACAATTTTATAAATTACGTTTCTTGCTTAATGAAAATTTTTGGCTTTCTTATAAAAAAATATTTATGTTTTGTGCTTTCATTAGGGTTTTCAATATCGGCTGCTAGATTGGGCTTGCCAGATGTGGGTCTCATTTCCTTTGGAGAAATGATGACTGGCGGCGACGATCATCCGTCGTGTCAATTCCCATAATTAAGCGATAGATAATGGCTATGGGAATGCAATGAATGTTAAGAGAACTATCGAGATGCTATTCGAAATGGGCTATGGATCTTTTGAAGATCGAAGTTGATATCAATGAGAAAATTTTGATATTCATCACTTGTCTTTCAGACAAACGTGCCTTCATCTTTTCTCATTTATTGCTCAACTCGCCTCCCTCTCTCTTTCTCTCTCACACACAATCACACTGATCAAGTTTGTGGCTGCTTAGTTTTTACTCATGATTAATGTGGAGTTCTGCATTGGTAATCATATTTCTTATATTAGTTTAGGAATTGGTTTACTAATGTAAAAATGTTATACCAATTCAAGTATGGTCAGAGGGATGCGCATGCTCTAGAGTTTGATTTAACGAAGACCTTGTCTAAGATCAATGCCTAGTGTGGATATTTAGAGGTTTATTAATCATATAATAAAAATGTTAATCATATATATATGGAATTGAAGACTGTGGAAGGTCTTGCTTCTGCATCACCAGCAGAGAATTCTTTGAAATCAAGGCAACAAATAGGAATGCGGGTTCTTAGACCAAAATCACATAGAGAAATAGACATGCTCTTATAGCCTTAAACTTTGAGAAAGAAGATAAGGAAAAGCTATTTAACAAGCACACGATACTGATAAGAGGGAATAGATTGTGTATCTTGGAGCTGGTGGGTAATAGAAGTAGGAGGCTTCTGAGAGCCATAGATTTTTTATTATTTTCTCATTACTAAAAGAAACAAACATATGCAAAACTTTTGTCTTTTGACAAGTATAATATATACATACATGGTTTTCGAACTCGTCAAACTTTAGCCTTATGATATGATGTTATATCAAGGTGTCCCCAAAAGCTTGTGGTCATACACGCTGCAGGAAAGTGGCAGCCTGTGATGAAGCAAGGATGCGCATAAAGCAAATATTGATGCTCAGAAGAGAGTGGCTCGACATTGTTATCGTGAAGACAACCGACCCGTCGTGCAATATCTTTGAGGAATCACTCGAGATCACAAAGCTTTTTGCCGATGTTGAGTTGCATGTCCTCATTGATGCACTTGCTTCAAGAGAAGAGATGAAGGCCTTCTGTGAGATTGCTCCTTCTGTTCCAAAAATGGTACATTTCTTTTGTTTCTTTCCTTAGATTTAATACCAAGTGTTGACCAATAAAAGTCTTGTAAAGAATCTATATATATACACATACACATATATTTATATTTATGCCCCTGAAAATTTGCATTTTGCTAGTTGAGATATTTGTACAAGAAGTCTCATTTGTTAAAGAATCTAATAATATTCCTCGGTAGTCAGGTATTTTGCTTGTCACTTGTAAAATATTGTGTATTTTCCTTAATGCTTGCGTCTTTGTATATGTTTTCATTTGTATCAGCACTAAATTTTGATTGCTTATATTTTATGCATTTATTTTCCATTTTCCCAAATGTCATTTCTTTATAGGAGGACAAATTTTCCAGCATTTCACTGAATAAGGCATATTCTTCATTTTCTAATGGTAAGCTCAACGATTTAACATTCTGTCTAATACTTTGTCCAGTATTTACATGGGAACTTTGGCAATTCAGACTAGTAACTCAAAGTTCTTCGGTTCTTCCTATGTTTAACTTTGTTTGCTTTTACTTTAATCAATCTTACTTTAAAAAATCTTCCATTAACCCAAAGTTCTTACTATGTTTAACTCTGTTAGCTTTTACTTTTCAGTCTTCCATTTACTTGTGCATACGGATACAATTGATATGTGGTTGGCAACATGGAAAGTGTTAAGCCATATTATTACACTGGACTGGACTGATTTTAATGGTAGTTGTTATTGCCAAAGATCTTGGAATTTTATAAACTGGTTGGCAACTTTTTAGTTGATAAATCTATCATAGACAAAAGCTGAGGACTAGAGAATTGCTGAGAAAGCTCTCTTATCTGTAGGCTAATCTGCTTGAAGGAGGGGGGAAAACACCAATACTCAATCCCACTGAACTTGAGGATGTTGGATTTAAAATTGCTGCTTATCCACTCTCCTTGATGGGGGTATCTATTCGAGCAATGCAGGTCAGATATCTTCATTTGGTTTTCCCTTCATTCCTTTTTTTTTTGTCCGAAATACTTGGTCAATGTCATTGATGCAGCACAAACATTTGACTACAGAATTTAATCTTCATAACAACAAATCTGAGCTTTAAATGTGAACTTAAACATGATCCATCATGTTTAAACACCTGAAGAAAATAAGATATATGGTTTTCTTTTGTTATTACTGCACATCATTGAGAATTATGAATCCTATACTTGATTGCTATGCTACAAGAATTTTTGTTTTAATGTACTTGGATTTGAAAATTGTGTTATTTCTACCATTTTAAACTAAGAAACAAAGGGTATAATTTTTGAAGAAGAGATTATGCTGAGTATGAGAACTTAAATGATAAGGAGGGGCAATAAAAAGAAAAGTAGAAGAAAATTGTTAAAATGTAGTTAAATTGCTTATAGATTATAGTACTGTAGTTCCAGGTTGAATATAACTAACAACGTTAGAAGAGAATTATGAATGTCTCTTTAATTTAGTTAAACCATACTCATGTATTAAGAATTTAATACTTTTAGTTAATTAATTACCTTTACTGAACTATTTTAGAATGCATTAACAGCCATTAAAGGTGGACAAATCCCTTCTCATGGAAGCATACCAACTTTTGAGGAAATTAAGGAAATTGTAGGTTTCAATTCTTATTATGAAGAAGAAAAGCGCTATGCAACCAACACTGATCAGGTGTCTTTACAGAACGGTGAGTTAAGTTATAAATTTTGTTACTTTGTTTTGATAGACTTCTAATTTGACAAAGATGTTCTTTTGAAAGTTTGCTTAGAAAGCAAGCATTTTGTAACATAGTTGTAAACATTGTTGAAATGATCTGAATTGAGGTCAGAATATAACTTGGTCAGTTTTTCATGATTCTAGAAGAACTCCCAAGTTTCTTTCTTTAAAATTGACTGAAATTGCAACACCCCAAACCAATGTTAGGGTTAAAATTGTAATTTATAATATAATAACAATAATTCATAAATTAAATTAACTTATTAAGGGTGAAAGTCATTCCGCATATAAAACCCTAAGTATAAATTAGAATTTTGTACCTTTTGTATTCATAAAAACCTATTATACAAAAATTAGAGAGATCAAAAGATTGTAGAGGAGTGGAACGGAAGATTTGAAAGTGAAGGTATAGAATCGACGATTTAAAAGTTTAAGGTTTAACGATCAGCTTTTCGTCTAAGGTTTTATTCTTTAGATCATTATTTTTATTCATTAATAAGTTTCAAACAATTTAAAGTGTATATTTAGAGTTTCCTGCATAATATGTCTAAATGATTTTGATACGAATATGAAATGTGATAGAAATTCTAAATGTTTTGCTATATTGAACTAAAATGTTTTAAGTGAAGTTGATTATATATTAGACTCCCTTTTGTGCCATAATTAAAAATATTTAATCCATAAAACTAAATTATTATTCTTAATTTGGCTTTGATCTCATCCTTATTTGTTGACATTTTTCAGGTACCTTCAAGTTAGGCAAGGAGTGATAATTAGATGAGGATTGTATTGGTTATGAATTTGGGGTTAAACTTATTTATTTAAAGGTTGGACGCTTGTTTGATCATCGATGTTATGATTCAATTTTTCTTTGCATTATTTCATTTGATATTGGAATTTGAAGACTTTGGTTTTAGAAATAAATTGACATTGAAATTTGAAGAATATGGGAATTCTATTTTATCGTCTAAATAGGAATTTAATGATTAGAAACATTCAATTATGAGAGAAGAAAATGTTTGGTATCTTTTCACACTTCAGGCCTTTTGGTTTTAGATAAGGTGTGAAATAACCGTCATGTCCTTGGATCGGATTTTGGGATATGCATACAAATTATGTCAATAAATCCATGGACCATTTTGTGATAAACAATGTTTATTAATGAGAACTTTATCCCCTGTTTGTATAAGATGGATGAAAGTGTTCGTTCAATTCAATCCAACCAAACATGAAATCAAGTTAACCAAAGGCACACATCAACACAACAAAGCCAAAAGTCAATCATCCAAATTTCTACTACTTACATTAATCGGGTCGATGAAGGCCTGGCGGTGGGTATGATCGGCACCCTATCCCATTCCTCACTCATTGTAGGGATTAACAATATCTCATACCCGTCCTATTAGGGTCAGGGTCAGGTTGGGTAACCAAAAATACAGAAATGTCATCCCTATATTTACCTTTGTCGAATAGGAAATATATAAACATCATCAAGACTACCTTAATACATCAAAACACAGCATCTAGACTTGACCTTTTTTATTCTAATAAGCATAATTAATAAGAATGAATTAAATGTGATTTATTATTGTTCAGTAAGTAATCAAACATACTCAACAGGAAATATACAAAAACATCATCAAGAGTACTAATACATCAAAACACAACATCCAGACCATTTGGATTCAAATAAGCAGAAGAATGAATTAAATCTGATTTATTATTGTTCAGTAAGTAATCAAAACATACTTTAATATTCCACAAAAGTCACCAAAAAAAAGACAAATGTATCCAAAAAAAACCACCTATGAAAAAGGCTTATCTTAGATTGTTACACATTCACAACAATGACTCTTGAATCACAAAAAGGGAATTATGCAATATAACCAACAGTAAGAAGAAGGAACCTTTTAAATTGACTGAATAACCATACATGATGGGCACATATACGCCGGCGCCACCTCTCCTTAGAACCAATTACTGAAACAAAATGCAGCTCTCTTTGTCTGTCTGGCTGCCTGCCGTTGGGATTCTTTCTCAAGAGAACACCCAAGAAAAGGGGTTCACCATACCCGGTTCAGGAAAACCACCCATAGCCATACCCATACCCATGCCTGCTCCTGGAGCACCACCTATTCCCATATCCATATCCATGCCTGCACTGGGATACCAACCATACCCAGTCATGCCTGCAGGCGGGCCAGTATGCCATGCCCTGCCAGACCCATGTTTGGTTGGTGGGGCCTGAGTGCACCACCAACCACGGCCAATTCAGAGCCGGATCATTGCCTTGCCCATTGTGGTAGTAGAATCGTGGGCTGTGGCTGGGATTGAGTTCTTCCATCCTCTTTTCTTTCCGATTAATGGCATCAAAATCAATTCCAATATCTGCCAACGGATTAGTTTTAGCTACATATTGGGAGATGTCAATTTAGTCTCTGGGACAAAGTAGATATAAAATTACTAAAAGCTTCACATGGGGTAATCAGAGTTGCAACACACGTCCAGATATATTCAATTGATGATCACTCTGCTCCAGTGTCGACCGACCGCTGACTTAGGTTCAAACTTGTCCTTGGATGTTTGTGAGGAATTATAGCAAGTGAACCTGTTGAGGGCAGATTCCCACTTGACTGTGAGAATCACTGAACTGAGCGGTCCAGCTTGCCCATTTAGTGATTGAAAAGGAGAGTGTGAAGGTGAGGGGGGGCTTGAAAATGAGACTCTGAAGACATTGGAGCCTGAAAAGGAAACTGTGAAGGTGGTGGAGTTTGCCACAGATGTGGTAGAAAATTTACCTGGTTCATAACAGCAGATCCAAATGGGATTGCCACAGATGTGGGTGCAAACCCAACATTTGCAAGGACATCAGCCTCAGTTGATGTGGTTGCAGGTTCAGATGGCACAAGAGCCAATTAATTTGAAGAAAATGAATCGGACAGTAGAGAGCCAAGTAAGTCCATTTTGGACTGATTGAAGTAGCTAAGGGCAACTGTTCAAAAAGAAGATAAAGACTCTAAATTTCCATTTGTCCTATGTTTATCACAACGGGTGAAAGAGTAATCCTATCCATTCTATAATAATTCAGAAACCATTTTCCTAGAAATACATTTAGTAACACTAAATTTTCCAATCCAAAATACATCATGTTTAATATGAAACATGTAGTCATTCCAATGGAGAAATAGAAAAATAACTGAATCATAAAACTTGTTTTTCATCAGTAACAAAAACACCTGCTTAACAGTCCAAAAACTCTAGACAGTCGTCAGCCAATACGTAATTTAGAGTTCGTAGCAACGGTAAGGCCATGAAAACATTTTGGAAAGGTATTGGCATATTGCAAATGAACTGTTCTTGCATGACCTAACTAATAGTGGCAATTTATATCGAGAAAAGAGATGTGACAGGAAATATAAAAATGCTACAGCGGTAATCAACCTACGCATCAGCGAGCCAAAAATATAAGCTAATTAAAAATTAATGCAAAAATAAATGAGTGACTGGGGGCTACTAAATACAATTCCTGGCATTGAAGGAACATAAAGCAAGCAAGCACAAAAACACAGAGGGACTGGATTCTTACTCAGAGAGCAAATCTCAGCACCACTCACAAAAGAATGGCATTGTTGAAAGAAGAGGAGACGTCTAACAGTCTGACCCCTCTTCTCTTGTCGTACCAACTCCTCTTAGTACTTTTTGTGTCCTATTAAGACTATGCATGATCTTTTAATTTTTTTACATTCTGATTCAAATCTGCACCTTAAAATTTATAAATTTCATTTTTGGAAGTATTCTCATGACCTGCTGAATATTGAATTTATGACATTAGCCTTCTTAGGCTTGAAATAATCTGATAGGGTTTGAAAAATGGGCTCATGGGCTCTTAACAAGCCCCCGAAGAGGCATGTCCATTGAAGCATTCAGGCCTTTTTGACGCCAGCCCAGGATGAAGGCTCAATCCGCTCCTGACCCGAAGATTAGATTATGGGTAATCGAGAAAGCCCATGTTGCGCAAATCAGACAAATCCATAGATAAGGAAATGAATAATCCCCGATAATATATTATCAATAAGAGATTTAACTAAATCTTACAGGTTAGGAAGAGTAAGATAATTCACAATATTACAGCTCATCAAAGCGGGATCCTGATAAAGGGAAATAATTCCAAATATTTTTCTATATCCATAATCAAATCAGATATCAAGAAAATATCGGTCAATGGGGAAAGATCCTAATCTTATCCATTGGTGAAACATCTACTATAAATACAAAGGCAACCCCATCGATTGAAAGGTACACAAATATCATCACATTAGCCCTCTGAAGGACAGCTGCTGTCTGGGAAGAGCCGGGCTTGGCATCGGAGCGACCGAGGCGAAGCCCTTGCCGACCCCATTCTTTCTCGACTTGCGGGGAGGGAGTACCACGTCCGGGCTGCGGGACCCGGTAACTGCGGCGTCTGCCGGCCCCGACGATCCGGGGAGCACAGACCAGCCGAGTCCGGTCGGCCCGAAGCGACCCTACCGCGCTCGATTTCGATTCAGGTTGAAAAAGCATCATCGGTTGCGCGTGCGGTAGAGCGGCGGTTCCTTTACAAATATCGCGATTTCTGATTCGCGGTGGAATCGGCGAACCTGGTAAGACGACGCCAATCCGCCAGGATGCGGGGATCGGCCAGGCGATGCGGGGACCAGTAGACCTCAC
Source organism: Tetrastigma voinierianum (assembly GCA_016808115.1). Classification (NCBI taxonomy): domain Eukaryota; kingdom Viridiplantae; phylum Streptophyta; class Magnoliopsida; order Vitales; family Vitaceae; genus Tetrastigma; species Tetrastigma voinierianum. The sequence continues at coordinate 1,522,774 of JAEQBH010000149.1, forward strand.
GGCACATTGGAAGCAATGTGAGCCGACCACGAACAAAGGTGGGCGTACCTCACCAACCAGCGCGATAAGGAGAATTAAGAACAACTCACCGAGACGGATCCTAGCATCCACGGGATGACAAACACAGGTCTGGCTTTCATCCTCGTGAGAGGGCGGCTAGTCTTGACATTCTGGCGGCGGCTTGATGGGGGAGTCCTAGCCCAGAGACTAGGGGCACGGACCCGCAATTGGCCTGGAGAGGAGGGGAACAGCGAAACAACACTCGGAGGCAATGTCGGGAGCGAAGAACTACGCCACCCTCGATGAGGGAGCGGGAGAACTATCATGGGAGACGAGAGGTTCAAGAGCCTCCAGTAAGAGCTCAGTCTTGTGAAGGAAGTGGTAAGAGGGCCAGCGCTCGATCTTATGGACACCTTGGTACAACAAAGGCTGAATCACCCTTCACGGTAGGGGTGCTTCACTTCCCTCTTCTGACCAAAATTCGAGGATGCCACAAGTGGAAGCATTGATGGTGTCAAGGATCAATCGATCATCTCAACACTTACAAACCAAATGGAGATGCATGGGTGTCAGATGGTCTGATGCGAGCTTTTGCTATCACATTAAAAGGCCCAGCCCTGGCCTGGTTTAATAGGCTTCCACCGTCATCAATCTCCTCATTCAGAGAGCTATCCATTGCATTCGTCTCACTTCATTGGGGCAGGGCGTATAAGCTAAGTTATCATCTGTTGACCATCAGCGAGCTAAATGGCTGAGGTCTTATGTCAGAGATTCAATCTTTAGGAGTCTCTAAAGGTAGATATACCCTGACGGAAGTTCGCTATCTTTTGCATTCACATTGTTGGCTTGAAATTTCGGTCGAAGACTTGATGTTTCCATCTCCAAAAATCCCCTGACAAGCATGGCTGAGGTGCTATAAGCGAAAGAAGTATAATAGGTGAAGAAGCTCTCATATCAGAAGAAGACTCATCCACTCATAAAGCGAGACCAGATTGGCGGCGAGGCGAAGCCCCCGAAAAGACAAAGCGGCGAAAGGTCTCAAGAAGGATGAGAACGGTCCCGAAGGCGTGGGAACCTGGTCTTATGGGCCGCGCGGCCTCGAAAAACGATAGCGTTATTCACCTCGGTTCACCCATACCCGACCGCTCGATGTCGCGAGTCGCCGCCAGTACCGCAGCGATTCAGGTGTGTCCGAATGATGGAGACCCGCCCACGAGACAACTCCGGTATTGCAGGTTCCGCCCAGGGACTACGGGCACATGACATTGCTACAGCTTAAGGAAATAGAGTACTTGTGCGGCGCGGTACCGCTTCATATCCTAGTCAGTCTGAATCAAGCTCGAAAGCCGGCCCAGGCTCGACCCAACCCACCACCTCGTAGACGACTTCGGCCCACCAACAACCCCAGGAAATCCATGTGATCTCGGGAGGATTCGCATGAGGAGAATCCGATTCGGCCGGAAGGCCGTTTAAACGCGGCATCAGTCCCGTGAGATAAGCGGAAATAAGCGGTGTCCAGCGCGCGGCGCCGACACATCCATCACATTCTCGACTCGAATCGGGGATGCCAACACCCCCATGGCGGCCCATTGGTAGTTGTGGCGATTTAACTGGCGACAAGCAGGTTCGCCGGTGCAGTTGACGCGGAAGTTGGTGACATCATCTTCGGCGTCGACTTTGATAAGATGGGCATCAAAGGGGAGGGTGAACCCGTCAACACACATACCATGGGGTTCTGGAAAAGGTATTACCTTTGGGCTCGTACAACTAAAAGTACTCACCTTGGGAGATGCGCGACGGCCGACGACGACGAGATTCCCCTCATGTAGACGCCCCATCTAACATAATATGTTGTTAGAGTGAATATCTCAATGCAATAAAAGCCACCCCTCTTGCATACCACTTGTTGATCAATTTTCCTCTGAGTAGGGTAGGAATGGTTGAGGAGGATCAAGCAGGTGAGCCGGGAGGGAGTCAAGCACCACACATGAAGGCCGTCAGCCAGGCTTAAGCGGTCGACAACATATGCATGGACGGCTGGACTGATGCCGCGACAAGGTGCTCACCAGACTGAGCCCTCAAAGAACTAGAATGGAGTATCATTGGATGAGACCCCAGAACATCGCCTGTGGCTCCAAGCATGAGAGAAGACACAAAAGCCTCCTCACATTTTTGAGCGACGAGGCGTCTTGCATGTGGAAGCGGAGCGGACATAGGAGGAATTGACCCTCCCAGGTAATCACTCATGGCGGGGCGATGACCCATTCTTCAAACCAAATCTGACCAAAGAGCCGCGAAGACAAAGCCATCAGCGGGAGGTGATAAACTCATCTAGTAAAGGCGATCGAGGTGGGTATCGATGGTTAATGTGGTACCTTCAGCAAAGCCGCCGAAATTGGCAAGCCATGTCGACTTTCTTGGCATCATGACGTGCCAAGGGCGGTTTTCCTTTCTAGAGATGACCTCTCGTGATGCCCTGGTAAGCCATGATCTCATAGTTTTATGGACCTTCTCCGACTAAACGGATCGATTATGGACCAGACGACGAAAAGGCCTCGTTAGTCACGGTAGCGGGGAACCTGTTATCGTGTGATCTTGTTTGGGCTGAGCGGAAGCGACCTATCGGAATTTGGTGAACGGATGTTCGATGCTTAGGAATCGACCTGTTATGGAGATTGACACATAGATGACATCTTTAATCAAAAATCCACGCTGTAAGGCTCCTGTAAGCTCATATATGAAAGCATTCCTAATCACGAAATTACAACCTTCTTGGCTTGAATCGGCCAGTGTGCCTTGGGGTATGTTTGGAGAATTCACCGGGGTTTTCCATAATTTAACAAGTGACAATCGCAGAATAATAGCCCATGCTGTTTATTGTCGCCATGAGGTATAAAGAAGTCAACAATCTGACGGAAGAGTTGTTGCTAGCCTATTAGTATCTGGGGCAAGTGATAAATGCAGACCCTTTCTTGATCTAAAGAAAGGCCTTTTCGGTGGATCCAATGCGAAGAAGCATTCTCGGCAGTGAACATATTTGAGCTCCGCTCCCCATTCTAGTGAGTGCAAATGAAGGGGAGCTCCTAATCTATACTTAATTTGTGTGGGACTTCTCAGACCGGGTTGTCTCATCAGAGACAAAGAGCGAGTCGACTTGATTTACTATTGCGATAGAACTCACGAGAGGAGCGGAGGTATGAGATGGAGAAATTAATTTTGGCATTAGTAGTGGCTGGAGCTCTGCCCTTACTTCCCGGGCTCATACCATAGAAGTTCTAACGGAATGCCCAGATGAAGCAAGTGTTGCATAAACCAGAGACCTCAGGAAGGCTGATGAAGTGGGCCGTGAGGTGAGTGGGTTCGACTGTCATGCCCAATGCAGTGATAAAAGCTGGATCTGTGAGCTTGATCAACAGATTCCTCGTGGACACCCGCTGGGCGCTCCAGCGATGATGACCTCATGAACTCTGCGTGGATGGAGCCTCGGGATGCCACAGGGAGGCGGAGCGGGGTCTAATCCGACCTCTCCGAAGGAATAGACCGTGATCGCACTCGGTCGGATTAGAGCCTCGACCAGGCGGGGCCAAAGTGTGAGGCCGTCTGCGAACCTCAGCCTGCGCCCCATTCACTTTGAAGTTGACCGATAGAGTGTGACTCCCGGTGGTAGTAAGACAAATGGAGAGACACCTCTGAGGCCCAAAAGTGGAAGGATGATCCTATACCTCAAAGGTACAAGATTTATTGAAAAAAATTACGTCTTGGTTCGAGTCGGACATGTCTGACAGGAGAGCTCTGTTGACGCCTTGGCAAAAAGTTAGCGGCAGCCTTACGGGGAAGACCTCGGTAAAATTGACACACCGTAGAATACACAGCGAGAAACCCTGCATAGATCTGCGTGACGTGGGAGTTTGCCGGTCGGGTCGGAGGCCCAGGTTGGATGGACCTCATTGGATGTATAATGAGCGGACTTCTGCAGACGACCGAAAAAGCGACCAAAATGGGGGCGAGGAATGAGCCCAGTTACTAATCATGGGAAGCTTATCGCGACGAGGTTTCTTCACACCATCCATAAATGCGTCGTGGGGGGAAAGACAAGATACGTGCTAAGGGAAGTACAGAAAGGTATGTCTGAAATCATATCGGGCTCGGGCATTAGCGGGAAGACTGGCAAGAGCGGGGATACTACTGGCCCACAATACTCGAGCATGGCCAGGCTGAGTGGGGAAATACAAGATACGCGAGAACATGCAGATCTCACGCCTCCCATGGAGGCATGACATCGATCCATGACCTTCGGCTTTCCATGATGGGGTTTGGACATCTTGGGACCTCTGCCATTGGGAAGAGACGATAAGAGAGTCATCATCATCGCCGATTGGATTACTTCACCAGTGGGCTAAAGCAAGAACCTTTGGCCTGATATATTTGGAATATCACGTGGTGCGTGTGGTGAGCCATCGTATCAAGGTTGAGTATCCCGAGAGCCGGTATCCCGGACAAGCGAAAAACAATGTGACAACGCGAGTTCAAGATTTACGTGCGAGCTCGAATTAATTATTCTCGTGTCGACACATCCATGATCTAATGAGGTCGGTAAAAGTCACCATCAGAAACCTTAAGGTCGCTTTGAAGACCAAATTGGAAGATCTAAAGGGAAAGTGGGTAGAATACCTCCCCAGGGGTGCTATGGGCCTCTGAGGGACAACGAGAGTCCAGCTGGCAGGAAACCCCATTCGCCACAGCCTTTGGCAGCTGAAGTAGTAGCCCCCAATAGGTCGGATTAAAGTCCACGAAAGGACGAGTTAGCAAAGGGAGTGGAACCACCGATAGTGAGGCTCCAGTGCAAATTTGGATCTCACAGATGGCAGAGCGGGGTTCTAGGCGTCGAGATCAAAAGGAAGACGGCGAGCCCTACAGCAAAAAGTCGAACCCGAGAGCTAAATGTAGGGTGATTTTGTCTTAAAGAGCTCTGCCATCAGGGAAGAATCCGGCACATGGAAAAGCGGAGCTGACTTGGAGGCCCCTACATCCTTGTCTCCCGGTCGTCGGACCCGGGCAATTACGAGCTCCAAAAGCAGAGGAGGGAAAATTTTCACCGAGAAGCATGCATGGAATCTGAACATCATGGCGTTTTGATGAGCATGGGTTTGTAAATCTTAAATGAGATTGATTTTTCGGATGGCGAGTTGGCGTTCTTTGGTTATTTTGTTGGGCGGCTCAGACATGTACTCAGATTACGCTACCTTGAGAAAGAGAGAAAGTTCATAGTCATAAAGAAAAAGTCTCTCTTTATTCAATCGGAGTTACATTCAATTATAATCGGTGGTGTCATCGATTACATCTTGAAACACCATGATCTGACGATTTCGAAAAAAAAAAAAAAAAAGAAAAAGGAAAGAGGTGGGGAAAAGAGAGGAGAAGAAAGAAAAAAAAGGGTTGGGGAAAAGTTTGGTAGCGAAAGAGAGGGAGGAATCGGATGTGGAAGAAAAGAAGAAATAAAAAGGGGAGAATGAGATGTGGAAGAAAAGAGAAAGGAAGGAAAGAGAGAGAATGAAAGGAGAAGGAGAAAGGCGAAAGGAGAGGGAAGAAGAAGAACATAAAATGAAAGCTACAAGGAAATGTCTTAGCCCTCCCCCGAACACATTCCTAGCCCACGAAGCTAGGGAATAATATAGACTCTATAAAGAAAGGGGAGACTAAGGAAAAACACAACTCCTGAGCGAGTCCAACAAAGCGAACGGAATCTTAGTGGATTTGTGAAGAGCGATCAAACTTGACACTTCATCTTGCATAGATTTCGATTCACGCACCGAGAGAAGAGCGAATATCCAAAGTATAAACTCCATAACGACGCCATTTATAAGAGGGCGAAAGCTTTCGGGTCGCCTGGCGTTCAAATTCTCCATACAAATCAACATTAAGCGCTCGCGCCTTTCAGAAAAATCGAGTCGAATAGCGCCGCATAGCGACTCCCACTTTGATAAGTTCGTCTACTCTACCGATTACGCAACTAGAGTCGGTCGACAGGTGCGGATCGCGTGAGGCCTTCGCGCCGGAGCCCGATGGCTAGCTGACGAGTTAGTCTGCGCGCGGCCGCGCGACTGAGGTCGGATGACTCAAGGTTGGATCGCCAATAAGGCCTTGCTTGGGAATGTTAGCTCACTTTGAGGTGTCTGCGCACATGGGCGTGTGACTAGGTCGGATCATTTCGGTGGATCGCCTGAGGCCTCAACCTTGCCGGAAGCCAATTAGCTCACTTTGACCGGGGTTCGTTGCTGCCACGAGGGCCCCGCGCGACCTAGGGTCGGATCGGCTCGAATTTGGATCGCGAGCATAAAGACCTCAGCCGCGAAAGGCAGAGTGGCTGCTTTGGCGTACACTGCGCACAGGTCATCTGACCATAAAGTCGAGATCCTTTCGTATTTATGTGTACAAAATGAGGCCTCGGCGCAGGAGCCCGATGGCTAAAGCTGATAGTTGTCACACTGGATCATGCGACCTATGACTCACCTCAGCTCAGATGTCGGCCATGAGGCCTCGGCGCCCAGAGAGCAGCCCGGCCTCGGTTGGCGACCCTCGACTATTCTACTCGGGCGTTTGGCACAAAAGTCTGTTTTAGCCCGAGCGAGTAGCCATGAAATCATAGAAGCCAGTTCGAATAGCTCAACTTTTTCAGCTCTACATGTCAAACTATCAACTGGATATTCCAAGTTGGTAGTCACGACCAGGTGATCTAGATCATGAAGAATAAGCGTGAAGTGCACCTGACTAAAGGCAAGTGATGAAATAAAAAATGAATATTCATTAAGAAAAAGGCTACATATGTCTATCTGCTTGAGAAAGATTAGCATACATCGGAAGAGGGTGAGCCTGGGTAGGGGTGTCGGGTTCCTCCAGAAGGATCTGCGAAGGAACTCCTCGCCTCCCTCTGTCGCTATGGAGGTCGAGTTGAAATCCTAGAAACTGGATAGCGTTAGCGACCTTCCTGTGACGAGCCACCCGGCCAGTCTTGGCTTGGTCCTGGTCTCACTGGCAATCCGAGCAGAGTTGTTCTTTGATGAGGATCCCCAGCGACCGCGGCATCTTGATGAGGCGTTCCGGTGGGTGCGACCTTGGTGTGTGCGACGAGGCCGATCCCGGCGGTCAAGTGGCACCCGATGCCGCCTTGATTCTTATTACGACTCAGAAGCTGCGCCAGGATGTGAAGCTCATCCTAACCATATGAAGTTCGCGGTAGACTGAAGCTGCGGTAGTCTAGCCTCACAGTAAAGTCATTTTGTGCGACCCATAAATCATCGAACCTCCGAAGCTCACCTTGGTCGCTCTATTTGTTTGAGCCTCATCTTCCCTATTGCGAAACACGGGCAAAAGTGTATCTTCAAATCATATTTGAGCTTATACTATCTCCACCGGTCATACGTTACTTTGACCCGCGGCTCGACCGCTGGATGTGGGGAAGCCACCTCGCCTTGTAAGCCGGGCCGCTTTGGCATGACTTTCGTTTAGTTTGGCCTTTTTGGCCCCGAGCCAGTGAATGAGTAGCCACTGCACCTAACATAGAATCAACATCGATGCAAGTTAGACACTCAACTCAAATGGAATCGAATGCGACGAGGTGGCAGAACTGGGCGATCACGGAGAGATAGGGCCCAGCCTCATCGACGGGCGGCGCCTTTCGACCCTCTTGAGATCGAATCCATAGAATGGGCTGACTGCGCCTGCAGTCGGCATTAAACAAGAGTCGATCTCGCGTTTCGATTCGGATCTTTCAGCCCCCTCCCGAGCTCTGTGCTTCGAGAAGGTGACTAACACTCTTCGTTGGCGGATTCAGGCGGTAATGGGCATGGCCTTAGCGGCTGCTCAACGGCCCACCAAGGGACATGCCTTGCCCATGACATACCGAAGCATTGCGAACTCAAAACTATGGAAACCCTCAGCTGGGCGTTGCGCCTTCCGCTTCGGACTGGTAGACGGAGAAGATAAAGGGCTTTAATTTGACTTTGACCAAAAGTAGGCTGATCTTTCTCATGAGTCCGGGTTTTTTTGTTTCACGCTGCAGGGGCACCCTTGGGGGTGTCTCATTGCTTGATGATTTCTCCCTTAGTGGGTTTAGTAGCGGAGGGCCCAATGGGAGAAACTTTCATGGTGGAAGGCGAGGCCTGGCAGTGTCAGAAGGCGGACCTCGAGCTTGAAGGGCCGGAATATCCGACTTGATCGGCTCCATGTATGGGGACGAGAGGACACTCAACCAACGCCGGCCTTCCTTGACGTTATCTTTAAGCGGCGAGATCAGGAATCAAAAGCACACGAGAGCATGAAGGCCGGTCGCGGTCGGAAATACTTGATGACCTCCCACGCAGAGTTATACCAAAAATAGAAACGAACACTCACGAAGATTCTAGGGGTGGTCTATGTGGGTGCCAGTGTCGTCCTTGTCGAAGGGTCATATTGAGTCTGACCACTAACAAAGTAAGCGTCCCTTCCACATCCTGTGGGAAGGAAGATGGAAATCATGGGGGCGTGTCGCGCCTAGAAAAATGGGGAAGCCCTCGACGGTCTCCTTAGGCTAAAGATAAAGGAGCAAAGCTATTTAAGGACAACTGAGCCTCATCCTAAAACCAATGATAATAAATACTGACCATTGGGGCGCGAGTTGAGAAGAGACCAGGAGACATTGAAGTCTTTGCAAAACCCTTTTATGAAGGGGATGCGGAGGAGCGAGCCATTATCGAGGCCGCTGAGGCTTTACCATCTTGACACGGAAACCACATAAAATTCAACGTCGAGGTTTCGAGCCTTGAAAGGTAGGTAATGTCTAGCGAAGGTGGCCCCATGAGGCCAGGCCTTGCTGGGCCCACGGTTAACATCGCTGACGAGCGGATCTTAGGTAATTGACCCTCCAGGGATATTTAATCGGGTCTGCTCTCCTTACCCTTGTCCGAGAGAAAAAGGCCCCTTACTGAAGCGTCTCGAGATTAACCCAGCCGACGGTTAGAAACATAGCAGGTCAATCCCTGCTCTGCTGTAAGGAGGTCATAGCTAATGCGCGAGGGAAAGCTGACGGACCGCGGTGAAAATAAATAATGAAACGAATTTGGTCAGCAACTAGCGCCGTTGTACGGTCGAGCAAAGAGATGAGAACGCGTGGGGTCTAGGGAATAAAATGGAAGAGGCTATCTCAAGGGAAAGCGCCAAAGAAAAAGACTCTACCACAAGGTAAAGAGCCAGAACTAAGGAAAATGAAATGCGAATTCAGGAAGCGAGAAGAGGTCGCGGGATCAGAGGCACGACGGAGGAGTGCAACGAAGAAATAGAAGGAAATTGAAAGGAGTAGAATGGCGAAAACCAGAGTCATCATTATCAGCGAGGCGTGTAGTGATGAAGCCTTAACCCTGACCCGGAAACGGACACATAAGAAGTTGCATCAGATGCGAGAGCGTTGATACTTTGCCCATGCGCCGGCTGCACAGAGTGGGGGCAACATATAGAGTTTGAAAAATGGGCTCGCAGGCCCACTCGCTAAACCCCAAAGGAGAGGCATGCCTATTGAAGCATTTAGGCCTTTTTGGCGCTGACCCGGGATAGAGAGGCTAAATCGCTCGACCCCGAAGGTGATTTTGAGTAATCAAAACCGTGTTTTGCCAAATCAGAAGCCAAATCCATAGATAAAGGAAATAGAATAATCCCCGATAATATATTATCCGACAAATATAACTAAATCTTACGGTTAAGGAAAGTAAGATAATTCACAATAATATAGCTCATCAAGCAGGATCCCACGGTAAGGGAAATAATTCCAAATAGAGCTACACTTTCTATCCATAATAAATCTGATATCAGAAAAATGTCGATGGGGAAAAGAATCTAATCACCGTCAAGCGATGAAACATCTACTATAAATGCAAAGGCCACCCCATCGGTGAAAGATTGGTAAACATACGCATCACGGTCGCGCTGGCGGTCATCTTTATATCGGGGAAAGCGGCAGGCATCGAAACGACCCGCAGGCCCGAAGCCCTTGCGGAAACCATTCTTTTCTCATTTTTCGAAGAGTACCGTCCGGGCACACGGACCAGCATGCGGCAATCCTACTTTTTCCGGCCAGGGCGATCCGAGCACAACGGGGCCGGCGAGCGACGGTCAGGAGTCGGAGCCAGCTGACCTACCGCGCTCCGGCCCGATTCAGGGTTGGCATCATCATCAATACTAAAAATTTTGATATTGGTGGATTTTTTAAAGGAAGCAATGGAAAGAACAGATTCTAAGACCTTTTCTATAAGGTTCTGACTTCCTAACAATAAGATAACAATTTTCTATGGAAAAAAAATGTTTCTAATTATCTTCAAAACGCCACAGAATAAACTATAGAGTGTATAACTATCATAAATTTATACTAACAATTGCAAACAAATTGTTTTGGAGTCAAGAAGCTGCACCCTCTTGGAAAACGAAAAACCTCTACAAATTCTAGTGTAGAAATGAGGCCGGCGTGGATCAGGTGTCGAATCGACTTCGCGTGCGTGGGAGGAGATGTAGAAGGACCAAATGACACTTGTTGGCAGGTAAGACTAGCGGCTGTTTGGGTGGAAAGATGTTTTTTGAGAGGCCGAAGTGGTGGGGTTTCCATATATTCTATCGAGAAGATGGATTAACCAAGCATTAAGTTGGCAAAATCTTGATCCATGTTATTTAGGTACCAAAAATACATACCTCATCATGAACATGACTTTGGATATCGGCCTCTGACTTCTTCATAACTAGGAGGACGTGAGATTTGTTCATAAAATTTTCGTTCAAGCCTCACAATACAGTAAATAGAAGTATGCAAAGCACTAGGTTGAATAGCTTAAGTTCCATTTCCAACGCAGTTATGAAACAGAGCCTCAGAAAGTATCATATGAAGCATCGAAGGTGTGAATTAATCCACGAGATATTACCTTCCATGCGTGCAATAAATAAATATGTGATACCGAGTTTTAATTGAAGCTATTTGTATTCAACCTGAATTTTTAAAATTAGGCTAAAGACTGTCATAGGCATCAGGGGTTGTGAATCGCCGAATGTTACCTTCCGTACTGGGATGTATGGTTGGGCACCACCTCTGCTTGTTAAGGAAAAGGTTGAGTTAACTACGTCAGATCAAAATTCAGTGAGTAACAGCACATCCTACTTCTAATATAAAAATATATAAAGAACATATAGCTTCATGAACAAGAATAAAATTTTGCAACTATGTGTATTTGTTGCCTTTGGTAATCTAACCTCAGGAAGATCTGATGTGTTTTTATCTGCGTCGGCGGCGGGCCGATCCTCTCCTTAGATGATTAAGTCAAGCAAGAGGGAAGAAGAAGAAAGTTCCCACAATTGGAATTGCATACCTTTTCATCATGGGGTCCTCCTGATTTATAGAGTGTGGTTCATGAATCCCTCTCCCTTTTTCTCCGGAAAGAATTTCCTTTTCTTAGGAACAAAATCTCTCTTTCCTTATCAAAGACTAATTTTTCATATGTGATTGATCTTAGTAAAGGGATTGGAAACTAGGAAATTAGTGGATAAATACCTTTTGTGTATTTCCCACCTTTATCCATTCATCCATAGCAAACTTACGTTAAGCAGGAGCATGGCCGACTAGGGGACTTGAAGGAATTCTAGACGAGCTACCTTGAGGCTGGCCTTTGGGAGGATACTCTGACTTTCATAGATGGGCCTCCTGATTCCCTGTCTAGGTAGTGCCTACCAATTTTAATAAGGAAGGTGGGCTTGGAGCGGCTTAAATATGGGCCGAGCCAGGACCATGGATTCTTGATGAGACCCTTGGGGCCCATTGAGTAGTGGGTTTAAAATTCATAGTACTCACAATGCCCCCTTTTTTCCCGGTTGGAATTTTGTGCTTTTCTAGTTGGGGAAAATACCATAATATTAAATGCTGAATATGGAGAGTTGAATGTAAGGAGGTGGTGCTCTTATGGGTTCAAAGCGAGTGGGAAATGCACGCTTCCCAAGATATATACTATAACGTCCCAAATAGTCTTCTTGTTTTATTATTTTTCTTGTATAGTATTTTTATGCTGCATTATTTTTTTCTTTTTTTATTATTTTTATTTGTTATGTTATTGGTTTTAGGTGATAGATATGATAAGTGAAGTGTAATTAGAAAAAAGTACAAGGACTAAAATGAAAAATGAAAAGCCAAAATGAGATAGCCAAACAAGGCCTTGTAATGGATAGAGGATAATACCAAAAAAGTGGTCTTAGAATGGGGTATTTTTCACGTTTTGGAAAAGGAGAGAGCTAGGGTCATGGGTTCTTGAAGAGCCATTGTTGGTGATTGTTTCTCAAATTGTTTCAAAGTTTTTTCAAGAAAGAAAGAAAAGGAAGTGATTGGAAGGTTTTAAGAAGAAAGCAAGGTATGGCTTCTCCCTTTTGATTGTTAGGAGTCCTAACTTATTTTCGTTTTTGTGCTTAGGGAGAACCTAACTCTTCCATCTTTGTGTAATTTGTTCTTGAATTGGAGTTGTATTGCTTTGGATTGTTTTTGTTTGGCTTGTAAGGTCTTAAAGACGAAGTGTAAAGAGATGTATAGGTTTTGAAGAATTCTTTGTCAAGTTTTTTTTCTAAAACCCATGTTTTTGTTTTGGCCATAACTTGGCAATTAGTCATCCAAATTGAGTGATTCAAGTTGGAAAGAACCCTAAAAGGTAAACCTACAAAATTATAGAAGGTACAAGAAGAAATCCTGACCCTAAGTCCCCTGTTTTTTAGATTGAAGTGAAAATACGGGTGAGTTGTTGGGTTATCCTATGTTTTGGTATAGTTTTGGTGTTTTGGCCAAAGTTAAGTTGTAATTATCCAAATGAGATGATTCCAATTTCTACTGAAAATAGACTCATAGAGCTATTATTTTCTTGAAAGAAGTTTGGGTAAAATATGGTTCATTTGTTCCCCGAAAATTTTGCAAGTGTGAAGGTGTATTGGGTAGAAATCAACCTAACGAAACCCAACAGTGTGATTTTCTTTGTTTGTTCTCTGATTGTGACATATTTGTGATGGATTAGGAGCTGTTGATGATAAAACTTGAGAAAAAATCGGGATTCAAAGAATAGGAGACAAGAATCAACAACTCTTTTGGTTGGTTCTTTACATTTCTCTTCTTGTTTCGGTGTTGTGTTTATTTTGTCATCAAACCTGAAGTGTTGATATAAAATCTGCATGTGTGCTTCTGGTTTGAACCATAAATAAATTGGTTTGGGTGTTGGTTAATCGATCTCAAGTGGATTAACATGAAAAAGGGAAGACAATGTATGTTAATGCATGAATTATGTGTAGTCAAATGTGTATTAGTGTGTATGGTTTGGTTTTGGTGCAAAACTACTGCATGTATGTGATTAAATTATGTTTTCAAATTTGTTAAAGGTTTGGTGTAATTGAAATAGTGCGTAAAACTCATGTGTTAAGTGAGTTAAAATGAATAAAAAGTGATTGGATTATGGCCAAATGCCAGATAGTGTTTCTATAAGATTATGTGTAACTTTGGTAATGCGAGAATTAATGACTTGGAATAAATTGGTTTAAAATGGGTTATCGGATAGTTAACATAGTGTTAAAGTAGGCATATTGGTTGTAAAATGCTTTATTGTGGAATTCTTGTGAATATAATCCGACCCAACTTTTACTATGATACGATTATTAATGCCGCCAAGAATGTTGCTTAGTCATATTCGAGTTGGATAGATTGGTATACCAGCCAAGGATAAATGTGTAATCACTGCGAATGATATGTTTTTATATTGACACTCTGGGTCGTAGCCCGGTGGGACGGTATCGATGAATGCGCACAAAAAATGTAATGTAAAACTAACCGGTCAAGTAGCCAACGAGGACATTACTAGGATTATTAAAAGTGTTAAACCCATTAGCGGCCCTAAGCGGGATCGTGTCGGTGATTCCGTTATCCTCTACACCGAAAATTTATGTTAGATTCTTTTCAAGGACAAATTATTAATAAACTTGTGAATTATGTTGTGACCAAAATACTAGTATATACGAGCATGAAAGATGTGAATTATCGTGTTTTTATATGCGAGATAAAATGAATGAATATTAAACTAGTATAAAATGTTTTATATATATATATATATATATATTGCATGATCACATGAGCAGTATGCTGAAATGTTGTTTGGAAAAATATGCTAAATGTAGTTGTGACGAGTAATGTATGCCTGTATCCAAATATTATTTATATGTACATATATATGTTGTGTTGATTGTTTGACATGAGAATAGAAACGTAAAGAACCGCAACGCGAAAATGCTTAGCGTTGTTCTCCTGCATACCCAGTCGTCTTTGTGTAGATAATTAAGCGGGCGAAGATCGTAGAGCATGAAGTCGCCCATCCATACAAATTCGAAGTATACGAAAATGCTCTGTTTCATGCATACCACTTCATTTCATGATATCATGTGATTATTTTTTTGGAAATCAAATATGTTTAAGTCTTCATGGATAGCAAGGGGGTGAACTCCAGTAATATTTTATAAATGTTTTGGAAAGGCATGGAATGCCATTTTGTAACAATATGTTGTACTAAAGAATAGATATGGGCCATCTTGAAATGATATGATGTATATTTCTCATACTAATGAATGTATTAGTAATGATATCACTTATATATATATATATATATATATATATATATATATATATATATATATATATATTTGTGTGTATGTTTTATTTGAAATGTGTTTTGACAAATGAGACTTTCATGGTCGCATCTTGATCAGTTCAGATTAAGGATCGAGCTCGGGGAGCCTGACATATGTGTGCATCTTGTTCTAACGGCACATTTAATGTGCCTGTCGATGCCTTACCCCCACAAATAGGGGTATGGGTTGCGATAGCAGTTTTGTTTACTTTTTTCTTTGAGTTTTCTGATTTCTGGGATTTTGCTTTTCATGTGCTTTCGTGAACTTTCGCTGAAAGACTGGAACTCTTGACCACTGACGGTATCGATTTCAGGTGAGTGTTCATGTCTCAAACCTTTTTTTTTAATCATTTGTTGGTTCGGGTGTTTTTCTGGGCATCCTATTAGGTTTAGGGAAGATTTTTGTTTCACATTTCTTAGGTTTTGTCATTAGCAGGATGTAAAACCTCTAGGGGGGATTTATTTTATCTTCCTAGGGTTTCGTTTAGTCTTCGCTTAATGGACCTCCGTGACCTTGTGTCCTATTTTTTTGTTGCTTATAGAATAGCAGAGTTTATGAAGAGGTTTCCATATTCGAGTACAGGCGTCGGAGGGAACTCCGGGAGAAACGGCTACTATTCGCGGCTTGGAGTCTAGTTCCTGTATGACTACAAAGGAACCCCGAGGTTGTCTGACTAGGTTCTAGTAAATCAGTTTAGAGATATCAGATGGCTCGGCTACCTCAACTTTAGGAGGTAGATAACACCATCTACTTCACTTGAGAGAAGTTCGTTGTAGAACCCCTTCCCATGTCGTTGTGAAGTAATTTTTGCACTTTAACTAGGCACCTCCTACGCTCGTACATCCGAATGTTTTTCGGATTCTTAGTTATGGTGTCTTTGAACTCTCACCTCATCTGGGCCTCCTAGTTGGTGGAGATTTGTTCGTTACACTTTGAAGCTGGGATGCAGGGACCTTTGTCTATGTCGGCCCCATAGTCCCCGGCGTAATTGTAACCCAAGCTCCCTAACTCTCTCCCCCAAAACGGAGCGAAGGGGTTGTCGCGGCTGGGGGCAGGTGTAGTGATCTTGGCTCTCGAGGCTTCCTTTTGATATGAATCAGTCCTCTCGTTCCCAGGTCTATTTCAGTTTTGATGTAGCTCATAGTTGTCTAGGAGATTTTTTCTATTGACATGCCTCTGTTTTCTTGATGCTTATTAGGCGGCCTTGGTGAGGAAGCTTAATGGTGTAGCTAGGGAAGCGGGTGGACCACATTAGCTGGCTGCTTACGATCACAGAGAGGGAGCGTAACCACGAGCTTCTTCTGTCTGTGAAGAATTTGTAGGAGCTGGGCGCCAATCCTTTCCTATACATACTATACTCGTATGTCCAACCGTTAGAGTGGAGTCGTTCGACGGCAAATGTGTCGGAACCTGATCAAGAAGCTACCCATTTGCTTGTTAGGAAATGTAACCATTTCTACATGAGGGATTCTTCAATCAAGCACATGCGCGATCTCTACCCTCAAATATTTCGCGTCCCGATGGTGGCTTGTTCTAAGGAGTACTCCATCCCCTTCCCCAACTACTTGGATAAAGGGTCCTATCAGCGCGTGGCGGAAGACGGGATGTATATCCGTAGCCACGACTTCAATGAGACAGTCAAGCTAGTATGGTCCAACCTCTAATGTTTGAGCATGGGTTTTGAGCATGGGTTTTGAGCATGGGTTATGTATTGTTATTTCCTCCTAATGCCTCTTTGGTTACAGGTCGTCACCGTCATTCAAAACATGGCTTGCCAGCATAAGGAGTTTCAAGCTAAAAATTTGGAGGATCTTTGAGAAGTTGTGGCTGTCTCTTTGGAGTGCCACTTCAAGCATAGAATGAGAATCCTTGAATGAGGCTAAGTCCTGGTCTAGACATTGGGAAAGAAAGGCTAATGAGGGCGCGGAGAAGACCGCGAATGTAGAGAAAGAGAGAGATGAGGCTAAGGAGGAAGCTCAGGTTGCAATCGTCGTAGCGGGTAAAGCAAAGTCAAAGGCGGAGGGTGACCTGGCTGGGGTTCGAGATGCTCTGGCGATTGTGGAGGAAGCCAAGGTGGTAGTAGAGGAGGCCAGGCGTAAGCCTGAGGTTGAGGTCGGCCGCTTGAAGGTTGAGCGGACGTCTCTTCAACTTGAGATTGAGGCGACCAAGGAAGAGATATCCTCTCTTCACTCCTAAGCTTGCAAATACAAGGAGGCCATGGAAGAGGATTACTTGAAGGTCATTTTTTCCTATAGCTACGGGTGTTATGCTTTCAAACACAACATATGTGGAGACCAACCAGAGGTTCCAAACGGTATGCCCGACTATTTTGACCTGGCTGCTAGAGTTCTTTGTGATCCTTAGGTGCCTCCTGGTCCCAACGGCTATTGAGGAAATAGCGGTCAAGGCACACCTGAGCGAGGTGGCCGAGGAACCAAAGAAGAATGCTTTCGCCGGGGACCAGAGCTAATTCCAATCCCTGATTTTTCCTTTCCTTTTTTTTTTTTTTTCGAAATTTTTGTAAGGGCCCCTTTTGGCCACCAGGACATATTTCTTGTAATCATTGACCCCAATTGGTGCATTTTAGTGAAATATGACTTATGGTACTCTTATGCATTAAACCTTTATTATTTCTTATCCTTTTTATGAACATCGGCTAGGATAGTTAATTCCTTCATAGAGCCACGAGGTTGGCTCTCTAAAAGTGCTAGCAGGCTTAGAGCCACAAGTTTGGTCTTATGAAAGTGCTAGGAGGCATAGAGCCACAAGTCTAGTATTATGAATATGCCAGTAGGCTTAGAGCCACAAGTCTGGTATTATGAATGTGCCAACAGGCTTAGAGCCACACGTTTGGTCTTATGAAAGTGTCAGCAGGCTTAGAGCCACAAGTCTGGTCTTCTGAAAGTGTCAGCAGGATTAGATCCACAAGTCTGGTCTTATGTAAGTGCTAGCAGGCTTAGAGCCACAAGTCTGGTCTTATGAAAGTGCCAGCAGGCTTAGAGCCATAAGTCTGGTCTTATGAAAGTGCCAACAGGCTTAAAGCCATAAGTCCGGTCTTATAAAGGGAGGCAGTTGCAAATATTGAAAGGAAATATTCTAAAGAAAACTTTATTGATAATACCTCTTAACGTGCATAACATTCCACATTCTAGGTACGAGCGTCCAATCTAGTTTATTTAAAGTGTATGACTCAGCTGCCCCCACTCGTACAACTATATATGGTCCTTCCCAATTTGGTTGAAATTTTCCGACTGTGGGTCAGCTATGTTCTCAAAGACCTTTCTCAAGACTAGATCGGCTTGGAAATAAATGACATTTATATATGCACAGATATAAGTTTTCCATCCTTTGTTAGTAGATGCTATACATTTAGGCTAGCGCTTCGAGCTAAATCACACACGCCATATCTAGGTCCTTGGAGATGGCCGGCGTGCCCGTTCAGGGAACCTCATTTTGAAGCATGGGCATCCCCAATTTACGTAAAGATAATGGCCTCCATACCATGGGCAGAAAGCTGGTTGATGAGTGCCCAAAAACACTCATTACAAACCCGAGATTTAGCGAGATTTGGATCAGTTTCATATATAAATGACTTCGTTTTTATTACTTTTCTAATATTTAGTTTGTATTGGGTTTTATAGGAAAAGTGCTGGAAATGGAGCCTTGTAAGTTCTACGGAAGAATGGTGCAGAAAATGGCTCAATGTCGCGACGTCACAGGAAAACTTAACAAACCTTATCTCGTGAAGAAGTTATAAAAGGAATGGGAGAGTCCAATTAATGAGGGTGGAAAAACATTTACAGTGGTAGAGTTTGAGGAACTCGGTGTTGGGTCAGAGGAAAGAAGACTTGAAGACCTATCCTAGAGAGAGGGCTTGAAGAATTCGGGAGATCATCATTTCCCTCGATCATTGAAGTTTCACGGATCCTCGATGCTCGAGTCTTACTTTTCATTTATAATGGAACAGATCATCATGATGTTCTAATTTCGTGGTTTAGGTTGTTGGTAGTGAATTGGACATGAATACTATGTTTAAGTATTGACTTTTCATAATTCCATTATCTTTTATATATTTGTTTTACCATTAACTCATGCTTGGTTTAAATCAAAATATTAATTTCTAATCAATCTTAATATGTGAGTGGTTCTTTGTAAGATCTGAGAAGTGAATGAAGAATTAGACATAGGTGGGTTAACCTAATAAACTTGGTAATATAGGATTATCAATAATTAGGAGGCTTGGGAGTTCTTTGGATTTCATGCACCTTTAATGCTTGGGGTAGAGCCAAGGAGCAAGAAACCTAGTGATAAATGGAGATTAAATGACCTTAAGAAAGGCTTTAATTACATTAGATAAGAGCCGCCTTGGAGAACATGTATATTAGATAATGGAATGGTACCTCAGCATTACATAGTAAATTTCGTCCAACAGCAAAACCCTAACCTTTTTGCACCCACATTTAGATCATCTTCGTCTGACGCACGATTACATTAGTAGTAATTTGTCTGGTTTATATATATACATCCACCGATTTCCCCAGTTTGAATATTAAATAAGTATTATAATTTTGGTACTTAGCCCACTACGATTTAAGGTTTTCCCTATGGATTGATATCCGTACCTTGAGTACACTATATTACTTGACAAGCGTACACTTGCGCGGTTAGGCAATCTGAATTTCTTATTGCATATCTTGAAACAAATCATGGCATAAGCGGCTTTCAAAGTTGTTAAGATAACTGTTGGAAAGCCAGCCTAGCCATTATACGGGATCGTCGATTGATCTGAGTTTCTAATTTTTAGATCATGGTAGAAGTTTATGTATACTTTGATGTCAAACTATGGGATATTATCAGTTATGATCGATTGAGGTATTCCAAACTGCCAGACAAAATTCTTCCACACAAATTGGTTGACGTCCTTGTCTTTGATGGAGGCGAAGGCTTCAGCTTCTATCCATTTGCTAAAGTAGTTGGTGGCAACAAGCAACATATTTTTCTAAGCTAGGGAGGTAGGCAATGGTCTAACTATATCAATTCCCCACTAGGCAAAGGGCCAAGGGCTTGTAATGGTGGCTAGGTCTCAAGCTGGAATCCTCGATACGAGAGCTTGTCGTTGGCAGCGATCGCACTTCTTGACATAGGCGGATGCATACGCTCTGCGTGGTTGTGATATGCCCTTATACATGGGCCTGTGAAATAAGTTCCAACCACCGGATGGTTTCCATATCCCCATGAAGTTAAGCTAATATATGGCCATCCACTGCTCAGCGGTGGGAACAATTGGGATCTGACCGATCGAAATACCATTTGTATAATGGCCCGTTTGCCAAGGAAAATCATGTAGATTAGACTTGGACCTTGTGGGCTTCGGCTCTATTGTTTAGTAGCTATCCCAAGCTTAGATAATGCAATATAGGAGTCAGCCAAGAAAGGTCTGTAGTAGATTGGGAGGAATACAGTTTTTTTTTATTAGGACGGATGCGACCATTACTGCCATTGTGTCTATCTTTTCGTTAGAGTCTCTTAGGATATGCTCAAGCTTCGAAGCCACAAAACTCCATAGTGGTTTCTTGACTAGGCCCATATAACTGGCCATACGTTGATCTCGCGTTTCGTATTCTCCATTTACGACTGAATAATACAGGTTGAGGAATCCTTTGCGTTTAGAGTTTCTATGATGATACTGGTTAAGCGAGATTGATTCCAGCTAGGATTGCTTCATACTCAGTCTCATTATTGGACGTGAGAAACTCTAGTCATATGGCATGCTCACGTTTTTTCCCAAAATGGGGCCTTTGGTGCAAGCGAGCCCGCTCCGTTTTGCGAGCTCAGATCCATTAAGGATCCACGGCCATTATTATCTGAAGCGACATCAGATGGGACTTTCTGAAATGCATAATACCAGCCCCCCTTAGTGCAAGCAGGGTTTATACTAAATCTAGAACTCACTTAGCTCGGCCTTGGCCAGGCCTTCCTCTCACAGGCAGTCGAGGTTGTGTATAGTGTTTCCGCGAAGGGAGTTAGTTAGCACCGATGAGGTATGCTTGAAGTAGTGGGCAGAAAGCCCAGCTACCACCACCGCGGAGAGCCGGTGTCGCTTGTTCTAGATGTTATCTGGGAGTTTACGCTTATGCGAGGATTTGCTTATGAAGAATATCGGTCTTTGTTTTCGATTTTCGTCTTCTTTGAACAATGTTGCACTTGCGAGACTTCCTGTACTGGTAAAGATAGAGTGTATCTTACGCCCACAGGCTAGCAGTTTATTGATGAGTTACTATTTGTGACCATAAGAGACACGGTCATGCTCTTCATTCCATTTGCCCACTTTGGCTCCCTTTAGGGTGGTGAAAAATGGTTTTAACCAGTTGATGAAGTGGATATAAGCGGATTCGGTTAACTAATTGTGGGTTGGATTCTTGAACCCCTTTTTAGAGGTAGGAGTCTAGGAGTCCATTATTGTTTTGAGTTGAAGGGGATTGGCCTCAATCCTCTTTAGATCTCGCAGAACTAGAACTTACTGTGGCCCGACTCAGAAGAGCACATTCGAGGGTTGAGTTCATATATGTTTATAAGCGACTTAAGGAAAGCTTCTTTTAGGGGCTTGGCGTAGTCGAAGCTTTCTTTGGATTTTACTAGCATGTCATCGATATAGGCTTCCATGGTGTTGCCCAACAGTGGTCAGAATATCTTAGTCACCAACCTTTGGTAAGTCACCCCGTCATTCTTCAGACCAAAGGTATCACATTATAGCAACACAACTCGTGCGGGGTGATGAATGTCGTTTTCTCTTACTCAAGCGAGTGCATGGGAATTTGATGATATCGAGAGAAACGTTATAGCGATAGTATTCCGTCTGGCTGTGGCATCGACAATGATATCTGTGACAGGAAATTTATCCTTTGATCGCTTCTTTAGGTCGATGTAATCCACGTGTCACTCACCACTTTCCTCATTTTGTGGAACTACCACACGTTGGCTAACCACTTTCGGGGTACTTCGCCGGATTAAAAACGCTCAATAAGTTGTCAACTCTTTGCGGATGATTTGTGCGATCAGGTGTAAATCTCACCTTAATCTAATCGGCCTAGCTAGTAGGGATGATATTTAACTTGTAAGAGGCCCTTTGTTAGATTTAATCCCTACCATATATGGTGGCTCTAGGTGAACACATTTATGTTGTTAATAGCATAATTGTGACTTTTCCTTCTTTTCATAGGACCAGAAAATGGCATAAGTGATTTTTGGCCCATCAGCATTATTTCTCGGGATCCCGGCTAGTGGATCCCTTTACAAGCATCATTTAGGTCTGCCCAGCGAGGAGTGAATGTGGTAAATACTAGTGATTTGTATCAAAAGTAAGATGTACTCAAACTGAAATGAAAAGTATTACCAACACTCTTTTTCGCAAGTGCAGAGTCATACAAGTAAAGTGGACTCTAGGAGTCCGGATACTCGTCACCCCACGAGGATTGGAGGTTCTCTCTAGTGGAGATTTGATCACCCCACGATTACAAGGGTTCTTCACTGTAGGTGATCCAAATAGGATGTGGGAATAAATCAATTTAATTAAACAATGATTTAAACTAATCCTAAAAATCTACCAAATAAGCAACTACTTAATTCTAAAAGGTATGAAAAGAGTCCCTTGGAGGATAATTATTAATGGTTACATTTTCAGCAAAAATTTTAACATTTGTGAGTTAGATATGAATTTGTCCAAGAACTAATGTAAGCTATAGCGGAATTTCTCCATACACCATACATTTCACTATCCTAACACTCTGTTCTTCAGGACAAATGGGTTTAAATAGCTACTTGTAAATTGGCACTCTTTAAGATTTAATTGTTTTTCAATACTTCACAACCATTTCTTGGGGCCCCAGAAAAAATTCTTGTGGAAGCAGATCAATACAAACCTTTTGATGTAATTGGTAATATAGATCCTTGAATCTAATAAAATTTTCTATCTCCTTGATTAGATCACACTGTAAATTGAGATGCCATGAGACTAGGAGAAACCTGCAATCAACTAAATTGATACATCATCTAATTAATCCTCACACCATGAGTAAATTAGTGATCTATCAAAGTAATTTTTCAAAAGTTCATTAGTTCCAAGATATTAGTCTAACATACCCACAGATTCTTGCTCTTTGCTCTTGAATCTCCCGTCTCACATGTGCTGGAGGGCCTCTAGAATCGAGCAAAGATGACTCTTTTTTTGGAGTATAAGCTACTAATATTCCGAACAATTCATTATATGAAGCAGTACCAATTATATAAGAATTGGTATTCAAACCCCTGAAATGGCCGAGAAAGCGCAGATGGAGATGTTTAACAATTAAACCCAGGCAAAGGTGACAATATTTAAACCTAGATTCAAGTGATACTAATCAAGCAAAGCAGAAAATGAAAAGTAAAAGAAGAAAAACCCTGAGATTTGAGCTTAAATCTTAGCCTCATGGTAAATAATTTAAATATCGAGTCTGACATAGAAATCTCTTCAATAAGTAAAAAATGCGCTCTAAACTACTCTAAAATCTAAAACAAATCCAAAATCTGTAGAAAAGCGGAAAAATGGGCAGTCTAGAGAGAGAAACCCATGGAGGCTCTCGATGTTCCTTTATTTACCTAAGCAGTATATATATGGTTCTAGGGTGAAATGGGC
Source organism: Tetrastigma voinierianum (assembly GCA_016808115.1). Taxonomy (NCBI): domain Eukaryota; kingdom Viridiplantae; phylum Streptophyta; class Magnoliopsida; order Vitales; family Vitaceae; genus Tetrastigma; species Tetrastigma voinierianum. The sequence goes on from JAEQBH010000149.1 coordinate 1,546,154, forward strand.
GTAAAATTGATGAAAACTCAAATTTCCCGGCCTTTTGGTTCTATGAGCGGGTTTTGGTCTCGACCAAGTTTTCTGGTCGCGACACAGGTTTTCTAGTCGCGACACAATTTCTGGTGTGACGAGTACTACCAGTTGCGACCTAATTTTTCTGGGTAACATTTGTTTTCTTCCTAACTATCGGGGCCATAACTGCTTTGTTTTTCTTCAGTTTGGAAATGTGAGTACTCGTTGGAAAGCTCTTTGAATGTAGAATGCAGCCATGAGGGAATTTGAACCATTTGATGTTCCATATGGTACATAAAAATTCATATTACCACTGGTGCGCTATGAGACTCTTGGTTGACTCTTCTTTTGGAAATAAATTGCTCATTTCTTGCCAATCACTTGTACCTAAAGTAAACCAATAATCCTACAAAACCAAGTTTAGAGGAAATTTTATGAGTTTTACATGAATATGGATAACAAAATGCAAATAACATATGAAATGAACTCAAAACATAGATGAGTTTTGCACTCATCATTTGCCCCAAACTTGAAGTTTTGCTTGTCCTCAGCGAAGAAAGAAAGGATTGCTTGTCTAGGCAATGGAAGAGAAAGTTCATTTCACCCTTTTTATTTAACCAAGGCGAGTAATCAAGCTTTGCAAGGGTATGTGATATGTGTCTCAGAATTACCCTTACAAGGAATATAGAGAATATGATCAAGATAATTTATTCATTTTAATAGTGAATTAATCGCAATAGACAAAAATTTAGATCATGGTTCTCACTAGTGTGTGTGTGTGGTGCTATCGAGCAATTGCAAGCTAGATGAGTTTATGAGAATTGGGGTCATCTGGCAGTCTCTAAGATAATTTGTTTAGGTTCCATAGGCTTGTTGTTCTTATCACTCTCCTCATGCAAACACACAACTCTGAAGATCGTAGGTCTTTATAAGCTAGTAATGTAAGGCTTGGATAAGGAAATTAGTTGAGTTGTGTCATTTAGGCTAAAACTTACCCAAACATACATATTTTCTGCATTGTGACTCCTCTCCATCTGATTCTTACCATCGCTTATAGTGACCTCCTGAAACACCGAAATATGTTTGGGTGCATCCTTCCATGCTCTCATGCTCCTTTATAGTCAAATTCTTCCAATGAACACGAGAAGCCTTTCTTTAGACAAGGTTATTAGAGTGGTCTGATGTCAAAAACCCCCTTAAGCTTTCTACCAACCCATATGACTTTAAATCAAGCGCTCCCGGACCAATTGGCCTTAGGGTGCTAGGTGTTGAGACACCTTAGAGTTCACTTGCTCTAGGGAGAGAACAGGCTAGACTCACTCCTCCTTGACTTTTGTATTTTGTTTCTTTTACACTTGATTTTTTTTTTTTTTTATGACAGCTGTGATTTTCAACAACTTCGTTTCAACCAATTTGGAGTTTTTTTCTATGAAAATAACCACGAACTAACTCCTCACCACATTTCTCGATTATGTTTCAAATCCTCATATTTATGGGTGAGTTTGGTTCTTTATTGAGGGATAGTGATGTATAGGAAGGTTATTGGCTTCAAACTTGGTTTTTTTTTTATAAACAGAATTTTGGCTCTTTAAGGCTCAACATCTTGTACTAGAGGAATACGCATATACATATTAATAGGGTTGGCAGAAAGGCCTGATCTTTCAAGGATGGCCAGTGTCGTTTAACCAATTGTTGTGTTGCCTAGGATTTCGCCTCAGCGATAATAGAACAAGTTCTAGAACCTATGGAGATCAAAAATTATGGATTTTCATAAACCTTGCCAACTGTATTTGCTTTTAAAGGAGTGCTTAGTGACCACGTGCATGGATTTTGAGAAACTGATGACTAAATAGCCTATTAAAGAGATAATTCATTAAACATTAAGTCTATTATCTCTAATATTGTCCATATGCCAAAGGTTCATTTATGGTCCTTATTGACATCACAACAACTCAAGCAAAACTAAATTAACTTAATAAACTCTAGCCCAAAAAAATATCAAACTAAGAATATGATTAGGAAGCATCAAACAAAGTCATTATCCAGGAAAAGCACTAAAAAATTTCATCCCTCAAAGTTGTCATTTGCAACATGTGGGGTGTGACGATAAACTAACAAAAATAAACACCCCAAACTTTGGGATGAACATTGTCCTAATCTAACAATGAGCAAGGAAGCAATAAAGTAAAGGGTAATAAGAGAGTTGGGAAAAGTAGACTCCCCCTTTGTAGTCTTGGCCACTGAATAGAAACCTTGATGATTTTCGGACATTGACATTGGTCATACTACCCCTTGATGCACTCTTTTTTGCTTCTTTGGAGTCATGAAAGTGGCTTTATTTTCTCAAACTTGGTGTGCACCAACTTCCTTCACCTCCAAATGAGTGAGTTTAATTCTTCAAAACCTCCTTTAATCATGCAAATCCTCCTGATCAACAATGATCACAGAACCCAAAAACAAACAACGACACAAAAATTTTATTCCATTATAACTCCTCTTTGATGCTTGGAATGATGGATGGAAAGTAGGGTTCAACGAGGTAAGTTTGCGGGTTTGTGATGGGTTTTGAAGCTTGAAGATGATGGAGATGGATTGGGGAGGAATGTGATTTAGGATTTGAGTGGATGGGAGATGAATTTGAAAGTGGTTGGAAGTTGCAAGGGTTGGAGGGAAAGAGTATGGAAAAATAGAGTATAAAGTAGGAAGAAGAAAAATGGGTTTTAAAGGGTTAAAAGCCTGCGCTTTCGTGGTAGCATGGCTGGTCACATGACAGTGCTTTCTGGCACCTGTTTTTTATCAAATTGTTATACTCATATCTCCTTCATTTTAGCTCAGAATTGGATGTGTAAGGACTCGTTGGAAAGCTCTTTCAATGTAGAATGTGCTCATGGGCTGAGGTGAACCATTTGAAGCCTCAATCAATACAGAAAAATAAAAATGTTCAATTCTGTCTAGTGTGATGATTTCTTTACTCCTTAGGTTCTCCTTGCTTTGTCTCTTGCCCACTTATCACTATCACTAAAAAGTCCTTCATGCTTATATATATTCTCTCCAAAATTCCTCCGATAGCAACCCTTAATGCTTTCATTCATGCTTAAACTCATCTCTTGTCTTCAATTCTCCTCAAGCATGATCATGAAACTTCCAACATATTTCCAGTTCAATTTGGTTCATTTCATCTCGAAAACACGAAATTTGATGAACATCTCCCTCCGTTTTTTCACACTTCAAAGCATATGACCACATCGACCACTTTCCAAATTCTTGCCTTCGCTCTTGCGAACTAGTAATGGCAAGTATGTTGAGCTTGAGCTTACCTCATTAAAACTTAACAACAAAGTTAAAACACTGCTGGAATTTTCATCCCAGCAGTAAAAAAACATAAGCAAATAAAGTAACTAAAAAAAAACATAAAAAGAAAAAGAGAGTGGATAGAATTCTTATTACTTAACTTAGGTTGCCTCCCAAGAAGCTGCTCCGTTTTTAGAGTCCAGCTAGACTCATTGGAAAAGTACTAATGCTTCCATTTGACCAATCATTCATCTTGGAAAGCACTTCCTCTTCATAACCATTCAGCTCAAGGATGTTTTCTTTCAGACTTTGAAGAAGGGAAAGAAACTCAAAATCCCCTTTAATTATGGTTGGTGGTTCAGCCATAATTTCTTCAAAACAGTCCCCTCTATGTGAAGTGGATGTAAACACATTTATGCTTAAGGGGGACTGTTCAAACATGTGCCCTTTTGATTGAGCAAGGCTGCGAATTTTACTTTTATGAAATATACTTTGCTCCATCAAGGTAATGGTTGGTGAAGATTGAACTTGCTTTCTCCTCACCCTCTGAAGCAAGGTGAGCTCCCCTTGTTGATGTCAATCCATGCTTGGCTTGAGGAAAGTGGTCTTCTTAGTATATGAAATTTTGTAAATCCTTGTGCCCCAAGTCACAAAATCCATGGGGAAGAGTAAATGTGTCAATCTTCACCAAATGTTTTCAATAGCCATTACTTGACTTACTTCTTCAAATTTCATTTTATCAAATAATGACTCTTCATCATCTAAGTTGTTGAGTGCCTTGTTCTCAATTTCGAAGCTCATTTTCACCTTCTTCCACGGTTCGAGATAGGAAATTTGACTACTTGCTCAAAGAGTATCAATGCATTCATTGGGATTTGGCAAAGTGTTACTAGGAGAGGTCTAGAAATTTTTCCTTGTCTTGGACCAGTGTCTGTTGAGCTTCTACATTTTCAATCTAGCACTAGTGTTGACTTGGAAGGCATCTAAATCTGGAAACTTAAATGTGAAGATTAATCATCTACTTGTTCCCTTCCATGTAGATAAAAATCTGCTCCTTAGCAGGAGACAACTCTTAACTCTCTTGAAATGTGGGATTTGAACTCCTTTGATAGTATTCTCCTTGTTCCATGAGTGAGTCATTGTGATTCTTTGGTCGATTTATGAAGAAGTAGTTCAAGCTTCAATGGCTTCTATGGAGAGCAAATCTATCTTCTATTGAATGTTCCCTCCATAAGTACCAACAAATAAGAAGAAAAGCAAAGAAAATAAAGTCTGAAATACGATAAAAAAATTAACTAAGAAACAAATCACAACCAAAAGATAAAAATAAAAATAAAAATTGCCTAAATTAGCAAATTACAGTTCTTCAAATGTCAACTTCTAATGAGAGAAAGTAGGCAAGCGCGATCGACAGCGGCGCGAAAACTGTAAAGAAACCAAATTATATATATGTGAAAATATGAGTCGAGGGTGAATGTGTAAATACTGTGATTTGAAACAAAGTAAGTGTACTCAAAAAATGAAAAGTATTACCAACACTGACCTTTAAAGGTGCACGGGTCATACAAGTAATAAAGTGGACTCTGGGAGTCCGGATATCGTACCCACGAGGATTGGAGGTTCTCTCTAATTGGAATTTGATCACCCCGATTACAAGGGTTCTTCACTATTTAGGTGATCAAATAGGATGTGGAATAAAATCAATTTAATTGAAACAAAAACTGATTTAAAACTAATCTAAAAATCTGAAATAAACAACTACTTAGTGCAAAAGTATGAAGAGAGTCGCTGGGGATGGGGATAATTATTTACAAAACAGTTTCATTTCCTTGAAAGTGCAACATTTGTGAGTTGAATCTTTGGATTTGTCAAGAGCAATGTAGTATAACTTGGATTTCTCCATACACCATACATTTCACTATCTAACACACCATATTCCTTTTCAGGACAAATGGGTTTAAATAGCTACTTGTAAAATTTGGCACTCTTTAAGATTTAATTGTTTTTCTTTTTCAATACTTCACAACCATTTCTCGGGGTGAAGGGTGCCCCATAGACGGGATAATGAAGCCTCGATATAATTGGTATCACGTCCCTTCAAATCTAATAAAATTTTCTATCTCCTTGATTAGATCTTTGCTAACTTCGAGATGGAATCTTTCATCGAACCAAAGAAAGGAGAAACCTCACGATCGACCCTAAATTGATACATCATCTAATTAATCCTCACATCATGAGGTAAATTATTGATCTATCAAAGTAATTTTCGAGTTCATTAGTTTCTAAGATATTAGTCTAACATACCTGGGATTACCGCTCTTTGCTCTCGGGAATCTCCATCTCTGTGTCTCGGAGGGCCTCCTGGAAATCGGAGCAAGATCTGACCTCTTTTTTTGGGTATAAGTTTGCTAATGTTCCAAACGAGTTAATTATATGAACGATTACCCGATTATATAAATTGATGTTAAACCCACAAATAAACGAAGCGCAAATCGATTGTTCAGCAATTAATCCCTAACCACTAGAGGGTGTTTAATGTTCCATTCTTTAGTTCCAATCATCACCAATCAAGCAAAAGTAAGAAAATGATGAAAGAAATCAAGAGACAAAGAAGAAAAATCCATATTTGAAGCTAATCTTCTCCTCATGATAAAGAAATTGAATATCTGATCTGGCCTTAAAAATCTCTTCAATAGAAATAAAAATCTGCTCTAAAACTACTCTAAGATCTATTAAAAATAAAAATCTGCAGCAAAACTAGAAAAATGGGCAGTCTAGAGAGAGAAACCCCATGAGAGAGGCTCTCGATCTTCATTCGCCTCTTTACCTAGAAAGCGAGTATATATAGTCTGGGTGAAATGGGCTTGAAATTGAGTCAAAATATCCTTTTTGGCCTTTTTAGTTCTGCAGCATTTTTGGTCGCGACCTGACAAGCTTGTCACAACCTTTGTTTTTAGGTCTTGACCGCGCTCTGATCATAACGAGTTTTGGGGTCGCGACAGTTTTTGGACAGCAACCTGTTTTTCTTCTCCAACTTGTCGAGGCCATAACTTCTTCGTTTGAACTCGGATTTGGGCGTGTGAGTACTCGTTGGAAAGCTATTTGAATGTAGAATACAACCATAAGGGAATTTGAACCATTTTTTGTTCCATATGGTACATAAAAATTGTTCTTTCAATCTTGTGAACTCTCGGTTGACTCTTCTTTTGGAAATATATTGCTCATTTCTTGCCAAATCACTTGCTTTTCATCAATAATCCACAAAACGAGTTTAGAAATTTTATGAGTTTCACATGAATATGGATATAAAATGCACAAATAGCATGTGAATGAACTCAAAACATAGATGAGTTTGCACTCATGGAACGAGAGACTCGAATCTTTAGAAGAGGATTTTAAGGTTCTTCTCCTTTTTGTTCTATGTAGATGAAAGCATAGCCTTTGCGTGCGACGGCGATTGCCTAATAGGTCTACTTGTCCAATGTTAGTCAAATAGCTCACCGTTTGATGGTAGGTTGAAGGGATAGCTTTCATCGAATGCAACTAGGCCCACCCCATTATGGAGTTGTAAGGCCCTAAATCTTCGATGATCGAGAATAGAACCCATTGAGTTACTGGCCCGACCTTCACAGGGAGAGCGACATCTCCTAGTGTTATGGTAGTCGCACCATTGAAACCAAAGAGGATTTGTTAGGCTGAGTTCAGCGTTCCTGAAGAGAGTTTTATCTACTCGAATACCGGTAATAGCAACAAGTCTGTCGCACTACCAAGATTTACCAGTACCTTGTGCATCAAAATCCCATTATCTGGAGGGTGAAATCTTAGAGCATCGTAGTGAGAGGCCCCTGATTATCTATTTTTGTCGACCGGAGAATGGATATGGGACCATCTGTTGAAAGCCCCGATTTCTTCATGCCTTCCTTCCGTATGGCATTCACCCAGAAGCTTTGTATGGATTTGCTCTTAAGAGCTTCTTCCATTGGCACTTTGACTGATATTGGTCGTCAAACGGACCGCTCAATATATAGTTTCTGGCAAGTCCAGATTATGTCGGAGTTGTCACGTCAGTTGTGATTCTATTTGTGGCTTGCCCTGACTCCACCCCGTGGTTAGGTTCCCTGACATATTTCTTGAGATGTCCCTCCTTGGTAAGCTTTTCCAACATAAATTTTAGGCTTCAGCACCTTTCGGTCTCATGCCCATGGTATCTATGATAATCGCACCGCAAGGATTGGTTTCTCTAGGAAGGATCCGTTTGGATCGGATCAGACCATTTAAACTCTGGAAAATCACGAATGATTGGTAATAGCCTCTCATAAGAGATGTTCAAGGGAATAAACTACGAGGGCTCTCTCTTCTTTTGTGATTGGTCATGGGATCGCTTCCGGTCTTTGTTTTTACTCTCCTTGGATTTGGAGGTTGTTTCCCAGGTGACTTATTTCCTTCAGCCGACTGGCTCGTAATCATGACAGTCTGGGTCACTGCACGGATATTGTCCTCCAGGATTGAGTACCTATCAACCAATCTATATAATTCTTCCATCATTGCTGGCGGGTCTAAAGATAATGATTCAAAAAAAGGACTAGATGGCCTAAAGCTTCTCCTTAAGTTTTGGAGGAATGCGTCCATGATGTACGACTCTATTTGCTGGACAGCTTGCCCGAACCTCCTTGTGAAGTCACAGATTTACTCTTCTTCCTGTCTGAGAATGGTATGTAAAGAGCTGATATTTCTCTTTTGTCGCATGGAGCAAAGATACTGTGATAAGAATGGGGCCCATAGTTCGCCGAATGAATTTTCTAAGTAGTGCGGGAGCTTGTGAAATCAAGCCAGTGCTAGCCCACAAACTGGCCAAGAATACTTTGCATAATAGTCGGTTGTTACCAGCATTTAATGTCATCACCTGATTATAATGGAGCATAAGGTTGTAGGGTTGCTTGATCCTTCGAGAAAGTGGTGGCTTCTGATAGAAAAACCGCGGGGTGGATCATAGTCAAGGATATGTTGCCCTAGGGGTGAAGAGAGCATGTCATCTGGTCTCCAGATTAGTGTTGTTGGTTGTATGTAACGTTGGCGCTATACTAAAGGCCAGTTTATTTCCTCAATAAGGCGCTCTCCGAAGTGGAGACTAGGTACACAGACTTTGAGCTAGTGGCGCAAGCTCTTAGAATGGCAGCAAAGAAACTCAAATTATACTTTTAGGCCCACACCATAATAGTACTACAGGTTCACCGACCAGAGTCTCCATAAGCCAAATGCATCCGAAAGGCTTCTGAAGTGGGTGATAGAGCTCAGCGAGTTTGACATAGAGTATCGACCTATGAGTGCAATTAAGGGGCAAGTGTTGGCTAAATTAATTATGGAAAGGTAGGAAGTACTTCTCCAAGGTGTTGGGCACAAAAGGTGGATCCTTGAAACTGATGAATTGTCCCCTCGGGCTGAGGGTGGTCAAGCAGCTCTCAATTGTGGTCATAGAACTTCAGTGAAACTCCTAGTTAGAGGCCATAGTTATGGGTTATGGGGAGGGGGGTGGGGGGTGGGGAGTACGAGGCTAAGAGCGAAAGGATAGAATAGTATCTATAGATGGCCCGGCCCCTCCTATCTATAGGTGACACAATTACCAAGATCTAAAAATAAAATGGTAGACGCAGTCGCCAATTTGGCGTCCAACGCATTGTACCCATGTAATGTGGAGTTGAGCATCATGGACAGTCCGTCCATCCCTAGCACAGTGGTCATTGCCATTGATCACCAAGCCGAGCCGTCTTGGATGACCCCCGTCTCAAAGTATCTGAAGAATGGAGCTTTGTATGAGAACCGAGCCGAGGCAGTTAAAGTAAGGGCCCGAGCAACAAGATATTCTAATAAACGGCGTGTTGTTGGCGATTTCGGGCTCGTGCCAGGGTATACCCGAGAAGAAATTTGAGGCGGATCATAGAGCAAGTTCACCAGGGCGTGTGTGGCACGCACATTGGAGGGCGATCGTTGTGCCACCGAATTATGACTTAAGGTTGCTACTAGCTGACAATGAAGTAGGAATCTAAGGAGTATGTACGCAAGTATGATGTATGCGAAAGGTTTAGCATTGTCATCCATGTGCCTTAAGCACTCCTGCATGCAGCAGTCGTAACCTTTACATAGCGAGATTATTGTTGTTATTATTATTATTGTTGTTATTATGATTGATTGTTGATTATTGTTGTGATGTTGTTGTTGTTGTTGTGTTGTGTCTTCCTTTGGCTACTAGCAAGTGGAAGTTCATGCTGGTGATGAGTGCCTAAAAACACTCATTACAAACTCAGGATTTAGCGAGATATGGGATCAGTGTCATATAAATATGACCTTGTTTTGATTACTTTTCTAATATTTAGTTTATTAGGTTGTTGTAGGAAAAATGCTGAAAAATGCTAGAAATGAAGCCTTGTAGGAGTCCTGTAGAAGATTGGTGGGAACGTCGCGACGTTCCAATGTCTCAACAAACCTTATCTCGTAAAGAAGCTATAAAAGGAACGGAAGAATCCAATTAAGGGGGTTCGAAAAACGATTGCAATGCTAGGGTTTGAGGAACTTGGATCTAGAACAAAGGAAAGGAGACTTGAAGAATCCGGGAGACCTTCATTCCTTCGCTCTTTGAAGTTTACTCTATCCTTATTATTAAGTCTTGCTATTAAATTGTAATGGAACATAACGCAATGAGGTTCTAATTTAGTGGTTTAGGGTGTTGGTAGTGAATTGGACATGAATACTATGTTAAAGTATTGAATTTTCATAATTTCATTATCTTATATATATATTTGTTTTATCATTAAAATAAATAAATAAAAAAGTTAAAAAAGAAAAATAAAAAAGAAAGTGTGAATAGAATAAGTGGGATCTTCTAGTTGGAATCCCGGACATAGTCCGAGGGGCTTTTCAAAGCCTAATGCCCTAAGCCAACTAGCTGGGAGCCATTGACTTCACTGCCCGTTACATGGGACATAGGATGGAAGTTTCCCACAGCATAGGGCCCTTTGGTTTGGTTGAGTGTTCGGGGTGAAGTTTGAGAAGAACTGGATGCCTGTCGCCTTTAACCAACTGGTAGGGAGTCACTAACAAATCCCCGCTACAAGAACACTCAACTAAAACTTACGGGCACTAGGAATTCGTTCATGAGTAGGAAGGTTAGTATGAATAAAAATTGTGTGTTCTTATCCTTTCGTAGTTAGACTCTCCCAAAAAGGCAAGTTGAATTCAAGTTTGGGGGTCCCGGAACCAAGTTATATGCCAGTGATCATGCATCCAATGCACATAGACTTCGTGGGAAAGGCCACCGAAAACCTAGGAGGTCAATCACTTGTCGACCGAACCGTGTTCAGCCAAATTCTTTTGAAGTCGAACAAACTTAAGGATCCTCTGAATTTAGAAACAAAGGGCAAGATTTGTGAGTTCGGTTCATTTTGATCCTTCCTTTTGGCAACATGTGCATCACCTCATGTTGTTGAGTTTAGTATGTTATTTTCTGTGTGTCCGGGTTCGTAGGTGTTTGCTTGGGACAAGTAAGAAGCTAAGCTTGTGGTGATTTAAAAAGCCTAAAAAACACTCAGCTACAAAACCAGGGATTTAGCGAGATTTGGGATCAGTTTCATATATATATGACTTTGTTTTGATTACTTTTCTAATATTTAGTTTTATTGGGTTTTTGTAGGAAAAATGCTGAAAAATGCTAGAAATGAAGCCTTGTAGGAGTCCTGGAGAAGATTGGTGCGGAAAATAGCTCAACGTCGCGACGTGAAAAGCTCAACAAACCTTATCTCGTAAAAGAAGCTATAAAAGGAACGGGAGAATCTAATTAAGGGGGTTAGATAAATGATTGTAGTGCTAGGGTTTGAGGAACTTGGATCTGGAACAAAGGAAAGGAGACTTGAAGTCCTATTTTAGAGAGAGAGACTTGAAGAATTCGGGAGACCGTCATTCCTTCGCTCTTTGAAGTTTTCTCTATCCTTATTATTAAGTCTTGCTTTTAAATTGTAATGGAACAGAACATAATGAGGTTCTAATTTCAGGTTTAGGAAGGTAGAATTGGACATGAATACTATGTTAAAGTATGACTTTTCATAATTTCATTATCTACATATATTTGTTTTTATTTGCTAACTCATGCTTATTTAAATCAACATATTAATTTTTTATCAATCTTAATATGTGAGTGGTTCTTTGTAAGATCTGAGAAGTGAATGAAGAATTAGACATAGGTGCTAATCCTAATAAACTTGGTAATATAGGATTATCACAATCAGGAGGCTTGGGAGTTCTTTGCATTCCATGCACCTTTAATGCTTGGGGTTGAGCCAAGGAGCAAGAAACCTAGTGATAAAGGGAGGTTAAATGACCTTGAGAAAGGCTTTAATTACAATAAATAAGAGTCGCCTTGGAGAACATGCATACTAGATAATGGAATAGAACCACAACATCACATAGTAGGACTATCCAACAACACCAACACCCTAACCTCTTTGCACCCTTTTGATCATACTTACATCTGAATCACATAGTTACATTAGTAATAATTTAATTCTTTTATTTCCGCTTAGCCATCACGATTGCTAGTTTGAATACTAAAGAAGTATTATATTTTTGGTAATTAGCATACTACGATTAAGGTTTTCCCTGTGGATCGATATCTGTACCGTGAGTACACTATATTACGTAACAAGCATATACTTGCATGATTAGGCAATTTGCACTTCTTATTGCATATCCACAAAAACATAATCACATAAACACCTGACGCTAAGTAAATCACCACTATTTCACCTGGGCGGCTAAAAGCGAAGGGTATGCACAAGTAATGGTAACACAACTCGTCCAATTTGTGCAGAGGAACATCGTGTGTAGATTCGAGGTCCCGCATTCTCTCGTCTTGGATAATGGGCCACAGTTCATTAGCAAACCATTCCAGCAATTCTATACCGAGTATGAGATCAAGAACGTCTCAGTATACTCAATCCAATGGGCAGGTCGAGGTCTCGAAAAAAACTTTGCTCAGGTACTTGAAAAAGCGCTTAACAACGGCGAAAGGGAAGTGGGTGGATGAATTGCCAATAGCGCTTTGGGCCTACAGTACAACTCCGAGGCAACCCATCGGGTAGACCCCGTATGTCGTTGCGTTCAGCGTAGAGGCGCAGATTCCTGTCGAGTCTGGGCTTGGACCACTTCGCTTAGGCGATCCTGTCGAGCTCGCACATGCGTTGGATGAGCTCAAAGAAAGAAGGGAGAGGGCAGCCATATGACATGAATCTGCATACCTAGAGCATTCTGCAAAGGAGAACTGGTCCTTCGGAGGACCTTTGAGGAAGGGAAGCTAAAACACAACTTGGAAGGACCCTACATCATCGCCAACAATGATTGCAAGGGAGCATACATGATACAATTTCCAGGAGGTAGGGTAAAGCCTTGACCTTGGAACTCCATTTATTTGAAAAATTATTTCTAGTAATACCCTAGCAATCATGAGTTGTATGCATCACTAGGCTCGGAAATAAGTAAAAAAGTTTTTTTGTGGAGTCGATCACGCCCCAAATTTCAATCATCGTAGAGCCTTGTATCCGGGTAGTATACGCCTTGAGATTGTGAGATGATCTCCACTTAGAGTTGGGCCTCGAGCCGCGAAAGGCCCAAGGACCGCCTAAGCAGTATGTGAGACGCTACACCCAAGCAACGTGGTCTCGGGCAGCTTACAAGCCTTCTAGGGCAGGGAGTCTCTTCGAAATATTATGAGCCTAGTATGCGGAAACCTCCCTAAGATGATCTCCATGAGATGAGCCTAGTAGGAGGGAAAACCCAATTCCTCCCAAGATGAGCCTATCAGACGGAGCCTCATGGGGTAGAGGAAACCCAACTCTCCTGAGATGATCTCCACAGATGAGCCCACAGATGGGAAGCCCCATGTCTCTGGCATGAGATGTTATACTTGAAATAAAAACTAGAGGACCAAGAATCACATGAATAGAAGTCGCTGAAGTCACCATAGCTGCAAGAGAGCACAGACAACAACCCAAAAAAAAACAAAGGTTTAAAAAATAATTGTTCCATTAATAAAAAAGTACCCCAGGATAAACCTCTGTGGTCGGGTCATGGTACATTAGTAAGGGGTGAATGTTTTCAAGATAATCACAATAGGTCAAGGTCATCGTACCCACCTGTAGGTGCCTTAGACGATGGCACAATGGCGACTACATTTTTCTTCCTCGAGGCATTGGTTGTCTTAGTAAGCACTTGCCCAAAGGAGGCGTCAGCAGGTTGAATTGAATAGGACTAGAGGGGCGGACGAGAATTCCTCGTGACTGGCGCTTATCACCTGCACGCGCCGTTTACCACCCGCACAGTCACAGAGCTCAAACTACATGATTAATGATAGTGCGGCGCCGGCCTGAGTAGTGAAGGTCAGTAGCCCGCTGAAAGTGCATGACTTCTCTGCAGCATAAAGGAGTCCTCGCCTAGAGCTGGGTGATTTGTACCACGGTAGGGTGATCCCAACCAGCCAAAATTTGTTTCCTATTTTTCCTCCCATCGCCGTAGTCAAGCTACCGCAGCATAGCGGTGTCTAGGGTCGAACACGGGATGGGTTTTCATCCCAGCAATGATCGGTGATCATGATTCAAAATGGTGAGGCTTTCATTTGGATTTCTTGGATTGGGGTAAAACAGGAGATTGGTTGTTCACCGGGTGAACTAAACAAAGATTAAAGTGTGAAATGGTGACCTCATGCCTGGGTCACTAGCTTGATAAAATGGGGTTATAAAGGTGTCCTCGGGTTATTTCCTCGCATTAGGGCATATGACTTATAGTCATAGCCAAAACCAGATCTTTGTTTGGCTTTAAAAACTAACCCTTAAAACACTCCTATTTAAGTCAAAACATGTATCGGTATTTAATGTTCCACATGAGCACAGCATTTAAATCATTTCAAGGCTCGTAAATGACATCTAAAGAACACGTGGCATCTACCCTTAAGAATGCATTGAACCCTAAAGCATGACAAGTATTGACCACAAGAAACACATTAAATGACATTAAACCCTAGATTGGAAAGTTTGGAACAATAAATGCAAAGACTAAGCCATTTAGAAACGAGGACCCACCGCAAACCACCATTAACCAACCTAGCAACCCTCCTCTTCAAGGTTTTTTGAGGCTTAGCCAAGCATCCCTTGAGTTGTCATCCTCAAAGGTGGTGTTTATGCATGCTAAAATATGAGAGCAAGAGAGAGAAGAGAGAAACTGTAAACCTAAAAAAACAAAAGCCGTTGAATGAATGCTTCAATGAAAAGTTAAAGTTAAAAGTTATAAGGTGGCTTATATACCATACAAGACGTGAAATACCAAAAATACCAAAATATATGATTACAATGGGGACAAATGGAATTAAGCACAAACGAGGTCGTTTAGATCAAAACAGATAGACAAATTTCGCTATGCATAGTGAATTTCGCCATCATAGCTAAAATACAAGCAGCGAAAAATTCAAATTTTCGCTATGCACAAGAACTCGCTATGAAAGCCGATTCTTTCGCTATGATAGCCAAATCCCTCGCTATCATAGGAAAATCAGGCATAGCTTACTACGTGGATTGCGAATTTCGCTATGGTTGGGCAAATTTTCGCATCTCGCTAAATTTTCGCATCGCATACAAAATCCCGCACTCTCCCGCATCCTCCGATTCCTCCATTCTTCAATTCCACTCTGACATCTCTTCAACTCACTGATGAAATCGCCAAGAATTCATATGAACATGGCATAAATCACCAACTCGCCAAGCTTGAAATGATGGTTGAGGCTCACAAACCCGGGGTGAAACTATCAAAACAACCTCAAACAAGATTAGTAGTACTAAACGGACCGCACATGTCAATCTACTTAATTAATATGATTAGTAATAAAATAAAACCTATCTTAAATAGGACTCAAAATAGCACTTTTGGGTACTAATCACACCCCCCCCAACCATTAATGCTGCTAGTCCCTAGCAATGCTAAACAATCAAGGGCAGACATGTTTGTGTTTTGCAAAAAGTGTATGCTGTCCAAAAAGTGTGTGTACAAGTAGGCCTTACCTTCAGTATGAACAATTTAGACCCTGTACAGATACCATCATAAGAGAACAAATGTCATATAAGAACAAGTTTTAGGGCAACATCAATTCCAAAGAAGTCAACCTAAACATCCACCAAAATCTAAGTGTTCTTAAGGTAACCAAATAGAAGCTATTCCTCCCAACCAAGCATCGCTGTGGCCTTAAACTGCTGAACAACCTAAATAGACTCAGCCATTTCCTCTTATTTCCTTTCTTTGATTGTAATGTGGTGCAATGCTAAAACTCGATCACCCATGTTCCGGTAATCTGTGGTCCACCGACACCCCAACCACTAAGGTTTAGGGCATCAAGCCAAAAGGATCAATCGACCACAAACTCTACAAAAAGCCCACCCCGCACTTTGAATGACTTCAAGAGAATTACACCTGTTAACTCGCTAAACTCTACCCATCCACCCGTATAGCGAACACTAAATTGATGACTCCCAACCAATAAAGGTTTAGGGCATCGGGCTTTAAAGGCTTTCGCCATATACCCCGCGGACTGCGGTTCGGCTCTCGCGCAAAGTGTCACAAAAGATTCATAGCTCTTTTTTCTTTCTTCTTTCTTTTCTTCTTGCTTTTTTCTTTTCTTTTTCATTTGGAAGACTTATTATCTTCTTTTGTTGGTAACACAAACCTATTATATCGTCACGCATCTAATGGGTTTTGCAAAGTGAAAAGTGGTATATAGCTTTTCAACCTATTGATACAAACTGGTGTGCAATGTGTGTAATTAGCAAAAGGAGGATGTACCAGGTTGAATACATTGGAACTTCAGTCGACCAAAAACTCAATCATGAATGGAATTGTTCTAACATTCAGGTAGCATACAGGGCTTCAATTTTTCAACTCAAGGCAAGAGTAGAAACACAAAACATTATAGTCACAGATATGATTTGAAAAAGTGTAGAAAGTAAGTAAATAATGCTATAAAGCTTTTGATATAACCAATGTGGCTAGTACAAGCTTAACATAGCTAAACATGACAAAAATATCACTGCCTACTATCGGTTAATACATGCATCCTATTCAATCCTATACAAATGAGAGGCAAGCATAAAGCTAAAACAGTACAAAACATGATAGAAGACACTCTTAACTCTAACTTTTCCTCCCAACCAAAGTATAAACATGCCTCATTAGGTAGGGATAGGAAAGTTAGAGAAGGGAGTGCGACCACCTCACTGCGGGTGGTGAGATGCCGGTGGACTGGTTGCCGGCCGCGCTGCCAAGATATCCAAGGAGGCCGCGTCGATCGATTCGGAAAGTAGCCAGGCGTGCACCGCTCGGGCCGACCGGGCGGAAGACCGAGGTGGCTCATGATCCGAAGAAGCATGGCGTGACTCTGCACTAAAGTGACCTCGGCTCGGGCCATAAGCTCGTCCAACGACGCCTGTGTAGTCGACAGTGCACAAACAGCATCCATAATAGCTGCTAGCTCCCTAGAACTGACATGAATATGCTCTGGAGACTGTTGCGCTGTGTAGGAAGAGCCGGCAGTGTCAGTAGGGGCTAGGGTAATAGAAGATGGAGATGGAGGAGATGGATCTGGAACTGGGCTCCTCTCCACCTCCACCTCCATCTCCGGAACAAGATCCTCTCCTCTCGGTGGGTCCTCTACCACAACATCTGCTGCCTCCTCCTGCTCCTGCTGCTGGAGAATGATGGAAATCGCTATGTAAAGAGATCACTCCGTGGAGAGTAATTGAAAGTAACCAGATCCAGCCCATGCGGTCTCAAAGGAACCCCGATGCTCCAGTGATCCGGGGCCCAAGAACCTTATCACGATGGTAACTTCAGCTCAGTCTCTAAACGCGGATCAGCGGCCAATGCCAAGACATCATAGCATGGCTCCCATGCAGTCTCCCGCACGCAACCACGCCTGAATCGATCATTGTGTGAACAATGGCGCCAGATCCTCGAGGCCGGTGATAATTCCGGGAGGCACGTGAACCCTCATCACCGAGGGAGGTGACGGCTCGGGCCAGATCTCAAGACTCCCCCCAGCCCGATGTCCGCCCGCTTTGAGGTTCCCGGCCTCCCGCCGCCTGTGGTAATGGAGAAGGGCCCGAGGTCCCACTCCCGGTCTCAGATCGCTGATGGGGCTCGGCCCGAGGCTCCGCGCGGCAACCGGGGCCAATTCAGTTGTACCGGGCCGTAGGCAAACCGAGAATGAGCATCTCAGCCTTGGAGGTGCATGCCTCATTCTAGGTACCGAACCCAACCCCGGGTCGGCACGGTAACCACCACGGGCACGACCAGCGTCCGCGGGTTCAGCCGCGCGGGCAGGGGCGCACAAGGCCTCTGCGAAGTGGCGCCGCTTAGAACGACAGCGGATCGCGCACAAGACAGCAAGTGGTGGACCAAGGCTCGCAAATAGGCACTGTGGCACGACAATGGCGCCTAGGCTCGGGTCACACAAGCGCACAACAGGGCTCAAGGCACGGTCCGCAATGCTGTGCAGGCACCAAAGGGCCTAGCGGACGGTGATGAGCCGTGGCACCGACCGGGCGAGGCGCGACGATGCGGCACAAAGAATGTCGGGCGGAAGGAGGTCGAGGAGGCCTCACTACAGGGGAGGCTCAGGGAAGTGTGATCGGAATGGAATAAAGATAAATACCCCCCCCTCCTCTTTTATAAAGCGCTAGGTAATCGAAGGTCCCCGGGAGTCTAAGGGCCGCCGGATGTCCACTCGCTTATTAAAGCGAAATTTTGCCCGAATCGAATTCCATCTCGCTAATAAAATAAAAACAAAAATTAATTTAGTTAAATTAAAATAAAATAAAATAAAAGTAAAAATATATAAATATATAAATATATAAAATAAATAAATATAATATAAAATAGAATTATTTAAAAATTAAGATTTTATATTTAGTTAAAATTAGGATAAATACGAAAGTTACTAAAAAATAAATATAAAAATGAAATTGACAAATTTTAAACAAAAATCAAAATCTTGAACCGCAAGCCACTCCGTGAAGAATTCAAACCAGCTCAATTTCAATCGTTCATTCATGAGGATCAAGGAGGAGGAGCCCTTGACCGCAGTTGATGTGTGTCAGCACCTTCATGCTTATAGGCCTTGTTTTGCACTCCTCTTCACTTGGTGGCGGCCGATCATCAGTTCTACAGAGGACTGATGCAAACGGCTCCACCAATTGCTCATTTCTCTGCACCAATTCTTTCACCAAGTAGCAGCGGTTTCTTTGGTACCCCTACACTCCTGACCAATTGGAGCGCACTTCCCCGCATCCTTGCATGTCATCTTCGCTAGCTTGTGCCATACTCAAGTGAAAAAAAAATTGAGCTCCGTCATGTTGCCAAATGTGAGCCGCATGACTCCATCTGTGGCACTGATTATCGACAAGCGCCAAAACGATCTTCCGTGATAATCGCACATGATTGGGTCCACTTGCGATTGGTTCGGTATCAAGCACTACAAAGTCCACTAGGTAGTAGAATTTGTCCACCTTTACCAACACATCCTCAACTATTCCCTTAGGAATTTTTACCGAACGATCAGCCAATGACAGAGTGATGTTGGTAGGCTTAAGCTCTCCTAAACCTAATCGCTTATACACTACTATATGTAGTTTACACTGCCTCAAGTCCAACAAGGCTTTATATATGCAAGTCCCTCCAATGTCGACGATATCGTAAGGGGGATCCCGGATCCTTATATTTCACTGGGGTCTTGCTCTGAATGATGGCACTGACTTGTTCTGTTATGAAGGCTTTCTTTTCAATGCCAAATTTCTTGATCAGGTACGTGTCCTTCAAGAATTTTAGACATGTGGGGACTCGCTTAATCATGTCAAGGATATTTTACCTTCATCGCCTTTAGCACCTCCCGGGCCTCGCTTTGGTCTGGGATTTTTTCGCTTAAAGGTCGTTGAGGAAATGGAGGGGTCATATTTTTCAATGAATTCAACATTATTATTCTCTCGTGCTCACCTTCCTTTCTCTTTCTTCTCGTTTCTTCAGCAAATATGGGCATTGGTTGTCAGTCTTTCCCACTCGCAGTAATGATGGCCTTTAATGCCATCCATCCGGGAAGGTTGAAACCCATTTACGGACTCCTTTTAGATTTGGCAAGGTTTGGGAAGGAATCTTCCTTTCTCCCGTACTCAAAGAAATTGTTAATCTCGTGATGGAGTACCGTAGGTTATCAATCTTCCGACATGTTGCTTTCAAGCCCATCTATCCTCTGCCTGTGGTACTTCTTACGTATCAATTTTCAGCCAATTGGTAAAGATTGATCTCCCTTGCTCCTTCATTAAAATTGCCCACCACACCTTACCTTCAAATTCTAAAATATTGTTCATCAGAGAAGAGGATGGTGATGGTTTGGTTGAGATGAGGAACCAACCTGTTGTTTGGCACCGTGAGGCACATACATTCTACTTAGAAGAGATTGGGGTGACTTTCCGAATTGAAATTATATGCCACCGTATGGGGCATTAGGTTGTGGCTGTATTGGCTCACTAAGATGGCATGCTCATATCAACTTCACCGACAGAAAGACACAAAGGTTCTTCAAGTGGCCAAGGATCGTACTGATGCACACTGCCTGTGTGTGATTTCACCACCGCCGCACTCTCATGTAGCCTTTTCCTTCTAGCTCTTCCACCTTCCTTAGTTGCGTTGATATCTTTGCTTTCATCTCCATATCTTCGGAAAGTGCATAAATGCCTCCCCTTTGGTGGGTCGACGGCTTCATTCTTTTAGCTTCCCTTGGATTTGATTCATCCCAAGCCTTGGAAGTTTCATCCACATAATTCAAGAAGTCCATGGCTTCATCTGGATTTTTGCTCAGAAAGTCACCTCCACACATGGTTTCTAGCAGTTGCTTCATGGCAGGAAACATACCATCATAAAAATGATTCACTAGCATCCACGTATCAAAACCATGGTGTCTGCAGATGCACGATGGTTCTGATGAACCCTCCAGCATCGATAAAATTTCTCATTGTCATTGGTCGAGTGGCGTAGATCTCAGCCTTCTTCAAATTGTTGGTCTTGGTTGTAATCAAGAATTTCTTCAAAAATTCAGCTGAAGATCGCCCACTTCTAATCGCGTTTCTACCGCTGAATTGATCCATATTTTGTCTTTGTCCTTGAGTGGTTAACTAAATGCCTTCAACTTCAACAATTCCATTTGGTTATGTTCCTCCTTAAAAGTTATGCATACTTCTCAAAACTCAATGTGTGAGTATGGATTTTCATTCTCCATACCATAAATGTGGGAAGCAAAGCACCAAATAAGGTCCACTGCTACCTCCTCAAAGAGGTGGTATGATACGTGAAGGAGCACTCACTCTGGGGGAGGGGCGATGTGGTCCCTCATTGATCTATGCGTCGTCAGATTCACCGAGTGCCTTGCCGACTTTGCTGCCTCGTGTAGAGGATCCATTTGATCATCAGGCACACCGATTTCACAAATTACCAACTCGGTGCACCAACTCTTTGTAATCTACCTAATATCCCTCTATCCCAGTGATGCATAAACACCTGTAACACAAAATGAGACAAAGCAAAGAACACAAAAAAGGCTTGCCAAAAAGATCAGTGTTAGCTAAATAAAAACTGACTGTGAAAATAAACCGCCCAGCCAGATCGAGCAAAAAAAAAAAAAAACTTAAAATTCTACAAACGAAATTCAAAAGGGTTGTAAGGTCACCAATACTTGTAATGAGGATTACAAGTAGTTATTATATCAACTCATTTGTAGTTTGGCACCATCCCATGAGAATCCATGCCATTTGATTCGCAGGCCACGTGTAGGGGTGATCCAGAATCAACAAAATTTGTTTCCTATTTTCCTCCACGTCGTAGTCAAGCTTACCGGCAAAGAGCGGTCTAGGGTCGAACACGGGGATGGGTTTTCATCCCATAAATGATTCGTATCATGATTCAAAATGGTGAGGCTTTCATTTGGATTTTTGGATTTGGGTAAAAACAGGGGAGATTGGTTGTTCATTGGGTAATCAAATGGGCTTTAGATTAAAGTGTGAAAATGGTGACCTTGAAGGCCTGGGTCACTAGCTTGATAAAATGGGGTTATAAAGGTGTTTCCTCGGGTTATTTCTCGCATTAGGAAAATGACTTATAGTCATAGCCAAAATCGGATCTCTTTGTTGGCTTTAAAACTAACCCTTAAAACACTTGCTTGAGTCAAAACATGTACTGAGCATTTAATGTTCCAGCAGTTTGAAAGCATAGCATTTAACCTCATTTCAGTGGCTCGTAAATGACATCTAAAGAATGTCAGTGCATCTACCCTTAAGAATGCATTGAACCCTAAAGCATGACAAGTATTGACCACAAGAAACACATTAAATGGCATTAAACCCTAGTTTGGGTTTGAAGAATAAATGCAAGATCTGCTTCATTTAAAACCGATGACCACTCGCAAACCACCACATTAACCAACCTAGTAACCCTCCTTCAAGGTTTTGAGGCTTAGCCAAACATCCTTGGAGTTGTCATCCTCAGCGTGGTGCCATGCACAAGAAAATGAGAGAAAGAGAGAGAGAAGAGAGAAAATCAGAACCTAAAACAAAGTCATAAGTGAATGAATGCTTGAATGAAAAGTTGTGGTTAAAAAGTTATAAGGTGGCTTATATAGCCATACAAGATGTGTGAAATACCAAAAATACCAAAAATATATGATTACAATGGGGACAAAATGGGAATTACACAAAACGAGGTCGTTTGGATCAAAAACAGAGGGGGACAAATTTCGCTATGCATAGCGAAATTTCGCTATCATAGCGAAAATACAAGGCATAGCGAAAATCCTGCACTCTCCTGCATCCTCCTGCATTCCTCCATTTCTTCAATTCCACTTGACATCTCTTCAACTCGGCTTGATGAAATCGCCGAGAATTCATATGAACATGGCATAAATCGGTACCAACTCGGCTGCTTGAAACGATGGTCGAGGCTCACAAACCCGCAGAAACTATCAAAACAAACCTCGAAACAAGATCGCAGTACTAAACGACTCCGCATACGCCACCCAGATAATTAATATGATTAG
The DNA here is from genome assembly GCA_016808115.1 of Tetrastigma voinierianum. Taxonomy (NCBI): domain Eukaryota; kingdom Viridiplantae; phylum Streptophyta; class Magnoliopsida; order Vitales; family Vitaceae; genus Tetrastigma; species Tetrastigma voinierianum. The sequence continues at coordinate 1,568,607 of JAEQBH010000149.1, forward strand.
CACGCAAAAAGCACTCAAACCTATCTTAAATAGGACTCAAAATAGCACTCAAAGGCCAATCAATCGCGGCATGCTCCTAAAGTCGGGCGCCGATTTCTGGGTTATGTGGGCCTCAACTCGCTGGTAGACACACTGCTCGCGCTGCATGTCATGTTAGCAGCTCAACCTCCAAATGAGAATCTTCTGACTGACTTAGCACTGCACGCCTTGGAGGCCTTAAAAAGCTTTTTTGAAGTAGCTCGGACACCTCCTTTTCCAAATCTGGAATCTTTGATTCACCTTGCTTGGGAGGCAAGTCCTGAGCGCCGTCCTTACCGGTAAGAGAGCCGATTTGCTGGTGCTGCTGAAGGCCACGCAGACGGCCATGCAGTTCTAAATACGCTCATCCAAAACTAAAAGGGAAGAAATCCATAAGTAAAAGGGAAGAATAAAAAGAAAAGAAGGAATGGCTGCAAGGACAAGGAGTTACTACTGAAACCACTTGAAAAGGTGTGGATCCCCTTAGTAAATCCAAAACCTTCTTTATTACTTGGGCCTTGTACACCAAGCCTACGTATGTCAGACATCCTCGTGGTCCTTCAGCTTACCTGATAAGAGTTAGATCCGCCATTATGCTTCCATGGGGATAGGATGGGTCAAAGTTACTTCTGCAGGCTGGGGTGGCCCCTAAAGTGGCCTTCCCCTTACCCTTCCTTGACATAGCCGGAGTACGAGGAGGTGTTAGCGATTTCCACAAGCACACGAGTCGCACAAGTAATACAGTGGACTAAAAAGTCCAGATATCGATCCCATAAGGAAGGTGTGGTTTTAGCGAGGATTGAGTACCCGACTACTAAAGTCATTCACTATCTGAGCAACTAAATGTTTTGGTGAAAAAGGTTTTAAAAATAAAATAAAACAAAACAAAGTAGGGTATGATCAATGCTCACTTACAAGGAATGGGTTAATTTCGAAGAAAGAACACAAGGAAGAGAACTAGAGTTGATTGCTTCCATTGATGCATTTGATTTATATTTATGAAGTCCTAATTAAGTGAAAATATACTTATGCTTGTCCAAGGAACACGATATGAGGTCTACACTTTCGTGTCTCCCCTCAATTTCTCACACCAACTCCCAATTCTTCTTTCAGTCCATCTTGGTCATTAAGTATGGTACTTTTATAAGGCAATGCTTTCCTTGGGAATCCTATTGGTCACCTCTTGGTCAATACAATAGGACTACCCGGACTATGCTTGGATCGATCACCTCTTAGTCCATACAATCCTTACATAATGTTGAGATAGTGCTACTCCTAATGAAATCCATTTAGTACTAAGAATTCCTAATTCCCTAGACTTCTTTGATTAGGTTAACTAGCATCTGACACTAGTTCATGACCAGAGAGTCGAGACCAGATTTTATGACGTAATCCAAGTGTTGCCAAGGATGCTCTAGTATAGATCATGATTCAAACTTTAAAATGCATTAATTAATCAAAACCTTAGTAATCCCACACACTATGACAGGACCCAACCCGGATACCCTCCCAGGATTTCCCGGGTGGTCCCGCCTAGTGAAGTCCCACTGCACAATCCCTAAGGAATATCCAATGGAACCCCACTTTAAGAAAGCAGCGACATGCATTAACATAATACCTCAAATATATATAAAGATCTACAACAAATTAAATCCACAAACCACTCCATATAATGAATGGCAACCACAAACACACATAATAAAGACTCACATATTCAATACTAAGATCGTGTTATCTCAAGAGTGTTGGCACTCATGGGTACAAATGAAACACAAGATAAGTCCAGACAAAATAAAGACAGATAGATAAGATAGAATACCGCAATATCTTAAAGAGTGATGTAGAAGCTAATGAGGTAGGTCTCTCGCGAACCCGGACCTAGGAACATATTTAAAACAATAAAAACGGAGATAATAAACTTTAAAGAGTGGTATACTTATAAGGAAAATAATGTTTATTTTCTTAAATTTTCTCTCAAGTACTCACGTCCACTCTTTTGCAAGGTTCCCATTTAAACCCATTTCACAAAACCAAACTTATACCAAGTCAAACATTATGAAATTCATGCTCAAAAATTTAACCGAAATTATTATTAAGAAAATTATAAATTCGAATTTATTCACAACATAAAACGGAGGCATAAAATATATAAACATCATGTCGAAATAATCATGTAAATACAATAACCTATAAATATTGAAATGGTTATAGCTTAATGTAAACCAACAAATAAATATACCATATATCCATCAAAATCGTGGGACACCCACCTCACGACCCAACATCAAAAGGTGTCGTGGGTAATAATAATATGATGAACCGCCAACCCACTCACCACGGAATAATGAGAATCAAGTGGGTGAAAACTAACTCACACGCCGTGGCAAAACCCAGTAATCGTAATTATAAGACAATCAAACTTCCCGTGTACTATATAATACATCAATTTATAATAGTCTCAACACAAGATCCTTGTTCACATACTTTCCAACGATACTCATATTATAAATTATGAATTTTATAAATTTAATTTAAATAACTTTAATCAATATATTAATAATTTCACCATCAATTCATGCCAATCAGAAATACCACAATGAAAATATTCACTCATAACCAATTTTACATAAAATCTTAATAAGATTAACATGCTTAAATCATAAAATCTTAAAACTACTTAAATCAATAAATTTTCAAAGTAATGAAAAACTCCTTTAACTACAAATGTAAATATTAAATATAACAAATTTATCCATGAACTAAGAAATGTCCAAATATTTAAAACGTTACAAATTCACATGAAATGAGAACTTGTTTATATAAAAATAGATAATTTATATTTATACAACCAACCATATTCATCAAATAATATATATGATAAAATAATAATCATAATATATATCATAAACACACTCCCAAAGATTGAATATTATAAAATCACCACAAACTACATAGATGTCACCTACCCAGATAATCATCTTCCAAGCGCTCAATGTGAGTGCCTAATATAATAAAAATGCAATTACTTAGGTCCTAATAATTAAACCAAAGACATCGGGATTCCCAAATGTCTTAGAATAATTTTTAGAACTAATAAACTATCTAAACTGACTGGCTGTGCCACCATACAACTGTGCCCATGCACTGTGCACTAAAATCGGGGCTTTCACCCTAGGCTAATTTTTCGAAATTGAACCGTCCAATAAATCATAAAAACATCCACTCACTAATCCAACTTCAATTTTGCCTAATTTGACCAATCAGGTCCACTCTGGCCCAAACTTCGATAATTACTCCTAAATGACCCAAAAATGGAAAACTAACCAAACGACGTCCAAAATTTAAACCTTGAGATCAACAGAAAGCCCAAGAGACTGGGGAATTCACACATAAGTACCCTTACCTTGGTCCAAGTTTCTGTGGTGGCCGAAAACCTCGATCCAACCGTCTACCAAACTTGTTTCTTGCCATCTTCAAACTGTGAGGAATCAAGGCGAAAAAGGACCACGGAATGAGTTCAGAGGGTCAAAATGGGAGGGTGGTGGGCGGCCAGCCTAGAATGGCGGAATGAAGAAAACCGGCGGATCACCACTACGCACAATCAAGCTGGCCTGATCCGCGCATCCGGGCACGGCCAGTCGCGGAATTGGGCCGGCGAGGTCGCCTCACCTTGCCCTTCCTCCCTGGCCGGTGTGTGTGCAAGGGTGGTGGCCGGAATCGTCTCCCATGGCTAAAACCCGATTGGCCCGAACGGCCGAAACGACCGGGCCAGGTCCACTGCCCGTGGGAATTTTTCAGGGTTTTGAAGTCGAAATGAGTGTTTGGGGCTAGGGTTCTATTTGGTACACAAAACTAGGTTTATATAGGTTCTTAGGGTCATTTCGTGTAAAAACCCCGAACTCACGGAATCGATAAAATAATGGGCCGCTTAACTTCTCAGCAGCCATAACTTTTATCCGTAAGTCGATTTTGACGCTCAACTCCGTCTATGAACTCACATCACCGAGGCCTACGTATATGTCTTAGGCAACCCAAAATTATTCATCCTTGAAAGCCAATCTGGGGCCTACATACTAATTGTTATCAAACCAATAAACTTAATCAAACTTGTCAAATTGTTAAAAACTTTGTATTATTTGTACGGTCGCTACACTACACCAACCAACATCAACAAAAGCACATATTCACAAAACCATTCTAAAAGATATATAAATCAAACATCAATTTAAACAATCAACCCTAGATGAAAGTTTATCTACTCATTACAACCCACAAATCTATCAAAATCATGTCTATTACATCCATAATAACGAAAGAGATGAGAAGAGAGTGAAAGTTAGAGATTTAAAACAAATATGGGATGAGGAATGCTCAAAACTCATCTCCAAGGTTGAATGAGGTCCTCTAGTTGATAGATTCGTCAATATCACACCAAATCTAAAGTAAAATAAACAAAATCACAAACCCTAACTTGATTCAAGAAGAAGAGAGGAGAAACCCTCAGAAGGATGTTCTCCCTCAAAAACCCAACCTTAAACAATTCTAAAAGACTTCTATTTATATGCAATGGAAATGGGCCTGAAGACTATGGAAAGTCCCGTCAGATCATCAATGTACGAATTCTTTGAAATCAAGGCAATAGATTGAAATGCAAGTTCTTAGACCAAAATCAGATAGATAAATAGACATGCTCTTAAAGCCTTAAAATTTGAGAAAGAAGATATGGAAATGCTATTTTACAAGCACATGATACTGATAAGAGGGAAATAGATCAGGTATCTCTTGAGCTAGTGGGTATTATAGCTAGTAGTTTCGAGAGCCATAGATTGTCTGCTATTTTCTCATTACTAAAAGAAACAAACATATGCATAACTTCTTTGTCTGACAGTATAATATATACATACATGTTTTCTATAACATGTCTAAACTTTAGCTTATGATATGATGTTATATCAAGGTGTCCTCAAAAGCTCAGGGTCATACACGCGTAGGAAAGTGGGTCAGGGATGAAGCGTTGATGCATAAAAGCAGCCATTGATGCTCGGGGAAGAAATACATTATTCGACATTTGTTATCATATCATGAACCGACTGCCGTGGTCTTTCGATGAATCACTCAGACGGCGTGATTTTGTTGATGTTGGAACAGATGTCCATCTCATTGATGCACTTTACTAAAAGAAGAGATGAAGGCCTCGCGGAGATCGCTTCCTTCGCTCAAAAAATGGTACATTTCTTTTGTTTCTTTCCTTTGATGTAACACCAATTGTTGACCAATAAAAGTCTTATAAAGAATCTATATATATACATACACATATATTTGTATATATGCCCTTGAAAATTTGCATTTTGCTATTTTATTATTTGCACAGTTAGGTCTTCATTTGTTAAAGAATCTAATAATATTTATGTTAGTTGTGTATTTTGCTTATCACTTGAATGTGACTTGTAAAAACATTAGATATTTTCCTTTCATGCTTGATGTCTTTTGTACACGTTTTCTCTTTTGCATCAGTACTAAATTTTCAATGCTCATATTTTTTATACATATATTTTCAATTTTCCCAAATGTTGCCTTTTATGAGAGGACGAATTTTCCTGCATTATGCTGAATAAGGCTTATTCTTTCATTTTCTACATAAGCCTAACAATTTAACATGCTATTTAATAGTTGATAAACTGGTTGGCAACTTTTTAGTTGATAAATCTATCGTAAACAAAAGCTGAGGATTTGACTAGACTTATTGTGCTCATTGTTTCTTTCCTTGAGGAAAACAAATTTTATAACCATGTATTTTGAATTTTGCATATGCATGGACCACCTTGTACATCCTTCCATAATATTTTGATTTTTGCAATCACATAAGGAATATATGAAACTTCTTTTAACTGATATGATTTGGCCTGAACTTGCATTGATTTCACATTCACTGCCTTTCATATGAATGGTTAATTTTTTACAATCTTCATACATGCATTTTATGAGTTTGTTTAGCAGTGAGAGCTTGATCGATCCTATCAAATCAGGTTTTAGAACTTAAGAACAATAATCCATACAAACCGAGAAAGCTCATATCTCAGTTTTAATCGCTTGAAGGAGGGGGAAAACACCAATACTCAATCCCACTGAACTTGTTGGAGGAGATGAAGAGAAGAAGAAGAAGAAGAAGAAGAAGGAGGAGGAGAAGTCTTTAAGGTATGGATACTAGTTTGAATCTTTGTCTATGTAAGGATTTGTATGGATATTTGATGGAATTGTGTTTAGGTTTGGGTTTTTCCTATTTGTTGGTTAGGAATTCTCCTACCTCCAACAATGAAGTTGATTGGTTTAGTTCAATTTTTGGGGTTGCCCTAAGTTGTTATATAATTGTGTGGTTTGGTTGTGATCCTCACGTAGGAAAATTTCAGATAAAGAAAAATGATGGATTTTGTGTGGTAGGTTTGGGTCTGCTTTTTTAAACCCATGTTTTTTGTTTGGCCATCACTCATCCAAATTGAGTGATTCAAAATTCTGGGTAAACTAGACTTCTAGGAAAACAAATCTCCTTGAAATAGGTGTTTTGGACCCCATTACACCCAGAAATAAGTCAAAGGGGAGCTAGGTTGCGTGACATAGATGGTTCTGCTTTGGTTATGTTTTGACATTGGAGTGGTCCTAATTGTTTAGACCATAACTTGGTTATCACTCATCCAAATTGAGTGATTAAAATTTTTGGGTAAACTACACTTCTAGGATAACAAATCTCCTTGAAATAGGTGTCTTCAAATTTGGACCCCATTGGATCCAAGAAAATTTGTCAAAAATGGAGCTCTGTTTGTAAGAAATATTTAATAGTATACGAAAATACATGAAAATGCAAAGATAAGAGTAAATGATCATAAATATCGCATATGATTACCGGATAACAATAGTTATTCGGGGATATGAGATATGTAATGAAAATTAAATAAAAATGGATTGTCTACTTAGAACCTAGTAGGAGGATAGATGGACATGCCTATTAGGGATAAAAGTCTCGCAAAGATACTGATCGCTTGGCCCATTGTGGTCATTATAAAGACCTTCGTCCTTATAGAGGTCATTGTCTCGCATAATGATAATAGCGCTGGGTTCTTTATAGTTCATTGTCTCAAGACAATGATAATAAAGACCTCACCCTTATAGTTCATTGTCTCGCATAATGATAATGCAAAGACCTTCAAGTCCTTATAGTTTCGTATCCACTTCTAAGGTATAATGGTGTGCACGCATGAAACATAAAAACAAATGATAAGAATATGCAAATGATTTGAATATGATAAATGACATGATATGAAATAATATGAGAAGCATAGCACTGATATGTGATGACAAGTACACTGTGACAAGAACAAGAAGCAATGTGTAAAATGGCACAAAATGTATATGAACGATGATAAGAAATGAAACATGATATGATAAGTAAGTATGAGATATGTATACGCATATGCAAATGATATGTATGAAATATGTATAAGCATGTGTATAAGTATATGATATGTTAGATGTATATGCATGTGTCTAAAGTGTGATGATCCTTATTAGGGGTCGTCCATGAGTATTATTCCCACTAAGCTATAAGCTTAGAACGGGTGTTTCATCCGTGTAGGTATAGAAGAAGGAAATAGAAGTCAGGACAATCCGCATCAGCAATCAAAGTCAACACAACACTAGGTTCCCACTGAGGACCTTTTTGGTCTATTTTGTATATGTCTTTGTTTTTGTAAACAAGGTAAAGTTTGTATATGTTGAATAATTCCTATTTACGGACTTCAATATATTTTGTAATCCGCTGCTACATAATATATTTCAAGTTAAATGTTTAACAGTATATGAATGAACAAGTTTATAGTAAACAGAAAAAAATAAAATAAAACAAGACACCCTCGCCTGACACCGGGTGCCGGGTTAGCTTCACAAGTTAGTGGTATCAGAGCCAAGTTTAGGCGTTTCTAGAAAAGCTTGGGTTTTGGCAATTCTAGATAGAGTATAAGATTGAAAAGCATGTGTTTAATAATGTGCTGGCCTGATGTGGATGTCCTTGTGTTTTATATAGATGGATAGCCCTCCAAATCCAGCTGAACAAGCAGCTGAGAGTGTTAACCCTGAAGATTAGGGAATACCCATTTCTAACCTTTGAATCATCGTGGTTGTAGTCACGCCTCACGAGCCAAATGAAGCTTTATGAAGACATCTGAGATTACACTCTGTATTGGAAAGATTGACAACTCCAAAAGCCCCGATAGACATAGGGCTGAGGAATTCCATGGGACAAACATGGAAGAGTCTGATAAAGCGGAATTCTGGTTAGAAAAGTTACAAAGAATATTGGAGGAAGTTAGATGCCCTCCCGATCATAGAGTATCATGCGGTGGGGCCACTATTACAGCTGAGGCATATGATCATGGAAGCTAGTGTCGAAGTCCAAGGATCCTGTGATCCCCATGACTTGGGTTCTTTGTCCAAGAGTTCAGGGACAAGTACATTACCAAGATGTATAGAGAGTCCAAGTGGAAAGAGTTCCTGAATTTGAAGCAAAGGAACTTATCGGTGGCTGAATATCATAAAGAATTACCATCTCAAGTACGACCGGAATCGTCCTCACCGAGGCATTTCGAATTAGGCAATTTGAGGATGGACTGCATGATTCCATCAAGAGATATTTGGCACCTATGACTTCTCTCCAACAAGTGAATTTCTATCAGTTGGTCCAAGCTACAATGAAAGTAGAGAGACTTGAAACGAGCAGCAAAGAAAGATCTCAAAAGAAGAAGTTTTCTAGAGGAGCTTCCTCCCCCTCAAGGAAAATAGCTAGGGAGTCTCCAACTCAATCAGAATACAGTTCAGCTACGAGAGGTAGAAGACAAGGGTCCAATGTAGCACCTAGTTCTAGTAGAGGTTCTTCTGGCCAATAATGAAACTGACACCTTAATTTTACAATGCATTTGGGTGCTCAGGCTATCGACAGAGGGTGTTTCCTGTGGAAGCTACTGATCACTGATAGCAGCCGTTGTCCCAAAGAGTCGTGAATAATAGAAGTCCCGCAAGAAAGTGTGGTGGAGTAATCACTACACCACCGACTTAGAGATCTGAGGCGGGCGGGCCGAGGTGGCCCGATTCAACATAGAGGACGAGGAGGCATAATCTCTGAGAGAGTGGATCGTCCTATACCTATAGAAGACCAGCACCTAAGTTACATGTTATGTAAAGGCTCCGGTGAGGGAAGGAGATTTGTCCCCGAGGTTGTAGAAGTTGGTATATTTTCTTTATGATATTGAGATGCATGCATTGATTGATCCGAATCCACTCATCCGCATGTATGCATCAATATGTATTTGATATGATACCAAAGAAGGGAACAGTTTAGAATATGACATGCATGTGACTAGTCCATTAGGGGCAAAGTGTTAGCGTTGAAGAATATGAGCATGCAATTGCCCAGCTTGTTATCTGGGCAAATTCCGAGAGTTTAATTTGATTTTGGGAATGGATTGGTTGTTCAAACATCGAGCCATCATCATCGCGCTAAAAGATGAGTGTTGAGGACGCTCTAACTAGTTCGAGGTGATATAGGCATTAGATCAATGTCCAATGCGGACTCCGCTTGCAAGCTAGAGACTTATGAGGAAAGGTTGTGAGATTTTGGCTTTGACACTGAGTTCCCAAGAGAGGCTGTTGATGTGGAAAAGATTCTAGTAGTAAGGGAATTTCCTCCCTGAAGAGTTACCAAGTATTCCCTTCAATGAGGGACTTATCCATGAGATTGTAAATGTAGAACTCCGCCTTATGATTAGGTACCATACAAGATGGCTGCAATGGAGTTGAAAGAGTTAAAGAGTTAATTACAAGAGCTTATGGATAAAGGATTTATCCGACCCAATGTTTCGCCCTGGGGTGCACTTGTTTCATTCGTGAAAAAGAAAAATGGCACTCTATGGATGTGCATTGATTATTTGTAAATCAATAAGGTGACAGTGAAAAATAGGTACCCATTGCCGAGAATCGAAGATCGTTTTGATCAGTTAAAGGAAGCGGGTGTCTTTTCGAAGATAAACCTACGATCAGGGTATTATCAGCTAAGAGTGAAAGACGTCGATGTGCCAAAGATTGCATTTGAACCTGTAATATGGACATTGGTGAGTTTTTGGTAATGTCACGATTGACTAATGCACCGCAAACATTCATGGATTTAATGAATAGGATATTCCGACCCTATGTGGACTGGGCTTGTTGTGGTCTTTATCGATGATACATCCCGGTACCTCATACGGCCAGGAACATGAACAATATCTGAGATAGTCATGAGACTTTGTAGAGAAGTTATATGCTAAAATTAGCAAATGTGACTTTTGGCTAAAGAAAGTTTCCTTCTTAGGTCATATTGTGTCAGTTGAGGGTATAAGAGTGGACTCTATAAAGATTGAGGTCAAGTAGAATTGAAACCACCAAAATGTAACCGAGGTGAGAAGTTTCGGGCCTAATAGAGATTATAGAATATTTCAGAGAAAGATTCATTACAAATACTCCGCTTACCAAATTACTCAGGAAAGGAGTAAAGTTTGAGTGGACAGATAAATGTCAAAATATTTTTGAACAGTTAAAAGAAATGCTGGTTGAAGCACGAATATTACCTAAACAACCCTCGTGAAAAGAGTATACCCTATATAAAGTGATGCTCGCATCGTCGAGATGCATGTTAATGCAAGATGGAAAAGTAGTGGCTTACGATCCGCTGAAGCCATTACGAACAAAAATTATCCCACTCATGACCTAGAGTTGGCTGTGGTAGTATTTTCTTTGAAAATATGGAAACACTACTTATATGGGGAAAAGTGTAGAATTTACATAGATCACAAGAGTCTCATGTAACACCCCAAACATTTTTTTTAAATGATTTTTTCATGGAATTTAAGTTTTAGGTGTTTTAAGGTCCATCATGAATTTATAATAATGATAGGAATTTTTATAGGCATACGTTATGAAAATAATAATGATAATTGAATTGTGGATGCTAATACAATGACACCACTAGACTTATGAAAATAATAATGGTAATTCAATTAGTAATTAATTAATTACTTTAATGAAAAGACGTTATGAAATAATAATGGTAATAATTAATTAATTACTTAATGAAAGGACGATAATAATGGTAATTCAATTAGTACTAATTAATTAATTTAATGAAATAGGGTAAAAGGTACTTTCTCAATAGATACCCTAGTATAAATTGGAATAAGAGGAGAAACTTCTATTCATCTTTAAATTCCTCTTGACGTAGAATTCAGAGGATTTATTTACTTTGGATGAATGAAGAACAAATTTCTCTATGAGAAATATTTCATTGAGGTGAAATTCTTCGGATTAGCTCTTTCAAAGCTTTTGAGTACTGGGGAAGGCTCACACGTTCAGGGTGAATAGCCTAGCTGAGCCTAGACTAATAGGGAGGTGAGTAAATTTATATCATCGTACTTGCACCTTCGAAATGTATAGCGGTGTTTTCTAATACTGACTTGATCGTAGTAATCGACTATGATTAAGACCCTTATTCTCGAGCATTCATTGAATTGAATTTGTCATATGCCACAAGTCACGTGTCCCCGATGATTATCTGCGCTTCCGGTACCTACAATAACTCTTTTATTGTATTTGGTGTTATCTCTGTTGCATGTCGAATACGCCTACCGAGTAACTTGTAATCGCCAGCTGTCATTGATGGTATGAATCACAAGAAGCCTAATCGATGGGGAGGTCATCAGGCTATGTGGCACATAGTACCCTCGTGCGGGCAGCTGCCTTCCTAGAGGTGTGGTAGTAACCTAGGCGTAGAACCCGCCTGTTTACGGATCTTTGGTTGAAATGTATAGATTCAAAGATAAAGGAAAAGGAATGTACTGATTCTCAAGAAAACTATATTTCTGTAGTTTCAAACTCCTAAATCTCATTTGATATTGTTGTTCATATCAGCCGCTTATCTCAGATAACCTATGTACTGGTGGATTGATCGACATATAATCCATCCTTGTGAGCCGGCCTTATATCAGCTTCACAATATATATATTTTACTCGCAGTTATCTCACCCCTGATTCTCTTCTTGGTAGACAGAGAAAGGAGAATCCGTACTCGACCACTCTGGATTCTATTTGAAACATGTATCGGATTATTATTTTGTTTATTTGGTGAATGCAGTCTAAGTTTCCTGTATATTCCATGTGGTGAATTAACTTGCTATTGGGTTAATTATTTGTTAAATCGATAAATTTTGAATAGTTGAGTTGGAGCAAATTTTTGCTTATGAACCTTATTGATATTTCTTTGATGAGACCGTTGAGGTCGTTTTTTGTTAGTGGATGACTACGAGGTCTATTTGTTAGTGTTATTTGAGATAAAATACGCGATATGATTTTGAGTTAATTATTAGTAGATTTTAGATTGATATTGTGAATAAATGTGATTTATTAATAGTTATAGAAACGAATAGGTCTCACGAATTTTCGTAGAAATTAAGGACTTGAAGCTTACATTTGTTTTGGTGGCCTTAAGAATACCCATTCCCTAGTGCCGGTCACAGCCTATAAAAGTGGGATGTGACATCTCAAGTACCTAATGACTCATAAAGAATTAAATTAGAGACAGCGAAGGTGGTTAGAGTTATTCAAAAATTATGACTGTATAATAGATTACCACCCCGGAAAAGCTAATGTGGTAACATCTGCTTTAAGTAGAAAGATAGTGGCAGAGATGTCACTTCAACACAGTGAATGGAGGCTAGCAGATGATAAAGCTATATTAGCTCAACTAACAGCACAACCTATTTTAAAGCAAATGATGATAAGAGCGCAGAAAAATGATGTAGAGTTACAGAAAAAAGTATAGATGGTCAGAGATGGTGATAAGACTGATATTTTAGTAAAAGAAGCTGAAAGTTTGTATTTCCAAAACAAATTATGTGTGCCAGATGATAAAGAGCTAAAGAAAAAGTTGCTATTTGAAGCTCATAATATGGTATTTACCATGCATCTTAGAGGTAATAAGATGTACCAGGATTTGAAACAACATTATTGGTGGAAAGGAATGAAAAGAGATATGACAGAGTACGTGTCTAAGTGTTTAACGTGTCAGCAAGTCAAAGCTGAACACCAAGTACCAACCGGTCTTTTGAATCCCCTTCCAATTCCTCAATGGAAGTGGGATAACATTACCATGGATTTTGTGTTGGGTTTTCCCCTCACACTACAGAAACATGACTCTGTTTGGGTGATTGTTGATAAAGCTCACAAAGTCGACCCATTTTATACCGGTCAAGATGGACTATTCTATGGATTGACTAGCTGAGCTATACGTGAAAGAGATTGTACGATTGCATGGTGTATCGTTGTCTATTGTGTCGGATAGAGATCCACGTCTTACATCGAGGTTCTTGAAGGAACTACAATGCTCTTGTGTACTAGGCTGAATTTCAATACAACATTCCATCCAGAAATGTATGGATACCAAAGAGATTGATTCAAGTATTCGAAGTCATGCTTCGAGGTTGTGTCATGGAATTTCTTGGAAGTTGGGATAGGTATATTCCATTGATTGAATTTGCCTATAACAATAGATATCAAGCAAGTATTGGCATGGAACCGTACAAAAATTTATATGGTCAGAGATGTAGAACTCCGATATGTTGGACAGAGTTGAATGAGCATAAGGTGATTAGTCCAGACATAGTAAAAGATACATAAGAGAAAGTACAAGTTATTCGGTAAAGGTTAAAGGCGACTAGTGATCGACAAAAGTCATATGCCGATCTAAAGAGGAGAGATATTGAATATGAAGTGGGAGACAAGGTCTTCTTAAAAGTATCATCGTGGAGGAAAATTCTATGGTTCAATAAGAAAGGCAAGTTAAGTCAGAGATTCATAGGGTCATATGAGATTCTGGAACGAATTGGCCCTATGGCTTATCGTTTGGCACTCCCTCCAAAGTTAACAAAATTGCATAATGTGTTTATGTGTCATTGCTTCAGAGATACCGCTTTGATGGGTCACACATACTACGAGATAAGCTATACAAGCATTAGTATTTTCATATGATTTGAAGACAAAGGCTATTCTAGTCTCCAGAGGTGAAATAATATTTAATAAGCAAGTACCATTAGTGAAAGTGCTTTGGCAACACCATGGCAGGAAAAAGCTACCAGGAGCCGACAACTACGAGATAATCAGATCCCGCAACTCTTCACTCTAGGTAATAATTTCGAGGAAAAAATTCCTTTAAAGGGGGGGGGGGGTGTTGTAACACCCCAAATTATATCCTGACACCGGGTGCCGGGTTGGGGGTGTCACATGATATATCTTCTTGAGTCAATGCATGCTTTCATAGGGTTGAATATACTTAAAGAGTCTGGAAACAAGGGCTGAGTATCTTCACCATTTCTCATCATTATTATTATGCTTATTTACATAAATGTCTGACCTCTCGTCCATGCTCTGTCATGGTAACAATTCTAGCTTATAGCGCTTTGGAACAAATTTGAGAAAATTGAAAACAAATTGTGTTAAATTAATAATGTTAAGATAGGCACAACTTATCGTAGTCCTAAATAGCATTATGATGATTGGGAATAATGACTAGGAAGGATGTGATAAAGATTTTAAGTATGATGAAGATATCATGAAAGAAATTGGGTGTGCAATTCCTCAATCACCTCCTTGAATCACATCTAAGGATAACCATGCTCTTTTTCAACCACCTCTTCTTTTCTTCTTCCCTTTTTGCCCCTATGAATCTATGACACTAAGTCCCTACTTAGCCAGCCCTTAATCCAATCATGTAGATAATAATAAGGAATGAGATCATAATACAATTAGAGGAAAACGACTTTCAACTTATCATTGAAATATTAATTGTTTGTGTCTGCATCTACCCATTCAGATTCAAGCAACCCCATTTGATTCGCATAAGAAGTTGTGAGTCTCCCTTAGGTTTGCTCCCCACTAATCACCAACTATTCCTTGTATTGCAAAGATTCCGATCACGCGAATTTCAGCAGAACAATCACTACAGCGAAAGAAAAATAAGTTATGACTTCGCTAACCAACCTAATACCAACAATCGTTATTCAAAACCTTGAATATTAATAATATTCAATAATAATATGCGTTCATTAACACAAATGGCAATGGTGATAAACCTACCGTAATATAAAACCAATGATCTCTTACCTATCGGTTATTAGTTACAATGAAGATCTATTCTAACTAGTCTTTTCGTTTCAACCACGCGAAAGGCCGTTTAATCATCTTCGAATATGGCGGTTTGATTATTTGGATCTAATCAACGGTTAAATATTCGCTTCAAAGACAACTCATATTTCGCGAAAGCTGAGTCAATGGTTAATTCATTGAACCGCGGGGTTATAACAATCAGCCAATTCGGTTAAAATTCGTTATAGACAGAGCACCATCACTGAAATAACAAACAATTTTTTAAAGATAACTATGAATGCTCTTAATTAATAATACCATATGTTAAATGCTATACTTTTAGTTAATTAATTATCTATCTATTTTGTAGACCAGATTAATGCCATATTATGTGCCAAAATCCCTTCCATAAAGCATGTCAACTTTTGAGACGAAGAAACTAGAGGTTTTCCAATTCAATGAAGAAAATACGTCATAAACTGAAACAATCAACGCATCTTCATAAATGTTATTGGTTATAATTTTTATGTTTGTTTTGATAGTAATTGACAAGATGCTCTTTTGGCAAAATTATTTTGAGAATCCATATTCAAACAAAACACAACGTCGTAAACGATCCAATTTATACGAATATAATCTAATACAATACAGATCTGTAGAAGAACTTGGTGTTTAATTGATCTAAACGGTAATAACTTAATAATAACAGGTTAAAACTGAAAATTATAAATGTTAAAACAATCTCAGAAACTAACAACTAGTTACAAGAAACATCACTGGTCTAGTATAATTAATTTTGAATCTCATCTCAAAACCCATATTATACAAAACTATGATGATCAAAACATCAAGAGGAACTGAAAGAAAGATCTGAAAGTAAGACTTATATGATTGACCACTTAGAAAGTCTCACAATGAAAAGGATCACTTCATCAAGGTTTTATACTCAGATTGTTATTTTATTCAAGATTGTTTTCCAAACAACGGAAGTATATTAGAGTTTAAATAATATGTCCAATACGAAGATCTTCATTGTCGAACCTCTTGTCGTGCACACTTGTCTTATCCGCCTCAAAAGGTGTCGTTTCTTTAAAAAGCCTCTCCTCAAAGTACGCCTGTCCCTCCCTTGTATACTCCCACATATGACTTATGAAGAAAACAACCCAACAGATCACAAAACATCAATAATAAACACACTTCATAAGAGAAGATCAGAGATTTCCAATAACATTAACTGAACTGAACAACCACAAAGAACTCATATCATCGGCAGCTCCCAAGACCGATCTTATTTTAATCTCCGGTATTAATCATAAAACCAACAACTATTAATAAAACAACATACCCCCGGGTTTCATGGGGATAAAAGTGGTCGGCATGTTATGCCAGCCAAGTACAATATCCACATCTCTCCTGCCTTATCCCAAAATCCCATCTTCTCTGCCAACAAATCAACAGAGATCAAATAATATGTGGCAATTCTGTTATGAGTTCATTCCCAAGTACAAATATTCAAAACCCAGGCAAATGGAAACACAATCTTCAAACCATCGGGAACCAGTCGAATTAAAAATCTGGATTCACAACACAGTGGCGGCAATGGAATGAAAGTTATTATCTAATCGTACCTCCTTCTCCTCTTTCAAAAAAAAAAGAGAATTGTCTATGGTTATTACTGATGCTTAACCTTTTCTCATTAATGAATCTTTCGCTTATATCTGATGAACAAAACAACAGGCATAGTGATATAAGTTACTACATATAATATATAAGGATACAGTGGTTAAGTATGGGCAAGGCGGCAATACAAATAGTTTAGATCAAAGACGGCAGAAACTGGCTAACGCTGCACTGGGCCTGGGGCCGATAGCTGGGAGAAATTTTTTGGTGAAAATACACCCAGAAACAAGGAAGGTAGACTTACCGCCATAGCAAAGTCATCTTGAACAATATTGTTAATTTTGACTGTTAGGTATAATATGAGTTACACAAAAATTATTTTCCAAAAGATTCAAGTCACTTAAAATAGGGATAAGATATGGGAGGTCAATCATTTCGATAATGTCAATATTAATAACACCCTGTACATGTAAAATAAAGGACTGATCGAAAAAGTGTTTATACGGAAAAGCACAATATAATAAAGAATGACACAATTGGTCGACAAAATGATCGATATGCACAGCTATGCCAAAGTTACCAATAATTATTTTCCCAGAGTTAAAGTCTAGTAAAAGAATATAAACCTTTAACTAAGATCTTTGGTGACCTGAATCATTGCGTGATCTTTTCTCAGAGAGGTAAGAAATATTAATACAACTTTTGAAAAATGAATTTTTTTTTTTCTTTTATGTATATGTGGTGTAAGGAATCTTCATACATCTATTACAAAAAATATATATATATTACCTCGCTTATGCTATGAATTTGGTACCGCTTACAAAATAATAAATGGTATTCTGCAAAAGAGTTTGTTTTATATGTCATTTGGAATGTAAAAAGTTTTGATTTGTTATGTTATCATTTTGGTTTTTTATGAAAAGTATTGTTTTTATTCATTTATTATCCATTAATCAAATAGTGATTTTGTATGGAAAACATTTAGATTCTTTTTGTTATGAAAAATAAAAATTAAGGAGATATGATATAATTGTTCTTTGGTTTGAATCGATAAAAGAAAGTCCCTTTTTACTTTGGTTTATAACTCTCGTCAATGGATTATAATAGTTAACACTATAGCCCTTGCCATTGAGTTATAATAATTAACATTATGACCCTCGTCAACGAGTTATAACAGTTGGCTTTATTATCCTTGTCAATAAGTTATAATAATTAACGCTAAAGTCCCAGTAAACGGGTAATAATTATTAACCCTCTGTTTATGTCCCACCAATTTATGGACCATTTTTTATTTGTAAACCAGAGCACAAATATTTTATGAGTGGATTTAAATTGGATTGGATACAAAATGATTTTGATATGAATATGAAATGTGATAGAAATTTAAATGTTTTGCTATATTGAACTAAAATGTTTTATGCAGATGATTTTATCTTATATCTCCCTTTTGATAGCATAAATAAAAAAATTTAATCCATAAAATTGTATTATTGTTCTTAATTAGGCTTTGAGTTCATCCTTATTTGTTGATATTTTATGCACTTCAGCCTCGCAATGAGTAATGGTTAGGATATGGTTTGGTATTATCAAGAATCTCCAGTTAAAACTTATTTATTTAGTCAATTTTTCTGTTTGATATTATATCTCAATTTTTCTTTGCATTATTTCAATCAGAAGTTTTAGACAATGATATTTATTTTGGTTTATGTATTAAATTGACATTGAAATTTTAAGACTTTAGTTTATGTATTAAATCGACATTGAAATTTCAAGACTATGGGAATTCCATTTTACTGCTCTAAATAGGAATTTAACAATTGGAAAACATTCAATTATGAGAGAATAAAATGTTTGGTATTGTTTCACTCTTCAAGTCTTTTGGTTTTAGATAAGGTGTGAAATGATCGTTATGTCCTTAGAGAGGGTTTTGGGGACGTGATAGAAATCATTATTCTCTTTGCTTTTTCTATTTCTTACAAACATAAGGTTAGATTACCTTGATGATGTAACAATACCAATGGTCGCTCTTAGGACTGGAACACTTAGAAAGATGAGACAATCCACATTAGGAGGGAATATGTATACAAATTATTTCAATAAATCCATGGGCCATTTTGTGATAAAGTTTATTAATGAGAACTAAATGCTTTGTTTGTATCATATGGATGAAAATGTTCATTCAATTCAATCCAACCAAACATAAAAATCAAGTTAACCAAAAGCACACATCAACACAACAAAGCCAAAAGTCATCCAACCCTACTACTTCACATTAACTGAATGATGAAAGCCCATTACCTATAAGCATTATTTACACAAAGGGGCGAGAGCGGGTATGAGACGGGACACCCCTATCCCATTCCTCACTCATTTTAGAGATTAACGATATCTCATACTCGTCCTAATAGGTTCAAGTTGAGTAACCCAAAAAACAGACCGTCATCCCTATATTTACCTTTGTCAACAGAAAATACATAAACATCATCAAAACTCAGCATCAAGACCATTTGGATTATAATAAGCATAAGAATGAATTAAATATGATTTACTGTTCAGTAAGTAATCAAACATACTCAACAAGAAATATATAAACATAATCAAGACTAATACAACATCAAAACACAACATCTAGACCTTTTGGATTCTAATAAGGAGGAGAATAAATTAAATATTATTTATTGTTCATTAAGTAATCAAACATACAATAATATTCCACAAAAGTCACCCCAAAAAAGGTATATGTATCCAAAAAAAACCACCCATGAAAAAGGCTTATCTTGATTGTTACACATTCACAACAATGACTCTTGAAGCATAAAAAGGGAATCATACGTTATAACCAACAATAAGAAGAAGGAACTTTTTAAGCTAATTGAATAAACATACATGATATGGGCATATATATAATGGCTATCACCACTCTCTCCTTACAACCACCATTGAAACAAAAATAAAATACAGCTCTCTATCCGTAAAATAAAATACAGCTCTCTGTTCGCCTGCCTGCACGTTGGGATTCTTTCTCAAGAGAACACCCGGGGGGTTCACTATCCTATTCTTCTCCTCATCTTATGATAAAATAATAAGGGTATCCATGACCAATCCCCACAATTTTGGTACAAGGGAATATAAATTATAGCTGGGAAGCAGGTCAGCCCGACCCAAACTGGCCTAGCCCATTCAAGTAGAGAGCCAAAATGACCCACTTTTATTTGGGTCAGCTTTTGACTAGCCCATCTATGGGCTAAAACAGGCCATAATATTAAAAATTGCTCAAATATATATTTTCCTCATTTTTCATTCTTCAAATAGAAAATAAAGAATACACAAGAAATTAACAATAATTGATGATACACAAATAATAATTAATACATAAAATAATAGAGCATAGACAATATAAATAATAGAAGATAACAAACTGTATAAATAATAAAAGACACCAAATACATTTGCTTTAGAGGAAATGGAGAAGGTAATTACCGTTGATTATAGTAACATAGTTGAGACAAGTAACTACCTAACACCACTAAATATGAGAATATATTTATATAAAAGAATAAAAAATGGAGAAGAACCAACAAAGGAAAACAAGGCTCGATTCCTTGATTCAAGTTTCTATGTTACCCACTACCCCCACTAATTGCACCATCAATCAACACAATCAATACCAATCTCACGTCAACTATTCGGGCCTCTTTCACAACAAGCCATACCGCTTAATGATCAAAAAAAAAAAAAAAAAAACAGACTTCCTCAATCGATTTTGGTCGCATATCCTTGAGTTTAGTTTCGAATATGGTCTTCTCCTCCGGCAGGAACAGTACGTCATCTATACCCTGAACTGAAATCCAGTCGTCAGTGTAAATATCAAGGTCAAATCATGAGACAAGGGTTGAGGAGTACCTAATAGAAAAACTGAAGATGGCCGCAGCAATAGGAGAGGTTGTAGCGGCGATCGGTGGAGATGTAGGGATGAAGGAGGAAGAAGCGGATGTATCAGATTTGGACCTTAGGGTTTAGAAAAAATATCTCAATAAATCACATATATATATGTGTGTGTGTATCTCAATAAAAATTCGAGCAAATTGAGCTAGCCCGGCCCTAACCTAGATGGGCTGCTTGCAATCTAGTTGGTTGTTGCATTTGTTGGCCACATCCTTGCCCCATGCCCGTGTTCATACCCATTCCCATAGGTTGATTGATACCACCATATCCTCCCATGCCCATGCCTCCTCCCATCCCCATACCCGGTCCAGGACTGCCACCCATACCCATACCCATACCCATGCCCATGCCCATACCCATACCCATACCCATACCCATACCCATACCAGAACCCATCATCTGATTTGGCTGGGGCCTGAGTGCACCTGCACCAGCACGGCCTGAGTGCACCTGCACCTGCATATCGGGAGATATCGATTTAGTCTCTGGGACAAAGTAGATATAAAATTACTAAAAGCTTCACATGTGTAAACCAAGAATCGCAAGCACTTAGGTTCAAATATATTCAAACTGACTAATCCTCTGCTCAGTGACTTGGGTTCAAACTTGTCATTGGATGTGTGAGGAACTATAACAAGTGAACCTGTTGAAGCAGAGGCACTTGACAGTGAAGTCACTGAACTGAGCGGTCCAGCTTGCCCATTTAGTGATTGAAAAGGAAACTGTGAAGGTGCTGGGTGTGGGTTTGAAAAGGTATATGACCATGAGGAGGAGGAGCCTGTGAAGGTACAGGCGTTGCAAAACCCAACTGTGAGAGGAAGTTCCCACTGTTATATTGTGCAGCAGCTGGTCCAGTTGGAATCTGAGGAGAAAATTGTGAAGATGCATGATCTGCGGATCCAGACTGTGCAAGAAAGCCCCCAACAACATTAGGGTATGGCTGCACAGACCGGCCACTTGGAGCTGAAGATCCTGAAGGTGGTGGTAGAATATCTGCTTGGATATCATTGTTCTGCTGGGGAATCCATTGCTCTTGGGGCGAAAATTGCGGGGTTGCAGAAAGAGGTTGTGCAGTAGAGGAACTGGGTGGGTTGTAAGTTGTTCTGATAAACACTCTCTGAGGTTGTGCTGGCACACTCTCTGTTGCAGGCAAAGCTCTAAATGGCCCATCACCAAATGGGTCTTCAAAAGTCTGCATCAGGAGGAAAAACGTTTTGTTTCATTACAATTACGAAAAATAAAAAATAAATTAATAGGCGGTGTTAACCCATTCACATAAAGAGAGCATCACTAGCTAGATAAACACTTAGTTTATATTATTTGTCACAATAACTATGAAAATCATCCATTTTATTGAGAAATGTTATGAATAAGCCTTAAGGCAAAGCAATCTATTGCCTGGCTTCATTTGGAGATTCCTCACTATTTCTGGGAAGGGCATGATCATTGCTGCACATTTTGACATCCCACAGAAATGACATAATTCCACCAGGCACAGTAATTTCTTCAAAACCATTGGAAATGGAATAGGTTTATTGTGTAGGACATATAAAATGTACCCCAACCAATCAACACAAGTTTGACTGTGCAGGGCACTTGGACATTGACCGAAAAAAAGGCTCATGTGTGAATTTAAAAGTTTGGTTGAGACACTCGAGTTTTCTCACTAGTTTTTCAAATTAAATAAAATAAAATTTACCTTGTTCATAACAGCAGATCCAAATGGCATTGCCGCAGATGTGGTTGCCGGTTCAGATGGCACAAGAGCCAATGACTTAGAAGAAAATGAATCTGACAGTGAGCCAAGTAAGTCCATTTCCGGACTGATTGATGTGTCTGGGGCAGATTCCATTTGCACCATATGTTTATCACAAATATACCGGTAGAAGAGTAATCCTATCCATTCAATAATACTTCCGAAACCATTTTTCCTAGAAATACATTTAGTAACACTAAATTTTCCAAACAAAATACATCATGTTTAATATGAAAGCATAGCAGTCATTCCAATGGAGAAATAGAAAATAACTGAATCACAAAAAACCTGCTTTTTTCATCAGAAACAAAAACACCTGCTTTACAGTCCAAAAACTCTAGACAGTCGTCAGCCAAGACCTAATTTAGAGTTCATAGCGCAACAGTAAGGCCATGAAAACATTTTGGAAAGGTATTGTCATATTGAAAATGAACAGTTCTTGCATGAAATAACTAATGGTGGCAATATATATCCAGAAAAGAGATGTGACAGGAAAAATATAAATCCACAACCTGCTAAACAACCTAAGCATTAGCAGAGCCAAAAAATATAAGCTAATTAAAAATTAAAGCAAAAATAAATAGATGTCCAGGGCTTCAATAAATACAATTCTTTAGCATTGAAGGAACATCAAGCAAGTAATCACCAAAACACAGAGGACTGAACTTCTTGCACCAAAACAAGATGTTTGTATTCTTCCCTTTGGAAGCAAATAACCAGCTCCACTTACAAAGAATGGCCTTGTTGTCTAAGCCCCTCTTCCTCTTGTCTGTGCAAGTCCACTTAGTACTTTTTGTGTCTAATTACAGACTATGCATGATCTTTTTAGTACACATTCTAGATTCAAATCTGCACCTTAAAAAAATTTCGAAATTTCATTTTTAGAGGGTAACCATGACCTGCTGAATACTGAAAATTTATGAAATTAGCCTTCTTAAACTTCAGATAACATCAATAAGTGGTACTAAAATTTGAGAATCGTGGCTAGATTTTTTTTAAAGGTAGCAAAAATGGAAAAGGAACAATTCTGAGACCTTTTTCTATAGGTAATAACTTCCTAACAATAAGTTAACAATTTTCTATGGAAAACAAATGTTTCTAATTATTTTCAAAAGCGCCACCTAGAACAAATTATAGAATTATTTAACTATCAAAAATTTATACTAACAATTTCAAGAAAAATGTTTGTAGTCAAGCTGCACCTACTGGCAAACAGAAAACTCTAGAATTCTCAATACCTGAAACTGGACCGCGTGGATCAAATTCATCAAAAGAATCAACTTCCTTGTGCATGGGACGAGATGTAGAAGGACCAACAGCACTTGTTGCTTGGGTAAGATGTTTTAGGGGCAGGTGCTGCTGGGGTTTCTCCATCTCTTCTGTCAACAAGAAAGATAGGATTAATCAAACATTAGGTTAGCAAAATCTTGATCCATGTCTTTGGTATAAAATACATACCTATCATCATGAACAGACTTTGGACATCAGCTACAGCTTCTTCATAACTAGGAGGAGCATCAAGATTTTGTTCAGAAAATTTTTGTTCAGGCCTCCTGTACAATAAATAAATATACAAAAGCAGAGTTTCGATTAGCTTAAATTCCATTTTCAATCTGAATTTTGAAAAATTGACCTAAAAGTATTATACAACCACCAAGAAGTTGTGAATGAATCCACTAAGATATTACCTGCTTCCATACTGTGCAATAAATAAATATACAAATACACATTTTAATTGGCTTATTTGTATTCAACCTGAATTTTTAAAAATTGACCTAAAACTATCACATAAACATCAATAAGTTGTGAATAAATCCACCAAGATATCACCTTCCATACTGTGCAATAAATAAATATACAAATATACATTTTAATTGGCTTATTTGTATTCAACCTGAATTTTTAAAAATTGACCTAAAACTATCACATAAACATCAAGAAGTTGTGAATGAATCCACCAAGATATCACCGTCCATACTGAGGATGCTCATCCACCTCTGCACCATGAAAAGGGCTGAGTCAACTACATCTTCAAGGTCAAAATTCTCAAGTAGATAACAGCATCCTACTTCTAATACAAAAATATAAAAAGAACATATAGTTTCATGAACAACAATAAAATATTGCAACTATGTAGGCCGAGATTCTACTATAGCCAATGTACAAGTAATTGATTGCTATGTTCTAAAGCAAAGTTTTCCTATTGACATTCTTGGTCATATCTTTTCTTTTAGCTTATAGAGGCACTTCATAGTTTCTACGAACCTGGAGTTCCATTTATAACCCTTTTTCTAACAGATCCATTACGAGCACTTAAGAATAAGTAAAAAAGAAAATAACTACTCCTGAAAGTTCTGTAACTGGTTAACGCTTGTCCAGAAACCAATTCAGAAAGCTAGCTTCAATTAGTAAACAGGTGCACATGCTTGTCAGACTTCCTGTCTCAAATTAGTCTTACCAGTTTTGTCAGGGGTATACCTTAACTGGTCTAATTACAAACCTAAGCTGGACACGTGACTTGCAAAATGCCTAAACTACCAGCTCTTTTAAGAATCCAATTATTATGGTAAAGACAAGAGAAAAGGAAAAGAAAATCCCATTAAAATCAACACTACTCTTTATTAGAAAACTCATAGCATGTTCACAATTAAAGCAGATGCTCACCTAGATGAATGGTTGCTCTTGTCATCAAAAGCACGGTCCCCATTGTAAACCACAACTCTTCTTTAGACTGAAAAGCTTGAGAAAAATAAGAGCATATACCTACAAAATCGCACTCAAAGCACCTTTAATAAACCTAGGGAAAGAAAATCGGACTATTGAAGAATACCGATGAGAGAAGCCGAGTCTTGTAAGGACTCACAATCTCCTTAAAACAGATTCGCTGCCTCTCTAAAGGTTGAGATTATCGGATCGACGCCCTGGTCTTCCTAGGATAAAACGGCGTACCAACAACACCTTGATACTACTCTGGCGAACTGAGACTGTGTTCGAACCTATCACCGACAACACTCAAACACAAACTTGCTTTTCCTTAGACCTTGACACGCAGAGACTGAAAAATTCTATTTGAACAAGAGCGGTGTCTCATAATATAGAAAACCAAAGACCCTTAGCCTTCAACCGTTGGGAGCCTCTCAAAATTCTAAGACAATCGTTAAGGCCTCTCAGATTTCAACCATAATGAATGCCATTCATTCCTAGTAATGAATGTCTTTCAAACGGATATTCCAACAATTCCCCATTTTAATTGGCTTATTTGTATTCAACCTGAATTTTTAAAAATTGACCTAAAACTATCACATAAACATCAATAAGTTGTGAATAAATCCACCAAGATATCACCTTCCATACTGTGCAAGTAAATAAATAAATATACAAATATACATTTTAATTGGCTATTTGATTCAACCTTGAATTTTTAAAAATTGACCTAAAACTATCACATAAACATCAAGAAGTTGTGAATGAATCCACCAAGATATCACCGTCCATACTGAGGATGCTCATCCACCTCTGCAGCATGAAAAGGGCTGAGTCAACTACATCTTCAAGGTCAAAATTCTCAAGTAGATAACAGCATCCTACTTCTAATACAAAAATATAAAAAGAACATATAGTTTCATGAACAACAATAAAATATTGCAACTATGTAGGCCGAGATTCTACTATAGCCAATGTACAAGTAATTGATTGCTATGTTCTAAAGCAAAGTTTTCCTATTGACATTCTTGGTCATATCTTTTGTTTTAGCTTATAGAGGCACTTCATAGTTTCTACAAACCTGGAGTCCCATTTATAACCCTTTTTCTAACAGATCCATTACAAGCACTTAAGAATAAGTAAAAATGAAAATAACTACTCCTGAAAGTTCTGTAACTGGTTAACGCTTAACTTGTCCAGAAACCAATTCAGAAAGCTAGCTTCAATTAGTAAACAGGTGCACATGCTTGTCAGACTTCCTGTCTCAAATTAGTCTAACCAGTTTTGTCAGGGGTAATACCTTAACTGGTCTAATTACAAACCTAAGCTGGACACGTGACTTGCAAAATGCCTAAACTACCAGTTCTTTTAAGAATCCAATTATTGTAGTAAAGACAAGAGAAAAGGAAAAGAAAAACTCATCTAGCAGATGCTCACCTAGATGAATGGTTGCTCTTGGTCATGAAAAGCACGGTCCCCATTGTAAACCACACCTTCTTAGGGATCGAGAAGCTTGAAATACAAATAAGAGCATATACTACAAAATCGTGACTCAAAGCACCTTTTAATAAACTCTAGGAAAGAAAATCGGACTATTGAAGAATACCAATGAGAGAAGCTAAGTCTTGTGGTGACTGTTAAATTTCTTAAGAAATAGATTCGTCGTCTCTCTAGTGCTTGGAGATTATTGATCGACGCTTTGTCTCAAGGATAAAACTGCACTCAACACCTGATACTACTCCGCGAACCGAGACTGTTCGGGAATCCTATCACCGACAACACCTTCAAACACAAACTTGCTTTTCCTTAGACCTCATTAATTTGAGACCCAAAATTCTATTCTGAACAAAGAGCGTGTCTCTATAATATAGAAACCAAAGACCTTAGCTCTCAAATCCTGCGGGAGCCTCTCTCAAATTTTTAAGACAATCATATACACTGATTTCAACCATAATGAATGCCATTCATTCCTAGTAATGAATGTCTTTCAAACAAATATTCCAACAATTCCCCACATGAATGGCATTCATGACCCAAACTTCAAGACTCCAAAAGACTAGGTGATAGATTCAACATTAGAAACCTGCATAGAAGAGGTAGGTAATATCCTTTGAACATTCCCTTGTAAAAATATGTTTACTCTATTAACTAAACAGTAGACATGATGTCCTTGAACTGTTCCTATCATATGTGTAGATGATGACATATCTCACACAAGAATCTTCCTAACACATTTCAATTCTCACTTTTATGTCCATTCTGGCCATGAACATGCGCCCTGGTCAGAAGAGTTTAATAGGAATCCGTGGTCCCCATTCAATTCCCTTTGGAAGCAAAATTTCCACTTCACTTTTACATAGCTTAATTCTCCCGAAATCAAGAGCAACTTATAGTACTCTTATTTCACTGTCCATGCATAGAGATCATTAAAAGCATAGCTTAACCTTCCTTTTACTAGCATCATTGTTTCATCATAAGAATGGACAAGGAAGATCCCCACAGTGATATGACAAAGTCTTGACAGTTTAGTTGTCTCTTTTGAACCTAGATCTTGGGATTTCAAGTCAAATCTAGGGTCAAAATCCACCGAATGATTTATTCTCGTTATGGGCTTTAGTCTCATTCCATTCAATGATTTTTAACCGACTCTATTTAACCCTTTGTTAGCGACCGCAATAAGTTATCTTGACTTTACATAGTCTAAAGAGATAACACCAGTCAAGAGTAGTTATCTGATGGTAATGTGTCTACGACGAATATGTCTAAACTTACCATTATACATACTGCTTTATGCTCTACCAATAGCAAATTGACTATCGCAATGTATGCAAATCGAAGGCACAGGTTTTGGCCATTTCGAAATATCCTCTAAGAAGGAGCGTAACCATTCAGCCTCTTCCCCACATTTATCCAATGCTATAAACTCATACTCCATTGTGGATCTAGCGATAACCATTTGTTTTGAGGATTTCCATGCGACTCCTCCTCCCCCTAATGTAAACATATAACCACTATGGGATTTTAAGTCTTTAACATTTGATATCCAGTTTGCATCATTGTAACGTTCAAGTACAACAGGATATTTTGTATAGTGTAGTCCATAATCACGAGTAAATCATAAGTACTTAAGTACTCTCATGATTCATTGCCAATGCTTGGCTCTAGGATTACTAGTACAACTACTCAATTTACTAACTGAAGAGGCTATGTCCGGGTCTTCAGATAGCTAAACATCGGGATCGCTCTATTAATTGAGTCACTACAAGGAAGAGTCTTAACTCCTGCCACCGACCTTGCTAAAAGTAGGATATTTATAGCTATGATGAAGACAACCGCGACATGGCATGGCCATAAAAAGAGAAATCCTATAGACACGATCATTTCATAAACCGCGCTTATAAAGTTTCAATTGTTCAATAATTTAAGTATAGTTTATAATACCGCTTGTGGTTACCGCCATAGGGATGGTTTATAGCGACTTGTCAGGGTCGACCGCTAAGGTGGATGATTTATAGTCAGGTTTTTCGTTGCCAGAATGGTTTATAGTCGCAGCTTGTTGTCGAATTTTGTACCATAGGTATGGTTTATAATCACGGTTTAGTTGTCGAATTTAGGGATGGTTTATAGTCATGCTCAGGTCAATTCCTGGCCATAGGGATGGTTTATAGACGCTGCATTTGCTCATCTTCTGCATCTTCTGCATTAAATACATTCCATCAAAATTTAAGACAATGGACTTACTGTTATATAAATGAAAGATGATGTTTTGATTTAGCATGGCTGAAGGCTTCCTTTTTAGGTTAAAAACTTTTAAAATCACTATCATCCAAATCAACTCTAAATTGGGGCTTAAGCACATGAATAGCCTTTCTCCATCTAAAAGATATGCTAGATTACGAAGGGGCAACTACACAGCTATTCCTATTATTCCTAACAATACAACATAATTACAGGGTAAAGCATGAATTTAGAAAGTTGGACTCATAAAATGTTATACAAAATTGGCCATCTTCTACCTAATTCTACAAAAATTCTTCTACATATATCATGGGCTCCACACGCTTGGAACCATAAATCTTCCAATATACAATCCGGTAGATTAGATATGAACTACCCAACCATACGCTCAGAACTGATACAAACAGAAGCCCACCTGCTACTAGTGCCAGGGATAGAGTTTTAGAGCATGCTTCCTGAATAATAACTAGTTTCTAAGTGAAATGGTATAAACCTTACTATTTTGGTTGTGTCACAGATCAATAGGCAAATATTAGACTATTAATGGAGTAATGATTTGTAACAGGTTTGTATATGGTATTTGCAATGAGAGAAAAGTATGAAAAACCAAGATGGGAAATGCAGAGACTCACTTTCTGTTCAAATTGATGTTCAAACGCAGAATATCATTGCTGCCGTTGTTGCAAGCATCAAGGTGTCTTGAACAATCCCAGATCTTCACCGTTTTATCATTCCCACCTGAAATTATTGACTTCTCTCTCTCCCCAAACAATGAGAATGCCCTGAATCATTAGTGCAAATTTAGTAAGTGAACTTGGTTCCATGGAACTACAAGCTACAAAGTTACTTACAGGATACAGAAGCAGTATGGCCTCCAAATGTGTAATCCAAATGCAACCTCCTTCCATTTTGATTTAGAGTTTCTGCAGCAGTTGAAGCACTGTTTTTCGATCTTGATTTAGATCCTTTCTGTGCTTTTAAGGAACTTTTTGACTGAGCAGCAGCAAGTTCTGATCCGATATCGATCACATATACAACACCATCAAAACTATAAGTTGGTATTGATACTATGGGTCCATTTGTTATATCGTTATAGCAGACAAACTATTCAAAACCATTCAAAAAGGAACGAATGCCATAGGATTGTTGAATCTACATCAGACTGAAAAGTAAGACTTAAGGGAAAACTATTCATTGTACTCTATAAAAGTTTAAAAAACATCTTATTTCTATTAATTACTAATGATCACCAGACCAAGAATTTAGGATTTCCAGATCTATGCAAGTATAAAGTCCCTGCTGAGAATAACCACATTCCTAGTAACCTTACCAGTATAAAGAATCATGATAAGTAGACTCTTAATCTAAATCACATCTCATTTGGAAAAAAAAGAAAAGAAAAAAAAGACTATTTTCATTGTAAACAGATCATCTAATGACTACCCCATAAAAAGCCATAAAGCAGATACAAAACACAAGAAACATACTTAACCACTCAATTAAATCCACAAAATTTCATACATCCATCCATCCAAAATTCATTTATGGCCAGAGTCCAGTCAACAATGCTAATCTCAGCACCGATAGTAGTTTTCACATCAGAAATTCTAACCAAACAAGAAAATAAATTCAAAACATCATGTAGCTCATACAAATTCATAGTCTATCACAGAGTAATCCAACAATTTGATGTACTCTCCTTTCTTTCCCCCCTAAATCCAATCAGTTTGACATATATATTATATTAAATCTAAGAAGACTTAAACTGCATTTGTGACAGCAGCATGTGTTACACATAACAACAGGATATCTCAAACCATAAAAATGCACCCTAAATTCCATCAACCAAATCCAACTATCATTAGAAATGGGCTTGCCCATTGAGTTCCAAAATCCAGACACAAACAACTGCAACTGTCATTAAGAGTAGAAAAACTGAAATTGATGACCAAGATGAGATATACTACCCATAATACAAGCAACATGTAACATCCATATGAGACAAAACAGTAAAGAGTGATACCACAAGTTAACAACTCCACAATTGAAATACAAAATAAGCTTGCAGCCTATGCACACATTCCTAAAAGGCAAACAAAATAATGAATAACATAGGCATGCTTGGAATATGTGGTAAAAAGTTGCTTCATTCACAAAATCCTGCCTCATTTACATCATGCTTTTTTTTAATGTGTAAAAAGCAATATATATACAAGAATCATGCCTTGATCATATAATATAGAAGTCTCCAGGGCTCTATTATATGTATTAGGTTTCCATAGATAAATGACAGGTTCACAACAGGCTCATTTGCATAATGGTGACTTTAACACAAGGTAACTTTTCCAATATGACCTATAAATCACCCTCCTCGGTGGATTTAATGAGTCTTCTATATGGATTTAACAGCCTACAAGCAATACAGAAAGTAAAGTGCAAGATATCAGGCTGATAACATTTCGTAGAGAGAAAGATAAATTTGTACAAGCATTTTATCAAATAGTTTAAGAGCAATTAGCTTAACTTACCTCAAATGTCCACAATACAACCAAGGTAGCTCCCTATTCAAACTGCACCTGAATGATGGGAGACATAATTCAAGTGTCAGTCAAGATAACGTTTTGAGCACCTCAAATTTAACATTTTACTACCTATTTCTTTTCTGTTAGACCATTTGTCAAACATGTGACATGCATACAGAAACGTTAACCACAAATTCAGAATTTAATAATCATATTAATCATCACATTACATTAGATTTTGCAAGAAAATACGTTAGGGAATACTAATGAGCAGAGCCAAGAAAAAAATACTCAGAAGCCAAAGTTAGGCTAGCTAATTAGAACGGTTAAGCCAAAGCAAAGCCAGAGATTACCTCCACAGTAGAAGTCGAGGTCAAAGCTTCTGATTGCTCTTCGACTCTTTAATGTTGATTGTCGATCTCGTTCTTCTCAAGATGAAAGGCCAAAAATGATTATCGTGAGGAGAGAGAGATCCTGAGCAGAAGGGAGAGTAGAAATCGTGAGGAGATAGATCTGAGCAGGAGAGAATGGAAATTGAGAGATATCGTGCAAAAAAGAGAGCGGAAAGCCGCGTCAATTGGGCCAATGTAGAGCAGGGGGTTTACTTTTATGCAGCTAAAGGAACGTATATAGTAGTGGCCAATTAATTTTCCTGGCTAAAAGGTTGATAAAAATGTTTTTTAGTTGCATCAATTCAATAAACACAGCAATATTAATTTTTAGTAAGAAAATATAATAACCCCTGCTAAAATTATGTTACTACACCATAGGTTTTCAGCCGAGTATTCTACTTAAACACTTTCTCCTTTTATTCTCGGATAGATGAAGTATTGGCATCAACCTACGTTTCTGCACTCGTAATCAAGTTCTTTATCAAACTTTCAAGAATGTTATTAACATAATGCGATCGACTCAAATGGTCCATCTAATGTTCTTATGAATTTTATTCCCAAAATAACATCAGCAAGTCTTATGTCTTTCATGTCAAACCTAGAATTCAATATGTTCTTGGTATATGTAATCATCTTATCATCACTACTGACATATCCATGTTATTTGGCGATACATACAATGACATATCCAGAAAAATTTACTTATTCACATGTATATACTTGTCACATTCATTGATTTTGAATCCATGTGACACCATAACGTTGTCAAATTTCCCATGTCATTGTTTCGATGTTTGTTTTAATTCATACAAGAATTTCACTCGGCGACGCCTCTTATCTCAACCTGAATCGGGCTTCGGTGCCGCGCGGGTCGCCGGCTTGACCAAGACCTGGCCGTGGGTCGAATCGAGGATGCCGTCGTTTGGCCAAGTTAGATCACCGCAATGTCGGGATCGCGTGCTCGACGCGCGACGCTCCTCCAAGAAGAATCGGCGAAGAAGGGCTAGTTAGGCTTTCGCCGCCCGACGCCGTCGGATTTTTCCAGAGAAGAGAGAATGCGTTGGTTGCTTAGTATCGCGCACCTTTCTGAGCGTGGAGCGGCCAGATGAGTAAAGGATATTGATCCGCTTGACGGTGACTGTGGTCTTTCCCATCGAGGCATGTTTCATGTCACCGCGATTTAGCAATTCGGATACCAAATGAGTTTATTTGGGAATAATCCTCCTTCTTTATCGGGAATGTCTAACTGATGGTCTTATTGCTTTTCTTTCCTTATAATAGACTTGATTGACAAATAGATATCTTTTAAGTGAAAGATTCATCTTCATATCATGATATGAAGCCGACCGCCGAGTATGGGCCTTCCTATTTTTCCGAATCCGTGTTTTGAGCCTAACGAGCCGCCTCTATTCGGTCATATAGGGATACTGGGCGTGGCACCCGGCCCCCATCAGCTTTTGGTCACGAACGAAATGTTTACTCGCCTATCCCTTACCGCTACCCCCACTCAGGTACGGACCGCTGGCAAGGGCCGTAATTAACTCGACGATTGTTATCCACGTGTCTCCGCCTGATACGAAGCTAATCAAACCCGATCGTCGCCATACGTGCACGATCACTCGCTTCGCTATTTTTCATATATACTCCTCGCTTTTCCCTTTACTACCGACCTCCTCAACTTCAAGTCTCTCCGCCCTTACCTTCTTTTATTTAGTGTCCTCAGACTTCGCTTTCCGGATTTTCATTTGTCCATTTAGTGTTGGTCTTTTCGTGTTTCTTCTCCCATCTCATTCCCCGCCCGCCGCGCCTCCGCCCCGTCAGGTTTTTTTTTCATCGGGTACGACAAGGCTCTAAGGTTCGGTCGTCTGGATTTTGTTTATACTGTTTGCTTACGTCATGGGTCCAAGTCGTTTCTTCTTCATAGATCGGCGATGACTCTTCACAAGTCGGCTCCGCGTGCTAGGGATGTTCCCGTCGCTCGACAATCGCTGGGCCTCAAAACGCTCCTCAGGCGCCTCCTTCCCTCGTAAGGGTAAAAGGTGGGCCAAACCCGACTGGGCATCCCAAGGGGTCGGATTTTCTCTGCCCGCTGCTCGGGCACCGAATATGGGGCACCAGTAAGGTTGGTCCTTCATGAGTTTATTTTCACTAACGCTATCGCCTCTCCTCGTGTCCGGTCATGGTCCCCCCGGACGTTTTGACTTTTATGCCGCCTCTCCGTGCCTCGGTGTATGGTCTCGCTTTTTTTGAAGTTACTCTTGATAACGGCCTCGTTTTCCACCGGTGATCCCTTCATAAAAAGGGTTCCGCAATGATTTCAACATCCGCCCTTCCCAACTCGGGTTCCTCAATGGTCAGTATTTTTGCAGGTCGATTAACCTTTAGGGATGAGGGTCAGCGCCTCAGCGTGGCTCGCTTCCTTCATCTTTTAATCCAACGGCCACTGCCGAGGGTTTTATTTATTTCCCTGTGACGCTCCGCCCCCTCTGCACCCTGACCTCCTTCTTCACACGTCAGCGGAATGACGATATTTCTTTGTCAGCGGCTCCAACTGGGAGTACGATTCTCTCGATAGTGTGACGACACCTGGGCGCATGCCTAACACGTGTGCGGGAGTGCCCCCCGAGCAACCTTCGTGAGTATTTGCATTACTTTGGCTCATTTGTCTAAAGACGATCAAATACTTCCGACCTTAGGCTTTCCTCTACGCTTCGTGATGCTCAAGTTTCCTGACTTTAGCGACGGCGATACCGGGCCAGAGCTCTAGCGTTGATTTGAACGCTTCCGCTTGCTCCTACGCAGAGTTGATAAAGTCGAACATTCCTAGTTCCTCTAGTTTGGTGCCTGCACGTTCCACTTCCTCGAGGCCTTCTCGCCTCATTTTCGCCCTCGCGGGAGTTTCTTCCTCGGCCCATCGCGCCTTCCTCAAGGAGAGGATTTTAGTTCATTCGGGGCTTAAGATCAGGAAGCCCCGGAGTGCAAAAAGGAAAAAACCAAGTTCCCCTGAAAAGGACCGGCCGATTCCACAAGGTTCGTAGATCGGGGGAGCCCTCCCTCTCCCCGCCCTGCAGCCGAGCGCGGGTCGTCGCCTACCAAGCAGTTCAGAATCGGGGCGCCTCCTCCTTCTCCCGCCCCTGCAGCCGAGCGGGCTCGCCACCCCGGTTTCGACTTCACCAGCTTCCTCAGCCCGACGTAAAGGCAAAGGGTCTCTCGTGTGCGCCTTTAACAGCTCGCTGACTAAGAGTGCCTATAACCGCATGGAATCCGCCTTCCGATAATGCCAAATCGAGCCGGCGGGACGGCGGAGCCGAAGAAAAAGAGATCGAAACCAAAAGCTGATGCAGTCAAGGATTCTTTGCTTTCTGACATCGAACTTGCGGCCGGCGCCGTCTCATCCATCCTCAAGGAGTCTGATATTGCGAGGTCAAGGTGTTGCTGATGAAGCCTCGCATTATCTTTTCGTGGGATTGCCTCAGAAGTCTATAATCGCGGTTTACTTTATACCGGGTTCCGTGGCCGAGAGCACTACTCCCTGTTTGGCATGCAGGCTGCCACTCATTTGAAGGGCCTGGCTGAAAAGGCCAAGCTAAACGAAAGACATGTGAGGATCGCCCGGATTTATAAGGCGAAGGTGGCCTCTCTTACTTCCGGGCGGGCCGAGCTGCAGGAACGAGTGCAGCATATGACTGAAGAAATAGAGCAGCTCAAGTATGATCTGAAGCACACTTCATCTACTTCTGCTCTAAAGTGAGTAGGGAGAACGAGGTCCCGGAGCAGCTTTGACGGCGGCCGAGGCCATTCCTGGAGGTTCGGAGTGAGCTTCAGGTTGCACAAAATGATTTGGTTGAGACTAGAGAGGGGCTAAAGTCCGCCTGCAGTGAGCCCCAACCGACAGAGGGAACTCATCATCTCCCGAGGGGTGAGCAATGTGGATTCTGGGAAGAATACCAAATTTTCTATCGAGACAGCCACGCCGCTCTCAAGAGTCGTACTGTACTCGTGTTACATCGCCATCATTTCTTAAATGATTGTGTAAGTTTTTGAACTTGTTGTAAACAATCCATCAACTTGTAAAAAACTTATGACTTAGATCTCCCAAAATGCCTAAATCATGTCTACTTTGGTTTTAGAGAATCAAAATGCCATATAAAATAAAATATAGCTCAAAATACACATTCCTCGAATTTTCTTAAAAGCCAAAGAGACAATCTATTCACTTGGCATTATTCAAGTGAAAAATTGTTGTATCTTTAAGAATAGTAGAATACACATTCCTCGAATTTTCTTAAAAGCCAAAGAGACAATCTATTCACTTGGCATTATTAAATTAAAAAATGGTTTACAAACTAGACGACAATAACACGGTGCATGGAATTGATTTAGGAACCAACCTTCCATTTTCAATCCAAATAGAGAGAGAGAAGGACATATCCTGACCTCACCCATCTCCATGATCATTAATCCCAACGACTTTCCAGGAGCCTATAAATTCCACTTCTTAGACGTTTCAGCAAAACTGTCCACCTCTTTCACCTTCCTACACCGTTAGTCCCATGGCTGAGTCTCCTGCCAAGGCGCTCCGCCGGATTCTTGATTCTCCTGGGTTCACCTGGGCCCTGCCTGTTTCCTGATGCTCTCAGCAGTTTGTGAAAGAGCTGGATTCGACTACTGGTTTTACTAGCGGTATGTGACAATGTGCTGTATTTGTGATGTTTCAGTGGTTTCATAACGTGGGTTGTTTTACTAGCGGTATGTGACAATGTGTGTTGTATTCGGTGGATGTTTCAGTGGTTTCATAATGTGGGTTGTTTTACTGATTTCGCGATATGCGTATTGCTTGATTGGTTAGTATGTAAGTGCATTTTACTTGCTATGGTGGATTTCACAACTGGCTATTGCTTAATTGGATTCCGTGTGTGTTTATCTGGTTTGTTTCAGGGTTTGCAGGATCATAGATTTGCATTTAACGGTATGAGTGACAAACTACTTGACATATATTACGGCAAAAATGTATACTGCAGAGAATGATGATAGAGAAGAGAAGATTTAGAATAGATCAGTAAATTGACAAACCCAACTCAACCGGTTTAACGCCATGGCTACATCAAAGAAAGCATTCCAGCTGTGACGAAGAACTCCCAATCCCTGTCTATACTGTAAAATAAGATTTATTAAATGACTTGTCCAATTTGAATCTGATCCCTGATTAATTTTGTCGATTTATTGGTACGATTTGTTCGCAACACCATTCTCACGGATAACAAAATAACGAATAGAGGTGATTACTTCACGAACATCAGAGGTGATTCAAATACGTTACGTCAATTTTTGTTTCCACTAATAAACAAGGATCCTAATCATGGTTGGGTCCTTCAGGCCCGCCTATGGTTTTTTCACCACAGCTATATATCACTAAGTAACCCAAGGATTCCTTGTGGGAGGAACTGAATCTGAGACCATGCCCCTCTTCCACACATCATGGCGCTCACCCTTACCTCTAGGCCATGACAATGACGCCATAATCCAGGCAGGGATCATTGTTTCACATTCTAAAATCACTTCTTGATTTCCTGCCTAGAACATATAATGTGAATTTGGTTTATTCTGATTACAAATGTTTCTATCTTGCATGGTTCAAATATACTGCCTGGTTTAAGGGCCAAACAGAGTTGGAGATTATTGTTTTCCTGGTTTCTTTTTAATAAGTTGATTGCTTTTTATTTTATAGCATTGGGATTTATTTATTTTTTTTCAGATCCATTTTACCGGTAGTATATGTGTGTTGTGAGACTATGATTGTTCCTTATCATGATCCCAAAACACAAAAACGAAAGTCAATGGATCAATATTTTAGTTTGAATTTATCTCTTTTAAAGTCTTGGTTTGATTTTTATTATTATTAATACATTTTTGGATAACCCTATAGAATAACATGTCTTAAATACTAGAATTGATTTTAAGATGAGCTAGCATAAGGGTTATTGTGAAACTGGTTTGAGAAGGACTTTGAACTTCACAAATTTTATTTTGTTGGGAACTATTGTTCAAAGGCGTTCTTGTTGAGCAGTTTAATCAGATGGGACAAATTTATAAATTACTTTTCTTGCTTAATGAAAATTTCTGGCTTTCTTATAAAAAAATATTTATGTTTTGTGCTTTCATTAGGGTTTTCAATATCGGCTGCTAGATTGGGCTTGCCAGATGTGGGTCTCATTTCCTTTGGAGAAATGATGGACCAAGGGCTTACGTGATCATCCAAGTCGTGTCAATTCTATACTATGGATGGTGATAATGGATATGGGAATGCAATGAATGTTAAGAGAACTATCAGAGATGCTATTCGAGCTGGCTATGCAGGGATCTTTCTTGAAGATCAGGTTGATATCAATGAGAAAAAAATTCTTGATATTCAATCACCAGATACTTGTACCAATGTTGTCTTCTATCTTTCTCATTTATTGCCTAACTGCCTCCTCTCTTCTCTTTCTCTCTCTCACACACAATCACACCGATCAAGTTTGTGGTCGCTAGTTTTTACTCATGATTAATGTGGAGTTCTTGGTATTGGTAATCATATTTCTTTAAGTATTGGTTTAGAATTGGTTTACACTAATGTAAAATGTTATACCAGTTAAAGTATGGTTGTAGGATGCAGACACAAGCCTAGGAGTTTGATTTAACGAAGACCTTGTCTAAGACCTAGTGTGGATATTTAGAGGTTTATTAATCATATAATAAAAATGTTAATCATATATATATGGAATTGAAGACCTACTTGGAAGGTCTTCTGCATCACCAGCAGAGAATTCTTTGAAATCAAGGCAACAAATAGGAATGCAGGTTCTTAGACCAAAATCACGTAGAGAAATAGACATGCTCTTATAGCCTTAAACTTTGAGAAAGAAGATATGGAAAAGCTATTTAACAAGCACATGATACTGATAAGAGGGAATAGATTGTGTATCTTGGAGCTAGTGGGTAATTGAAGTAGGAGGCTTCTGAGAGCCATAGATTGTTTATTATTTTCTCATTACTAAAAGAAACAAACATATGCATAACTTTTGTCTTTTGACAAGTATAATATATACATACATGGTTTTCAGAACTTGTTCAAACTTTAGCTTATGTTATGATGTTATATCAAGGTGTCCCCAAAAGCTTGTGGTCATACACGCGGTAGGAAAGTGGTGCCTAGGGATGAAGCAGTGATGCGGATAAAAGCAGCCATTGATGCTCGTAAAGAGAGTGGCTCTGACATTGTTATCGTAGCACGAACTGACTCCCGTCAGGCAATATCTTTTGAGGAATCACTCTGGAGATCACAGGCTTTTGCTGATGTTGGAGCAGATGTCCTTCTCATTGATGCACTTGCTTGAAGAAGGGTAGAAGGCACTTCTGTGAGGATTATCCTTCTGTTCCAAAATGGTACATTTCTTTTGTTTCTTTCCTTAGATTTAATACCAAGTGTTGACCAATAAAAGTCTTGTAAAGAATCTATATATATACACATACACATATTTATATTTATGCCCCTGAAAATTTGCATTTTGCTATTATATTATTTGCACAGTTAGGTCTTCATTTGTTAAAGAATCTAATAATATTCCTGGTAGTTGTGTATTTTGCTTGTCACTTGTAAAAATATTAGGTATTTTCCTTTAATGCTTGGTGTCTTTTGTATATGTTTTCTCATTTGTATCAGTACTAAATTTTGATTGCTTATATTTTTTATGCATTTATTTTCCATTTTCCCAAATGTTGCCCTCTTATGTGAGGACAAATTTTCCAGCATTTCACTGAATAAGGCATATTCTTCATTTTCTAATGGTAAGCTCAACGATTTAACATTCTGTCTAATACTTTGTCCAGTATTTACATGGGAACTTGAATTCTGGACTAATGCTCAAAGTTCTTGGTTCTTCTATGTTTAACTTTCTTTGCTTTGCATGCAATCAGAAATCTTACTTTAAAATCTTCCATTAACCCAAAGTTCTTACTATGTTTGCTCTATTGCTTTTACTTTTCAGTCTTCCATTTACTTGTGCATACGGATACAATTGATATGTGGTTGGCAACATGGAAAGTGTTAAGCCATATTATTACACTGGACTGGACTGATTTTAATGGTAGTTGTTATTGCCAAAGATCTTGGAATTTTATAAACTGGTTGGCAACTTTTTAGTTGATAAATCTATCATAGACAAAAGCTGAGGACTAAATTCTTGAGAAAGCTCTTATCTGGCTAATCTGCTTGAAGGAGGGAAAACACCAATAACTCAATCCCACTGAACTTGAGGATGTTGGATTTAAGGTACCTTATCCACACTCTCCTTGATGGGGTATCTATTCGAACAATGCAGGTCAGATATCTTCATTTGGTTTTCCCTTCATTCCTTTTTTTTTTTGTCCGAAATACTTGGTCAATGTCATTGATGCAGCACAAACATTTGACTACAGAATTTAATCTTCATAACAACAAATCTGAGCTTTAAATGTGAACTTAAACATGATCCATCATGTTTAAACACCTAGAGAAGAAAATAAAGATATATGGTTTTCTTTGTTATTACTGCACATCATTGAGAATTATGAATCTATACTTAGTTGCTATGCTACAAAATTTTTGTTTTAATGTACTTGGATTTGAAAATTGTGTTATTTCCATTTAAACTAAGAAACAAAGGTATAATTTTTTGAAGAAGAGATTATGCTGAGCATGATGGAAGATCTAACGATAAGGGAATAATAAAGAAAGTAAGAAGAAAATTGTTAAAATGTAGTTAAATTGCTTATAGATTATAGTACTGTAGTTCCAGGTTGAATATAACTAACAACGTTAGAAGAGAATTATGAATGTCTCTTTAATTTAGTTAAACCATACTCATGTATTAAGAACGCCAATACTTTTAGTTAATTAATTACCTTTACTGAACTATTTTGCAGAATGCATTAACAGCCATTAAAGGTGGACAAATCCCTTCTCATGGAAGCATACCAACTTTTGAGGAAATTAAGGAAATTGTAGGTTTCAATTCTTATTATGAAGAAGAAAAGCGCTATGCAACCAACACTGATCAGGTGTCTTTACAGAACAGTGAGTTAAGTTATAAATTTTGTTGCTTTGTTTGATAGACTATAATTTGACAAAGATGTTCTTTTGAAAGTTTGCATAAGCAAGCATTTTGTAACATAGTTGTAAACATTGTTGAAATGATCTGAATTGAGGTCAGAATATAACTTGATTTCCTTGATTCTAGAAGAACTCCCAAGTTTCTTTCTTTAAAATTGACTGAAGTACAACACCCCAAACCAATGTTAGGGTTAAAATTGTAATTTATAATATAATAATAATTCATAAATTAAATTAACTTATTAGGATGAAAGTCATTCATATAAAACCTAAGTATAAATTAGAATTTTGTACCTTTTGTATTCATAAAAACCTATTATACAAAAATTAGAGAGATCAAAAGATTGTAGAGGAGTGGAACGGAAGATTTGAAAGTGAAGGTTTAGAATTGACTATTTAAAAGTTTAAGGTTTAACGATCAGTTTTTCGTCTAAGGTTTTATTCTTTAGATCATTATTTTAATTCATTAATAAGTTTCAAACAATTTAAAGTGTATATTTAGAGTTTCAGACAATATGTTCAAAATGATTTTGATACGAATATGAAATGTGATAGAAATTTAAATGTTTTGCTATATTGAACTAAAATGTTTTATGAAGTTGATTATATATTGTATCTCCCTTTTAAAAGCATAATTAAAAATATTTAATCCATAAAACTAAATTATTATTCTTAATTTGGCTTTGATCATCCTTATTTGTTGACATTTTTCAGGTACCTTCAAGTCAGGCAAGGAGTGATAATTAGGATGAGGATTTGGTATTATTAAGAATTTGGGTTTAAAACCCTATTTATTAGTTGGACGCTTGTTTGGATCGATGTTATGATTCAATTTTTCTTTGCATTATTTCATTTGACATTGGAATTCGAAGACTTTGGTTTGTGCAATAAATTGACATTGAAATTTGAAGAATATGGGAATTCTATTTTACTGCTCTAAATAGGAATTTAATGATTAGAAAACATTCAATTATGAGAGAAGAAAATGTTTGGTATCGTTTCACACTTCAGGCCTTTTGGTTTTAGATAAGGTGTGAAATAACTGTCATGTCCTTGGATCGGATTTTGGGATATGCATACAAATTATGTCAATAAATCTATGGACCATTTTGTGATAAACAATGTTTATGAATGAGAACTTTATCCCCTATTTGTATAAGATGGATAAAATGACCGTTTCAATTCAATCCAACCAAACATGAAATCAAGTTAACCAAGAGCGCATCAACACAACAAAGCCAAGAATTAGGTCATCGGCTCTGCACATAACATTAGCGAATGATGAAGGCCCGGGGCGGGGGTGGGTATGAGACGGGGCACCCCTATCCCATTCCTCACTCCATTGTAGGGACAACAATATCTCATTTTAAGTCCTATTAGGGTCGGGGTCGAGGTTGAGTAACAAAAATGCAAATCATCATCTATATATTCTTTACCTTTTCCAATAGAATAGAATATATAAACATCATCAAGACTACCTTAATACATCAAACACAGCATCTAGACTTGACCTTTTTATTCTGTAAGCATAATTAATAAGAATGAATTAAATGTGATTTATTATTGTTCAGTAAGAAGTAATCAAAACATACTCAACGGAAATATACAAAAGCATCATCAAAATTTTAATGCATCAAACACAACATCAGACCATTTGGATTCAAATAAGCAGAAGAATGAATTAAATCTGATTATTATTGTTCAGTAAGTAATCAAAAACTATACTTTAATATTCCACAAAAGTCACCAAAAAAGACAAATGTATCCAAAAAAACCACTATAAAAAGAACATCTTAGATTGTTACATTCACAACAATGACTTGAATCACAAAAAGAATTATGTATTATAACCATGAGTAAGGAAAGGAATGGCACTTAAATTGACTGAATAACCATACATGATGGGCAATATATAATGGCTACCACCACTCTCTCCTTAGAACCACCATTGAAACAAGTACAAAGCCATATTTGTCTGTCTGGCTGCCTGCCGTTGGGATTCTTTCTTTGAGAGAACACCCAAGAAGGGTTCACCATGCCAGTTCAGGAGAAAACCACCCACTGTATACCCATACCCATGCCTGCTCTGGAACACTATTCCCTGTAATCCATGTCCGTGCACTACTGGGACCACCAACCATGCCCATGTTCCCTGTGCCTGCGGTGAGATGGTACTTGTGCCCTGCCCACAGCCGAACCCATCTGACTGATTTGAGGTGGGCTGGAATTTTCTACCAGCACGGCCAATTCCAGAGCCGGATCCCATTGCCTTGCCCATTGTGGTAGTAGATATAGGAGCTGTGGCTGCAGGATTAGGTTCTTCCATCCTCTTTTCTTTCCGATTAATGGCATCAAAATCAATTCCAATATCTGCCAACGGATTAGTTTTAGCTACATATTGGGAGATGTCAATTTAGTCTCTGGGACAAAGTAGATATAAATTACTAAAGCTTCACATGAGTAAAACCAGAGTTGCAGCACTTGCATTCCGGATATATTGTAATTGACTAATCCTCATATCAGGTGTGCTCATTTGACCACTGACCCAGGTTCAAACTTGTCCTTGGATGTTTGAGGAATTATGAAGTGAACCTGTTGAGGCAGGGTTTACTTGACTGTGAAATCACTGAACTGAGCGATCTGGCTTGCATTTAGTGATTGAAAGGAGGTGAAGGGTGCAGGGGGCTTGTGAGAGACACGAAGACATTGGAGCTGAGAACATGGTGGTGGGTTGCTAGATGTGGTGAAATTTGCACGGGTTTAAGCGCAGATCCAAATGGGATTGCCACAGATGTGGGTGCAAACCCAACATTTGCAAGGACATCAGCCTCAGTTGATGTGGTTGCAGGTTCAGATGGCACAAGAGCCAATTAATTTGAAGAAAATGAATCGGACAGTGAGCCAAGTAAGTCCATTTTTGGACTGATTGAAGTAGCTGGGGCAGCTGTTCAAAGAGAAGATAAAGACTCTAAATTTCCATTTGCATCCTATGTTTATCACAAAAAAAAACGGGTAGAAGAGTAATCCTATCCATTCTATAATAATTCAGAAACCATTTTTTCCTGAAGCCCGTTTCGTAACACTAAATTTTCCAATCAAAATACATCATGTTTAATATGAAAGCATAGCAGTCATTCCAAATGGAGGAAATAAAAAATAACTGAATCACAAAAAAACTTGTTTTTCATCATTAACAAAACACCTGCTTAACATTCCCAAAAACTCTAGACAGTCGTCAACCCGTACATCATTTGGTTCAATAGCAACATTAAAGACCATGGCATTTGGAAAAGGTATTGGCATATTGCAGTAAACTGTTCTTGCATGACCAAATAATAGTGGCAATTTATATCGAGAAAAGAGATGTGACAGGAAATATAAAAATGCACAACTTGGTAATCAACCTACGCATCAGCAGAGCCAAAAAATATAAGCTAATTAAAAATTAATGCAAAAATAAATAGATGACTAGGGCTTCACTAAATACAATTCCTAAGCATTGAAGGAACATAAAGCAAGCAAGCACAAAAACACAGAGGACTGAATTCTTCCCTTCAGAAGAGCAAATCTCCAGCACCA
This sequence comes from Tetrastigma voinierianum, assembly GCA_016808115.1. Classification (NCBI taxonomy): domain Eukaryota; kingdom Viridiplantae; phylum Streptophyta; class Magnoliopsida; order Vitales; family Vitaceae; genus Tetrastigma; species Tetrastigma voinierianum. The sequence continues at coordinate 1,613,223 of JAEQBH010000149.1, forward strand.
CTCACAAAGAATGGCATTGTTGAAAGAAGAGACATCAACGGTCAGCCCCTCTTCCTCTTGTCTGTGCAACTCCTCTTAATTACTTTTTTGTGTCTAATTACGAGACCTTACATGATCTTTAGTACACATTCTAGATTCAAATCTGCACCTTAAAAATTTACATAAAATTTCATTTTTGGAGAGTAATTCTCCATGACACCTTAGATATTGAAAATTTATGACATTAGCCTTAAGCCCCGGATAACATCGATAGGGTTTGAAAAATGGGCTCAGCGAGGCCTCACCTAAACCCAGAAGGAGGCGCTACCGTGAGCATTGAGACCTTTTTGGCCTTGACCCGGGATGAAGGCCCAATCCGCTAGGCCCAAAGGTCGGTTATGGATAATCGAGAAAGCCATTACACCGATCAAGCGAATCCCGTAGATAAGGGAAATAGAATAATCCCAGTAATATATTATCGGCAAATCTAACTAAATCTTACCGGTTAGGAAAGTAAGATAATTCCATGATATTCTGACTCATCAAGCGGGATCCACCAATAAGGAAAATAATTCCAAATAGGCACACTTTCTATATGCATAATCCAAATCGATGCTCGAAAATATCCCATCCAATGGGAAAGAATCCTAATCACCATCCAACTGGTGAAACATCTACTATAAATACAAGGCCACCCCATCGGTGAAAGGTACACAAATATACGCATCACATTCGCCCTCTAAGCAGTCCATCTTTTCTCTCAGGAAAGAACTGACTTAGGCCTCAGGCGACCGCGAAGAGCGAAGCCCTTCTTGACCCCATTCTTTCTCATTTTTGCGAGAGAATTGCCACATCAGGCACAGACCGGCATTGCGGCAATCTGCCATTTCGGCGATCGAGGGCACGCCGGGCCGGCCCAGCGGCGATGCAGGTCCGTGACAACCCTACGCTCTAGCCCGGTTCGGTTGAAGGCATCATCGGTTGGCGTAGATGCGAGGAACGGCAGTTCCTTCCAAATATAACCAATTTCCGATTCTTGATGGAATCAAGCGGGCACCTGGCGAGAACGCGCCAATCCGCCAGGATCTGGGGATCAATAGCGGCGCCAGACAACGAGACCTCTGGCACATTAGAAGCAATGAAAACTAACACGAACGAGATGGAGGCGTTTCAGCCTCCTGACAACGCGATAGGAGGAATTAGAACAACTCACTAGGCAGACACAACGCCCACGGGATACACGACAAACACGGGAAGGTCACAACTTTCCTCCTCATGAAGAAACGACACAATCTCGACATTCCGTATTTGAAGCAGTAGAGAGTCTAAGCCAGAACCGGGGCACGGACCCTGATTGGCCTGGAGAGGAGAAGCGACAGTAACACTCGGAGAGCATGTCGGAGCGAAGAACTACGCCACCCTCGATGGAGAATGAGGCTATCATGGGACGGAAGGTTCAGGCCTCGGTAGAGCTCGGCCGTGAAGGAGGTGGTAAGGACGCGCTCACGACATGGACACCTTGGTGCAAACAAGGCGAATCACCCTTCCGTGAGGTGCTTCACTTCCTCTTCGGCCAAAATTTAGGATGCCATAAGTGGAAGCATTCGATGGTGTCAGGGATCCAGTCGATCATCTCAACACTTACGAAACCAAATGGGTATGGGTATCAAGATCCAGGTGCGATCTGAGGGCTTTGCTATCACATTAAAGGCCCGGCCTTGGCACAGTTTAATGAAGCCCCGCGAGTCATCGATCTCCTCATTCGAGCTATCCATTGCATTCGTCTCTCACTTCATTGGGGCGGGGCGTATAGAAAGCCAAGTTATCATCACGGTGACCATCAAGCGAGTTTCATGAAAGCACGGTCTTATGTCGAGAGATTCAATGCAGGAGTCTCTAAGAGTAGATATACCGAAGCCCGAGAAGTTCGCGATCACCCATTCATTCTTTGGCAGAGTTCGTTCGAAAGACTTGATGTTTCCATCTCCCAAAAATCCCAGAGCAAGCATGTTGAGGTGCTCATGTGAAAAAGTATATTAATGGTGAAAGAGCTCTCATATCCGAGAGAGACCATCCACTCATAAAGAAAAAGCGGAATGAACTGACGACGAGGGCGAGCCTCAAAGACCAAAACGGCAGAGAAAGGTCTCCAAGAAGGATGGAGAGCAGAGGTCCCCGAAAAGGCGTGGGAACCTCGAGAGATGAGTCTGCAGGCCACATGACTCGAAAGAGCGGCGCATTATTTGCCTCGGTTCACCCACATATGACCTCGATGTCGCAAGCCTGCTTGCGAAGTAAAAGCGAGCAGGTTCACGGGTGTAGCTCGAATGAAGTCGGACCAGCCCACGAGACAACTCCAGTGCTGTGAGTTCCATAGGGACTAAGACTGCGGACGGAGTGCATACAACTCGAAAGAAATATAGTACTTAATGCGGCGGGTACCTCAGGCGCTATGATCCCACGAAAATTAGTCTCATGAATCCAAGCTCGAGCCGGGCCGGCTCAATAGCCACCACCTCGGACGGGACAATGGCTTCGGCCTCCAGCTAGCCCCTACAGGAGAAATCCATGTGATCTCGGGAGGATTCGCGAGGGGAGGGAAAATCCGGTTCAACTTCAGGCCCGTGCGCACCGGCATCGGTCGCGAGATAGCGGAAATACAAGCGGTGTCAGCTGCAAAGCGACCGACCATCATCACATTCTCACATTTCGGTCTGGAGGATGCTGACACCCATGACGACCGTTGGTAGTTCGCGATTGTGTACGATAAATGACTCATCGGGTCTGATTGACGGGGTTTTAAATGACATCATCTTGCGTCAACTTTGATAAGATGGGCATCTGAAGGAAGCAGAACGAATCAACACATCTGCGGGGTTCTCGGGGAAAAATTATTACCTTTAGACTCCGTCACTGACTAGTACTCACCTTGAAGTCCATAGCGCGAGCAACTGACGGCCGACAAGATTCCTTGTTATGAACGCCCCATCACAGCATAATATGTTGTTAGGCGGACCCTCTCTCAATCTGATAAAAGCCATCCCTCATACCCCATGATGATCAAGTTTCCCTACAAGTAGCGAGTAGGAATGGTTGAGAGGTCAGTGGCAGTACTCGGCATCCATGAAAGCGGCCGGTCGACAAGCGTATGCATGGATGACCTCGACATGCGCGAAGAGTGCTCACGGGCCTGAGCCCTCGGAGAACTGACCGTATCGTTGGATGGCGATACGAACATCTCGCTGCTCTCGGCTCGAGCTAGCGAAGACCGCAACCTCCTCACCCATTTTTGGGAGACCAGAACAAAGATGTCTTCGCATGGAAGCAGGCGGACATGGGAGAATTGACCCTCACCGATGATAATCACTCATGGTGAGCGTCGACCCGTTCTTGGCCGATCAAGCAAAAGGAGGAGCTTCGCCCGGGCAAAGCCATCAGCGAGGAGGTCCGTGAGCTCCTCGCGGCGGGCGATCAGGGAAGTGGAGTATCCCGAGTGGTTGGACAACGTTGTACTTGTCAAAAAAGCAAACGGCAAGTGGCGACTCTATATCGACTTTACTGTCATCAACAGAGCGTGCCCGAAGGGCGGTTCCTTCTTGGGGATCACGACCTCATCGTAGATGCCATGCGCGACCATGACACACTTAGTTTTATGGACTCCTTCTCACGTACAAATGAATCGGTGGACAGGGCGACCAGAAAATACCTGGTCGTGCAGCGGGGAACTATTGTTAACGTGTGATCTTAGTTTGGGCTTAAGAACGGGGCTTGACTTTATTAAACAGTGGACCGGATGTTCGACGAGATAAACCTGGCCCATGGAGAGTGTACATAGATGACATGCTAGTAAATCCACCACGTAGGAGCTCCCGCGTAAATCATCGTAGGCGTTCGGATCTGAGAAATTACAACATATGGCTGAATCGGCTGAGAGTGTGCCTTCGAATTATCAACAGAAAATTCCTGGAGTTTCATAGTCAACCAGAGGTGAAGCAAATCGGACAAAATAAAGGTTTATTGCTCGATATTACCATAAGCCATCGGGTATAAAGGAAGTCGGTCGGCGGGAAGGATTGTGCTTTAAAGTAGGTCGTATCGAGACAAGTGATAAATGTGCTGACCTTTCTTCGAGTCTGAAGAAGGCCTTTCAATGCAGGATCTGAAGTGCGAAGAAAGCATTCTTTGTGAAAACATGTTGAGCTCCCCTCCCATTACAGTAAGTCTGTTGAAGGAGCCGACTCCATGCTTAAATGTATCGGACTTCTCGACCGAGTTGTCGTCGAGCAAGAGCAGTGCGCCCGATTTACTATTGCAGCCGAGCTCTGAGAGGAGTGGAGGAGGTACCAAAAGAGGATGGGAGAAATTAGAATTTTTTTGGCATTTAGAAATGACCATGACTCAGGCTCATCCCTTACTTCGGGCTCTACCATAGAAGTTCCAACAGAATACCCGATGAAGCAAGTGTTACATAAACCAGAGACCTCCGGAAGGCTGATGAAGTGGGCCATAAAGTTGAGTGAGTTCGACATAAGATATAAAGTAAGCGCAATAAAAGGGCGGGTCCTTGAGCTCCGTCATGGAATTCACCTCGTGAACCTGTGAAACCTTCAGGCAATGGCCGACCTCCCCATCGGAAACTCTTACGTAGATGGAGCCTCAAATGCACAAGGGCGGACGGAGTCTAAACCCAGGCCTCTCCGAGAAAGATAGAATTAGTCTGCAAAGCAGATTTGGATTCGAGCCTCCAATGACGAAGTGAGTATGGGGCCATCATGAATCGACCTCACCCGTTCGGAAGTTGACTGACTAGAGTGCGGCGACTCCGGCTGTTAGTAAGACAAATAGAAGACACCTAAGAGCCCAGTGGAAGGATGATCCTATACCTCAAGGTACGAGATTATTAGAAAGGTCATAGCGAGGCCTCAACCTGGGCCCATTCGGAGTTGACCGACTAGAGTGGCCGACTCAGTACATTAGTAAGACAAATAGAAGACACCACGAGGCCAAAAGTGGAAGGATGATCCTATACCTCCAAAGGTCTGGTTGATGAAAAAATTCATCTTTGGTTCAGGTCGGACATGTCCACTGGGGCGAAGAACTCCGGCGATGCCTTGGCAAAGTTAGCGACAGCCTTCTGGAAGACCTCGGTCGACACTGTCGAATGCGCGAGCCCTCTATAGATCTACGTGTGGAAGTTGCCCGGTCGGTCGGCCGAGTTGGATGGACCAGATTAGGATTATATAATGACGGACTTCACGAAGCGACCGAAAAACTGACCAAAATCGGGGCGAGGCCACGGCCGGATTCCACTAATCATAAAGGGGCTTATCTGACGGTTTCTTCACACCCATCCTTAAATGCATAGCGGAAAAGACGAATACGTGCTAAAGGAAGTACACGGTATATCTGAAATCATATCGGGCTTCCGGGCATTAGCGAAGGTCTTAAGACAGGGGATACTCTTGGCCTGATACTCGAGAGGCCAGCGACCGACCTAGTCAGAATCTGAATCCTGAGGGCATGCAGATCTCCGCCTCCCATCAGGAGCCCTTGACATCAATCCGCGAGCCCTTGGCCTTCCATGATGGGGTTTGGACATACTGGACCTACGCCCATTGGGAAGGGCGATCTAAGTCATCATCGTCGCAGTGGATTACTTCACCAAGTGAGCTGAAGTAGAACCTTTGGCCACAATCACGGAATAGAGAATGCGTAATTTTTGTGTGGCGAGCCATCATATCGAGTTTGGTATCCCAGAGCCTAGCTATCAGACAACGGAAAACAATGTATGTCATGAGTTCAAAGATTTTACGTAGAGGCATGAATTAAATTGTCTTGTCTTGACACATCCAGCAGTCTAATGGTCAAGACGAAGTCACCATCAGAACCCTTAAGGCCGCTTTGAAGACCAAATTGGAAGATCTAAAGGAAAATGGGTAGAATGCACCTCCCAGGGTGCTATGGGCCTACAGGGATAGCTGCATCGTCGACAACAGGGAAACCCCATTCGCCCTAGCCTTTGGCATTGAAGTAGTAGCCCTTGTCGAGGTCGGATTAAAGTCCCCAAGGATCGAGTTAGCAACAGTGGAACACAATGACGAGGCTCTCCGTCTAAATTTGGATCTCCTAGATGAAAAACGTGAGGCGCGGTTCTAAAGTCTGGAGTATCAAGGAGAGGCTGCGAAGTCTTTATAACGAAGTCAGGCCAGGGCTACATGTCGGGTGGTTGTAGTCTTAAAGCTCCTTTGCCGACCAGGAAGAATCCGGCCCACATGGAAAACTAGGCCCAATGGGAAGGCCTACATCATATCTCAGTCGTTAGACCCGGGCAATTCTGAGCTCCAACGGAGGAGGGAAAAGTTGCGACATGCATGGAATCTGAAGCATCTTAAGGCGTTTTACAGAAGTAAACATCGGTTGTAATCTTAAATAAAAAATTATCAGATTTTGGATGACGAGTTGAGGCGTTCTTGGTTATTTTGTTCAGACGACCGGACATACAATGCCAGAAAAGGATTGCATCACCTTGAGAAGAAAGTTCATAGTCATAAAGAAAAATTCTCTCTTTATTCAATCGAGGTTACATTCGATTACAATCGGTGGTGTCATCGATTACATCTTAGAGCCTGAGTACAAGCCGGTTCCTCGAAAAAAAAAAAAAGGAAGAAAAGGAAAGAGGTGGAAAAGGAGAGAAGAATAAAAAGGGATGGAAAGGTTTGTGCGAAAGAGGAGAATCAGATGTGGAAGAAAGAAGAAATAAAAAGGGGAGGAATGAGATGTGGAAGAAAGAAGAAGGAAGAGGAATGAAGGAGAAGGAGAAAGAGAGACGAAAGGAGAGGAAGAGAAGAAGAATAGAAAATAGAAAGCGGCACAAAAATGTACCGCCCTCCCGGTTATTCCTAGCACAGAAGCTAGGGAATAACATGACTCCAATAAAGGGGAGACTAGGAAAAACTCTGACTCCCGCAATGAAGTCAATAGGCGGAGCAGGGAATCTTCAAGTGGATCCCAGACAAAGACGATCAAACTTCGACACTTCATCTCGCGTAGATTTCAGTTATGCACCAAAATAGGCAGAATATCCAAAGTATAAACTCCATAGCAATGAAGTCGCCATTTATAAGAGGGCCAAAGCACTCGAAAATTCACACAAACGTTTCAAATTCTCCATAATTTAGTATTAAAAACGCTCGCACCTTTCCAAGAAAATCAGAAGTTGAATGCGGCTCATACGACGAGTTCGTCTACTCTGAGCCACGTGCTTCGTCGGTCAGCTCGAAATTTGGATGTAATAATTTCAGGAGCCAGTAGCTCAGACCGGAGTTCATCTACTCTGCATAGGCGCGCGACTGGGTGGATCAGGCTGAAACTGGATCGCGTGAGGCCTGGCGCGGGACCGATGACTCACTGGAGTTGATCTGCTGCGCACGGGCCGCGACCTATGAGTTAGATCATTTCGGTGGATCGCCACCCAGGCCTCGGCGCCGAGACCCAGTGGCTCACTTTGTGAGTTCGTTGCTGCACTTACAGGCGCGGCTTTAGGGTGAGATCGGCTCAGCTGGATCGTCAACAAGGCCTCGGCGCTGGAACTGATGGCGCTCACTTTAGCTGATTCGTCTACTCTGCACAGGTCATGCAACCTAAGAGTCAGACCAGCTCAGGCTATATCGCCATGAGGCCTCGGTGCCCAGGCCGGGTAAGCTCACTTTGGCCAGTTCGTCTTCCCCTGCCTGAGTTATACGGCTATGACTCATATCGGCTACCAGTATTGAAGCTATGAGAGCCCTCATCATGAAACCCCTGTGGCCTGAGTTTAAGCTGACCACTGCTGACTATTCTACTCGAGGCCATGCGCGGCTAAAGTCTGTTTAGCGAGGCGATGGCCCGTGAAGTCTACGGCTGACCAGGTTCGAAGACTCAACTTTTCAACTCTACATCCCATCAGCTATCCAACTCGGATGTTCAAGTTAGGCCGTACGGCCAGAAATTGATCTACGGATCATGTGAAGAATGGCGCAGTGCTAAGTAAAGCGAAAGTGATGAAATAAAATGAATATTCATTGAAAAAGGCTACACGTAATACATAAGCGGAAGATTATACATCGAGGAAGAGAGTGAGCCTCGGTAGGGGTATCGGGTTCTCGGAAGGATCTGCCGAGAGAAAGACTCCTCTGCCTCCTTCGCCATTTAGGGAGGTCGAGTTGAAATCTAAACTGGATAAAGCGTTCTTGACATACGCTAAAGCGAGGCCACTAAACCCAGCACAGTGCGGCTTGGTCCCTCGATCTTCATAACCGTCCGTGAGAAACCAAAGTTGTGGAGTAAGATTACGCGCAGCCGCCCGGCGCTCTGCCGGTCGGTAGTTACGCGGTGGCGACCTCGGTGGCCTCGCGGCGAGCCACATCCATATTGGCGGAGTCTTATCACGCAAGTCATCTTTGATTGCACGCAGTTCTTCCTTCGACTCGAAGCTTCGCCTTGGGATGTGAGAAGCTCATCCTGGCTTTCATCTGAAGTTCATATTAGGCAAGCTGCGACCGGAGTCCACACAACCTCTAGTAAGTCATTTTGTGCGACCTTAAATCGTCGAACCTCCGAAGCTCACCTTGGTAGCTCTCAAGTTGTTTCGAGGGCCTCATCTTCCCTACAGGCAGAGCAAGGGGCCCGGGCATTAGTTTGCTTCAAATCATATTTGAGCTTGTTGCACTCCTCGGTCATACGTTGCTTTGACCCCACGGCTCGACCTGCTCCGGATGTGAAGCCACCCTCGCCTTATGGCCGGGCCGCTTTGGCATGACTTTGGTTTAGTTTGGCCTTTTTGGCCAACCCTTCAAATGAGTAGCCACTGCACCTAACGCCGAATCAACATCGGTACAGTTGACGCCGACTCGAATGGAATCGAGATCGACAAGGTATAGAACTTACGGAGCGACCCACCCAGAGAGATGAGATTGGCCTCATCAGCAGACAGCGCACTTTCGACCTCTTGAGATCAGAATCCTTAAGAATGGACGAGACTGCGCCTGCCGCGAGTTCGGCATTGCGAAGAAAAGAGTCCCAGTCTCCGCCAATTTCGGATTCCGGATCTTTCCTCCTCAACTCTTTCGCCCTTCGAGAAGGTGACCTAACACTTTTCGTTGGCGGATTCTAGAAAGTAATGGGCATGACAGCCAATGGCTGCTCAACGGCCCAACCTAAGGGACCTTTTGCCTTCGCAGCAGACCCAGAACGGGGCTGCGAGACTCAAGGCCTGCCAGGAGGCTCAGCGGAGGCGGCTGCCAGCTCCGACTGGGACTGAGTAGACAAAGGATGGGAGCCCACCCAATTTGGAACTTTGGCCAAAGCCGACCGATCTTTCTTCGCGAGTCCGGGGTTTTTGGTTTCAAGCTCCCGGGGCTTAGGATTAGCGTCTCCAACTCAGGCGATGGTTACCACTTAGTGGGTTTAGCGTGGAGGGCCCGATGGGAGAAACTTTCATGGTGGAAGGGCGAAGGCCTCAAGCGTGAGCAGCGGACTCGAGGCTCGAAGGGCGGGAATGTCAGGCTTGATCGGCTCCACGTGAGAGAGGAGGACCTTTCCCTGACCAACGCCGAGCGCCTTGGCGTTATCTTGTGTTGGGGATCAGTTCAAACTACTGAGAGCGGAAGGTCTGAGAATCGAAATACCTAATGACCTCACTAGGATTATGCTAAAAGCAGACGAACACTCAGAGAGATTCGGGGGTGGTCCAGCCACCCAGGCACTTGAGGTGTCGATCCTTGTCGAAGGGTCCTTATTCCCGATTCTGACCCTGGCAGGCGGCGTCCTTCCATCTGTGGGAAGAGGAAGATCCCGGAAATCACGGAGGAGCGCGGAACGCTAGAAAAATGGGGAAGCCCTCGGTGAATCCTCATGGGCTAAAAGATAAAGAGACGAGCTACAGCTGGGGACCCTTGGAGCCACTTATCCTAAAAGAAAACCAATAAACTAACCAAAATCCCCAGCCATTGGCGAGTTGAGAAGGACGGTGTTGAAGTCGCTGCGAAACCCCCTTTGCAGAAGGGATGCGGAGGAAACGAGACCCTTGCTCGAAAGGCCATGAGAAGCACACACCATTTAGGCACGAGCCACATAGGGTCAAAACGTCGGGGGACCACACTCGAACGCCAAAGGGAGGCCGGTAACGTCTGGCAAAGGTGGCCCCATATGAGGGACCGACCTTGCTAGGCCCCACGGTTAAAGCATGCTGAACGGATCTTAGTCTGTCAGGCCCTCGGGATATTTGATCGAGGTCTACTTTCTCCTTGCAACGTCGAGGGAAAGGGCGCCCACAGGGCATCTCGAGTTCAACCCGGCCCGAGCGGTCGGAGGCGCGCTGGATTCGATCCATAACGGGCAGCGTAGAAGAGTCATGATCGTAGAGAAGAAGAAGCGACTTGGACCCGTGATGAAAAATAAATAGGGCAAATTTGGTCAACTTAACCTAGCGCCTCGTTGCCATGAGTCGAAAAGAAAACAAGAGATAAAGCCTTGGCGGTCGGAATAAAACGGAAGAGGCTATCTCGGGGCAGCGAAAAGACTACACACAAAAATTCAGACGGAGAACTAAGGGAAAATGAAATCTGGTCGGCCCGAGGCTTGAAAGAAGAAGTCGCGGGATCACGAGGCACACAAGACGGAGGAGGTCTGCGAAGAATAGAGAGGAAATTGAAAGGAGTAGGAGAAATAGCGCGAAAACCAAAGTCATCATTATCGCGAGACGTATGGCCAATGGTCCAAGTATGTAGCCCAGCCCGAGCGGACACATGGAAGTTGCATCGATCACGGCGTTACGGCCCTTGCTGCATACACCGCCGTACCTGAGGAGTGGGAATAGTGATAGGGTTGAAAAATGGAGCTCGCAAGCCCTCGCTAAACCCGAAGGAGAGGCATGCTGTGAAACGTCGAGGCCTTTTGGCCTTGACCCGGGATGAAGGCCCAATCAGAAATTTCGACCCCAAGGTCGATTATGGGTAATCAAAAGCCGTATTGCGCAAATCAAGCCAAATCCCATAGATAAGAGGAAATAGAATAATCACAATAATATATTATCAGTGAAATCTAACTAAATCTTACCGATTAGGAAAGTAAGATAATTCACAATACGACTCATCAAAACGGGATCCACCAATAAGGGAGAGAAATGAATTCCAAATAGAGTTGCGCTTTCTATATCCATAATAAAATCGATATCAAGACATATCCCGTCGATAGGAAAGAATCCTAATCACCATCCAACTGGTGAAACATCTACTATAAATACAAGGTCACCCCATCGGTGAAAGGTACGCAAACATATGCATCACATTCGCCCTCTAAGCAATCCATCTTTTCTCTGGAAATAATGACTTGGGCGCTGTTACTTGGCGGCCATGGGCGAAGCCCTCACCCAGGCTCTTGTTCTTTTCTGTTTTGCTAGGAGGAGTACCACGTCCGAGCTGTGGTGACCTTGCCTTAATATTTCAGCCTCGACGATCCATGAGCTCCACCAAACTGCCAGCTAGCCCGTGTCCGACCGCACGACCCCTACACGCCCACCTCAACCCGGCTGAAAAAGAGATCATCAACATCAATACTAAATTTTGAGAACGTGGTCGATTTTTTTTTAGTACAGCAAAACCAAAAGAACAATTCTAAGACCTTTTCTATAGGTCAAAACTTCCTACCAAGAAGATGAACAATTTTCTATGGAAAAAAAAATGTTTAATTATCTTCAAAAGCGCCACCCAGAACAAATTATAATTATATAACTATCATAAATTTATACTAACAATTGCAAAGCAATGGTTTGGAGTCAAGCTGCACCCATCAAACAGAAAACCTCTACACCCTCACACTGAAACTGACAGCGTGGATCAAATTCATCAAAAGAATCAACTTCCAAAGCGTGGGAGGAGATGTAGAAGGATCCGATAACACTTAAGGTTTGGTAGACTACGCCTGCACTGGTGGAGAAGATGTTTTAGGCAGGGGCTGGTAGTTTTTCCATCTCTTCACAAGAAGAAAGATAGGATTAACTAAACATTGTTGGCAAAATCTGATCCATGTCTTCTGACAAAATACATACTTCTCATCATGAATGTGACTTTGGATATCGCCTACGCTTCTTCATAACTAGGAGGAGCGTCAAGATTTTGTTCAGAAAATTTTCGTTCAAGCCTCCTGTACAATAAATAAATATACAAAAGCACAATTTCGAATAGCTTAAGTTCCATTTTCAACGTGAATTGTGAAAAACCGACCTCAAAGTATCATATAAACATCAAGAAGGTGTGAATTAATCCACCAAGATATTACCTTCCATACTGTGCAATAAATAAATATACCAATACACAGTTTTAATTGGCTTATTTGTATTCAACCTGAATTTTTAAAAATTGACCTAAAACTATCACATAAACATCAAGAAGTTGTGAATGAACCACAAGATATTAGCCTTCCTACTACGCCTACTGCCGCACCACCTCCGCAAAGAGAAAAGGGTTGAGTTAACTACATCTTCAAGATCAAAATTCTCAAGTAGATAACAACATCCTACTTCTAATATAAAAATATATAAAGAACATATAGCTTCATGAACAAGAATAAAATTTTGCAACTATGTATGTTGTTGCCTTTATTGTCTAACCTCCGAGGCATCAGCGATGCGATGTGAACATGCAAAAAAGAGCGATCCGGCGACGGTGGGCCGATCACCTCTCCGATGATTAAGTCAACAAAAAGAGGAAGAAGAAGAAAGTTCCCACAATTGGAATTGCATACCTTTTCATCATGGGGTCCTCCTGATTTATAGAGTGTGGTTCATGAATCCCTCTCCCTTTTTCTCCGGAAAGAATTTCCTTTTCTTAGGAACAAAATCTCTCTTTCGTTATCAAAGACTAATTCTTCCTTATCAACGATTGATCTTTCGAGAAGTAAGGGATTTGGAAACTAGGAAATTAGTGGATAAATACCTTTTGTGTATTTCCCACCTTTATCCATTCATCCATAGCAAACTTACGTTAAGCAGGAGCATGGCCGACCAGTATCAAGGAATTCCTAGACGCTACTTCGAGAGTCACTGGGAGGATACTCTGACTTTCATAGATGGGCCTCCTGATTCCCTGTCTAGGTAGTGCCTACCAATTTTAATAAGGAAGGTGGGCTTGGGCAGCTTTGCATCGTGGGCCAGGCAGACCATGGATTGAGCGGGCCGGGCCATGGGCCCATTGAGTAGTGGGTTTAAAATTCATAGTACTCACAATGCCTCCTTTTTTCCCGGCTGGAATTTTGTGCTTTTCTAGTTGGGGAAAATACCATAATATTAAATGCTGAATATGGAGAGTTGAATGTAAGGAGGTGGTGCTCTTATGGGTTCAAAGCGAGTGGGAAATGCACGCTTCCCAAGATATATACTATAACGTCCCAAAAATAGTCTTCTTGTTTTATTATTTTACTGTGTAGTATTTTATGCCATTATTTTTTTTTCTTTTTTTTTTTTATTATTCAATTTATTATGTTATTGGTTTTAGGTGATAGATATATTGATAAGTGAAGTGTAATTAGAATAAGTACAAGGACTAAAATGCAAAAATGAGAAAATAAAGCCAAAATGAGATAGCCAAACAAGGCCTTGTAATGGATGAGAGGATAATACCAAAAATTGGTCTTAGAATGGGTATTTTTCACGTTTTGGAAAAGGGAGAGAGCTAGGGTCATGGGTTGTTGAGAAGAGCCATTGTTGGTGATTGTTCTCCAATTGTTCAAAGTTTTTCAAGAAAAGAGAAGAAAAAGGAAGTGATTGGAAGGTTTTAAGAAGAAAGCAAGGTATGGATTCTCCCTTTTGATTGTTAGGAGTCCTAACTTATTTTCGTTTTTGTGCTTAAGGAGAACCTAACTCTTCCATCTTTGTGTAATTTGTTCTTGAATTGGAGTTGTATTGCTTTGGATTGTTTTTGTTTGGCTTGTGGGGTCTTAAAGACCAAGAAGTGTAAAAAGAGATGTATAGGTTTTGAAGGGAATTGCTGTCAAAGTTTTTTTTTTCTAAAACCCATGTTTTTGTTTTGGCCATAACTTGGCCATTAGTCATCCAAATTGAGTGATTCCAGTTGGAAAGAACCCTAAAAGGTAAACCTACAAAATTATAGAAGGTACAAGAAGAAATCCTGACCCTAAGTCCCCTGTTTTTGAGATTGAAGTGAAAATACGGGTGAGCTGTTGGGTTATCCTATGTTATGGTATAGTTTTGGTGTTTTGGCCATAAGTTAAGTTGTAATTATCCAAATGAGATGATTCCAATTTCTACTGAAAATAGACTCATAGAGCTATTATTTTCTTGAAAGAAGTTTGGGTAAAATATGGTTCATTTGTTCCCAAAAAATTTTGCAAGTGAAGGTGTATTGGGTAGAAATCAACCCTAACCAGAAACCCTAGCATGCACGACTGATTTTCTTGTTCGTTTCCTTCGGATTGCACATATTTGTGATGGATTAGGAGCTGTTGATGATAAAACTTGAGCAAAAATCGGGATTCAAAGAATAGGAGACAAGAATCGACAACTCTTTTGGTTGGTTCTTTACATTTCTCTTCTTGTTTCGGTGTTGTGTTTATTTTGTCATCAAACTTGAAGTGTTGATATAAAATCTGCATGTGTGCTTCTGGTTTGAACCATAAATAAATTGGTTTGGGTGTTAATCGACTAAGTGGATTATGAAAAGGAAGACAATGTATGTTAATGCATGAATTATGTGTAGTCAAATGTGTATTAGTGTGTATGGTTTGCTTTTGGTACAAAACTACTGCATGTATGTGTTTAAATTATGTTTTCAAATCTGTTAAAGGTTTGGTGTAATTGAAATAGTGCGTAAAACTCATGTGTTAAGTGAGTTAAAATGAATAAAAAGGGATTGGATTATGGCCAAATGCCAGATAGTGTTTCTATAAGATTATGTGTAACTTTTGTGTGCATAATTATTGACTTGGAATAAATTGGTTTTTAAAATGGGTTAATCGGATAGTTAACATAGTGTTAAAGTAGGCATATTGGTTGTAAAATTGCGTTATTGTAGAATTATTGTGAATATAATCCAACAACTTTTACTATGACTGATTATTAATGCCCTTAAGAGAATGTTAGCCATATTCAGTCGATAGATTCAGATACTAATATGATAAATGTAGCACATCGCTAATGATATGTTTTATATTGACATACCGATTCGTAGCCCAGTGGGACAGTATCGGTAGTGCGCACAAAAATGTAATGTAAAACTAACCAGTCCGTAGCCCAACGGGACATTACTAAGTTATTAAAAGTGTTAAACCGGCCAGCAGCCTAGCGGGATCATGTCGGTTATTCCGTTATCCTCTAGACCGAAAATTTCTGTTAGATTCTTTTCAAGGACAAATTATTAATAAACTTGTGAATTATGTTGTGACAAAAATACTAGTATATACGAGCATGAAAGATGTGAATTATCGTGTTTTTATATGCGAGATAAAATGAATGAATGTTAAACTAGTATAAAATGTTATATATATATATATATATATATATATATATATATAAATATTGCATTGATCACATGAGCAATATGCTGAAATGTTGTTTGGAAAATATGTTGAATGTAGTTGTGACGAGTAATGTATGCCTGTAGCCGAATATTATTTATATGTACATATATATGTTGTGTTGATTGTTTGACATGAGAATAGAAACGTAAAGAACCACTAAGCATGAAAATGCTTAGCGCGTTGATTTCTCACGCACAGGTACGTGCTGTGTAGATAGTGGCAAGACTGAAGACCGCCGAGCATAGTCACCATCATACAATTCGAAGTATACGAAAATGCTCTGTTTCATGCATACCACTTCATTTCATGATATCATGTGATTATTTTTGTGGAAATCAAATATGTCGTTTCTCTGCGGATGCTACAAATGGACTCAAAGAATATTTTATAAATGTTTTAAAAGGCATGGAATGCCATTTTGTAACAATATGTTGTACTAAAGAATAGATATGGGCCATCTTGAAATGATATGATGTATATTTCTCATACTAATGAATGTATTAGTAATGATATCATATATTCATATATATATATATATATATATATATGTGTGTGTGTGTGTGTGTGTGTGTGTATGTTTATTTGAAATGTGTTTTGACAAATGATTTCATGTGGTCCGCATCTCCAAATCCAGTTCACCGTCTGACGAGCTCTGTGGGCATGCATATATATACGAGTGATTTATACCCTAACGCATTTAATGTGCTCACGATGCCTTACCCCACAACAGTTGCATGGGTTGGGTATAGCAGTTTTGTTTACTTTTTCTTTGAGTTTTCTGATTTTTGGGATTTTGCTTTTCATGTGCTTTCGTGAACTTTCCTTTCAAAGGAGCCTCTGGAGACTCTTGACCCTTTGACGACTGTCGATTTTTCGGTCAGTGTTCATGTCTCAAACCTTTTTTTTTTTTATCATTTGTTGGTTCGGGTGTTTTTAGGGGCATCCTATTAGGTTTAGGGAAGATTTTTGTTTCACATTTCTTAGGTTTTGTCATTAGCAGGATGTAAAACCTCTAGGGGGGATTTATTTTATCTTCCTAGGGTTCCGTTTCCGTCTTCTCTTAATGGACCTCAAACTGACCCCCTTATGTCCTATTTTTTTATTTGCTTATAGAATAGCAAGAGTTTATGAAGAGGTTTCTAATAGTCAAGCTGGGCGTCGGAGGGGGACTCCACGGGAAACGCTTACTGCGAGCAGTCTAGTTCCTGCTATGACTACAAAGGAACCAAGGTTGTAGAGCTAGGTTCCTACTGAAATCAGTTTAGAGATATCAGATGGCTCGGCTACCTTAACTGTAGGGGAGGTAGATAACACCATCTACTTCACTCGAGAGCAGTTCGTTGTAGGGCTTCACTTCCCCGTCCCATCATTGTGAAGTAATTTTTGCACTTTAACTAGGCACCTCCTACACTCGTACATCCGAATGTTTTTTGGATTCTAACGGGCTGCAGTGTGCTGAACTCTCCCTACCATCTGGACATCTCGTTGGTGGAGATTTGTTTCATTTACACTTTGAAGCTTAGGACTGGGGACCGCCTGTCTATGTCGGCCCATAGTCCTTGACTGCAATTTTTAACCAGGCTCCCTAACTCTCCCAAAACGGAGGCGAAAGGGGTTGTCTTGGCTAGGGGCCTGTGGCACGTGATGCTTGGCTCTCCAAGGCTTCCTTTTGATATGAATCAGTCCCTCTCGTTCCCAGGTCTATTTCAGTTTTGATGTAGCTCATATTTGTCTAGGCAATTTTTTCTATTGACATGCCTCTGTTTTCTTGATGATTCTTAGGGAGGCGCAGGTGAGGCTTAATGGTCAACTAGGTAGGGAAGGCAAGATTGGACCACATTAGCTGGCTGCTTCAGATAACAGAGAGGGAGCGTAACCACGAGCTTCTTCTGTCTATGAAGAATTTTTAGGAGCTGGGCGCCAATCCTTTCCTATACATACTCGACTCGTATGTCAAACCGTTAGAGTGGAGTCATCCGACGGCAAATGTGCCGGAACCTGATCAGGAAGCTGCCCATTTGCTTGTTAGGAAATGCAACCATTTCGACATGAAGGATTCTTCAGTCAAGCACATGCGCGATCTCTACCCTCAAATCTTTCGCGTCCCGATGGTGGCTTGTTCTAAGGGCCCTATCAGCGCGTGGCGGAAGACGGGATGTATATCCGCAGCCACGACTTCAATGAGACAGTCAAGCTAGTATGGTCTAACCTCTAATGTTTGAGCATGGGTTATGTATTGTTATTTCCTCCTAATGCCTCTTTGGTTACAGGTCATCACCGTCATTCAAAACATGGCTTGCCCGGCCTGGGAGTTTCGAGGCTAAGTGTTGGAGGGCGGCGAGGATTGTGGCTCTATCTTTGGGTGCATACTTCAAGCACCGAGCCCTAGAAGAATCCTTGAGCAAGGCTAAGTCCTAGTCTAGACATTGGGAAAGAAAGGCTAATGAGGGCGCGGAGAAGACCGCGAATGTGGAGAAAAAGAGAGATGAGGCTAAGGAGGAGCTCGGGTTCTTGTCGTCGTGCTTGGTAAAAGCGAAGTCAAGGCGGAGGGTGACCTGGCTGGGGTTCGAGATGCTCTGGCGATTGCGGAGGAAGCCAAGGTGGTAGTAGAGGAGGCCAGGCGTAAGCCTGAGGTTGAGGTCGACCGCTTGAAGGTTGAGCGGACGTCTCTTCTACTTGAGATTGAAGCGACCAAGGAAGAGATATCCTCTCTTCACTCCTAAGCTTGCAAATACAAGGAGGCCATGCAAGAGGATTCTTTAAGGTCATTTTTTCCTATAGCTACGGGTGTTATGCTTTCAAACACAACATATGTGGAGACCAACCAGAGGTTCCAAACGGTATGCTCGACTATTTTGAGCCATTGCTGCTAGAGTTCTTTGTGATCCTTAGGTGCCTCTTGGTCGACGTGAGAAATAGCGGTCAAGGCACACACAGAGTGAGGTGGCGAGGAACCAAGAAGAAGAATTCTTGCATTTGAGGCTGAGCTAATTCCAATCCCTGATTTTTCCTTTCCTTTTTTTTTTTCGAAATTTTTGTAGGGCCTTTGACACCAAGACATATTTTTGTAATGTTATTGATTGTGGGCTGTGAAATATGACTTATGGTACTCTTATGCATTAAACCTTTATTATTTCTTATCCTTTTTATGAACATCGGCTAGGATAGTTAATTCCTTCATAGAGCCACGAGGTTGGCTCTCTAAAAGTGCTAGTAGGCTTAGAGCCACAAGTTTAGCCTTATGAAAGTGCTAGGAGGCATAGTGGGAGGCCTGATGCAGTCTTATAGATGTGCGATGACTTGAGCCACAAGTCTGGTATTATGAATGTGCCAATAGGCTTAGAGCCACACGTTTGGTCTTATGAAAGTGGCAGCAGGTTTAGAGCCACAAGTGCGGGTCTTACGAAAGTGTCGGCGGGATTAGATTACAAGTGGTCTTATGTAGTGCTAGCGGGCTTAGAGCCCTGAAGTACCGGGGTCTTATGAAAGTGCCAGCAGGCTTAGAGCCATAAGTCTAGTCTTATGAAAGTGCCAACAGGCTTAAAACCATAAGTCCGGTCTTATAAAGGGAGGTAGTTGCAAATATTGAAAGGAAATATTCTAAAGAAAACTTTATTGATAATACCTCTTAATGTGCATAACATTCCACATTCTAGGTACGAGCGTCCAATCTAGTTTATTTAATGCGTATGACTCGGCTGCCCCCACTCGTACAACTATGTATGGTCCTTCCTAATTTGGTTGAAATTTTCCGACTGTGGGGTCAGCTATGTTCTCAAAGACCTTTCTCAAGACTAGATCCCCGTCTTGGAATGCAAGCAACTTTATATGCCTGTTATATAAGTTTTCCATCCTTTGTTAGTAAGATGCTATACATTTAGCTGCTGCTTCCAAGAGCTCGTCTACCATATCTAGGTCATGAGATAGCTTGACGTGCGTTCCGGGAACCTCATTTTGGAAAATAAGGCATCCCAATTTATGTGGAATAATGGCCTCATACCATAGAGTGAAGGCAAATGGTTGTTGTTTAAAAACACTCATTACAAACCCGGGGACTGTGAGATTTGGATCGGTTCATATATAACCATTTTATTACTTTTCTAATATTTAGTTTGTATTGGGTTTTGTAGGAAAAGTGCTGGAAATGGAGCCTTGTAGGATTCCTGGAGAAGAATGGTGCAGAAAACGGCCCAATGTCGCGACGTCACGGGAAAACTTAACAAACCTTATCTCGTGAAGAAGTTATAAAAGGAATGGGAGAGTCCAATTAATGAGGGTGGAAAAACATTTACAGTGGTAGAGTTTGAGGAACTCGGTGTTGGGTCAGAGGAAAGAAGACTTGAAGACCTATCCTAGAGAGAGAGACTTGAAGAATTCGGGAGATCATCATTCCCTCGATCATTGAAGTTTTCTGGATCCTCAATATCAAGTCTTACTTTTCATTTATAATGGAACAGATCATCATGATGTTCTAATTTCGTGGTTTAGGGTGTTGGTAGTGAATTGGACATGAATACTATGTTTAAGTATTGACTTTTCATAATTCAGAACCTTTATATATTTGTTTTACCATTAACTCATGCTTGGTTTAAATCAAAATATTAATTTCTAATCAATCTTAATATGTGAGTGGTTCTTTGTAAGATCTGAGAAGTGAATGAAGAATTAGAAATAGGTGGGTTAACCTAATAAACTTGGTAATATAGGATTATCAATAATTAGGAGGCTTGGGAGTTCTTTGGATTTCATGCACCTTTAATGCTTGGGGTAGAGCCAGGAGCGAAGCCTAGTGATAAATGGAGTTAAATGACCTTAAGAAGACTTTAATTACATTAGATAAGGCGCCTTAGAGAGAACATGTATATTAGATAATGGAATGGTACCTCGGCATTACATAGTAGGATGTCCAACAAACACCCGACACCTAACCTTTTTGCACCCCATTTGATCATCTTTGCGTCTGACGCCGCGATTACATTAGTAAGTATTTAATCAGTTTGCATCTCACTTAGCCATCCTGATTTCTAGTTTGAATATTAAATAAGTATTATAATTTTGGTACTTAGCCCTCGATTTAAGGTTTTCCTAGTTGATATCAGTATCTTGGTACTATGATTGCTTGACCAGTACACTTGCGGTTAAGGCAATCTGAATTTCTTATTGCATATCTTCAAAACACAAATCCATGGCATAAGCGCTTTTTGAGAGTTGTTAAGATAAAGCTTTGTTAGAGCTTCTTACTTCAGCCTACATTACTCTACGGGATCGATCAGTTGAGTACAAGTTTCTAATTTTTAGATCATGGTAGAAGTTTATGTATACTTTGATGTCAAACTATGGGATATTATCAGTTATGATCGATTGAGGTATTCCAAACCGCCAGACAAAATTCTTCCACACAAATTGGTTGACGTCCTTGTCTTTGATGGAGGCGAAGGCTGCAGCTTCTATCCATTTGCTAAAGTAGTTGGTGGCAACAAGCAACAGCTTTTTCTAAGCTAGGGAGGTAGGCAATGGTCTAACTATATCAATTCCCAACGGGCAAGGACGGGCTTGTAGTGGTGGCTGGGTCTCAATTTGGAATCTCGATGGAAGAACTGTCGTTGGCAGCGATCTCACTTCTTGACATAGGCGGATGCATCTGCTCTCATGGTTGGCCAATAATACCCTTATGCATGGGCCCTGTGAACTAAAGTTCAACCACCCGGATGGTTTCCATACCCCCATGAAGTTCCGCTAATATATATTGTCCCTACTCAACGGTGAGATAATTAAGATACGACCCGTCCAAAGACCATTTGTATAATGGCCCGTTTACCAAGGAAAATCATGTAGATTAGACTTGGACCTTGTGGGCTTCGGCTCTATTGTTTAGTAATTTATCTGACTTAGATAATGTAGGAGTCGACCCGAGAAAGGTCTGGTAGATTGGGAGAATCACAGTTTTTTATTGGGGCGGATCGTATTACTACATTAACCTTTGCCTTTTCGTTAAAGTCTCTTGGATATGCTCAAGCGAGCACAAAAACTCCATAGTGGTTTCTTGACTAGGCCCATATACCTGGCCATACGTTGGTCTCGCGTTTCGTATTCTCTATTTACCTGACTAGGCCCATTACCAGTTGAGAGTCACTGCGTATAAGGAGTTGCTATGATGATACTGATTAAGCGAGATTGATTCCAGCTAGGATTGCTTCATACTCAGTCTCATTATTGGACGTGAGAAACTCTAGTCATATGACATGCTCTACGTTTTCCCCAAATGGGGCCTTTAAGGATCCCCACTCCCGTTTTGCGAGAGGCTCCGATCCACATTAAGGATCCACCAGCCATTATTATCTGGAAGCGACATCAGCGGGGACTTTCTAGAAAATGCATATCACCGGTATGTCTAAGCGAGGTTTATACTAAATCTAGGAACTCACTTAGCTCATTTATGGCAGGCCTTCCTCTGACAGTCGGGTTGTGTATAGTGTTTCACAAAGGGAGATTAGTTAGCACCACGATAGGGTATGCTTGAAAGTAGTGGGCAAGCTTCTTGGCTACCACACGGAGGGCCAGTTTAGAAACCATTCTAGGCAGATTTATCAGGTTTCTTCTTATGCCAAGGATTTGCTTATGAAGAATATCGGTCTTTGTTTTTGGTTTTTGTCTTCTTTGAACAATGTTGCACTTATTAAGACTTCTGACACTGCTAGGTAAAGATAGAGTGTATCTTCTGCCCCTGGGCTAGCCAGGTTTAGTGGTTTAGTGAGTTACTGTTTGACAACCATAAGGGCACGGTCATACTCTTCATTCCAGCCTGCCCCTTTAGCTCCCTTTAGGGTGGTGAAAAATGGTTTTAACCAGTTGATGAAGTGGGATATAAACCGTTCGAGGAGCTGCTAGCTGACCGGTTAGTTGCTGAACCCCCTTTTTAGAGGTAGGAGTCTAGGAGTCCATTATTGTTTTGAGTTGAAGGGGATTGGCCTCAATCCCTCTTTAGGTCACCATGAAGCCTAAGAACTTGCCTGCGCTGACTCCGAAGGCACATTCCAGAGGGTTGAGTTTCATGCCTTATGTTTATAGCAGCTTAAAGGCTTCTTTTAGGGGCTTGGCGTGGTCGAAGCGTTCTTTGGATTTTACTAGCATGTCATCGATATAGGCTTCCATGGTGTTGCCCAACAGTGGTCAGAATATCTTAGTCACCAACCTTTGGTAAGTCACCCCGTCATTCTTCAGACTAAAGGGCATCACATTATAGCAACACAACTCGTGCGGGGTGATAAATTTCGTTTTCTCTTAGTCAGGCAAGTGCATGGGAATTTGATGATATCCAGAGAAGGCGTCCATAAACGATAGTATTCCGTGCTCGGCTGTGGCATCAACCATTTGATCAATACACGACAAGGGGAAGTTATCCTTTGAGTACACTTCTTTAGGTCAGTGTAATCCACGCATACTCACCACTTTCCTCATTTCTTTGGAACTACCACCACGTTGGCTAACCACTCGGGGTACTTCACTTCTGGGATGAAGCTTGCTTTCAATAAGTTGTCAACCTCTTTCTGGATGATTTGATGGTGATCCAGGTGTAAACGCCTCACCTTCTGTCTAATCGGCCTAGCCGTGGGGATGATATTTAGCTTGTAAGAGGCCACCGTTGGGTTAATCCCTACCAAATATGAGTGGCTCTAGGTGAACACATTTATGTTATTTAATAGCATGAGCCGTAACTTTTCCTTCTTTTCACCAGACAGAAGAGAACTGGAATAAGTGAATTTTTTCGGCCCATCTAGCATTATTTTCTCCAGGGGATCCACAGCTAGTGGATCCCTTTCTTCCACCCTGATCTAGGCAGCGAATTGTAATTGCGATAAGGGGCTCAAATCTTTAAGAAGAGGATTTTCAAGGTTCTTCTCCCCTTTCTGTTCCTATGTAGATAGCTTATAGCACTGCTGTGCAGCCAACTGATTGCCTAATAGGTCTACTTGCCCAATGTTAGTCAAATAGCTCACCGTTTGATGGTAGGTTGAAGGGATAGCTTTCATCGAATGCAACTAGGCCTACCACAATTTATGATTATGGAATTTTAAATCTTCGATGTTCGAGAATAGAACTTGGATTGGAGTTCTTGGCGGAGCCTTCATAAGGAGAGCGACATCTCCTAGTGTTGTGGTAGTCGCACCGTTGAAACCAAAGAGGATTCGCTAGGCTGAGTTCAGCGTTCCTGAAGAGAGTTTTATCTACTCAAATATCGATAATTGCAACAAGTCTGTCACACTACCAGGATTTACCAGTACCTTGTGCACATCAAAATCGTTAATACAGAGGGTGAGTACTAGAGCATCATAGTGAGGCATAATTATCCTATTTTTGTCGACCAGAGGAATGGATATGGGACCATCTATTGGCTTGATTTCTTCATGCCTTCCTTCCGTGTGTATGGCATTCACCCAAGCTTTGACTATGGCTGCTCTTAAGAGCTTCTTCCATTGGCACTTTGACTGATATTGGTCATCAAACGGACCGCCCAATATATAGTTTCTGGCAGGTCCAGATTATGTCGGAGTTATCAAGTCAGTTGTGATTCTGTTTGTGGCTTGCCCTGACTCCACCCCGTGGTTAGGTTCCCTGACATATCTCTTGAGATGTCCCTCCTTGGTAAGCTTTTCCAACATAAATTTTAGGCTTCAGCACCTTTCGGTCTCATGCCCATGGTATCTATGATGTCATGCCTTAGAGTTGGTTTCTCTAGGAAGGATCCGTTTGGATCGGATCAGACCATTTAAACTCTGGAAAATCACGAATGATTGGTAATAGCCTCTCATAAGAGATGTTCAAGGGAATAAACTACGGGGGTTCTCTCTTCTTTTGTGATTGGTCATTGATCAAGCCTGGTCTTGTTTTTACTTCTTGATTTGGAGGTTGTTTCCCAGTGACTTATTTCCTTCAAATCGACTGGGCCTGTAATCATGATACCGGGGTCACTGCACCCGGATATCATTCTCCAGATTGAGTACCTATCAGCCAATCTATATAATTCTTCCATCATTGCTGGCGGGTCTAAAGATAATGATTCAAAAAAAGGACTAGATGGCCTAAAGCTTCTCCTGTTTTGAGGAATGCGCCCATGTCAGATTTCCACTCTATTTGCTAGGGATAAAATTGCCCAAACTCTCAGAAGTCACAGATTTACTCTTCTTCCTATCTGAGAATGGTATGTAAAGAGCTGATATTTCTCTTTTATCGCATGGAGCAAAGATACTGTGATAAGAATGCGGCCCATAGTTCGCCGAATGAATTTTCTAAGTAGTGTGGGAGCTTGTGAAATCAAGCTAGTGCCAGCCCACAAACTGGCCAAGAATACTTTGCATAACAACCGGTTGTTACCAGCATTTAATGTCATCGCCTGATTATAATGGAGCATATGGTTGTAAGGGTTAGCCGAGCCATCGAAAGTGGTGAAAGCTACAATGAAAAACCCGCGGGGTGGATCATAGTTAAGGATATGTTGCCCTAGGGTTGAAGAGAGCATGTCATCTTGTCTCCGGATTAGTGTTGTTGGCTATATGTAACGTTGGCGCTGTACCAAAGGCCAGTTTATTTCCTCAATAAGGCGCTCTCCGAAGTGAAACAGTACGTACTTTGAGCTAAGGAAGCCTAGAATGGCGTACAAAGAAACTCAAATTATACTTTTAGGCCCACACCATAATAGTACTAACAGGTTCACAGACCAGAGTCTCCATAAGCCAAATGCATCCGAAAGGCTTCTGAAGTGGGCGATAGAGCTCAGCGAGTTTGACATAGAGTATCGACCTAGGAGTGCAATTAAGGGGCAAGTGTTGGCTAAATTTATTATGGAAAGGTAGGAAGTAATTTCTCCAAGGGTTGGCACGAAGGTGGATCCTTCTTGAAATCGATGAATTGTCCCCCTGGCCGAGGGTGGTCACAATTTCTCAATCAGGCTATAGAACTTCAGTGAGACTTCTAGTTAGAGGCCATAGTTACGGGTTACGGGGAGGGGGGTGGGGAGTACGAGGCTAAGAGCGAAAGGATAGAATAGTATCTATAGATGGCCCGGCCCCTCCTAGCTGAATTTAAGCACTTTAAGGTGACACAATTACCAAGATCTAAAATAAAATGAAGATTTAATCGTCACGATGCCCAACGCATTGTACCCATGTAATGTGGAGTTGAGCATCATGGACAGTCCGTCCATCCCTAGCACAGTGGTCATCGCCATTGATCACCAAGCCAAGACGTCTTGGATGACCCCCATCTCAGAGTATCTAAAGAATGGAGCTTTGCTTGAAAACTAAGCCGAGGCAGTTAAAGTAAGGGCCCGAGCAACAAGATATTCCCTAATAAACGACGTGTTGTTTAGGCGGTCATTTTCGGGCCCGTACTTGAGGAGTATACCCCGAGAAGAGGCTGAGCGGATCATAGAGCAAGTTCACCAGGGCGTGTGTGGCACGACATCGAGGCGATCGTCAGGCCAATTCGACCATAATTCTAAGGTTGCTACTAGCTGACAATGAAGTAGGAATCTAAGGAGTATGTACACAAGTATGATGTATGCGAAAGGTTTAGCATTGTCATCCATGTGCTAGCCAAAGCACTCCTCTTCCCGACAAGTCCGTAAATTTTCTCGTAGCGGGGGATTACGTGACACTTCCTGCTACTAGCAAGTGGAAGTTCATGCTGGTGATGAGTGCCTAAAAACACTCATTACAAACTCAGGATTTAGCGAGATATGGGAACAGTGTCATATAAATATGACCTTGTTTTGATTACTTTCTAATATTTAATGGTTGTTTTTGCAGGAAATATGCCTAAAATGCTGTGAAATGGAGCCTCAGAGGGAGTCCTGTAGAAGATTGGTGCAAGGAACGTCGCGAAGTTCCAATGTCTCAACGTTCCAACGTCTCAACAAACCTTATCTCGTAAAGAAGCTATAAAAGGAACGGAAGAATCCAATTAAGGGGGTTCGAAAAACGATTGCAATGCTAGGGTTTGAGGAACTTGGATCTAGAACAAAGGAAAGGAGACTTGAAGAATCCGGGAGACCTTCATTCCTTCGCTCTTTGAAGTTTACTCTATCCTTATTATTAAGTCTTGCTATTAAATTGTAATGGAACATAACACAATGAGGTTCTAATTTCGTGGTTTAGGGTGTTGGTAGTGAATTGGACATGAATACAATGTTAAAGTATTGAATTTTCATAATTTCATTATCTTATATATATTTGTTTTATCATTAAAATAAATAAATAAATAAATAAGATAAAAAAGAAAAATAAAAAAGAAAGTGTGTATAGAATAAGGGACTTCTAGTCAGGAACTCGGGCATAGTCCGAGGGGCTTTCAAAGCCCACTGCCCAAGCCAACCTCCGGTCAGAGCCATCAATTTCACCGCCCGCTACATGGGACAAAGGATGGAAGCTTCCCACAAGATAGGGCCTCTGGTTCGTCGAGTGTTCTAAGTGAAGTTCAGGAGAACCGACGCTCGCGCCTTAACCAATCGGAGTCACCAACAAATCCCCGCTACAAGAACACTCAACTAAAACTTACGGGCACTAGGAATTCGTTCATGAGTAGGAAGGTTAGTATGAATAAAAATTGTGTGTTCTTATCCTTTCGTAGTTAGACTCTCCCAAAAAGGCAAGTTGAATTCAAGCTCGGGGTCCTGAACTGGGCCATGCCGCTGATCATGTAATTCAAATGCATATAGACTTCTGGGAAAGGCCATCGAAAAACTCCAAAGAGGTTTCTGATCACTGGTTTGTAATCGAACCCAGTTCAGCCAAATCCCCCGCGAAGTTGAACAAAACTTAAGTGATCCTCGAAATTAGAAACAAAGGGCAAGATTCGTGAGTTCGCTCATTTTGATCCTTTCCTTTTGGCAACATGTGCACGTGGAACCCCATGTCGCTGAGTTTTATATGTTATTTTCGTATCTGTTCGGGAGGGTGTTTTGCTTGGGATGCCAAAAAGAAGCTAAGTTTAAGCTATGAGGCCTGGGAAAACACCTTATTACAAACCCGGGATTGGTAGCGAAGATTTGGGACGCCTTCATACTATGCACTTTTGCCTTGATTACTTTCTAATATTTAGTTTTACCTGAAGCTTTTTGAGGAAAATGAAAATGCAAATGAAGCCTCGTAGGAGTCCCGAGAAGCATTGGTGCAGGCTAGCTCAACGTCGCGACGTAGCGGGAAAAGCTCAACAAACCTTATCTCGTAAAAGAAGTTATGTGCCGAACAGAGAATCTTAATTAAGGGGGTTCGAAAACGATCATGGTTGGGGTTTGAGGAACTGATCTCGGGAACAGCTGAAAGGAGACTGAAGGTCGATTTAGAGAGAGAGACTTGAAGAATTTGATAATCGTCATCTTTCGCTCTTCAGTTTTCTATCCCCATATTAAGTCTCGCTTTTAAATTGTAAATGGAACAACATACGAGGTTCCAATTTCATGTTTGCTGTGTCAGTAGTGAATCGACATGAATACTATGTTAAAGTGCTGACTTTTCATAATTTCATTATCTTATATATATTTGTTTCATCATTAACTCATGTTTATTTAAACTCAATATATTAATTGCTTTTATCAATCTTAATATGAGTGGTTCTTTGTAAGATCTAAGAAGGAATGAAGAATGAGATATACTGGGTTAACCTAATAAACTCGTAAATATAGATCATCAACACCAGGGAGGCTTGGGAGTTCTTGCATTCATGCACTTTAATGCTTGGGGGCTGGTTTTCAAGGAGCAAGAAACCTAGTGATAAAGTGGAGGTTAAATGGACTCCAAAAGAAAGGCTTTAATTACAATAAATAAGAGTCGCCTCGAGGAACACGATACCAGATAACGGAATAGAATCGCAACATCACATAGTAGACTATCCAACAACACCAACACCCTAACCTCTTGCACCCTTGATCATACTTACATCCGAATCAAGATAGTTTTACATTAGTAATAATTTAATTTGCTTTTATTTCCGCTTAGCCATCACGATTGCTAGTTTGAATACTAAAGAAGTATTATATTTTTGGTAATTAGCATACTACGATTAAGGTTTTCCCTGTGGATCGATATCTGTACCGTGAGTACACTATATTACGTAACAAGCATATACTTGCATGATTAGGCAATTTGCACTTCTTATTGCATATCCACAAAAACACAATCACATAAACACCTATCAGCTAGTAACCACTAATTATTTCACTAAGTGGGCGAAAGCGAAAGGGTATGCACAAGTCATGGTAACACAACTTGTCCAATTTGTGAAGAGGAACATCGTGTGTAGATTCGAGGTC
The DNA here is from genome assembly GCA_016808115.1 of Tetrastigma voinierianum. Lineage (NCBI taxonomy): Eukaryota > Viridiplantae > Streptophyta > Magnoliopsida > Vitales > Vitaceae > Tetrastigma > Tetrastigma voinierianum. The sequence continues at coordinate 1,642,078 of JAEQBH010000149.1, forward strand.
CCGCATTCTCTCATCTTGGATAATGGGACACAGTTCATTAGCAAACCATTCCAGCAATTCTATACCGAGTATGAGATCAAGAACGTCTCAGTATACTCAATCCAATGGGCAGGTCGAGGTCTCGAAAAAAGCTTTGCTCGGGTACTTGAAAAAAGCGCTTGACAATGGCGAAAGGGAAGTGGGTGGATGAATTGCCAATAGCGCTTTGGGCCTACAGTACAACTTCGAGGCAACTTGGAAGCTAAAACGCAACTTGGAAGGACCTTACATCATCGCCAACAATGATTGCAAGGGAGCAAACATGATACAATTTCCAGGAGGTAGGGTAAAGCCTTGACCTTGGAACTCCATTTATTTGAAAAATTATTTTTAGTAATACCCTAGCAATCATGAGTTGTATGCATCACTAGGCTCGGAAATAAATAAAAAAGTTTTTTTGTGGAGTCGATCACGCCCCAAATTTCAATCATCGTAGAGCCTTGTATCCGGGTAGTATACGCCTTGAGACTGGTGAGATGATCTCCACTTGTAGTCAGCCTCGAGCCGTGAGCGCCCAAGGACCGCCTGGCAAAGGAGACTACACCCAAGCAACGCGGTCTCGCAACCATGCCCTCTAGGCGTGGGAGTCTCTCTGAAATATTATGAGCCCAAGAGGGCTAAACCTCCCAAGATGATCTCCATGAGATGAGCCTAGTAGGAGGGAAACCCAATTCTCCCTGGGAGATGATCTAGACCTAAGCTCCATAGTGTGAGGGAAACCTAACCTCCTTGAGATGATTTCCATGAGATGAGCCTTATATATGGGAAGCCTTATGTTCTACATGAGATGTTATACTTGAAATAAAAAAATAGAGGACTAAGAATCACATGAATAGAAGTCGTGCTTGAAAGTCACCAAGAAGTTGCAGTAGAAAGTATTAGACAACAACCCAAAAAAAAAAAAAAAAAAGGTCGAAAAAATAATTGTTCCATTAACAAAAAAAAAAAGTACCTAGGATAAACCTCTAGGGTTGGTCATGGTACATTAGTAAGGGGAAAGGGAGCTTTCTCTAAGATAATCACAATAGGGTCTTGGCTAGTCGCCTCGGCCACCTTAGAGGTGCCTTAGACTGAGGGCACATGAAGGACTCAGCATTTTTCCGAGGCATCACCGCCTTTAGTAAGACCGCCCAAAGGAGGCGCCCACCCCATTGAATTGAATAGGACGGTAGGGGCGGATTAGGAGAATTCCTTGGGGACTTGGCGCTATCACCTTGCACAACGGCTGCTTCACCACCCGCATAGCTCGCCCAGTAGCCCAAATCATATTATTTAACATAGAGGGCGGGCAGCTTCACACTCGGGTAGTGGGCCGTAGCTCACGAGCGTACGGATCTTTCTCTCGCAGCACAAAAGCGAGTCCCCCGCCTGTACCGGGTGATTCGCACCCAGAAGTGATCCTGAATCAACAAAATTTGTTTCCTATTTTCCTCTCCTACTCGCCGTAGTCAAGCTACCGGCAGCATAGCGGTCTAGGGTCGAACACGGGGATGGGTTTTCATCCCACAAATGATTCACTGCGATTCAAAATAGTGAGGCTTTCATTTGGATTTTGACTGGTAAAAACAGGGAGATCGTTGTTCACCTGGTAACCCGAAATGGGGCTTAGATTAAAGTAAATGGTGACCTTGAAGGCTTAGGGTCACTAGCTTGATAAATGGGGTTATAAAGGTGTCTCAGGTTATTTCTCGTATTGTAAGTGAATGACTTTATAGTCATACCAAAAACCGGACTTTTGTTCCTGGGCTTTAAAAACTAACCCTTAAGACACTCCTATTCAGTCAAAACATGTAATCGGCATTTAATGTTCAAATAGCCTTGAAAGCATGTAAGATTTTAATCTCATTTCAAGTGGCTCAGAATGACATCTAAAGAATGCCACAAGATCTACCCCTTTAAGAATGCATCAACTCCTAAAGCATGACAAGTATTGACCACAAGAAACACATTAAATGACATTAAACCCTAGATTGGAAAGTTTGAACAATAAATGCAAGTGACTGCTTCATTTTAAAACTGAGGACCACCTCGCAAACCACTCACAATCCAACCTAGCAACCCTCCTCTTCAAGGTTTTGAGGCTTAGCCAAACATCCCTTGAGTTGTCATCCTCAAAGATGGTGTTTGGCAGCCAAGAAAATGAGAGAAAGAAGAGAGAGAAAAGAGAGAAAACTCAGAAACCTAAAACAAAGTTCTTCCATGCGAATGAATGCTCAATGAAAAGCTAGTGGGTTACAAAAGTTATAAGGTGGGCTTATATAGCCATACAAGATGTGAAATACCAAAATACCAAAATATATGATTACAATGAGGACAAATGGGAATTACACAAAACGAGGTCGCTTTGATCAAAAACGATGGATTAAATTCTCGCTTATGTATAGTGAATTTCGCTATCATAGCGAAATTTCGCTATGATAGCGAAAATACAAGGCATAGCGAAAATTCAAATTTTTGCTATGCACAGTAACTTTCGCTATGATAGCGAATTTTCGCTATCATAGCGAAATTTCGCTATCATAGTGAAAAACTGTGCATAGAGAAATTTCACAGGGATTGCGAAATTTTCGCTATGGTTGCGAAATTTTCGCAATCCTTGCGAAATTTTCACAATGCATAGCGAAAATCCTGCACTCTCCTGCATCCTCCTGCATTCCTCCACTTCTTCAATTCCACTTGACATCTCTTCAACTCGGCTTGATGAAATCGCCAAGAATTCATATGAACATGGCATAAATCGATACCAACTCGAAGCCAAGCTTGAAATGATGGCTGAGGCTCACAAAACCTGCAAAACTATCAAAAAACAACCTCGAAACAAGATCAGTAGTACTAAACGGACCTGCACATGTCAATCGGCTTAATTAATATGATTAGTACGCAAAAAGCACTCAAAACCTATCTTAAATAGAACTCAAAATAGCACTTTTTGGGTACTAATCACACCCCCCAACCGACACGTTGTTAGTCCCTTAGCAATGCTAAACAATCAAGGGCATGGCGTCGTGGCTTTTGCAAAAGTATGGCGTCGGTCCAAAAAGTGTGTGTACAAGCAGGGCCTTATATCTCGCAGATGAACAATTTAGACCTCGTGATGTGATACCATCACGAGAACAAATGCCATATAAGAACAAGTTCTTGAAAAGAACATCAACCCAAAGAAGTCAACCTAAACATCCACCAAAAAATCTAAGTGTTCTTAAGGTAACCGGGCCAACCAATAATAAGTTGTAAAGCTATTCCTCCCAACCAAACTACTCGCTAGGGCCTTAAACTCGAACAACCTAAACAGACTCGCCATACCCTTATTTCTTTGATTGTAATGTAGGGTGCAATGCTAAAAACTCGACTTCACCAAAGTCCGTGTAACGAGGGTCCACCGATGACTCCCAAACAATTAAGGTTTAGGGCATCAAGCCAAAGGATCAACTGACCACAAACTCTACAAGCTTCACCCCGGACTTCGAATGACTTCTAGAATTAAGCACCTACAACTCGCTAAACTCTACCCATCCACCCGTATAGCGAACACTAAATCGATGACTTCCAACCAATAAAGGTTTAGGGCATCGAGCTTTAAAGGCTTTCGCCATATACCCCGCGGACTGTGTTCGGGTTTCAAGGCAAAGTGTCACGACATTCATTGCTCTTTTTCTTCTTTCTCTTCATTTTCTTCTTCACTTAGCATCTCATCGGGTCTCTTTGTTGGTCACAAACCTATTATGGGTCGTCAACAGATCTAAGGCCGGTTTTGCAAAGTGAAAAATGGTATATAGCTTTTCAACCTATTGATACAAACTGGTGTGCAATGTGTGTGATTAGCAAAAGGGGGATGTACTAGGTTGAATACATTGGAACTTTAGTCGACCAAAAACTCAATCATGCATGGAATTGTTCTAAATATCTGTGTAGCATATGTGGCTTCAATTCTTCAACTCAAGGCAAGAGTAGAAACACAAAACACCATAGTCGCGCATATGACGGTAAAAAGTGTAGAAAGTAAGTAAATAATGCTATAAAGCTTTGGATATAACCAAAGTGGCTAGTATAAGCTTAACATAGCTAAACATGACAAAATATCACCGCCTCACTATCTACTAATACATGTATCCTATACAATCCTGAGTACAAAATGAGTAAAGTGGTGTGATAAAGCTAAAAACAATACAAAATATGATAGAAGACACTTAACTCTAACTTTTCCTCCCAACCAAAGTATAAACATGCCTCCACCGGGTAGGATAGGGAGTTAAAGAAGGGAGTGTAACCACCTCACTCACGTACGGTGGTGAAGATGGAGCGGATCCGAGTCGTCACGCGTACGCAAGATATCCATGAGGTCGCGCCGCTGACCGATCTCGAAGTGGCTGCGGTGTGCACTGCCTCGCCTGACCGGCGAAGACCGAGGTGGCTCATGATCCGAAGAAGCATGGCGGATCGCACTAAAGTGACCTCGGCCACATCCGCGTCTAACGACGCCTGTAGTCGCGAGGCACAGACAGCATCCATACGCTTGCTACCCCTAGAACCCGACATGAATATGCTCGAGATCACGCACTGTAGGAAGGGCTTCCAAGAAGGTCGTGAAAATGGGGTAGTATGAGGTGGGAGATGGAGTAGCATGGATCCGGAACTCGGGCTCCTCTCCACCCTCCACCTCCATCTCGTGAAACGTGATCCTCTCCTCCTGCGGGTCCTCCGCCACAACATCCGCTCCTCCCGTCCTCGTCGCCGGAGAATGATGGAAACTCCAAGATGTAAAGAGATCATTCCATGGAGAGTACCTGAGTGCAACCCGATCCTCCGTCGATGCGTGACTGTGTGGAACCCCGTATGCTCCAGACCCGGCTCAGCAACTCCTAAGATCAATAATCCAGAAACTCAGCTCGAGCCAAAGGCCCTCATGGACCTTCTCCTAAAAATGCAGCAGGGAAGTCATGACAAGCTTAGAGGGACTAAACCAGAATCCCTCTGAGATCTTGTATAGAGCCTCGAGTATAGCTCCCCCACGCTGTACGTAGTGTTATAGTGGGAATAAACTGGTCCGGAGCACATGGTCCACAAGGAGCACCGCAAGCCGCCACTAAGAGTATAGGTCCCGTCAGAGTATCTCGAAAGCGAGGCATGGAACATCTTCTTCAAGGATGGTCAGGCCAATCCCTATATCCTGTAGACTTACACACAATAAGTGTGCCCAAGGCAAAACGGTAATGTCTATATCTCGAGTACTGGTAACGCCACGTCGAAAGTACGAGTCTAACTGACTCCTGACTTCGGATGTCATAGGTAAAACCGGCTAATAACCCGGTAGTAGAACCGCCTACAATATGAAAGGCAAAGAAGTGAATACCGCCAGATCACCAAGACGTAGTCTCCTCAACAGACCACTACACGCCGCAAGAGACATCATAGTAGTACGTTCCCCATGGAAGTCTCCCCCTGCACGCAAATCCACCTTCCCCGAATCGGATCACTGTGTGAACAATGGCTGCCGATCCTCGAGGCCGGTGATAACGGAGGCGATGAACCCTCATCAGCCGGAGGAGGTGACGGCTCGGGCCGAGATCTCGAAGACTCCCCCGGGCCTGATGTCCGGGCCCGTTTGGAAGGTCGGGCCCTCCTGCGTCGTCTCTGTGGTACTGGAGAAGGGGCCCGAGGTCCCACCCTGGTCTGATATCGCCGGGATGGGGGCCTAAGCCCAGGCTCCTGCATGGCAATGGGGGGGCCAATGCGGGGTGTTATATCTCTACAAAGTGTGTCCTGAGAATGAGCATCTACGCTCGAGGTGCCTACCTCCTCTCTCTCCTGTGGTAATCGAACCTAACCCCGGGCCTCAGAAGATAACCACCACTGCACGACCGTGTCCGTGGTCTAGCCGCGTGGCAGCGCAACAGGCTCGTGAAGTGCGGTCTCACTAGGAACCGCGAAGGACTGGGCGCGCCAAGACAGCGTGGTGGACCAGTGGCCCGCGAAGGCGTGCACGTGGCACCGAGGCAATCGGGCAAAGGGCGGCAGTCGGCGGCTCTAGGCCTCGGGTCACACAAGCGACTGCAGGCCTCGTGGCACCCGTCTCGCACCTAAGTGCGTAAGTATCGAAGGGGCTCAAGGACGACGACAAGCCGTGGCACCGGCTCCGGGCGAGGCGCACAAATTGCGGGTGGCAGAATGCCGGGCGTGGAAGGGAGGGTCGAGGAGGCTCACCAGCAGGGGAGGCTCACGGCTGTGGAGGCCTGTGGAAGCAGGATCTAATGGAATGAAGATGACGTCCCTTTATAAAGCAATTGACACCGAAAGGTCCCGGGAGTCCAAGGGTCGCCGATGTCCAATTTCGCTATTAAAGGAAATTTTCATTCGAACCGAATTCCATCTCGCATAATAAAATAAAATAAAACAAAAATTCTAATTTAGTTAAATTAAAATAAAATAAAATAAAGTAAAAATATATAAATATATAAATATATAAAAAAATAAAAATAAAGATAATATAAAATAGAATTATTTAAAAATTAATATTTTATATTTAGCTAAAATTAGGATACGGAAAGTTACTAAAAATAGCATAAAATGAAAATTGACCAATTTTAAACAAAAATCAAAATCTTTGAACTGCAGTTTGGCCTCTGTGAAGACCAAACCAGCTCAATTTCACTGGCTCATTCATGGAGGATCAAGGAGGAGGAGCCCTGACCCTCGGCAGTTGATGTGTCATGTTCCTTCATGCTTAGCCTTTGTTTTGCACTTCTCTTCACTGCGATGTCGAGCTGATCATCGTTCTCGTAAGGGATCGATGCACCCAGCTTCTCCACCAATTGCTTCATTTCTCTGCACCAATTTCACCTTCAGTAAGTGAGCTTTTTGGTTCCCTACACTGGACCACTGAGCAAACTTCCGATCCCTTGCATGTCATCTCTTCGCTAGCTCAGGCTTGTTACTTCAAGTGAAAAAATATTGAGTCTATCGTCATGTCACAAACGGAGTTGCATGACCCATTCCTAAGCACTGATTATCGCATTAGAAGTGGCCAAAAACAGTCTTCCCAGGATAATTGGCACATGATTGGGTCCACTTGCGATTGGTTCGGTATCAAGCACTACAAAGTCCACTGGGTAGTAGAATTTGTCCACCTTTACCAACACATCCTCAACTATTCCTGTGAATTTTTAACGAACGATCACCAATGAGATGAGTGATGTTGGTAGGCTTAAGCTCCCTTAAACCTAACTGCTTATAAGAATCGAATAAGGCGCAGAGGGTTTACACCGGGCCCCCAAGTCCAACAAGCAGCTTTATCTATGCAAGTCCCTCCACGTCGACCGATATTGTGGGGATCCCGATCCTTATATTTCACTCGGGTCTTCGCCTGAATGATGACAATCGATTTGTTCCGTTAGAAGTGCTTTTCAATGCCCAACCCCTCGACCGTGCACAAGTCCTTCAAGAATTTTGCATATGTGGGACTCGCTTAATCATGTCAAGTAGTGGATATTTACCTTCATCATTTTTAAGACTCCCAAATTTCAAATTTCAATTGGGATTTTTCGCTTTCAAGGTTTCGAGGAAATGCAGGGGTCATATTTTCTTCACTAAATCTTCACGATTATTATTCTGTGCCTGCCTTCCTTCTCTTTCTCTGTTTCTTCAGCAGTTATGGGCACTGGTTGCTCAATTTCTTTCCCACTTCTTAGAGTAATGATGGCCCTTACTTCATCCATCCTCGAAGTTGCCAAGAACCTATTTACGGACTCTTCGATTTGGCAAAGGTTCGAAGGAATCTCCTTTCCGTACCTCCGCAAATTGTTAATCCCGGTGATGGAGTAATCGTAGGTTATCAATCTTCTCGATTAAGGTTGCTTTCAAGCCCATCTATCCTCTGCTCGTGGTACTTCCACAAGATCAATTCTTTCGCCAATTCTACATTGATTCCTTTGTCTCTATTAAAATTGCCCACCACCTTACTCAAATTTAAAATAGCTTGTTCAACAGAAGAAGAGGATGGTGATGGCCGTGGTTGAGATGAGGAACCAAACTGCTTGTTCGCACCAGAGGCACATGCTGAAGATCGCCTGTGAGAGATCGATTCTTCCAATCGAATTATATGTATTACCGTGATAAAGGCAGGGCTTAGGTTGTGGCTTGTATCGCCCACGACATTGGCATGCTCGGCATCAAATCTCTAACTCGACGGCATTGACAAGGTCTTCCGGGGGGTGGCTAGGGATTGCAATCGATGCAATGGTCAGTTCGCGGTGTGATTTTCACCACCGTCGCACCTCATGTAGCCTTTTTCCTTCTAGCTCTTCCACCTTCCTAGTTAAGGTTGATATCTTTGCTTTCATCTCCATATCTTTGGAAAGTGCATAAATGCCTCCCATTTGGTGGGTCGACGACTTCATTCTTTCAGCTTCCTCGATTCGCCATCCCAAGCTCCTGGAAGTTTTTACCACATAATTCAAGAAGTCCATGGCTTCATCCGGATTTTTGCTCGGGAAGTCACCCACACACATGGTTTCTAGCAGCTTGCTTCATGCATAGAGATATACCATCATAAAATGATTCACTAGGCATCCACGATCAAAACCATGGTGTGGGTACGACAGATGGTCTCCATGAACCTCTCCTAACACGATAAAATTTCTCATCATTACAGCCGACAAGTGTAGATCCGCCTTCAAACCGCCGGTCTTGGTTGTACTAAAGCACTTCTTCAAAATTCAGCTCAAGATCTACTAATTTCTAATCGTTTCTACCAAAGTGAATTGCCATATTTTGGATTCACCCTGAGGGTTAACTGAATGCCTCAACTTCAACACCTATACTGTTATACCCTCCTTAAAAGTTATGCATACTTCCTCAAAATCCCGAATGTGTGAGTATGATTATTCTCCATACCATGAAATGTGGGAAGCAGGGCACCAATAAGGTCTCATCAAGTACCTCCTCAAGAAATGGTATGATACAGAAGGAGCACTCACCTAGAGGGTGTATGTGGTCCTCATTGATCTATATGTCTGATTCACCTGGAGTGCCTTGGTCACTTTGTCGCTCCTTGCGTAGGGATCCATCTGAACACCGTGCACACCGATTTCACACTTTGCTCAACCCGGTGCACCAACTCTTTGTAATCTACCCGATATCCTCTATCCCAAAGCAGTTGATGCATAAACACATGTAACACAAAACAGACAAAGTAAAGAACACAAACAAGGCTTGCTAAAAAGGATCAATGTTAGCTAAATAAAAACTGACTGTAAAAATAAAAACAGCTCAGCAGAGACTACTGAGTAAAAAAACTTGAAATTCTTACAAACGAAATTCAAAAAGGGTTAAAAGGTCACCAATACTTGTAATGAGGATTACAAGTACATATTAACTCATCATTCAGAGTCTGGGCACCATCCTCTAAGAATCTGGCCATTTGATTTGATCTATGCCACTCAGAGATCTGAATCAACAAAATTATTTTCCTATTTTCCTTCTACTGCCGTAGTCAAGCTAACAGAGCATGTGCATCTAGTAGTCGACACGGACGGGTTTTCGTCCCACAAAATGATTCTATCATGATTCAAAATGGTGAGGCTTTCTATTTGGATTTTGACTGGGGTAAAACACGTGGGATCATTGTCGGGTAACTGGAAAGCTCGCAGATTAAAGTGTGAAATGGTGACCTTGAAGGCTCAACAACAGCTTGATAAATGTTATAAAGGTGTCCTCGGTTATTTCTCGCATTAGTGGCAAATGACTGCAGTCATAGCCAAACCACTTTGCTCGCTTTAAAACTAACCCTAAAACACTCCTATTTGAGTCAAAACATGTACTGAAAGTATTTGAAGTGTTCCAGCAGTTTGAAAGCATAGCATTTAACCTCATTTCAAAGGGGTTCGTAAATGACATCTAAAGAATGTCAAGCAGATCTACCTAAGAATGCATCAACCTCAAATCATGACAAGTATTGACCACAAGAAACACATTAAATGGCATTAAAACCCTAGTTTGAAAGTTTGGAAACAATAAATGCAAGACTGCTTTCTATTTAAAACTCGAGGGACCACCGCAAACTGTCATTAACCAACCTAGCAAACTCCTTCAAGGTTTTGAGTTTAGCCAAACATCCCTTGAGTTGTCATCCTCAAAGGTGGTGTTTGGCAGCCAAGAAAATGAGAGAAAGAAGAGAGAGAAGAGAGAAAACTGTAAACCTAAAACAAAAGCTGCGTGAATGAATGCTTGAATGAAAAGTTAGGGTTACAAAAGCTATAAGGTGGCTTATATAGCCATCCAAAATGTGTGAAATACCAAAAATACCTAAAATATCACGATTCTGATAGAGACGAAAATGGGAATTACCTGGCAATTCGTTTGGATTCGCAGAGAGACGAATTTCGCTATGCATAGTGATTTCGCTATCATAGCGAAAATACAAAGCATAGCGAGAAATTCAAATTTTAAGCTATGCCTGATAACTTCGCTATGATAGAGAAATTGCGTATGATATGAAATTTCGCTATCATAGCGGCGTGCATAGCGAAATTTCGCAGGGATTGCGAAATTTTCGCTATGGTTGCGAAATTTTCGCAATGCATAGCGAAAATCCTGCACTCTCACACATCCTCGCATTCACTCATTTCTTCCAATTCACTTGACATCTCTTGACTTCGGCTTGATGAAATCGCGAATTCATATGAACATGGCATAAATCGATACGGTTCGAGCCCGAGCTTGAAAATGATGGGTGGGCTCCTGAGCACAAGCCCAGTAAAAAACTGACCTGAAACAAGATCGGTGGTACTAAACGGATGCGCACATGTCGACAATTAATATGGTGGTATGCAAAAAGCACTCAAAACCTATGCAAAATAGGACCTTTCAAAATGTACTTTTTGATGTGTATCAGCAGTGAGCATGCTCCGCGAGCGCTCGATTTCGGTTATGTGGGCCTCAACTTCTGCTTGGTAGACACTGTTCTGCAAGGCGTTGGCATGTTACAAGTTAGCCAGTTCAACCTCCAGCTGAGGAATCTTCTTAATTTGATTCCCTAGCACTTCGCACGCCTTGGAGGCCTTAAAAAGCTTTTGAAGTAGCTCGGACACCTCCTTTTCCGTCGAATCCACGGATTCGACGCTGCTTTGGGTCACGGAGTCCCAGTTTGTCCGTGGTAAAATGGAAACTAAGTTAGTCTTTGTCGGCGTCGCGGTACTTGGCCATACGAGGCCACAAATCGCTCATCGAAAACTAAAGGAAGAAATCCATAAGTAAAAGGGAAGAATAAGAGAAAAGAAGTAATATAACGCGAGACGAGGAGTTTACGAAACCACGAAAAGGTGGATCCCTTAGTAAATCCAAAACCTTCTTTATTACTTGGGCCTCGTACACCAAGCCCATGGCGGTCGTGACCTCCTCCTCAGGGTCCTTCAAGAGCGACTCCTTGAACAAAGTTAGATCCGCCATTAAGGCTTCCATTGATAGGGGGATGGGGTGTCTACTTCTGGCAGGGTTGAGGTGGCCCCTAAAGTGGCCTTCCCCTTACCCTTCCTTGACATAGCCGGAGTACGAGGAGGTGTTAGCGATTTCCACAAGCACACGAGTCGCACAAATGTACGGTGGACTAAAAGTCCAGTGTCGATCCATGAGGAAAGTGTGGTTTTAGCGAGGATTGGTAAGCTAAAATTAGTTCACTATCTGAGCAACTAAATGTTTTGGTGAAAAAGGTTTTAAAAACAAAATAAAACAAAACAAATTAGGGTATGATCAATGCTCACTTACAAGGAATGGGTTAATTTCGAAGAAATAACACAAGGAAGAGTACTAGAGTCGATTGCTTCCATTGATGCATTTGATTTATATTTATGAAGTCCTAATTAAGTGAAAATATACTTATGCTTGTCCAAGGAACACGATATGAGGTCTACACTTTCGTGTCTCCCCTCAATTTCTCACACCAACTCCCTATTCTTCTTTTAGTCCATCTTGGTCATTAAGTATAGTACTTTTATAAGGCAATGCTTTCCTTGGGAATTCTATTGGTCACCTCTTGGTCAATACAATAGGACTACCCGGACTATGCTTGGATCGATCACCTCTTAGTCCATACAATCCTTACATAATGTTGAGATAGTGCTACTCCTAATGAAATCCATTTAGTACTAAGAATTCCTAATTCCCTAGACTTCTTTGATTAGGTTAACTAGCATTCCGATTAATTAGTTCACACCTTAAGAGAGTCGAGACAAGATTTTATGACGTAATCCAAGTGTTGCCAAGGATGCCCTAGTATGGGGATCGAAGACCCAACTCTTAGCATGCATTAATTAATCAAAACCTTAGTAATCCCACACTGTAATAGACCGACAGATACCCTCGAAGATTTCCGGGTGGTCAGCCTAGTGAAGTCCTTTATGATCATAAAGATATCGATGGAACCAGCTGAAAGAAAGTGAAGCGTATACATTAATATAATACCTCGAATATATATAAAGATTTCACAACTGACTCGAATCCTGACCTGACCTATTTTTCTTTTTGTAGGTCCTTAACCACAAACACACACATAATAAAGACTCATATGGGTTGATACTAAGATCGAGGCATTAAGAGTGTTTGCAATTTAGAGTCTGAAATGAAATAATAAGTCGATAAAATAAAGGCAGAGATAGATAAGATAGAATACGCGGTATCGCGAGAAGAGTGATATGAAATTTGTGTGAGTTAGGTCTCTACGACTGGGGACCTAGGGCAGTTCAAAACAATAAAGCGTGAGATAATAAATCACCGGTGAGTGGCGTAATTTATAAGAAAAATAATGTTTTTATTTTGAAATTCCTTCTCTCGAACCTCGCGTCCTCTTTTGCAAGGTTCTAGTTCAAACCCATTTCACAAAACCCAAACTTATACCAAGTCAACAATATGAAATTCATGCTCAAAAATTTAACCGAAATTATTATTAAGAAAATTATAACCTGAATTTATTCACAACATAAAATTGAGCATAAAATATATAAACATCATGTCGTAAAAATAATCATGTAATCTGATAACCATAAATGTGAAATGGATTTTAAACTTACTCGAAACCAACAATGTACATACCATATATATCAATATGTGAGTAGGACATACCCCACCTCCACGACTGACATCGAAGATGTGCGTGGTAATATGTAATGATGAGCGAATCGATGGCTTAGGCCTCGAGACCGTGGAAATAATATATAGGTTGGGTGAGAATAACCTCACGAAGCACGTGGCAAACCCGATTACCTTTGTAATATAAAATCTTGAATGAACCTCTGGTACAATATAATACATCAATTTATAACAACCAACACAGTATCATTGCTCACATATACTTTTCCAACGATACTGTATTATAAATTATGAATTTATAAATTTAATTTCAACAACTCAATCAATATATTGATGAATTTCAATTCATCAATTCATACGAGAAAGCAGAAATACCACAATGAAAATATTCACCATAACCAATTTTAAGCACATAAAGCTTTAACAATATTTAGCATGTAAATCATAAAATCTTAAATCCATTTCTTAAATCAATACTAGAATTTTCAAAGTGGTTTAAACCTCGATCCATGTACCAAATTATTTAAATACTGCAAATTTATCCATGAACTCATTAAAATGTCCGAATATTTAAAATGTTGACAAAATTCATGAAATGATAACTTGTTTATATAAAAATAGATAATTATATTTATATAACCAACCATTCGATCAAATAATATATATATAAAATAATTAACCACAGTTATATATCATAACAATACCCCAAAGCATTTAGAACACATAAACCACTCACAAACTATAGATGCTCAGTCCTGCTCCCCGGTAGGATCATCTCCAAGCTTAGCGTGAGTGCCTATAATATAATAAAAATACCACTTAGGCTCCAATAACTAAACCAAAGACATTGGGATGCCCCAAATGTCTTAGAATAATTTTTAGAACTACGAAACTATCTAAATTGGACACCGAGCATGTCCAATTATACGGTGTGCCTCACGGACCAGTACCCCGAAATTGGGGCTTTTCACGGAGGCTAATTTTTCGAAATTGAACCTTCCAATAAATCATAAAAATATCCAATTTCACTAATCCAACTTCAATTTTTCCTAATTTGACCAATTGGTGTCCAATTTTGGTCCAAAACTTTTCGGTAATTCCCCTAAATGACCCAAAAATGGAAAACTAATAAACGGCATTAAATTTACAAACTTTATATCCTTGAAAATCGAGACGAGAGCAGTACCCTTACCTTGGTCCAAGGATTCTTTGTAGTGGCGGAAAACTCGATCCAACCGTCGGCCAAACTTGTTTTCGTCGTATCTTTCAAACGGTGAGGAATCTGTGAAAAAGGACCACGGGAATGAGTTCATAGGGTCCAAAAATGGGGGGAGGGAGGTATGGGTCGGCCTGAAATGGCCGGAAAATGAAGAAAACCGGCGACCCACCGTGGCCGCCGCCGGTAGACCGCGCGATCCGGCGCGTCAGGTTGGCGTGGTAGCCAACTAGGTCGCCTCACCCTTGCCCTTCCTCCACGGCGTGCGTGTGCAGGGTGGTGGCGAATCGTCTCCCGGCTAAACCGATTGGCTTAACAAGTGCCATTGGTCGGATCACGGGTCTTAGGAATTTTCTGGGGTTTGAAGAAGTGAAAATGAGTGTTTGGGGCTAGAAGTTCTCTTTGGCACACAAAACTAGGTTTATATAGAGCCTAGGGTCGTTTTAGGTAAAAACCCCGGACTGACTTGGACGCGATAAAATCTTGTTGTTTGAAGCTTCTCGGGGCCATAGCACCATCAGTAAGTCGTATTTTGGCGTTGACAGATCATGAGCTACTTATCGCTTGAGGCCTACAAGATGGTGTCTTAGTCAACCCAAAATTATTCATCCTTGAAAAAGTCAACTTGGGGCCACATACTAATTGTTGGTCAAACTTAGTCAAACTTGGTCAAACGTGTTAAAAACTTGTATTATTTGATACGGGTCGTTACACACTACACCAACCAACATCAACAAAAGCACATATTCACAAAACCATTCTAAAAGATATATAAATCAAACATCAATTTAAACAATCAACCTAGATGGTTGTTACTCATTGCAACCCACAAATCTATCAATATATTATCATAATAACTGAGATGGGAAGTGAGTGAGTTAGTTTAAAAACAAATATGGGTAGTGATGCTGAGCTCAGTAAGGTTGAATGGGTCCTCTAGTTGTGATAGATTACGTCAATATCATAAATCCGTCAAATAAACAAAATCACAAACCCTAACTTGATTCAAGAAGAAGAGAGGATAAACCCTCAGAAGGATGTTCTCCCTCAAAAACCCAACCTTAAACAATTCTAAAAGACTTCTATTTATATGCAATGGAAATGGGCCTGAAGACTGTGGAAGGTCCTACTTCTGCATCATCAACAGCGAATTCTTTGAAATCAAGGCAATAGATTGAAATGCAAGTTCTTAGACCAAAATCACATAGATAAATAGACATGCTCTTAAAGCCTTAAACATTGAGAAAGAAGATATGGAAAAGCTATTTTACAAGCACGCCAATCTTGATAGAGGAGTGATTGTATCTTGGGCTAGGGAGTAATAGAAGTGAGGCTTAGAGCCATAGATTGTTCGTTATTTTCTTGTTACTAAAAAACAAACATAGCCATAACTTTTGTCTTTGACAAGTATAATATATACATACATGTTTTTCATAACATGTTCAAACTTTAGCCTATGATATGATGTTATATCAAGGTGTCCCCAAAAGCTTGTGGTCATACACGCGGTAGGAAAGTGGTGCCTAGGGATGAAGCAGTGATGCAGATAAAAGCAGCCATTGATGCTCGTAAAGAACATGGCTTTGACATTGTTATCATATCATGAAGCCGACTCGTCAGTACATCTTTGATTAATCGCTGGAATCCACGAGTTTTGTTGATGTTGGAACAGATGTCCATCTCATTGATGCACTTGCTTCAAAAGAAGAGATGAAGGCCTTCTGTGAGATTGCTCCTTCTATTCAAAAAATGGTACATTTCTTTTGTTTCTTTCCTTTGATGTACAGTGTTGACCAATGCAGTTCATAAGAATCTATATATATACATATATATTTATTATATATGCCCTTGAAAATTGCACATTGCTGTGCCATATTATTTGCCTGATTAGGTCTTCATTTGTTAAAGAATCTAATAATATTTATGTTAGTTGTGTATTTTGCTTATCACTTGAATGTGACTTGTAAAAACATTAGATATTTTCCTTTCATGCTTGATGTCTTTTGTACTTTTGCATAAATACTAAATTTTCAATGCTCATATTTTTTATACATATATTTTCAATTTTCCCAAATGTTGCCTTTGATGAGAGGACGAATTTTCCTGCATTATGTTGAATAAGACTTATTCTTCACTTTCTAATGATAAGCTCAACGATTTAACATGCTATTTAATAGTTGATAAACTGGTTGGCAACTTTTTAGTTGATAAATCTATCGTAAACAAAAGCTGAGGATTTGACTAGACTTATTGTGCTCATTGTTTCTTTCCTTAAGGAAAATAAATTTTATAAGCATATATTTTGAATTTTGCATATACATGGACCATCTTATACATCCTTACGCCAATATTTTGATTTTGCAATCATAAGGAATATATGAAGCTTCTTTAACTTTCGTATGATTTGCTTTGAACTTGTGATTTCACATTCACTGCCTTTCATATGAATGGTTAATTTTTTACAATCTTCGTACATGCATTTTATGAGTTTGTTTAGCAGTGAGAGCTTGATCGATCCTGTTATCAACCGTTTTAGAACTTTAAGGAATAAATAATCCATCTGGCGAAGCTGTATGCGCAGGCTAATGCGAAGGAGGGAAACACCAATACTCAATCCCACTGAACTTGTTGGAGGAGATGAAGAGAAGAAGAAGAAGAAGAAGAAGAAGAAGAAGAAGAAGGAGGAGGAGGAGAAGGCTTTAAGGTATGGATACTAGTTTGAATCTTTGTCTATGTAAGGTTTTGTATGGATATTTGATGGAATTGTGTTTAGGTTTGGGTTTTTCCTATTTGTTGGTTAGGAATTCTCCTACCTCCAACAAAGAAGTTGATTGGTTTAGTTCAGTTTTGGGGGTTGCTCTAAGTTGTTATATAATTGTGTGGTTTGGTTGTGATCCTCAATAGAGGAAAATTTTGTATAAAGAAAATGATGGATTTTAGGGGAGATCTGTCCGTTTTTTTTTAAACCCATGTTTTTTGTTTGGCCATCACTCATCCAAATTGAGTGATTCAAATTCTGGGTAAACTAGACTTCTAGGGAAAACAAATCTCTCCTTGAAATAGGTGTTTTGGACCATATTAAATCGATCGAGGAGCTAGTTTAGCGTGACATAGATGGTTCTGTTTTGGTTATGTTTTGACATTGGAGTGGTCCTAATTGTTTAGACCATAACTTGGTTATCACTCATCCAAATTGAGTGATTAAAATTTTTGGGTAAACTACACTTCTAGGATAACAAATCTCCTTAAAATAGGTGTCGCTGAAATTTGGACATTGGATCATTTATCAAAAATGGAGCTCTGTTTGTAAGAAATATTTAATAGTATATGAAAATACATGAAAATGCAAAGATAAGAGTAAATTATCATAAATATCGCATGTGATTACCGGATAACAATAGTTATTTGGGGATATGAGATATGTACTGAAAATTAAATAAAAATGGATTGTCTACTTAGAACCTAGTAGGAGGATAGATGGACATGCCTATTAGGGATAAAAGTCTGCAGCATACTGATCAGTTGGCCCCATTAGGGTCATTATAGCACCTTCGGGTCCTTATAGAGGTCATTGTCTCGTACAATGATAACAGCGCTTTCGGGCCCTTATAGTTTATTGTCTCGTACAATGATAACAGCACCTTCGGGTCCTTATAGTTTCCCGTATCCACTTCTAAGGTATATGCAGGCATGAAACATAAAAACAAATGATAAGAATATGCAAATGATTTGAATATGATAAATGACATGATATAAAATAATATGAGAAGCATAGCACTGATATGTGATGACAAGTACCTTGTAGCGGGAACAAGCAATGTAAAATGGCACAAAATGTATATGAACGATGATAAGAAATGAAACATGATATGATAAGTAAGTATGAGATATGTATACGCATATGCAAATGATATGTATGAAATATGTATAAGCATGTGTATAAGTATATGATATGTTAGATGTATGCCATGTGTCTAAAGTGTGATGATCCTTAGTAGAGATTCGTCCACGAGTTTTATTCCCCACTAAGCTATAAGCTTGGCAGATTGTTTCATCCGTGTGAGTATAGAAGAAGGAAGTAGAAGCGGGACAATCATTATCAACAATCCAAAGTCAACACAACACTGATTGACTTGAGACCTTTTGGTCTATTTTGTATATGTCTTTGTTTTTGTAAACAAGGTAAAGTTTGTATATGTTGAACACTCCCATTTATGGACTTTGAATATATTTTGTAATCCGCTGCTACATAATATATTTCAAGTTAAATGTTTAACAGTATATGAATGAACAAGTTTATAGTAAACAGAAAAAAATAAAATAAAACAAGACACCCTCGCACGACCTTTGGGTGCACGGTTAGGGCTTCACAAGTTAGTGAGTATCGAGCGAGATTTAGGCGTTTCTAGAAAAGCGGGTTTTGGCAATTCTAGATAGAGTATAAGATTGAAAAGCATGTGTTTAGTAATGTGTTGGCCTGATGTGGATGTCCTTGTGTTTTATATAGATAGATCGCCCTCCAAATCCAGCTGAACAAGTAGCTGAGAGTGTTAACCCTGAAGATTAGGGAATACCCACTTCGGACCCTTTTGAATCTATCAGAAGTTAGAGTCACGCCCCTCTGAGCCAAATGAAGCTTTGCTAAGGATATCTTAGGACATGACTCGTGTATTGGAAAGATTGACAGCTCCAAAAGCCCTGATAAACATGGTAAGAAGACATAGGGCTGAGGAATTCCATGGGACAAACATGGAAGAGTTCGATAAAGCGGAATTCTGGTTAGAAAAGTTACAAAGAATATTGGAGGAAGTTAGATGCCCTCTTGATCAGAGAGTATCATGTGTAGTCACACTATTACAAAGTGAGGCATATGATTGGTGGAAGCTAGTGTTGAGAAGTCCAAGGATTCCAGATCCCATGACTTGGGAGTTCTTTGTCCAAGAGTTCAGGGACAAGTACATTACCAAGATGTATAGAGAGTCCAAGTGGAAAGAGTTCCTGAATTTGAAGCAAAGGAACTTATCGGTGGCTGAATATCATAAAGAATTCAGTCATCTCATCAAGTATACACCAGAATTGGTCCTCACCGAGGCATTTCGATGTAGGCAATTTGAGGATGGACTGCATGATTCCATCAAGAGATATTTGGCACCTATGACTCTCTTGACAGTGAATTTCTATTTAGTTGGTCGAGCACAATGAAAGTAGAGGGCTTGAAGCGGCGGCAAAGAAAGATCTGAAGAGAAGTTTTTCTAGAGGGCTTCCTCCCCTCGGGGGAAAATAGCTAGAGAGTCTCCATCTCAATCAGAATACAGTTCAGCTAGAGAGGTAGAAGACAAGGGTCCAATGTAGCACCTAGTTCTAGTAGAGGTTCTTCAGTTGGATCAGGAAGAAATCCCAGATTGCCCTCATTGCCATAGAATGCATTTGGGTGTTTGCGGGCTATTGACAGGAGGGTGTTTCCGGTGTGGAAGCATTGATCATTTGATAGCACAGTGTCCCAGAGAGTCAGGGGATAATAGAGTCTGCGAAAGTGGCGTGGAAATCGGTTACCTTACCTTGACGAGAGATCGGTAGGGTCGAGATGGCGCGATTGACATAGGGACGGAGGCATAATCTCACGAGAGAGTGGATGGAATCCTATACCTATAGCACCAGCACGGTATGTATATAGGCGTTCGTGAGGATGAGGATGCTCCTGAGGTTGTAGTTGGTATATTTTCTCTTTATGATATTGAGATGCATGCATTGATTGATCCGGGATCCACTCATCCGTATGCATGCATTGAATATGTATTTGATAAGATACCAGCAGTGGAACAGTTAGAATATGACATGCATGTGACTAGTCCATTAGGGCAAAGTGTTAGCGTGAATAGCGTATACAGAAATTGCCCCATTGTTATCCAAGCAAATTCCGAGAGTTTGACTTGATTTTGGGAATGGATTGGTTGTCTAAACACCGAGCCATCATTGATTGTGGCCAAAAGACAGTAGTGATGAGATGCTCTAACTAGTTTGAGGTGATAGTATAGGGCATTAGATCAGGTGCAATGTCCAATGTGATCTCCGCTATGCAAGCTAGGAGACTTATGAGGAAAGGTTGTGAGACATTCTTGGCCTTGATACTTGAGCTAAGAGTCGAGTTGATGTGGAAAGATTAGTAATGAGAATTTCAAATGTATTCTGAAGAGTTGCAATGTTCCCCTTCAAATGGGGTGGACTTATCCATAAGTGTAACGAGGCGCCTATGACTAAGGCACCATACAAGATGGCTCCAATGGAGTTGAAAGAGTTAAAGAGTTAATTACAAGAGCTTATGGATAAAGTTTGTCGGGCCAATGTTTTAATACTGGGGTGCACTGTTTCGTCGTGAAAAAGAAAGATGGCACTCTACGGATGTGCATTGATTATTGGTAATTCAATAAGGTGACAGTGAAAAATAGGTACCCATTGCCGAGAATCGAAGATCGTTTTGATCAGTTAAAGGAAGCGGGTGTCTTTTCGAAGATAGACCTACGATCGGTATATTCAGTGAAAGGCGTCGATGTGCGGGTGCATTTAAGAACTTCGATATGGACATTATGAGTTTTGGTAATGACATTTAGATTGACTAATGCACCGGCAGCATTCATGGATTTAATGAATAGGATATTCCGACCCTATGTGGATCAGTTTGTTGTGGTCTTTATCGATGACATCCTGGTGCATTCTAAGGATGCACAGGAACATGAACAACATTTGAGAATAGTCATGGAGACTTTAAGAGAGAAGTTATATGCTAAAATTAGCAAATGTGACTTTTGGCTAAAGAAAGTTTCCTTCTTAGGTCATATTGTGTCAGTTGAGGGTATAAGAGTGGACCTTATAAAGATTGAGGCCATTGTAAATTGGAAACCACCTCAAAATGTAACCGAGGTGAGAAGTTTCTTGGGCCTAATAGGAGATTATAGAATATTTGTGAAAGGATTCTCTGTCATAGCTTCTCCGCTCACCAAATTACTCAGGAAAGGAGTAAAGTTTGAGTGGACAGATAAATGTCAAAATATTTTTGAACAGTTAAAAGAAATGCTGGTTGAAGCACGAATATTGACGCAGCCAACCTCAGGAAAAGAGTATACCCTATATAGTGATGCTTCAGGCATTGGTTTGGGATGTATGTTAATGCAAGATGGAAAAGTAGTGGCTTACGCATCCAGGCAGTTGAAGCCACATGAACAAAATTATCCCACTCATGACCTAGAGTTGGCTGTGGTAGTATTTGCTTTGAAAATATGGAAACACTACTTATATGGGGAAAAGTGTAGACTTTACATAGATCACAAGAGTCTCAAGTACCTAATGACTCATAAAGAATTAAATTGGAGACAGCGGAGGTGGTTAGAGTTATTCAAAAATTATGACCGTATAATAGATTACCACCCCGGAAAAGCTAATGTGGTAGCATATGCTTTAAGTAGAAAGATAGTGGTAGAGATGTCACTTCAACACAGTGAATGGAGACTAGCAGATGATAAAGCTATATTAGCTTAACTAACAGCACAACCTATTTTAAAGCAAATGATGATAAGAGCGTAGAAAAAAGATGTAGAGTTACAGAAAAAAGTATAGATGGTCAGAGATGGTAATAAGACTGATATTTTAGTAAAAGAAGCTGGAAGTTTGTATTTCCAAAACAAATTATGTGTGCCAGATGATAAAGAGCTAAAGAAAAAGTTGTTATTTGAAGCTCATAATATGGTATTTACCATGCATCTTGGAGGTAATAAGATGTACCAGGATTTGAAACAACATTATTGGTGGAAGATGAAAGGGTCGGCCCAGTGCGTGTCCTAAGTGTTTAACGTGTCGGTAAATTTGAACGCGAGTTCCAACCGATCTGTTTGAATCCTTCGATTCTCGATGGAAGTGTGATAACATTACCATGGATTTTGTGTTGGGTTTTCCCCTCACACTACATAAACATGACTCTGTTTGGGTGATTGTTGATAAAGCTCACAAAGTCGACCCATTTTATACCGGTCAAGATGGACTATTCTATGGATCGACTAGGCCCTGACTATACATGGGTATGCGATTGTGGTGTATCATTGTCTATTGTGTCGAATAGAGATCCACGTTTTACATCGAGGTTCTGGAAGGAACTACAATAAGCCTTAGGTACTAAGGCTGAATTTCAATACAACATTCCATCCGTAGACAAATGGACAGTCAAAGAGATTGATTCAAGTACTCGAAGTCATGCTTCGAGGTTGTGTCATGGAATTTCTTGGAAGTTGGGATAGTTATATTCCATTGATGGAATTTGCCTATAACAATAGATATCAAGCAAGTATTGGCATGGCAACGTACGAAAATTTGCTGTAATTAGGAGATGTGAAACTCCGATATGTTGGACAGAGTTGAATGAGCATAAGGTGATTAGTTCAGACATAGTAAAAGATACATAAGAGAAAGTACAAGTTATTTGGTAAAGGTTAAAGGCGATTAGTGATCGACAAAAGTCATATGCCGATCTAAAGAGGAGAGATATTGAATATGAAGTGGGAGACAAGGTCTTCTTAAAAGTATCGTCGTGGAGGAAAATTCTATGGTTCAATAAGAAAGGCAAGTTAAGTCCGAGATTCATAGGGCCATATGAGATTCTGGAACGAATTGGCCTATGGCTTATCGTTTGGCACTCCCTCCAAAGTTAACCAAATTGCATAATGTGTTTTATGTGTCAATGCTTCAGAGATACCGCTCTGATGGGTCACACATACTACCCGATTGCAAAGGCGTACAGAGTGCAGGCGATTTTCATATGATGAGCCGAGGCTATTCTGGCTGAGAGGTGAAGCTTGATTCTGGAATAGTGAGTACCATTAGTGAAGTGCTCACGGCAACACCATGGCGAGGAAGAAGCTACTAGGAGCCGAAGCAACTATGAGGCTGTATGTGCATCTTACTCTAGGTAATAATTTCGAGGAAAAAATTCCTTTAAAGGGGGGGGGGGGTGTTGTAACACCCCAAATTATATCTGACAGGGTGCGGGTTGGGGGTGTCACATGATATATCTTCTTGAGTCAATGCATGCTTTCATAGGGTTGAATATACTTAAAGAGTCTGGAAACAAGGGCTGAGTATCTTACCATTTCTCATCATTATTATTATGCTTATTCACATAAATGTCTGACCTCTTGGTCCATGCTCTTGTCTGTTTTGCAATAATTCTAGCTTTGGTAGCAGTTTTGGAACAAATTTGAGAAAATTGAAAACAAATTGTGTTAAATTAATAATGTTAAGATAGGCACAACTTATCGTAGTCCTAAATAGCATTATGATGATTAGGAATAATGACTAGGAAGGATGTGATAGCATTCTTGTTAAGGAAGAAGATACTGAAGGAAAGATATTGGGTGTGCAAATTCCTCAATCACCTCCTTGAATCACATCTAAGGATAACCATGCTCTTTTTCAACCACCTCTTCTTTTCTTCTTCCCTTTTTGCCCCTATGAATGTATGACACTAAGTCCCTACTTAGCGGTATGGTGATCATGTAGATAATAAGGAATGAGATCATAATACAATTAGAGGGAAAGCAGCTTTGACTTATCAGTGAAACAGTAATTGTTGTGTGTGTGTAGGAAGAAAAAAAAAAAACTACCCAGTAGTGTTAGATTCAAGCAACCCATTTGGATTCAAACAAGTTAGTTGTGAGTCTCCCTTAGGTTTGCTCCCCACTAATCACCAATTCGAGTCCCCTTAGGGCTACTAAAGGATTTAATTGGTTGTTAATTTCAGAGTCCATGAGAACACCCATGGTTATAGGAAAAAAGAAAAATAAAAAGTTATGTGACCCTCACAACTAACCTAATACCAAACCACCAACTTGTTGTCCCAACAACCCTTTGTCTTGTCAATTAAATATCAATAGTCATGTCTATCATCAACAAATGCCATGTATGGGGTGACAAAACTACCTTGCATACAAAATCCAAATGATCCCTTATCTATCTATTATTAGCATAAGTAGCACATCTATTCCCAACTTTGTCATGCTCTCAACTCGCGAGTTGCTTGCCCAACACCATTTCTTGACACATGGCCTTTCATTGTCTTGTCTCAACCTAATGGTTTAGCATCGTCTCAGCACAGCCTATCATTGTTTGAGTCAATGGCTTAACTTTTGCATCGACTTAACGGATGCATGGTCCTAACTAAAGCTGTAAATGTAGGATTGTAAATTGCTTATAGATTATAAAATAACGATGGGTTGAATATAACTAACAACGTTAGAAGAGAATTATGAATGTCTCTTTAATTTAGTCAAACCATACTCATATATAAAGAACACTAGTACTTTTAGTTAATTAATTACCTTTACTGAACTATTTTGTAGAATGCATTAACAGTCATTAAAGGTGGCCAAATCCCTTCTCATGGAAGCATACCAACTTTTGAGGAAATTAAAGAAATTGAAGGTTTCAATTCAATGAAGAAAAGAAGCGTTATGCAACCAGCACTGATCAGGTGTCTTCATAGAACAGTGAGTTAAGTTATAAATTTTGTTACTTTGTTTTGATAGTAATTTGACAAAGATGTTCTTTATAAAATTTACTTAGAAATCAAGTATTTTGTAACATAGTTGTAAACATTGTTGAAATGATCTGAATTGAGATCAGAATATAACTTGGTCAGTTTTTCATGATTCTAGAAGAACTTCTTAGTTTTTCTTTAAAATTGACTGAAATTGTAACACCCTAAACCAATGTTAGGGTTAAAATTGTAATTTATAATATAATAAAAATAATTCATAATTTAAATTAACTTATTAAGGGTGAAAGTCATTTCGTAATTAAAGCCCTTAGTATAAATTAGAATTTTGTACCTTTGGTATTCATAAAAACCTATTATACAAAAATCAGAGAGATCAAAAGATTGTAGAGGAATTGAAAGGAAGATTTGAAAGCGAAGGTTTAAGATTGACGATTTAGAAGTTTAAAAATTTAAAGATCAGTTTTAAGATCTAAGGTTTTATGCTTTAGATCATTATTTTTATTCATTAATAAGTTTCAAACAATTTAAAGTGTATATTTAGAGTTTAAAATAATATGTTCCAAATGTAGATCCTTCTATTGTCAGAACTTTGTTGTGTATTATCTCTAATTTTTTTAGGAGCTAGCTTTTTGGGTAGGTATGTTTTTTGTAAAGCCTTTCCCTTTTGTACATGCCTTGGTCTTCCCTTTGTATACCCAACTGTGAGAGGAAGTTCCCACTGTTATATTTTGCAGCAGCTGGTCCAGTTGGAATCTGGGGAGAAAATTGTGAAGACGCATGATCTGCGGATCCGGATTGTGCAAGAAAGCCCCCGGCAACATTAGGGTATGGCTGCACAGACCGGCCACTTGGAGCTGAAGATCCTGAAGGTGGTAGAATATCTGCTTGGATATCATTGTTCTGCTGGGGAATCCATTGCTCTTGGGGCGAAAATTATGGGGTTGCAGAAAGAGGTTGTGCAGTAGAGGCACTGGGTGGGTTGTAAGTTGTGCCAGGGAGAGTATCCACAAAGTCGAAGTTAGAACCCATGTCCACTCCTTGGGTAACCGGGAAGGGTGATCCTGAGGGCATGATCATTGCTGCACATTTTGACATCCCACAGAAATGACATAATTCCACCAGGCACAGTAATTTCTTCAAAACCATTGGAAATGGAATAGGTTTTTTGTGTAGGACATATAAAATGTACCCCAACCAATCAACACAAGTTTGACTGTGCAGGGCACTTGGACATTGACTGAAAAAAAGGCTCATGTGTGAATTTAAAAGTTTGGTTGAGACACTCAAGAGTTTTCTCACTAGTTTTTCAAATTAAATAAAATAAAATTTACCTTGTTCATAACAGCAGATCCAAATGGCATTGCCACAGATGTGGTTGCCGGTTCAGATGGCACAAGAGCCAAGGACTTAGAAGAAAATGAATCTGACAGTGAGCCAAGTAAGTCCATTTCCGGACTGATTGATGTGTCTGGGGCAGCTGTTCAAAGAAAAGATAGAGACTCTAAATTTCCATTTGCACCGTATGTTTATCACAAATATACCGGTAGAAGAGTAATCCTATCCATTCTATAATACTTCCGAAACCATTTTTCCTAGAAAAACATTTAGTAACACTAAATTTTCCAAACAAAATACATCATGTTTAATATAAACATAGCAGTCATTCAATGGAGAAATAGAAAATAACTGAATCACAAAACCTGCTTTTCATCAGAAACAAAAACACCTGTAACAGTCCAAAAAACTCTAGACAGTCGTCAGCCAAGACCTAATTTAGAGTTCATAGCGCAACAGTAAGGCCATGAAAACATTTTGGAAAGGTATTGTCATATTGAAAATGAACAGTTCTTGCATGAAATAACTAATGGTGGCAATATATATATCCAGAAACAAAAACAGTGACTAAACAAAACCGCCACCCTACGTTATCCTACAATTGTTTTTTTGCTCCGTAAAATTGCGGGCCAATCTCAACCCAGTTATCCCCGAAGGCCAAAAACTGGTCCCGCATCGGAATCTTATGGAAACGGCCCCCCCTTTCACTGTCAGCAACCTTTGTTTTTTTGGCTTTCTAAGTGGCCGTCCCACTTTATTATATTATATTTTATTTTATTTTATTCTTCGAGATATTTCTCTTTTTCCACTTGTCGGATATCCATTGGTTGGTTATGAGTAGGTAATATGGGGGGAGTAGTAGTAGTACAATATGTGGGCCCCACTCACATTTTGCGCCGTCCCAAACCCACCCATCTCACATCACACGACATACATGCATTGAAGGAACATCAAGCAAGCAATCACCAAAACACAGAGGACTGAACTTCTTGCACCAAAACAAGATGTTTGTATTCTTCCTTTGGAAGCAAATAACCAGCTCCACTCACAAAGAATGGCCTTGTTGTCTAAGCCCCTCTTCCTCTTGTCTGTGCAAGTCCACTTAGTCCTTTTTGTGTCTAATTACAGACTATGCCTGATCTTTTTAGTACACATTCTAGATTCAAATCTGCACCTTAAAAAAATTTCGAAATTTCATTTTTAGAGGGTAACCATGACCTGCTGAATATTGAAAATTTATGAAATTAGTCTTCTTAAACTTCAGATAACATCAATAAGTGGTACTAAAATTTGAGAATCGTGACTAGATTTTTTTTAAAGGTAGCAAAAATGGAAAAGGAACAATTCTGAGACCTTTTTCTATAGGTTATAACTTCCTAACAATAAGTTAACAATTTTCTATGGAAAAAAAATGTTTCTAATTATTTTCAAAAGCGCCACCTAGAACAAATTATAGAATTATATAACTATCAAAAATTTTATACTAACAATTTCAAGAAAATTGTTTGGAGTCAAGCTGCACCTACTGGCAAACAGAAAACTCTAGAATTCTCAATACCTGAAACTGGACCGCGTGGATCAAATTCATCAAAAGAATCAACTTCCTTGTGCATGGGACGAGATGTAGAAGGACCAACAGCACTTGTTGCTTGGGTAAGATGTTTTAGGGGCAGGCGCTGCTGGGGTTTCTCCATCTCTTCTGTCAACAAGAAAGATAGGATTAATCAAACATTAGGTTAGCAAAATCTTGATCCATGTCTTTGGTATAAAATACATACCTATCATCATGAACAGACTTTGGACATCAGCTACAGCTTCTTCATAACTAGGAGGAGCATCAAGATTTTGTTCAGAAATTTTTTGTTCAGGCCGCCTGTACAATAAATAAATATACAAAAGCAGAGTTTCGATTAAGCAAATTCCATTTAATGAATTTTGAAAAATTGACCTAAAAGTATTATACAACCACCAAGTTGTGAATGAATCCACTAAGATATTATAGCTTCCATACTGTGCAATAAATAAATATAAAAATACACATTTTAATTGGCTTATTTGTATTCAACCTGAATTTTTAAATATTGACCTAAAACTATCACATAAACATCAATAAGTTGTGAATAAATCCACCAAGATATCACCTTCCATACTGTGCAATAAATAAATATACAAATATACATTTTAATTGGCTTATTTGTATTCAACCTGAATTTTTAAAAATTGACCTAAAACTATCACATAAACATCAAGAAGTTGTGAATGAATCCACCAAGATATCACCGTCCATACTGAGGATGCTCATCCACCTCTGCATGAAAAGGGCTGAGTCAACTACATCTTCAAAGTCAAAATTCTCAAGTAGATAACAGCATCCTACTTCTAATACAAAAATATAAAAGAACATAGTTTCATGAACAACAATAAAATATTGCAACTATGTGACCAGAGATTCTACTATAGCCAATGTACAAGTAATTGGTGCTATGTTCTAAAGCAAAGTTTTCCTATTGACATTCTTGGTCATATCTTTTCTTTTAGCTTATAGAGGCACTTCATAGTTTCTACGAACCTGAGTCCCATTTACTTAACCCTTTTCTAACAGATCCATTACAAGCATAAGAATAAGTAAAAATGAAAATAACTACTCCTGAACGTTCTGTAACTGGTTAATGCTTAACTTGTCCAGAAACCAATTCAGAAAGCTAGCTTCAATTAGTAAACAGGTGCACATGCTTGTCAGACTTCCTGTCTCAACTTAGTCTAACCAGTTTTGTCAGGGGTAATACCTTAACTGGTCTAATTACAAACCTAAGCTGGACACGTGACTTGCAAAATGCCTAAACTACCAGCTCTTTTAAGAATCCAATTATTATGGTAAAGACAAGAGAAAAGGAAAAGAAAACTCATCTAAAGCAGATGCTCACCTAGATGAATGGTTGCTCTTGTCATGAAAAGCATGGTCCCCATTGTAAACCACAACTCTTCTTTAGACTGAGAAGCTTGAAATAAATAAGAGCATATACCTACAAAATCGCACTCAAAGCACCTTTAATAAACCTAGGGAAAGAAAATCGGACTATTGAAGAATACCGATGAGAGAAGCCAAGTCTTGTAAGGACTCACAATCTCCTTAAAATAGATTCGTCGTCTCCTCTAGTGCTTGGAGATTATTGGATCGACGTCTGTCTCCAAGGATAAAACGGCGTACCAACAACACCTTGATACTACTGTGACTGAAATTTGTGTTGAACCTATCACCTGACCTTTTTCGAACACAAACTTGCTTCCCCATTAAATGTGACAGCGAGGAAATGAAAAATTCTATTTGAACAAGAAGCGGTGTCTCATAATATAAAACCAAGACCCTTAGCCACCTGTAGATTTAAGAGGAGCCTCTCAAAATTCTAAGACAATCGTTAAGGCCTCTCAGATTTCAACCACAATGAATGCCATTCATTCCTAGTAATGAATGTCTTTCAAACGGATATTCCAACAATTCCCCACATGAATGGCATTCATGACCAAAACTTCAAGACTCCAAAAGACTAGGTGATAGATTCAACATTTGAAACCTGCATAGAAGAAGTAGGTAATACCCTTTGAACCTTCCCTTGTAAAAAAATGTTTACTCTACTAACTAAACAGTGGACATGATGTCCTTGAACTGTTCCTATCATATGTGTAGATGATGACATATCTCACACAAGAATCTTCCTAACACATTTCAATTCTCACTTTTATGTCCATTTTGGCCATGAACATGCGCCTGGTTCTGTAAGAATTTAATAGGAATCGTGTCCTATTCAATTCCCTTTGAAGCAGCCCACTTCACTTTTGCATAGGCGACCTCTGAAATCAAGAGCAACTTATATTACTCTTATTTCACTGTCCATGCATAGAGATCATTAAAACCATAGCTTAACCTTCCTTTTACTAGCATCATTGTTTCATCATAGGAATGGACAAGGAAGATCCCCACAGTGATATGACAAAGTCTTGACAATTTAGTTGTCTCTTTTGAACCTAAATCTTGGGATTTCAAGTCAACTAGGTTGGGTGTCCATTGAAATGACTTATTCTGTTATGGGCTTTAGTCTCATTCCATTCAATGATTTTTCAACTAACTCTCTATTTAACCCTTTGGTTAGCGAATCTGCAATGTTATCTTTGGACTTTACATAGTTTAAAGAGATAACACCAGTCAAGAGTAGTTATCTGATGGTATTGTGTCTACGATGAATATGTCTAGACTTACCATTATACATCTTTAACATTAACTCTACCGATACAAATTATTATCATGATGTCTGGAAATGAAGGCACGAGGTTTTTGGCCATTCAAATATCCTCTAAGGGAGGACGTAACCATTCAGCCTCTTCCCATTTATCGATGTTGCCAAAACTCATACTCCATTGTGGATCACAGCGATGTAGATTTGTTTAGGATTCCATGAGACTACTCCTCCCCTAGTGTAAAACACATAACCCTTTATGGGATTTAAGTGCTAACATTTGATATCCAATTTGCATCACTGTAACGTTCAAGTAAAACAGGATATCTTGTATAGTGTAGTCCATAATCACGAGTAAATCGTAAGTACTTAAGTACTCTCATGATTCCTTGCCAATGCTTGGCTCTAGGATTACTCGTACAACTACTCAATTTACTAACCGAAGAGGCTAAGTCTGGTCTTGTATAGCTTAAACATCAGACTATCTATTACTCTGGAGTCACTACAAGGAAGAAAGTCTTTAACTGTGTTCACCGACCTTGGCTAAAAGTAGTATATAATGCATCTATAAAATATAGTTGCGGATGAAGACAACCGCGACATGGCATGGCCATAGGTGGTGTGGAGAAATCCTATAGACGCGACCACTTCATAAATCGCGGCTATAGGCTCTTCAATTGTTCAACAATTTGGCATAGTTCATAGCCGCGGTTTGTGGTTGACCTCGGCCATAGGGATGGTTTATAGCTGCGGTTTGTGGTTG
Source organism: Tetrastigma voinierianum (assembly GCA_016808115.1). Taxonomy (NCBI): domain Eukaryota; kingdom Viridiplantae; phylum Streptophyta; class Magnoliopsida; order Vitales; family Vitaceae; genus Tetrastigma; species Tetrastigma voinierianum. The sequence continues at coordinate 1,673,280 of JAEQBH010000149.1, forward strand.
ACCCCGGTCATAGGGATGATTTATAGCTGTGGTTTTTGGTTGCCACAGGGATGGTTTATGGCCGCAGTTTGTTGTTGACCCCGGCCATAGGGATGGTTTATAACCACGGTTTGTTGTTGACCTCGAGGGATGGTTTGTAGCTGCGGTTTGTGGTTAACCCCGGTCATAGGGATGGTTTATAGACGTTGCATTTGCTCATCTTTTGCATCTTCTGCATTAAATACATTCCATCAAAATTTAAGACAAATGGACTTACATTGCTAGGAGAAATGAAAGACAAGATGTTTTGATTAGCAATGGCTAGTTTTCCTCTTTAGGTTAAAAAACTTTTTAAAATCACTATCCAACCAACTCTAAATTAGTTTAAGCAATATGAATAGTCCCTTCTCCATCTAAAATATATGCTAGATTACGAATGGGGCAACTACACAGCTATTCCTATTATTCTAACAATCTGACATAATTCGGGGCAAAGCATGAATTTAGAAAGTTGGACTCATAAAATGTTATACAAAATTGGCCATCTTCTACCTAATTCTACGAAAATTCTTCTACATATATCATGGGCTCCACACGCTTGGAACCATAAATCTTCCCAATATACAATTTGTGATTAGATATGAACTACCCAACCATACGTTCAGAACTGATACAAACAGAAGCCCACCTGCTACTATGCCAGGGATAGAGCTAGAGCATGCTTTCCTGGAATAATAATCCAGGTTTCTATGAAATGGTATAAACCTTTACTACTTTGGTTGTGTCACAGACGACGAGGTTTTCTGAATCAGTTGGAGTTGAACAAAGGTAATTGACCTGCCCAAGTGAGAAGTTTCAGATATGAAGATTGAAATAAAATTGATAGAAAAGTATGAAAACCAAGATGGGAAATGCAGAGAGACTCACTTTCTTGCTCAAATTGATGTTCAAACGCAGAATATCATTGCTGCTGTTGGGTTGCCAAGCATCAAGGTGTCTTGAACAATCCCAAATCTTCACCGTTTTATCATTCCCACCTGAAATTATTGACTTCCCTCTGTCCCCAAACAATGAGAATGCCCTGAATCATTAGTGCAAATTTAGTAAGTGAACTTGGTCCATGGAACTACAAGCTACAAAGTTACTTACACACAGGATACAGAAGCAGTATGGCCTCCCAAAGTGTAATCCAAATGCAACCTCCTTCCATTTTGATTTAGAGTTTCTGCAGCAGTTGAAGCACTGTTTTTCGATCTTGATTTAGATCCTTTCTGTGCTTTTAAGGAACTCTTTGACTGAGCAGCAGCAAGTTCTGATCTGATATCGATCACATCTACAACACCATCAAAACTATAAGTTGGTATTGATACTATGGGTCCATTTGTTATATCGTTATAGCAGACATACTATTCAAAACTATTCAAAAAGGAACGAATGCCATAGGATTGTTGAATCTACATCAGACTGAAAAGTAAGACTTAAGGGAAAACTACTCATTGCAGTCTATAAATGTTTAAAAACATCTTATTTCTATTAATTACTAATGATCACCAGACCAAGAATTTAGGATTTTCAGATCTCTGCGAGTATAAAGTCCTGCTGAGCTAACATTCTAATAACCTTACCAAGTATAAAAGAATCATGATAAGTAGCCTCTTAATCTAAATCACATCTTATTTGGAAAATACAAGACTATTTTCATTGTAAACAGATCATCTTATGACCACCCACCAAAAAGCCATAAAGCAGTTACAAAACACAAGAAACATACTAAACTACTCAATTAAATCACAAATTTCATACATCCATCCATCAAAATTCCATTTATGGCCAGAGTCCAGTCAACAATGCTAATCTCAGCACTGATAGTTGGTTTCACATCAGAAATTCTAACCAAACAAGAGGATAAATTCAAAACATCATGTAGCTTATACAAATTCATAGTCTATCACAGAGTAATCCAACAAATTGATGTACTCTCCTTTCTTTCTCCCCTAAATCCAATCAGTTTGACATATAATAAGGTTGAATCTATGAAGACCAACTGCATTGTGACAGCAGCATGTGTTACACATAACAACAGGATATCTCAACCATAAAATGCACCCTAAATTCCATCAACCAAATCCAACTATCATTAGAAATGGGCTTGCCCATTGAGTTCCAAAATCCAGACACAAACAACTGCAAGTGTCATTAAGAGTAGAAAAACTGAAATTGATGACCTAGATGAGATATACTACCCATAATACAAGTAACATAAAACATCCATATGAGACAAAACAGTAAAGAGTGATACCACAAGTTAACAACTCCACAATTGAAATACAAAATAAGCTTGCAGCCTATGCACACATTCCTAAAAGGCAAACAAAATAATGAATAACATGACATGTAGATATGTGGTAAAAGTTGCTTCATTCACAAAATCCTGCCTCATTTACACCATGCTTTTTTTTTAATGTGTAAAAAGCAATATATATACAAGAATCATGCCTTGATCATATAATATAGAAGTCTCCAGGGCTCTATTATATGTATTAGGTTTCCATAGATAAATGTCAGGTTCACAACAGGCTCATTTGCATAATGGTGACTTTAACACAAGGTAACTTTTCCAATATGACCTATAAATCACCCTGGTGATTAACGGAGTCTCTTGCTATGATTTAACAGCCTACAAGCAATACAGAAAGTAGCAAGTAAGATATCAGGCTGATAACATTTCGTAGAGAGAAAGATAAATTTGTACAAGCATTTTATCAAATGGTTTAAGAGCAATTAGCTTAACTTACCTCAAATGTCCACAATACAACCAAGTTAGCTCCCTATTCAAACTGCACCTGAATGATGGGAGACATAATTCAAGTGTCAATCAAGATAACGTTTTGAGCACCTCAAATTGAACATTTTACTACCTATTTCTTTTCTGTTAAACCATTTGTCAAACATGTGACATGCATACAGAAACGTTAACCACAAATTCAGAATTCTAATTAACCACGACCTCATTCAAGAAAATAATGCTAGGGTTACTAATGAGCAGAGCCAAAGAAAAAAAAAAATACTCGTGTGAAGCCAAAGCTAGGGCTACTATTGAGGAACGGTTAAGCCAAAGCAAAGCCAGAGATTACCTCCACAGTAGAAGCCTAGGTCAATGCTTCTGATTGCTCTTCGACTCTTCAATGTTGATCGTCGATCTCGTTCTTCTCAAGATGAAAGGCCAAAAATGATTATCGTGAGGAGAGAAAGATCCTGAGCAGAAGGGAGAGTAGAAATCGTGAGGAGAGAGATCTGAGCAGGGGAGAATGGAAATTGAGAGATATCGTGCAAAAACAGAGGGGAAAGCCGCGTCAATTGGGCCAATGTAGAGCAGGGGTTTACTTTTATGCAGCTAAAGGAACGTATATAGTAGTGGCCAATTAATTTTTCTGGCTAAAAGGTGATAAAAATTTTCTTTAGTTGCATCAATTCAATAAACACGGCTATATTAATTTTTAGTAAGAAAATATAATAACCCCTGCTAAAATTATGTTACTACACCTCATATTTCTTGTAGTAAGTATTCTACTTAAGAAACACTTTCTCCTTTATTCTTGGATAGATGAAGTATTACATCAACTGGTGTTCTGGTAATTCCAGAATTGTCTTTATCAAACTTTCCAAGAATGTTATCAACATAATATGATTGACTTAGAATGAGTCCATCTGATGTTTTTATTAATTTTATTCCCAAAATAACATCAACAAGTCTTATGTCTTTCATGTCAAACCTAAATTGATATATTTTTTATTAGATGTAATCATTTTATGTCACTACTGACATATATGTGTTACGTACGAAGCATATAATGACATATCCGTGTTCACTTCTTTGACATAGGCATCTTGTGCATTCATTGATTTTGAATCCGTGTGTCATAACGTTGTCCAATTTAAATATGAATTGTTTGGTGTTTGTTTTAATTCATACAAGAATTTCACTAATTTATAGACTTTCTTTCCTTATCCTGGAGTTGAAAAACCCTAAGATTGCCCAATGTAGATATCTTCATCTAATTCTCCATTTAGAAAGACCGTTTTTACATCAATTTGATGTATTTCAAGATTTTTTAGTGCAGTAATTGCAAGCACCATTCTTATGGAGTTTATTCTCGTCACAGGAGAATGTCGAAATGTCCAAAGACGGTTTGTTTGTAGCGGCTTTGATCGTAAAGTCTTATTTTTGTATTTGTCAATTGATCCATCTACTTTCGTTTCCTTTTGAAAACCCACTTGGAACTTAAAGGTTTACAACCTAGTGGAAGATCCACTAGTTCCTAAGTATGGTTATGCAGTATGGAATCCATTTCACTCTTAATAATCTATTTCCACATGAGACCCTCTATAGAGTTCACTGCCTCCTTGAAAGTATGAGGTTCCCCTTCAAGCATATACGTATGAAAATCTTGACCAAAAGATTTTTCTGTCATTTCTCATTTGTTGCATCTAAGTTCTATCTCATCATCTTGATCTTGACTATTTTCATTAATAGTCTCAAGCACTCGTTTCGACGAGCTTAGCTCTTTTTTAGATTTACATGGAAACACATGCTGAAATAATGATCGTTCTCGATTAGTATCGTGTTCTTGTGAATATCTGTGATATTCGATTCATGGACAAGAAATCGATAAGTAGTACTATTATGTGCATAATCATTGAAAATGCAATCAACAGTTTTAGGTCCTATTTTCACATTTTTAGGTGGAGGAATTGCCACTTTGGCCAAACATTCCCACACTCATAAGTATTTATAGGACAGTTGTTGTCCTCTCCATAACTCATATGGAGTCTTCTCTGCTTTCTTTTTAGGTACCTTGTTCAAAAGGTAATTAGTAGACAAAATGACTTTTCCTCACATGTTTTGTGGTAGACCGGAACTTATCAACATTGCATTCATCATTTCCTATAGAGTGCTATTCTTTTTGTAGTACTCCATTGGATTGAAAGTGAATAAGGTGTTGTGGTTTCTGTATAATCCATGTTGAGCCTGAGCCTCAGCAAATGGTGATTCATACTCACCACCTCAATCATTTCTTAGCACTTTAATTTTCTTGTTGAGCTGATTCCTAACCTCGGTTTTGTAAAGAACAAATTTCTCTATCGCCTCATCCTTACTTTTGAGTAAGTACACATAACAGCACTTGGTGCTATCATCAACAAAAGTAATAAAGTATTTATTACCACCTCTTGTTTGTACAAATTTCAAATCACAAATATCACTATGGATTAAGTCAAGAGGTTCAATGTGTCTTTCAACACTTTGAAAAGATGACTTGATCGATTTTGCCTCAACACAAGTTTCACACTTATGCTTTGCATCAATTTGGAAAGTTGGTATATGATTTAAGTTTATTAATCTACATAAAGTATCATAATTAACATGTCCTAATCTACCATGCCATAGATTGAGGCTCCCGAGAATATAGTAGTACTAGTTTTATTCATATCTAATTTAATGATAGTCATTACATTGAGTTTCCATAGACCACTACTCATATACCTTTTCCCGACATACATTCTACTCTTCGACAAAATAGAATTTAATAGAAACTCCCCGAACACCATCAAGTCATGGCCCGATTTCCAGCAGTGGAACTAAAAACACCAAGTTCTTGCGAATTTCGAGTACATACAAGACGTTTGTCAGAGTCACTTCATTCCCAGAAGTCTTCAAGACTACTTTTCCTTGGCCCTTGATTTCAAAGGTGGCCGAGTTCCCCATGAACACCTTGTCCTCAATCTCAATTAGGCCAAAGGTGGAGAACATCTTCTTGTCCGAGCATATATGGCGTGTAGCACTAGTATCAATCCACCATTCCCTGGGATTCGATCCCACTAGGTTCACCTCAAAGATCACAACCGTGAGGTAAATGTCAAACACATCTTTAGTGATATTATCAACCACATTAGCCTCCGTAGGGTTGTTTCTTTTTGGCAACCTGCAGTCAACCAATTTGTTTCCTTTAAATTTTTGCTTCTTTGAGATCCCTCATTTGGGTCCCAACTCAGTGCCTTTCCCTTTGTTGTTGACTTTCTTGAATTTGGAACTTTGACCATGTTCCATAAAGTTAGCCTTGGCCTCGCTAAAGTTGTGTACCAATTTATTTTCTAATCCTTTATTGTCTTCTTCAATGTGAAGTCTGATAATTTGATCTTCAACACTCATTTCTTTTCATTTATGCTAGAGGTAATTCTTGAAATCGTTTCAAGCAGTGGGCATTTTCTCAATAATAGCTGCCATTTGAAAAGTTTACATCGCTCTCATTCCCTCGGCATATATCTCATATGAATCATGAAGCTCTGGAGCTTGACTAGCCACAGTCTTGGAATCCATCATCTTGAAATCAATTAATCGACCCACAAAAAATTTCTCAGCCACTGCATCCGCAGTTTTATATTTCCGGTTAAGAGATTCCTAGAGCTCCTTTGTTGTTTTCTTGTCCATGTTAACGTTGTATATAGAATCAGCTAATCCATTCATGATGTAATTCCAACATAGGAAGTCAAAATGTTTACAAGCATCTATAGCACTGATGACATGAATATCACGCTCATCTTCTTTGAGCTTTGGAGAATCTTCAGTTAAGAATCTCTCAAGATTCAGAGTGGTAAGGTAGAATAACATATTTTACTACCACTGTTTGAAATTTAGTCCATTGAACTTCTCTGGTTTCTCTTCTTTAAAGACAAAAACAGGTATAACAGTGGGCATCATTGGCACTTGGGGCATAGTGGGGTTTGCCTCTTAGACAGATTTAGGCACAATCATGTTGCTAGGGTCATATGCCATTTTTCTTACAAAATCGTAACTTCTCTATAAAGTCCAATTTCTCAAAGGCAATTGACATAAGTTATAAGAAAAATATTTTAATAACTTAATATAAACTAAGCATATAGCCTAATGGTAGAGCGTTTTCCTCTTGAATGCTAGGTCATGGGTTCATACTCTTTCCTTGTAATTTTTGCAAAGAATTATTTTTTTTCTCATAAACCAACAAACCACATAGTTTGTTTGATTTTTCTTTTCTCAAACGAATTTTGGTACCAAATTTTTTTTTTCCTTAAAAAAATACAAAAAAAAGTTACCCAAACTGTGTTCAAGAACATCTTTTTACCGTTTTCATGGGTTCAAACCCCTTTTTCCTTCCCAAATATAAACTTTGATTTTCCTTCTTCTTTTGTTCAAACCAAAAGGCTTCCTTTTCTCCCTTTCCAACATTTTTTTTTTGGAAAAGAATTTTTTTTTTGTTGAAAACAGAAAATTATTGTTCCTTTTATTTTTTCGGAACAATTAAGAAGATATATATTTTTCACCTTGAATAAACCAAGTCAAAGATTTCATTTCTATATTAACTAAGTAATTTTTTTTTCTTTTCAAGTACACAGGAAAAATGTTTGCCTTTCCACTTCTCGGATCTTTCCTGGAAAAAAAAGTAATTTTTTCTTTCAAATACACAAGAAAAGAAATGTTTTCTTTCTAAAAGAAATTTCTCTCGAGTCCAAGATTTTTCCCTTAATTCATTTGCCCTTTTTTTTTTCTTTTTTTTTAAAGGTAAAAGCAATATAGAAAAATCAAATAAAAGGAAAGGGTTTTTTTTCCTTTTCTTCTATGGACTCGTGGTCCTTCTCTATTTGTTCGTCGTTTCCAACCAACCAATCTTGCTCGTTCAAAGTATATATTTTTTCATGATTTTTTTTTTCTCCCTTCATCTTACAAGGATCTGTTTTAAGACTGTAAACCACAACTCTTCTTTAGACTGAAAAGCTTGAGACAAATAAGAGCATATACCTACAAAATCGTACTCAAATCATCGTTAATAAACCAAGGAAAGAATTGAATGTGAAGAATCTTTTGATGAGAGAAGCAGTATTGAGTGTGTCCTAACTAAATATATTCGTGGAAATAACCTGGTGCTTAGAGATTATTGGATCAATGTCTGTCTCCTAAGATAAAATGACATACTAGCAGCACGACAACACCTTGATAATACTCTGACAAATTGAGACTGTCTTCGAACCTATCATTGACAACACTTAAACACAAACTTGCTTTTCCTTAGACCTTCACACACAAAGACTGAAAAATTCTATTTGAATAGGAGCGGTGTCTCTCATAATATAAAAAACCAAAGACCCTCAGTCTTCAACCGTTGTTCACAATTAAAGCAGATGCTCACCTAGATGAATGGTTGCTCTATCTCTATCAGCACTCCTACTTCTAGAGACATACTAGTATTCCTCATTGTTTCTACTTCTTCCTCATTAATCATCATCCTTATAACCATCTTTACCATGCCATATGAGTCCCCATTTCTACCATACCGGTCACTATTCTCTTTCTCTTCCATAACCATTTCGATCTTCATCTTTTCCATAGCGGCCTTCATATCGATCACCATCATAACGATCACCATATCCACCGTAACTAGAATTTGAACTGGACCTATACATACCGCTTGCTGAGCTTGTGTTGAGAAACCTGATTTCAAAAACAAAAAATAAATAAAACAAACCAGAAATCTCGGTAATCTCCATCATTTTATTTTTTCCTAATTTTTGTTACTCCTTGTTGTCAATCTAAGATGGATTTGAGGATTAAATTTATAAACCCAGTACGCATATGAAAACTTAATGTTTGCTCACAACATGATGAACAAGAAATAATAAATATTTACACATGAACAAGAAATTTATCAACCCACCGGTTTTTATTTGATTTTTCTTTATATTCTTATGTTTTTGCCACTAACTTGTTACACCGTGTGGTTCTTCTCGTTAGTTTATCAATTGGTTTTTGTGATGATGATTCAGACTACAACGTTGCTTCAATGAGACAGAAAAGTCGCATCAAATTCTTGTTCAACAGTATGTTTCATCATACCTAGAATCTTAGATATTATATGTATATTGTGATTTTCACATCACTCATGTAGCTCCTGAGCCGCTTTCTTCTTACTATAAACTCAATGTCAGGTCATCTTCTAACGTTTGAGATTTTAATTTATGTGTTCAAATTTAAAAGTATTTACCGTTTTGAATCAATGAAATTTCATTTTTCATTGTCAAAAAACAAAAAAAAGACACCTTTGAAATATATATATATATATATATATATATTATATCTTAAATGATTGTGTAAGTTTTTGAACTGGTTGTAAACAATCCATCAACTTGTAAAAAACTTATGACTTAGATCTCCCAAAATGCCTAAATCATGTCTACGTTGGTTTTAGAGAATCAAAATGCCATATAAAATAAAATATAGCTCAAAATACACATTCCTCGAATTTTCTTAAAAGCCAAAGAGACAATCTATTCACTTGGCATTATTCAAGTGAAAAATTGTTGTATCTTTAAGAATAGTAGAATACACATTCCTCGAATTTTCTTAAAAGCCAAAGAGACAATCTATTCACTTGGCATTATTAAATTAAAAAATGGTTTACAACCAGGACGACAATAACACGGTGCATGGAATTGATTTAGGAACCAACCTTCCATTTTCAATCCAAATAGAGAGAGAGAAGGACATATCCTGACCTCACCCATCTCCATGATCATTGTCTCCAACGACTTCTTCAGGAGCCTATAAATTCCACTTCTTTAGACGTTTCAGCAAAACCAAGTCCAATTCCCCCTCTTTCACCTTCCTACACCGTTAAAGCTCCCATGGCTGAGTCTCCCGCCAAGGCGCTCCGCCGGATTCTTGATTCTCCCGGGGTTCACCTGGGCCCTGCCTGCTCTGATGCCCCAGTGCGAAGCTTGTGGAAAGAGCTGGATTCGACTACTGTTTTACTAGCGGTATGTGACAATGTGTGTTGTATTTGGTGGATGTTTCAGTGGTTTCATAACGTGGGTTGTTTTACTAGCGGTATGTGACAATGTGTGTTGTAGTCGGTGGATGTTTCAGTGGTTTCATAATGTGGGTTGTTTTACTAGCGGTATGTGACAATGTGTGTTGTATTCGGTGGATGTTTCAGTGGTTTCATAATGTGGGTTGTTTTACTGATTTCGCGATATGCGTATTGCTTGATTGGTTTGTATGTATGTATTTTACTTGCTTTGTGATTTCTTACAACTGTATTGCTTAATTGGATTCCGTGTGTGTTAATCTGGTTTGTTTCAGTGGTTTCATATTATGGATCTTATTGGATTTCGTTAATTTTTGGGGTCTGTGAATGTGGAGCATGATTTTGGGGAAATCCATTTGATGCATATATTGATGAAGAAAATGTATTACTGTAGTAGAATTGATGATAGAGGAAGGAGAAGCATTTAGGAAATTAGGACAGTAAATGAGCCAGTGTCTTTGCACTATTATCCACCTCAGATGCCATGCCAGTGTCTGTTGAATGTTGGCAGGGTTACATTGCAAGAGTATTCTGTGAAGCCAGATGGGGAAGAAAACGCCTTCTAAATTCCTGTTTGTATTTTTCTTTGTAAAAAAAAAAATGGGTGATTTGATTAAATGACCTTTTGAAACCCAATTTTTGAAATCTGAACCTTCAACAGTTTTTAGCTTGATTTTGACAAAAATGACCTTGTTTTCTTGCAAAAATAACCATTTCTTTTAAGGGATAATATAAATACATGAAATAGAGAAAGACATTTTTGTCAGAAATGGGTTATTTTTCAAGAAGAAATATGGGAGAGGTTAGATTCAAGTTTTGTATGTTGTTGCCCCCAATTTTGTTTCCGTTCAATAAACAAGGATCCTAATCATGGTTGGGTCCTTCAGGCCCGCCTATGGTTTTTTCACCACAGCTATATATCACTAAGTAATCCAAGGATTCCTTGTGGGAGGAACTGAATCTGAGACCATGCCCCTCTTCCACACATCTTGGTGCTCACCCCTACCCCTAGGCCATGACAATGACGCCATAATCCAGGCAGGGATCATTGTTTCACATTCTAAAATCACTTCTTGATTTCATGCTCAGAACATATGTATATAATGTGAATTTGTTTATTCTGATTACAAATGTTTCTTATCTCTAATGGTTCAAATATAATGCCTGGTTTAAGGGCCAAACAGAGTTGGAGATGATTGTTTTCCTGGTTTCTTTTTAATAAGTTGATTGTTTTTTATTTTATAGCATTGGGATTTAATTTTTTTTTTTCAGATACATTTTACCGGTAGTATATGTTTGTTGTGTGACTATGATTGTTCTCAATATCACATCCCAAACACAAAAACAAAAAGTCAATGGATCAATATTTTAGTTTGAATTTATGTCTTTTAAAGTCTTGGTTTGATTTTTATTATTACTAATACATTTTTGGATAACCCTATAGAATAACATGTCTTAAATACTAGAATTGATTTTAAGATGAGCTAGCATAAGGGTTATTGTGAACCTGGGGTTTATACTAATTCTTGTAAACCCAAATTTTATTTTTGTTGGAAACTATTGTTCAAAGGCGTTTTGTTGAGCATTAACTCATGGGACAAATTTATAAATTACATTTCTTACTTAATGAAAATTTCTGGCTTTCTTATAAAAAAATATTTATGTTTTGTGCTTTCATTAGGATTTTCAATATCGGCTGCTAGATTGGGCTTGCCAGATGTGGGTCTCATTTCCTTTGGAGAAATGATGGACCAAGGGCGACAGATCATCCAAGCTGTGTCAATTCCCATAATTGCGGATGGGGATAATGGCTATGGGAATGCAATGAATGTTAAGAGAACTATCAGAGATGCTATTCGAGCTGGCTATGCAGGGATCTTTCTTGAAGATCAGGTTGATATCAATGAGAAAATTTTGATATTCATCACTAGTTCCTTTGTACCAACGTTGTCTTCATCTTTCTCATTTATTGCTCAATCTGCTCTCTCTCTCTCTCTTTCTCTCTCTCACACACAATCACACTGATCAAGTTTGTGGCTGCTTAGTTTTTACTTATGATTAATGTGGAGTTCTTGGTATTGGTAATCATATTTCTTTAAGTATTAGTTTAGAATTGGTTTACACTAATGTAAAATGTTATACCAGTTAAAGTATGGTTGTAGGATGTAGACACAAGCCTAGGAGTCTGATTTAATGAAGACCTTGTCTAAGATCAATGCCTAGTGTGGATATTTACAAGTTTATTAATCATATAATGAAAATGTTAATCATATATATATGGAATTGAAGACTGTGGAAGGTCTTGCTTCCGTGACACAGAGAATTCTCTTTGAAATCAAGGCAACAAATAGGAATGCAGGTTCTTAGACCAAAATCACATAGAGAAATAGACATGCTCTTATAGCCTTAAACTTTGAGAAAGAAGATATGGAAAAGCTATTTAACAAGCACATGATACTGATAAGAGGGAATAGATTGTGTATCTTGGAGTTGGTGGGTAATAGAAGTAGGAGGCTTCCAAGAGCCATAGATTGTTTATTATTTTCTCATTACTAAAAGAAACAAGCATATGCTTAACTTTTGTCTTTTGACAAGTATAATATATACATACATGGTTTTCAGAACTTGTTCAAACTTTAGCTTATGATATGATGTTATATCAAGGTGTCCCCAAAAGCTTGTGGTCATACACGTGGTAGGAAAGTGGTGCCTAGGGATGAAGCAGTTGATGCGGATGTGCGCCCACATGCTCGTGAAAGAGAGGTGGCTCGACATTGTTATCGTAGCATCTAACCGACTCCGCCGTGCAATATCTTTGAGGAATCACTCCGAGATCATGTGCTTTTGTCGATGTTGGAGCGTATGTCCTTCATTGATGCACTTGCTTCAAGAGAAGAGATGAAGGCCTTTCGTGAGATTGCTCCTTCCTCGCTCCAAAAAATGGTGCTATTTCTTTGTTTCTTTCCTTAGATTTAATACCAAGTGTTGACCAATAAAAGTCTTGTAAAGAATCTATATGTATACACATACACATATATTTATATTTATGCCCCTGAAAATTTGCATTTTGCTATTATATTATTTGCACAGTTAGGTCTTCATTTGTTAAAGAATCTAATAATATTCCTCTTAGTTGTGTATTTTGCTTGTCACTTGTAAAAATATTAGGTATTTTCCTTTCATGCTTGTTGTCTTTTGTATACGTTTTCTCATTTGTATCAGTACTAAATTTTGCATGCTTATATTTTTTTATACATTTATTTTCCATTTTCCCAAATGTTGCCTTCTTATGTGAGGACAAATTTTCCAGCATTTCATTGAATAAGGCATATTCTTCATTTTCTAATGATAAGCTCAATGATTTAACATTCTGTTTAATACTTTGTCCAGTATTTACATGGGAACTTTGGCAATTCAGACTAGTAACTCAAAGTTCTTCGGTTCTTCCTATGTTTAACTTTCTTTGCTTTTACTTTAATCAATCTTACTTTAAAAAATCTTCCATTAACCCAAAGTTCTTACTATGTTTAACTCTGTTTGCTTTTACTTTGAAGTCTTCCATTTACTTGTGCATACGGATACAATTGATATGTGGTTGGCAACATGGAAAGTGTTAAGCCATATTATTACACTGGACTGAACTGATTTTAATGGTAGTTGTTATTGCCAAAGATCTTGGAATTTTATAAACTGGTTGGCAACTTTTTAGTTGATAAATCTATCATAGACAAAAGTTGAGGACTACAGAATTGCTGAGAAAGCTCCCTTATCTGTAGGCTAATCTGCTTGAAGGAGGGGGGAAAACACCAATACTCAATCCCACCGAACTTGAGGATGTTGGATTTAAAATTGCTGCTTATCCACTCTCCTTGATGGGGGTATCTATTCGAGCAATGCAGGTCAGATATCTTCATTTGGTTTTCCCTTCATTCCTTTTTTTTTTGTCCGAAATACTTGGTCAATGTCATTGATGCAGCACAAACATTTGACTACAGAATTCTTAATCTTTCATATATAACAAATCTGAGCTTTAAATGTGAACTTAAACATGATCTTACTGCGTTTAAACACCAAGGAAATAAGATACATGGTTTTCTTTGTTATTACTGCGCGTCATTGAGAATTATGAATCCTATACTTTGATTGTTGGTGCTAAGCAAGAATTTTGGTTCAATACTGATTTGAAAAATTGTGTTATTTCTACCTTTTTAAACTAAGAAACAAAGGGTATAATTTTTGAAGAAGAGATTATGCTGAGCATGATGGGAAGTCCTTCTAACGATAAGGAGGCAATAAAAAGAAAAGTAGAAGAAAATTGTTAAAATGTAGTTAAATTGCTTATAGATTATAGTACTGTAGTTGTAGGTTGAATATAACTAACAACGTTAGAAGAGAATTATGAATGTCTCTTTAATTTAGTCAAACCATACTCATGTATAAAGAATGACAATACTTTTAGTTAATTAATTACCTTTACTGAACTATTTTGCAGAATGCATTAACAGCCATTAAAGGTGGACAAATCCCTTCTCATGGAAGCATACCAACTTTTGAGGAAATTAAGGAAATTGTAGGTTTCACCTATTATGAAGAAGAGAAGCGCTTATGCAACTAACATCGACGTGTCTTTACGTAACGTGAGTTAAGTTATAAATTTTGTTACTTTGTTTTGATAGGCGTCTAATTTGACAAAGATGTTCTTTTTAAAAGTTTACTTAGAAAGCAAGCATTTTGTAACATAGTTGTAACATTGTTGAAATTATCTTAATTGAGGTCAGAATATAACTTGGTCAGTTTTTCATGATTCTAGAAGAACTCCCAAGTTTCTTTCTTTATAATTGACTGAAATTGCAACGCCCCAAACCAATGTTAGGGTTAAAATTGTAATTTATAATATAATAACAATAATTCATAAATTAAATTAACTTATTATGGGTGAAAGTCATTCCGTATTTAAAACCCTTAGTATAAATTAGAATTAATTTTGTACCTTTTGTATTCATAAAAACCTATTATACAAAAATTAGAGAGATCAAAAGATTGTAGAGGAGTGGAACAGAAGATTTGAAAGTGAAGGCATAGAATTGACAATTTAGAAGTTTAAGGTTTAACCCATCGCTGCCTAAGGTTTTATTCTTAGATCATTATTTTTATTCATTAATAAGTTTCAAATAAATTTAAAGTGTATATTTAGAGTTTCGCATAACATGTTCAAATGATTTCGATACGAACATGAAATGGATAGAAATTTATATGTTTTGCTATATCGGAACTAAATGTTTTTATGAAGTTGATTATCTTTGTATCTCCCTTTAAAAAGGCAATTAAAAAATATTTAATCCATAAAATCAAAATTATTATTCTTAATTTGGCTTTGATCCCATCCTTATTTGTTGACATTTTTCAGGTACCTTCAAGTCAGGCAAGGAGTGATAGTTAGGATGAGGATTTGGTATTATTAAGAATTTGGGGTTAAAACCCTATTTATTTAGTTGGATGCTTGTTTGGATCGATGTTATGATTCAATTTTTCTTTGCATTATTTCGTTTGACATTGGAATTTGAAGACTTTGGTTTGTGCAATAAATTGACATTGAAATTTGAAGAATATGGGAATTCTATTTTACTGCTCTAAATAGGAATTTAATGATTAGAAAACATTCAATTATGAGAGAAGAAAATGTTTGGTATCGTTTCATACTTCAGGCCTTTTGGTTTTAGATAAGGTGTGAAATAACCGTCATGTCCTTGGATCGGGTTTTAGGATATGCATACAAATTATGTCAATAAATCCATGGACCATTTTGTGATAAACAATGTTTATTAATGAGAACTAAATCCCCTGTTTGTATAAGATGGATGAAAGTGTTCGTTCAATTCAATCCAACGAAACATGAAATCAAGTTAACCAAAGGCACACATCAACACAACAAAGCCAAAAGTCAATCATCCAACTCTACTACTTTCACATTAACTGAATGATGAAGGCCTGGGGGCGGGGGTGGGTATGAGACGGGGTACCCCTATCCCATTCCTCACTCATTGTAGGGATTAACAATATCTCATACCCGTCCTATTAGGGTCAGGGTTAGGGTCAGGGTCAGGGTTAGGTCGGGTAACCAAAAATACAGAAATGTCATCCCTATATTCTTTACCTTTGTCGAATAGGAAATATATAAACATCATCAAGACTACCTTAATACATCAAAACACAGCATCTAGACTTGACCTTTTTTATTCTAATAAGTATTAATTAATGGGGTGAATGAATTAAATGTGATTTATTATTGTTCAGTAAGTAATCAAACATACTAACAGGAAATATACAAAAACATCATCAAGACTACTAATACATCAAAAAACACAACATCCAGGACTATATTTGGATTCAAATAAGTAGAAGAATGAATTAAATTCGATTTATTATTGTTCAGTAAGTAATCAAAACATACTTTAATATTCCACAAAAGTCACCCAAAAAAAGACAAATGTATCCAAAAAAAACCACCTATGAAAAAGACTTATCTTAGATTGTTACACATTCACAACAATGACTCTTGAATCACAAAGAGGGAATCATACAATATAACCAACAGTAAGAAGAAGGAACCTTTTAAATTGACTGAATAACCATACATGATGGGCAATATATAATGGCTACCACACTCTCTCCTTACAACCACCATTGAAACAAAATACAGCTCTCTTTGTCTGTCTGCCTGCCTGCCGTTGGGATTCTTTCTCAAGAGAACACCCAAGAAAAGGGGTTCACCATACCCGGTCCAGGAAAATCACCCATACTCATACACATACCCATGCCTGCTCCTGGAGCACCACCTATTCCCATATCCATATCCATGCCTGCACCAGGACCACCAACCATACCCATATTCATGCCTGCGGTAGGGCCAGTACCCATGCCCATGCCCACACCCGAACCCATCATTTGATTTGGTGGAGGCCTGAGTGCACCTGCACCAGCACAGCCAATTCCAGAGCCGGATCCCATTGCCTTGCCCATTGTGGTAGTAGATACAGGAGCTGTGGCTGCAGGTTTAGGTTTCCATCCTCTTTTCTTTCCGATTAATGGCATCAAATCAATCTAACATTCAACGGATTAGTTTAGCTGCATATTGGGAGATGTCAATTTAGTCTCTGGGACAAAGTAGATATAAAATTACTAAAAGCTTCAAATGAGTAAACCAAGAGTTGTAAGCACTTACGTCCAGATATATTCAAATTGACTAATCCTCTGCTCAGTGTATCAGCCCAAACCGCTGACTTGGGTTCAAACTTGTCCTTGGATGTTTGAGGAAGTATAGCAAGTGAACCTGTTGAGGCAGATTCACTTGACTGTGAAGTCACTGAACTGAGCGGTCCAGCTTGCCCATTTAGTGATTGAAAAGGAGAGTGTGAAGGTGCAGGGGGGGCTTGAAAATGAGACTCTGAAGACATTGGGGCCTGAAAAGGAAACTGTGAAGGTGGTGGAGTTTGAAAAGGAGCCTGTGAGGAGGAGCCTGTGAAGAACCCAACTGTGAGAGGAAGTTCCCACTGTTATATTGTGCAGCAGCTGGTCCATAAAGAGAGCATCACTAGAAAGATAAACACTTAGTTTATATTATTTGTTAACAATAACTATGAAAATCATCCATTTTATGGAGAAATGTTATGAACAAAGCGTTAAGGCAAAGCAATTCATTGCCTGGCTTCATTTGGAGATTCCTTACTCTTTCTGGGAAGGGCATGATCATTGCTGCACATTTTGAACTAGAATCTAATTTTTCCTTAACAGAACATTACATGTAAAACAACACCGTTTAGGGTGAAAATTCTTGGCCCTCTGCACTATCACTTTTCATTCCTTGGAAATGGAATAATTTAATTGTGTAGAACATATAAAATGTACCCTAACCAATTAACACAAGTTTGACATGTGCAGTCACTCCAGTAATTATTATACTTTACAAAGGGCACTTGGACATTGACCCAAAAAAAAGGCTCTGCGTGAATTTAAAAGTTTGGCTGAGACATTCAGAGTTTTCTCACTAGTTTTTCAAATTTAGTAGAATTAAATTTACCTGATTCATAACAGCAGATCCAAATGGGATTGCTACAGATGTGGGTGCAGACCCATCATTTGCAAGGACATCAGCCTCAGATGATGTGGTTGCAGGTTCAGATTGCACAAGAGCCAATTAATTTGAAGAAAATGAATCGGACAGTGAGCCAAGTAAGTCCATTTACGGACTGATTGACGTAGCTGGGGCAGCTGTTCAAAGAGAAGATAAAGACTCTAAATTTCCATTTGCACCCTATGTTTATCACAAAAAAAACGGGTAGAAGAGTAATCCTATCCATACTATAATACTTCAGAAACTATTTTTCCTAGAAATACATTTAGTAACACTAAATTTCCCAATCAAAATACATCATGTTTAATATGAAAGCATAGCAGTCATTCCAATGGAGAAATAGAAAATAACTAAATCACAAAAAAACCTGTTTTTTTCATCAGTAACAAAAAAACACCTGCTTGGGTAATGTCCAAAAACTCTAGACAGTCGTCAGCCAATACGTAATTTAGAGTTCGTAGCAACAGTAAGGCCATGAAAACATTTTGGAAAGGTATTGGCATATTGCAAATGAACTGTTCTTGCATGACCAAACTAATAGTGGCAATTTATATCGAGAAAAGAGATGTGACAGGAAATATAAAAATGCACAACTTGCTAATCAACCTACGCATCAGCAGAGCCAAAAAATATAAGCTAATTAAAAATTAATGCAAAAATAAATAGATGACTAGGGCTTCTCTAAATACAATTCTTTAGCATTGAAGGAACATAACGCAAGCAAGCACCAAACACAGAGGACTGAATTCTTCCCTTCAGAAGAGCAAATCTCCAGCACCACTCACAAAGAATGGCATTGTTGAAGGAAGAGAGAGACATCCAACAGTCTAAGCCCCTCTTCCTCTTGTCTGTGCAACTCCTCTTAGTACTTTTTGTGTCTAATTACAGACTATGCATGATCTTTTAGTACACATTCTAGATTCAAATCTGCACCTTAAAAAATTTAAATTTCATTTGGAGAGTAATTCTCCGCGACCTGCTGAATATTGAAAAATTATGACATTAGCCTTCTTGGGAAACTCAGATAACATCAATACTAAATTTTGAGAAACGTGGCTGGATTTTTTTTAAAGGAAGCAAAAATGGAAAAAGAACAATTCTAAGATCTTTTTCTATGGGTTATAACTTCCTAACAATAAGATAACAATTTTCTATGGAAAAAAATGTTTCTAATTGTTGAAGACTGATTCAAAGTTGAAGACTGATTCAAAATTTGTCTCTTAATAGTTCCTATTAGTTAGGAAAGTTTTTATTTTTATTTAATTGTGAGAGTGAGTCCAAGGTTGTTTGAGAGTTTTTATCTATGTGATAAATGTGGAGAATTAGTTGTGAATGAGATAAATTAGTGGGTCAAAGTTAGTTTGTTTATTTTAATTTTGATTTATCTATTGTAAGCCTATTTATAGGCATTCTTAAATGTTTGAAAAATAAAAAATGAGAGTAGCATGTTGTTTTTCACTTATATTTTATTTCTCTCATCATAAAATTCCAATATGGTATCAGAGCCAGGTTCTTGAGGGTCTGTGAGTGATTTTGATGGCAACGAATAATTTTTCTGCTCCTACTCCTACTCTTATAGCAGAAAATTATCACATATGGGCTATCAAAATGAAGTCATATCTAAAAGGTCTGAGTTGGTGGGAGGTTATTGAGAATGATGTCGATCTCCCGTCGTTTCCTTCCATCAAATCCAACACTAACACGATTGAAAAAGCATGAAGAAGATTTGGTGAAGAAACTTTGTTCCGAATTAATTGGTGAGAAGTGCACCAAAAAGAATTTTTAGAGAGAAGTGCTCTAATACCAAGTGAAGGTTGATGAGATAGTACATCAACAAGATGATGAGACGTGCATCACAAGGTGAAGAGAAGTGCTTCACAAAGTTGAAAATATGGAGAGAAGTGCTCCATGAAAATTAATAAATAAATAAATAAATAAATTCTACAACTTTGAATCAAGGGAGAGTGTTGAAGATTGATTCAAAGTTGAAGACTGATTCAAAATTTGTCTCTTAATAGTTCCTATTAGTTAGGAAAGTTTTTTTTTTTTTTTAATTGTGAGAGTAAGTCCACGGTTGTTTGAGAGTTTTTATCTATGTGATAAATGTGGAGAATTAGTTGTGAATGGGATAAATTAGTAGGTCAAAGTTAGTTTGTTTATTTTAATTTTGATTTATCTATTGTAAGCCTATTTATAGGCATTCTTAAATGTTTGAAAAATAAAAAATGAGAATAGCACGTTGTTTTTCACTTCTATTTTATTTCTCTCATCATAAAATTCCAACACTAATTATCTTCAAAAGCACCACCCAGAACAAATTATAGAATTATATAACTATCATAAAATTTATACTAACAATTGCAAGCAAATTGTTTGGAGAGTTGTCGCACCTACTCGGCACTCTAAAACCTCTACAATTTCAATATCTCTAAATCAGACAGCCGCGGATCAAATTCATCAAAAGAATTCCACCCCTTGCAAAGGAGAGATGTAGAAGGACCAACAAACACTTGTTGTTGGGTAGACTAGCCCGCTGTGTGGAGAAGATGTTTAGGGGCAAAAAGGCCGGTGGGGTTTTTCCATCTCTTTTGTCAAGAAGAAAGATAGGATTAACCAAACATTAAGTTGGCAAATCTTGATCAATGTCTTTGGTATAAAATACATACCTCTCATCATGAACAGGACTTTGGATATCAGCTGCAGCTTCTTCATAACTAGGAGGAGAGGAAGAAGAAGAAAGTTCCCACAGTTGGAATTGCATACCTTTTCATCATGGGGGTCCTCCTGATTTATAGAGGGTGGTTCACGAATCCCTCTCCCTTTTTCTCCAGAAAGAATCTCATTTTCTTAGGAACAAAATCTCTCTTTCCTTATCAAAGACTAATTCTTCCTTATCAAGGATTGATCTTCCGAGAAGTAAGGGATTTGGAAACTAGGAAATTAGTGGATAAATACCTTTTGTGTATTTCCCACCTTTATCCATTCATCCACAACAAACTTGCCATAAGCAGGAGGATGGCCAACTAGGGGACTTGGAGGAATTCTAAACGGGCTACCTTGAGGCTGGCCTTTGAGAGGATACTCCGACTTTCATAGATGGGCCTCCTGATTCCTTGTATAGGTAGTGCCTATCAGTTTTAATATGGAAGGTGGGCTTAGGCCGCTTCACATCGTGGGCCAGGCGAACCATGGATTGAGCGGGCCAGGCCATGGGCCCATTGAGTAGTGGGTTTAAAACCCATGGTACTCACAATTCCCCCCTTTTTCCCTGCTGGAATTTTGTGCTTTTCTAGTTGGGGAAAATACCGTAATATTAAAAGCTTAATATGAAGAGTTGAATGTAAGGAGGTGGTGCTCTTGTGGGTTCAAAGTGAGTGGGAAATGCATGCTTCCCAAGATATATACTATAACGTCCCAAAAGTAGTCTTCTTGTTTTATTATTTTACCGTATAGTATTTTATGCCATTATTTTTTTTTATTTTTATTTTATTATTCTATTTGTTATGTTATTTGTTTTAGGTGATAGAAAGATTGATAAGTGAAGTGTAATTAGAATAAGTACAAAGACTAAAATGCAAAAATGAGAAAAGAAAGCCAAAATGCATGAGATAGCCAAACAAGGCCTTGTAATGGATGAGAGGATAATACCAAAAATTGGTCTTAGAATGGGTATTTTTCACATTTTGGAAAAGGGAGAGGGCTAGGGTCATGGGTTCTTGAGAAGGGCCAGTGTTGGTGATTGTTCTCCATTTGTTCAAAGTTTTTCAAGAAAAGAAAAGAAAAAGGAAGTGATTGGAAGGTTTTAAGAAGAAAGCAAGGTATGGATTCTCCCTTTTGATTGTTAGGAGTCCTAACTTATTTTCGTTTTTGTGCTTAGGGAGAACCTAACTATTCCATCTTTGTGTAGTTTGTTCTTGAATTGGAGTTGTATTGCTTTGGATTGTTTTTTTTTGGCTTGTGGGGTCTTAAAGACCAAGAAGTATAAAAAGAGATGTATAGGTTTTGAAGGGAATTGCTGTCAAAGTTTTTTTCTTTCTAAAACCCATGTTTTTGTTTTGGCCATAATTTGGCCATTAGTCATCCAAATTGAGTGATTTTAGTTAGGAAAGAACCCTAAGAGGTAAACCTACAAAATTATAGAAGGTACGAGAAGAAAACTTGAACCTAAACCCCACTGTTTTGAGGCTGAAGTGAAAATACGAATTAATTTGTTGTCATTATCCTATGTTTTGGTATAGTTTTAGTGTTTTGGCCATAAGTTAAGAAGTTGTAATTATCCAAATGAGATGATTCCCGGAATTTCTCACGAAAATACACTCATAGAGCTATTATTTTCTGAAGGAAGTTAGGTAAATATGATAATTTGTTCTGAAAATTTGCAAGTGAAGTTGTATTGGGTAGAAATCAACCCTAATCAGAAACCCTAGCAACCCTAGCATGCACGACTGATTTTTCTTTGTTTGTTCTCTTATTGTGACATATTTGTGATGGATTAGGGGCTATTGATGATAAAACTTGAGCAAAAATCGGGATTCAAAGAATAGGAGACAAGAATTAGCAACTCTTTTTGTTTGTTCTTCACATTTCTCTTCTTGTTTCGGTGTTGTGTTTATTTTGTCATCAAACCTGAAGTGTTGATATAAAATGAGATATTATACGGTTTGAACCATAAATAAATTGGTTTGGGTGTTGGTTACTTGATTTCAAGTGGATTAACATGAAAAAGGGAAGACAATGTATTTTAAGGCATGAATCATGTGTAGTCAAATGTGTATTGGTGTGTATGGTTTGGTTTTGGTGCAAAATTACTGCATGTATGTGTTTAAATTATGTTTCCAAATATGTTAAAGGTTTTGTGTAATTGAAATAGCGCGTAAAACTCATGTGTTAAGTGAGTTAAAATGAAAAAAGTGATTGGATTATGGCCAAATGCCAGATAGTGTTTCTATAAGATTATGTGTAACTTTTGTGTGCTGAATTATTGACTTGGAATAAATTGGTTTTTAAAATGGGTTAATCAGATAGTTAACATAGTGTTAAAGTAGGCATATTGGTTGTAAACTTGCGTTATTGTAGAATTCTTTTGAATATAATCCAACAACTTTTACCATGACTAATTATTAATGCCCTTAAGAGAATGTTAGCCGTCATATTCGAGTTGGATAGATTGGTATACGAATAAGGATAAATGTAGTAGTATTGCGAATGATATGTTTTATAGTGACATACCGATTTGTAGCCCAGCGGGACAGTATCGGTAGTGTGCCTGAAATGTAAATATAAATAACCGGTCAGTAGCCAATTGGGACCCGATCTTAAGTTATTAAAAGTGTTAAGCGAGCCCGTGGCCAATTTTGAGATCATGTGAGTAATTAGATTACATCTACACATCGAAAATTTCAATTAGATTCTTTTTAAGGGTAAATTATTAATAAACGTGTGAATTATGTTGTTACAAAAATAATAGTATATACAACATGAAAGATGTGAATTATCTTGTTTTTATATGCGAGATAAAATGAATGAATGTTAAACTAGTATAAAATGTTATATATATAAATATTGCATTGATCACATGAGTAGTATCGAAATATTTGTTTGGAAAAAACATATGCTAAATGTAGTTGTGACAGTGGCCGGATGCACAATAGCGAATATTATTTATATGTACACATATATGTAGTGTTGATTGTTTGACATGAGAATAGAAGCGTAAAGAACCACTAAAAGCATGAAAATGCTTAGCATCTTCATTCTCATTGTGACACCCTATCACAGGGGGTCCGGTGGCTTGACCTTGCCGTCGACTACTTGAAACACGTAAATATCGGTGTCGATATCACGCTCATTGTCTCATATATTGAGACCCGTTCTTACGTATTTATTCACAAATATAAAATATATGATAGACTTCATTTCACCGATGGTATTTAATGGCTCCTTTTATATGATAAAGGTATACATGTTTTAGTTATGAATTAAATACAAGACAAAACAACAAAACATAAACAAGCGCATCGGCTCTCATCCCTCATGCGTGATTACATATGCGGTTGAGACACATATAGGTTGTGCACGAAGGGGTCCACGGCGAATTGAGCAATGGCTAGTAGAAAATATTCCTACAAGAATTTTCTAAAATTACACATGCAATGACCTCCACACATTCAAGCAAAACATGTATGTCCACTACTTCGAATGTCACACATGTTATGGATGAAGTGTGACTCACCCTTTCCACATCAGAGCCCTCTGACTCCCTCACCCACGTATATGCCAAGTGTGAAAACAGCATTTCCATACAAAGGTTTTGTTCTTGAAAACACATTATTCGATTTTCGATAAAATTCTTATAAATGACCCTCCCAGAACAAATCGTTGGAATGATCCTCAGAAGTTGTTAGACAACTCTTTGAAACAGTCCATTGGACATCCTCGGCGTGACGTTGGACAACTTTTTTAAAGCAATTCTTCGAGGCAAACTTTCCGATATAATTTTCTTTGACAACCCTCAGATTTTTATTCGTTTGTGGACATACTCTGATAATCAATTATGAGTCAACCCTCTGAAAAACATGTCATGCACTCACACCTACGGTTCTAGGGTGCACCGATTGCATATTAAGTAAATATGCCATTCCATGACAATTCATGTTAATATATTTAAGCATGCATATATTAACAAAATGCACACAAACAACATATTTATTCATTTCCAACAATATAACTTTGCAAAATGACCAAAATCTCAGACCCATAAAAAACAAGGCACCTCTTGGTCCCTTCACGGTTCATCACTGAATTATTGGGATACCAAAACACACCACAAAACCTAAAGACCTCAGTCCCTGGATCAAAACCAAACCTCTATATAGTCCAGGACTGCCTAAAAATAGTCCGAAAATCACATGGGACTATTGGCAAACAACAAAAATCGGCTGAATTGTGTGGCTTGATCGAAGTCGGCCGAAATGTCAACAGGTTTCAAAATTCTAAAAATTCCTACACTAAGTCAAATTTGGGACTAAATTCTGACCTTTCACGGCCTCTAAGCCAATCGAGCCATTAAATGACCTTTGGTTTAGAAATAACACAAGTAGGAAATTCCTACCTCGTGGGTTTGGTAAACTCAAGATTTTGGTACCCACATGTAGCCCTCGCTGCGTGGATCAACTTTGCCTTCAGCCCTAATGAAAACCTACGGTTCGATTTCCGTAAATCTGAGAAAGAAGCGAAGAGAAGAAAAAAATAAAAATAAAAATCTCTCTGTACGTCCTCTCTCTCTCCTGACAATTGCCTTTCCCTTTTTTATTTTTCGTTTTTATTTTTATTTTTATTTATTATTATTTATTTATTTATTATTATTATTATTATTATTATTATTTTGGTTACATGGTTCGTATTCTTGTTCGGGTCGGATTTACGCCCCCGAGAAACAAATTCCCTTTATTTTAAATGAACATAGCTTAAGCTATTTCAGAAATTTTAAATAAAAATCTCGTCATGAAGTCGTGGCTTATCGCGAGAAGAAGTAAGTAAAAATATTAAAACGTCACCGAGAATTGTGAAACTTTTAAGGGTCACTAGATTTCGTGAGGCCAATTCCAGCGACCACCCGATCCGTTTAAGTCATCAGAGATCACAGAAGAATTTATGGTTTTCAATCGAAATTACCGTTTTACCATTTTTAAGAAAAATTGAATTTTTTCCCGGGTTTTACACTCACGCACAGGTATTGTGTAGATAGTGGCAAGACTGAAGACCGCCGAGCATAGAATCACAGTCATACAATTCGGAGTATACGAAAGTGCTCCGTTTCATGCATACCACTTCATTTCATGATATCATGTGATTATTTTTGTGGAAATCAAAGATGTTTAAGTCTTCATGGATAGCAAGGGGGTGAACTCCTGTAATATTTTATAAATGTTTTGGAAAGGCATGGAATGCCATTTTGTATCAATATGTTGTACTAAAGAATAGATATGGGCCATCTTAAAATGATATGATGTATATTTCTCATACTAATGAATGTATTAGTAATGATATCATATATATATCTTAAAATGATATGATGTATATTTCTCATACTAATGAATGTATTAGTAATGATATCATATATATATATATATATATATATATATATATATATATGTATGTATGTATGTTTGTATGTATGTATGTTTATATAAAATGTGTTTTGACAAATGATTTCCATGTGGTGGCGTCTCGGATCCGAGTTCACGGTCGAATTCCCGAGCTCGAGCGCGACATATACGGCATCTTGTTACGATGGCACATTTGTCTCTTTGTCGTGCCTTACCCCCACAAATAGGGGTATGGGTTGCGATAGCAGTTTTGTTTACATTTTCTCTCAGTTTTCTGGTTTCTGTGATTTTTCTTTTCATGTGCTTTTGTGAACTTTCCTTTCAAAGGAGCCTCTGGAGACTCTTGACTCTTTGACGACTGTCGATTCTAGTGAGTGTTCATGTCTCAAACCTTTTTATTTTTATTTTTTTTATCATTGGTTGGTTCGGGTGTTTTTAGGGGCATCCTATTAGGTTCAGGAAGATTTTTGTTTCACATTTCTTAGGTTTTGTCATTGGCGGGATGTAAAACCTCTAGGGGGGATTTCTTTTTATCTTCCTAGGGTTTCGTTTCCGTCTTCGCTTAATGGGCCTCAAAATGACCCCTCATGTCCCATTTTATTATTTGCTTATAGAATAGCAAGAGGTTATAAAGAGGTTTCCAACGTGATCCAAGTACGGGTCAAAGGGGGACTCCTCGAGCTGGGGGTCACGCAAACGGTCTAGTTCTTGCTATGATTACCGGAGGCAGGGTTGTACAACCCGGGTTCCTATGCCGAAATCGGGTTAGAGATGTCGGATGGCTGACTACCTCGATTGTAAGAGGGTAAACCGCCATCTGCTTCTCGAGTGGTTCGTTGTGGGGCTTCGCTTCCACAGATCTGTTGTCGATTGAAAGCCGATTTACCTTTACTGGGCACTCATACTACGCTCGTACACATCCAGAATGTTTTTTTTTGGATTCTAACGAGGGTACGTAGTGTCTTTGAAGACTCTCTACCAGGACATCTGGGTTGGTGGAGATTTGTTTCATTACACTTTGGAAACCCGGATGGGACCGCACAGTCTATGTTAGCTTATAGTCCCATTTGCAATTTATGTAGGCTCCCCCAACTCTCTAAAATGGAGGCGAAAGGAGTTTGTCTTGGTTAGGGACTGTGTACTTTCTTGGCTCTCAGGCTTCAGCACTTGATATGGGTCAGTCCCTCTCGTTTCTGGGTCTATTTCGGTTTGATGTAGCTCATATACGTCACAGGCGATTTTCTCTGATGACATGCCTCTTGTTTTTCTTCTTAATGATGATTCGTAGGCGCGGAGTGAGGTGAATGGCGAGCTGGGTAGAAGAGCGAGATTGGTGCGCATCATTTGTTTGCTTGAGATCACAGAGTGGGATCGTAACCACGAGCTTCTTGCAGCCGTGAAAGAGATTTGCGGGAGGGGCTGGGCGCTAGTCCTTTCCATTACATACTTTCGGCTCGTATGTCAATGGGTTAGAGTGGAGCCGTCCGTGCGAGGATAATGCTTTGGAACGATTAAAAGTTGCCCATTTGCTTGTTAGGAAATGCAACCATTTCGATAAGAGGGATTCTTCAGTTTGGCACATGCGTGATCTTTACCCTCACATCTTTCGCTTCCCGATAGTGGCTTGTTCTAAGGAGTACTCCATCCCCTTCCCCAATTACATGGATAAAGGGTCCTATCAGCGCATGGTGGAAGACGAGATGTATATCCGCAACCATGATTTCAATGATGGTGTGTGGTATGGTGGAGCTATAATGTTTGAGCATGGGTTATATGGTGTTATTTCCTCCCCAATGCCACTTTGGTTACAAGCGAATCCTTAGTCGTTCAAAACATGGCTCGCCCGGCATAAAGTTTCGGAGTTAGGTTGGAGACAGGGAGTTGTGGCTATCTTTGGAGTGCGACGCTGACATTGGGCCACCAGAAGAATCCTTGAGCAAGGCTGAGTCTGAGGAATTGCAGACATTGCGGCGAGGAAATTTAATAAGGCCGCAGGAGAAGACCGCGAATGTGGAGAAAAAGAGAGATGAGGTTAAGGAGGAAGCTCAGGTTTCTCAGCTTGCAGCTGTCGTAGCGGGTAGAGCAAAGGCAAAGGCGGAGGGTGACCTGGCTAGGGTTCGAGATGCTCTGGCGATTGCGAAGGAAGCTAGGGTGGTAGCGGAGGAGGCCAGGTGTAAGCCTGAGGTTGAGATCGGTCGCTTGAAGGTTGAGTGAATCTCTTACGCTGAGATTGGGGTGACGAGAGAGATATCCTCTTCCTCCCTAAGCTTGCAAATCTGAGGAGGCCATGAGAGAGGATTACACAGAGATCATTTTGCGCACACAAGCTACGAGGTGTAACACCCGAGGAATTTGTATAGGTATAAGTTAGGAAAATAATAATGGCGAGAATTCGTATAGGTATAGGATTACGGAAAATAATAATGATAATTCAATTATAGACGTTATGAAAATAATAATGGTAATAATTAATTAATTACTTTAACGAAAGGGCGTTATGAAAATAATAATGGTAATTCGAAAATAATAATGGTAATTGATTAGTAATTAATTAATTACTATAATGAAAGGAGCGTTATGAAAATAATAATGTTAATTCAATTAGTAATTAATTATTTACTTTATAATGAAAGAGGAGTAAAGGTAATTTCCACTAATAGATACTAGTATAAATTGGAATAAGAGAAGAAAATCCTTTCTATTCATCTTTGAATTTCTCTCACGACGGGGTAGAATTAGGAGGACGTGCGAACTTCGGTCTGAGGTTTGAAGAACAAAATTTTCTAGGTAAGATCTTCCTCAGTTTATTTGTCTAGATTTCTTTGATGTAGGTTCTTTAATTTTCTTTCAGTTTAGATAAACCCTGAAGAAGTCAGATTTAGATTACACTTTCGTTCTTTAGAAATAAAATAAAATAAGGATCGGTGGTGTCATATTGAATTACTTTGGTACATGAGAATGAAAAAAGTATTTAAGGATAATTTTGAAAGAAAATAATAATAAGCAAAAATAAGATAAATTTGAAAGAGTGAATTTTGTATAAATATATGTATTTGATAAGTATTAAATATATATATATTTTAGCGAGGAAATAAATATTTATTAAGGATTGGGAATTTATTAGATAAGGAATATGATTAGAATAATTATTTATAATTATAGGAAATAAAGATCAGATTAATAATACTTGTTGTCAGAGTATGATAATTGTTAGAGTAAAAGAAGCTAAGATGTGTATTATGTAATAATATAATTTGTAAAATATTATTAATATTATTTCGCTCTACTAAAAGATTTGGATTAGGGATTAAGAGCATAAAAATACATAAATTATTAAAATAAGATCCAAAAGGAATATACTTAAGGTTTTATAAAATTTGTAAAACTACCTGATTCAAATAGTTATAATTTGAGCCAGGTTGTGATATGTTTGAGTGAACTTGAAATAATATCATTGTTAAGAATATCAAATTAGGAAAGTTTTAAGAATAAATAAGTAATGATGATAGTTTCTTCCTTATTATTTTAGGAGAAATATTTCATTGAGGTGAAATTCTTCGAATTAGCTCCTTCAAAGCTTTAGAGTACTCCTTTGAGGTAAGGGATTCTAATACAGCTTTTTGAAAAATTATTATTTTTATATATATGTACGTGTAAGGGATATTAATCACAGTTTTTAAAAAAGAAAAATTTGTTTTTACTCGTTTGAAGATGGTGTTTTAATTGAATTATATATAATCTTGGTGCGAAGTTTTATCTTGTTTGTGTTTGATTAATCAGCGGGTTGTTGTTAGCTTTGCAGTTGCTATTTTTTGTTTCACGAAAGAAAATGTGGAGATGTGATGTTTTGTGATTTGAAATTTTGAATGAAATATTTGACTCACAGTTAGTTCGTACATCAGCAGAATAATAGTTGACACTATTATTGCCAATCAGCGGGATATAATAGTTGACTATTCGGCCCTTGTCAGGGATATAATAGTTGACCTTTACATTTTCTTGGTGGGAATGTAATTGGTTGAACCCCGGCCTCCTAGGGGGGTTTGGTTAGAGGTTCTTGAATGCTAGTAGGTGTTTAGTTCCGTCGCCCAAAGGAACGATTTGCGGCTAGCCACCCATTTGAAGTTCCATGCTTGGGCACCATTTGATATTTGATGACGGAGAAAAATATAATTGAAATGTATATGATTTTGGAATTTGATATGAAAGTGTTTTAATCGAAATTTGATATGAAATTGTTTGGATCACATTTGATATGGCGTTTGAAATGGATATGAGTTTTGAAGTATATTTTGTTAATGTTAGAACTTATTTTGAATCAAGAAGTTTTGATGAAGAAACATCTCTCCTATTTGTTATATGATTGAAAACTTTTTGATCCATGAAGCGTATTCTTAGTATTTCTTATTGAGCTTTAGCTCGCTTTCCGGGTCGTTGACATATTTTGAGGTACTTTTGAGTTTCGCGGGTGATGGCTGGAGTTGGGGATTAGAGTCATCATTAGGATTTGATTAGAACTTTATGTTGGATCATGTTGAACTCATAAGTTCATGTTTATGTGAAATGTTGAGTTTGAAAGTTAATTGAAAGTCACTTGGATGAACATTCCTTTTATATTAGTCTGAAGTTGGATTTGAGAGATCTCAAATATTGTTTTGTCGAGAACAACTCTATACCAGGCATGCATAGTGAGATTTGAATATTTAGAAGAAATTTATATCGGCATTAAATTTTTGAATTTTGGAGGGAATTTATGAATTTAGAAGGTTGCGCATTTACTCACGAATATGTGATTAGTAATTGGACAAATCCGGTTACAAGAAGGTTAGTGTCGTTTCACACTTGAGCAGTGAGAAGGCTTGAGGGTGTGAGTGGTGATCATGCCACAAGGTGGGTTTCGAGCGTGTGTGAGTGAGTATCGAGCTATAGGTTATGATCTTGATGGGGTCGTTTAGTTTACCTTTGGGGAATAGATGAGTGATGCATTAGCTTAAGTTTCAACTTCATCTAGTCTTATTCCTTTAATTCCCTACTGATTCTAGCACTTGCTTGGCTTCTTAATGACTAAATTAGTTATACCTTTTTGCTTTATAGAACACCATGCATGAGGAGACTTGCAACTTCCCAAAATAGTCAGGCTAATGATGATATACCTCCTCCCCCTATGAGTACTGAAGGGGCTTTATAGATATTTAAGGACTTTGGTTGGATTGGTTGAGGCGGGTGAGCTCTTTGGAAGTAATGGTCGAGGACAATCCTCGTCTAGTAGAGGGGTGGCTCCTTTGATGACTTTAAGTTGAGTCCCCTTATTTTAGATGCACCTCGAAATCCAGCGGAGGCGAGACTTGGATTATGATGATAGAAAATATCTTTATTGTCATTGATTGTTCAAAGGAGCAAAAAAAAAAAAAAAAAAAAAAAAAAAAAAAAAAAACCTCTTATGCAACATTTGTATTGGAGCAAAGAGCGGATCATTATTGGCTCATGACTAGAGGCTTTTAGAGGATTAGGGACTTTATTGTTTTGGAAACGAGTTTAAGGAGGCATTTATAAGAAGTACTTTCTGATGGTGTTCGACGACAAAGGTGGGAGAGTTTGTCAGATTTTAGAGCAGAGATTTGACCAGTGACGATATGAGGCTAGAGATTTACCGACCTCCTGTTTTGCCCACGGTCTAATTCTTTACAAAGGAGGAAAAAGCATTAAAGTTTCGGGATGGACTAAAGCCTTATTTGAAGAATGAGATATCATCAGTCGAAGTTGGGTGTTTATTTAGGGTGGTAGTAGGCCCATATTGCGGAGAAGGATGTGAAAGGCTTAGCGGTATAACTAGGAGACAAAAAAGGAAGAGGAGAATAGGGTGATGGTGCTCATGGTAACCAGTACGAGAGAAAAAGTCGGCTCCAAGTGGAATCAGAGTCAGTTATTATCTTAACGGGAACTTGTTTAAGTTTGTGTATGGGGATAGTTGAGTGACATGTTAGTTGATAGTTCATATCCGTTTGAGTATTCTTAGCATTCTGTACAAAGGTATGTTAGATAAATGATTTCTTGATGACTAGTTAAAGTTCACTACACTCTTTTCCTTTGTATTGTTTGTTGGTTTAGTGAATATACTTTTATCAAGATGAAGTATGATTTGAATTTGCCACTTCTATAGAACATGTCATTATGGACAATATGGTGGTTTGAAGTTATATTATGACGATTGGTAAGAAGGATATTGAATTGACTTAATACTCCTTAAACATTAAGGTTTTTGTTTGATTTTGAGGATGAATTAAGGAGCTTACTACCTTTGTTGTTGATTGTTTGGGGAAAATATTGTCTTTCCATATTCTTAGAGATTATCTTGAGTTTAGTTGAAGGGAAACATGTGGATAAATTGTTACTCATAAAGGTAAGCCTTGCAAAGGTAGTTATTTGCTTAGAAATGTTGTTAAAGTCTTTTAAGTTAATGTGATGAGTGATGGAAAACAATTTGAAATTTGAAAGGATCTGATATTGTTATTAAAGTTTGAAGTTTCTTGGGATTTATTGATATTCTGAAGAAATTATTAAAGAGATCTATAAGATTATCTTATATTTTTAGGGTGACATAGAAAGTTAAGTTTGATTGGTCTTATAACTATGATGATAGCTTCATAGAGTTGAAGAGAGCAAATTGGTAGCAACTCTTATTTTGAATTTATTTCATTGGGTTTGCAAAGATTTGTTTGCATAATGATGCCTTTCATTAGGATTTATGTTGTGTTCATATGCAACATGGAAAAATTGATATATACTTATAGACATTTGAAATTTTAAGATAGAGAAAACTACATTATTATGATTTGAAGTTAAGCGAAATGATTTTTGCACTTAAGATATAGAAGACATTTTTTTATTATGATCTACTCATAGTTTATGAGAGTTTGAGTCTTTGTCTTCTTAAAAGTTTTTAAGCAAGAAATAGAGATATTGATACAACTACTTAAGGATTATGAAATGACTTCTTCGAGTACTAATAAAACAATGAGAATCTTGTGATTTATGCCTTAAATAGAAAAAAATTGATTCCTTGGAAATCATTTAAGGTTGTCGCAAACGATTATTGTATGATTTGGGATGTTTACAAGTCTATGTTATACCTTTGGATTTTAGAGTTCTTATGTTGAGCATTTTAGTGCAACTAAGTTTGTTTGGAGAATTAAGATTTTATAAGGAATTATTTGAAACTAGTTGAACTTTTGGAACCATTGTTTGTGTTTAATAAGATAATAAGATCTTGAAATTTGGGATTAGACTTAATGTCTTAAATAATGGAGACATAAAGAGACAACTTTTGAAGGAGGTTTATTACATTAAGTTTATGATCTACCCTAAAAGGATGCAAAAGTTTAAATATTTAAGACAAAATTTTGATGGTCATATATGAAGTAAGGTATTACATTATTTGTGACTTTGGGTTTAGTGTGATCGTATATGGGGGTTTACATCAAAGACCTAATAGTACTTTGCAACTACTTTATATTTCTAAATGAGTGTGAAAACTTATTACCATGGATTTTGTGATAGGGTTACTAAGAACCTTAGTTGATGACAATGTTTCATTATGATGGTTTGTGTATGGATAAAGTCTAATATTTTCTATTAGACTAGCTTCTCGATACTAAGGAGATTTTTAATAATGTAAAATATTTGATTCTAAAGTATGAAATAAGAATTCTTATTTTACTTTTAGATTTTGACTTCGTCAAAAAAAAAAAAAAATAAAATTGAAGTACTAAGTTAGTTTTGATAGTAGCTTTCATACTTAGACTAATGATTAATTGAGGAAAGTAATCGCAAGTTGGAAATATTTGTTGAGATATATTGTTTTAGACTTGGAAAGTAATCAGAATAAGTTCTTACCTTTGGTTAAATTTTCTTGTAGAATAGTTTTAAGCTAGCAATGAGATTATATATTCAGAAAGGTTTATGGTAGAAGTTTATGATCTCCTAGGTGTTATGATCATATTGGAGAAAAAAAAAATTAACATATGAATTTGTGTAATTGACTGCGAAGAAGGATAATCCAGATGGAAGAGAATTTTGGAAGAAAATCGAAGTGCACACAAGTGTTATGTTGATAATCCCAAGCAATATTTGGTATTTGAATTTGGTGATTATGTTATTTTAAGAAGTTAGCAATGAGTTAAATTGAGATATATGGAAGTTGAAATCTGTTGAGAGAGAAAAGGAAAACTAGTCACTTGGTTGTGGGCTTGTTTGAAATATTAGAGAGTAGGTACCTTGGCGTATAAGTAGCCTTGCCCCAGGACCTGTCCCCAAGACTCATAATAGCTGTTTTATGTTTCAACCTTGAAATATGTTTTGATGCTTCTCATGTTTATTGGAGTTGGAGCCTATTTAGATTTTTGAGGACTTGACCGCCTGAAGATGTGTCAGTTCAAATTGTGGATCAGCTGATGAATAAGGTTCTACGACATGCTATTGTCAGGATTGGTAAAAGTCATGGAGGAATCATAGTATCTGAAGACACTTAGAGATTTAAGAAGAGAGATGAGAGAAAAAACATCCTCAATTATTTCAAGACTACGAGCGGAGTCAAGTTTAGAGGTAAACTTTTATAAAGGAGGAGAATGTAACACGAGGAATTTGTATAGGTATAAGTTAGGAAAATAATAATAATGTGAGAATTAGTATAGGTATGAGTTGGAAGAAATAATAATGATAATTCGATTAGACGTTACATGAAAATAATAATGGTAATAATTAATTAATTACTTTAGCAGAAAGGATGTTATGAAAATAATAATGGTAATTGAAAATAATAATGGTAATTCAATTAGTAAATTAATTAATTACTATAATGAAAGACGTTATGAAAATAATAATGGTAATTCAATTAGTAATTAATTAATTACTATAATGAAAGGGGGGTAAAAAGGTAATTTCCCTAATAGATACCCTAGTATAAATTGGAATAAGAGAAGGAAAATCCTTTCTATTCATCTTTGAGTTTCTCTATGACGGGTAGAATTCCAGAGGACGTACGGCTTTCGGATCTAGGGTTTGAAGAACAAAATTTTCTAGGTAAGATCTTCCTCATTTTATTTGTCTAGATTTCTTTGATGTAGGTTAACAATTTTCTTTCCGGTTCCAGATAAACCCTGAAGAAGTTAGATTTAGATTACACTTTCGTTCTTTAGAAATAAAATAAAATAAGGATCGGTGGTGTCATATTGAATTACTTTGAGTATGAGAATGAAAAAGTATTTAAGGATAATTTTTGAAAGAAAATAATAATAAACAAATAAGATAAATTTGAAAAGGTTGAATTTTGTATAAATATATGTATTTGATAAGTATTAAATATATATGTATTTTGGCAAGTAAATATTTTAGTAAGGATTAGAATTTATTAGATAGGAATATGATTATAATAATTATTTATGATTATAGGAAATAAGATCCGTTAATAATACTTGTTGTCAGGTATGATAATTGTTAGGTAAAAGGGCTAGATGTGTATTATGTAATAATATAATTTGTAAAATATTATTAATATTATTTCTTTCTAGTAAAAGATTTAGTTTGGATTAAGAGCATAAAAATACATAAATTATTAAAATAAGATCCAAAAGAGGAATATGAGTTTTATAAAGATTTGTAAAACCTACCTAATTCAAATAGTTATCATTTGAGCAGGTTGTCCAATATGTTTGGTGAACAAAAAATAATATCATTGTTAAGAATATCAAATTAGGAAAGTTTTAAGAATAAATAAGTAATGATGATAGTTTCTTCCTTATTATTTTAGGAGAAATATTTCATTGAGGTGAAATTCTTCGAATTAGCTCATTCAAAGCTTTAGAGTACTCCTTTGAGGTAAAAGAGGGATTCTAATCTGACTTTTTTGAAAAATTATTATTTTATATATATGTCGTGTAAGGGATATTAATCTGATTTTTAAAAAGAAAAATT
This sequence comes from Tetrastigma voinierianum, assembly GCA_016808115.1. Classification (NCBI taxonomy): domain Eukaryota; kingdom Viridiplantae; phylum Streptophyta; class Magnoliopsida; order Vitales; family Vitaceae; genus Tetrastigma; species Tetrastigma voinierianum. Next base: position 1,709,360 of record JAEQBH010000149.1, read on the forward strand.
GTTTGTTTTTACTCATTTGAGGATGAAATTGTTTTAATTGAATTATATAATCTTGGTTTATGAAAAGTTTTACTTGTTTTATTTATTTGATTATCCATGGATCAAAAAAAGTAATTTTGTATGATTGTACTTTTGAGATTTTTTTTGTTTACGAAAGAAAATGTGGAGATGTGATGTTTTGTGATTTGAAATTTTGAATGAATATTTGACTGCAGTTAGTTATTTTGTCAGCGGGAATAATAGTTGACACTAATCCGACCCACTTGTCAGCGGGATATAATAGTTGACACTATTAGACCCTTGTCAGCGGGATATAATAGTTGACCTTCACGTTTTCTTGGTGGGGAATGTAATTGATTTGAACCCGGCCTCTAGGGGGTTTGGTTAGAGAGGTTACTAGTACTAGTGTGTTTGGTTAGTCCACCTTAAAGGAACAATTTGCGACTAGCCACCCATTTGAAAGTCCATAGCTGGGCACCATTTGATATTTGATGACGAGCAAAATATATTTGGGAAATGTATTTGATTTTGAATTTGATATGAAAGTGTTTGGTCGAAATTTGATGTAAAAATTGTTTGGATCATTTGATATGGCCCGATTTGAAATGGATATGAGAATGTTTTGAAGTATATTTTGTTGATAATGTTCAAACTTATTTTTGAATCAAAAGTTTTGATGAAAAACATCTCTATTTGTTATATGATTGAAAACTTTTTTGATCCATGAGCTATGTGTATTTCTTATTTATTGAGCTTTTAGCTCACTCCCGTCGTTGACATATTTTGGTACTTTTAGTTTAGCGGGTGATGGCTAGGTTGGGGATTCGTCATCATTAAGTTGATTAAGAACTTTATGTTGGATCATGTTGAACTCATAAGTTCATGTTTATGTGAGGAAATGTTGGGTTTTGAAAGTTAGTGAAAGTCACTTGGTTGAACAATTCCTTTTTATATTAGTCTGAGGATTGGGTTGAGAGATCTCAAATATTGTTTTATTCTGAACAACTCTATATGACATGCATAATTGAGATTTGAATATTTAGAAGAAATTTATATCGGCATTAAATTTTGAATTTGGAGAATTTATGAATTTAGAAGGTTGCGCATTTACTCTGAATATGTGATTAGTAATTGGGCCAATCGGATTAGAGAAAGGTTAGTGTCGTTTCGCGCTTCAAACCGGTGAAGGCGAGGGTGTGAATTAAGCCGATCATGCCCCAGGGTGGGTTTCGGGGCGTGACAACGGGTGTTATGCTTATAAACCACGGCATATGTGGAGATTGACCCGGAGGTTCAAACGATATGCACGACTATTTTGACTTGTTCTTGCTAGAGTTCTTTGTGATCCTTAGAATTGCCTGGTCCCAGTAATTTATTGAAACAATGGTCACAAACTTACTGGCGGTGGCTAGGAACGAAAGAAGAAGAATGCTTACGGCCGGGGGACTAGAGTTGATTCCAATCCCTCATTTTTCCTTTTTCCTCTTTTTTTTTTTTTTTTGAAATTTCTGTAAGGGCCCCTTTTGGCCACTAGGACATATTTTTTGTAATCATTGACCCCAATTGGCGCATTTTAATGAAATATGATTTATGGTACTCTTATGCATTAAACCTTTATTATTTCTTATCCTTTTTATGAACATCGGCTAGGATAGTTAATTCCTTCAGAAAGCCACGAGGTTGGCTCTCTAAAAGTGCCAGTAGGCTTAGAGCCACAAGTCTGGTCTTATGAAAGTGCTAGTAGGCATAAAGCCACAAGTTTGGTCTTATAAATGTGCCAGTAGGCTTAGAGCCACAAGTCTAGTATTATGAATGTGCCAGCATTTTGCAAAGGAGAATTGGTCCTTCGGCGGACCTTTGAGGAAGGGAAGCTAAAATGCAACTTGGAAGGACCCTACATCATTGCCAACGATGATTGCAAGGGAGCATACATGATACAATCGCCAAGTGGCAGGGTAGAGCCTCGACCTTGGAACTCCATTTATTTGAAAAATTATTTCCAATAATACCCTAGCAATCATGAGTTGTATATATCACTAGGCTCGGAAATAAGTAAAAAAGTTTTTCTTATGGAGTCGATCACGCCCCAAATTTCAATCATCGTAGAGCCTTGTATCCGAGTAGTATACGCCTTGACAGATTGTGAGATGTTCTCTACTTAGAGTTGGACCTTGAGTCGCGAAAGGCCCAAGGATTGCCTAAGCAGTACGTGAGACACTACGGCTAAGCCACGTGGTCTCGGGCAGCTTACAAGCCTTCTCGGGCAAGGAGTCTCTTCGAAATATTATGAGCCAACAGGCGAAAACCGCCCTAAGATGATCTCCATGAGATGAGCCTTGTAGGAGGGAAACCTAACCTCCATGAGATGAGCCTAATAGACCGGAAGCCTCATAGTAAGAGGGAAACCTAATCTCCTTGAGATGATCTACATGAGATGAGCCTTATAGGCGGGAAGCCACCTCATTCTCGCTGAGATGTTATACTTTGAATACAAAAACTAGGGACCCGAGAATCACATGAATAGAGTAGTGCTTGAAAGTCGCGGGAAGTTCCGAGTGAAATTTCATTAAATGATAACCTAAAAAAAAAAAAAAAAAGGTTGACAAAGTAATTGTTCCATTGCAACAAAAGTGCCACTGCTTTGGATATACCTCTAGGGTTGAGGTAAGAACAGTACATTAGTAGGGAAGGGAGCTTTCTCCCAGCAGATAAATGCACGAAGAGTGCAGAATTTGGTCGCCTTGGCGCCTTAAGTGCCTTGGACTAAGGGCATATGAAGGACTCGGGCTTTCTTAGAGGCATTAGGCGTGTGCTAGTAGGCGCTTGCACAAAGGAGAAATTGACGGGTTAATTGAATCGGGCTTTAGGTGGGATTGGGGAGAATTCCTTGAGGACTTGGCCTATCCGCATGAGGCTGCACGGCGGTACCTTCACCACCCTCATAGCTCACTTGTTGGCCAGAATCTTATTGTACAACATCGAGGGGCGGGCGGCTTGGCCTCGTGGTCGGGGCTATTAGCTGCGAGTCTTGTGGACTCTCAGTAACACAAAGAGTCCTTGGCCTAAAGGCCCGGGTGCGTGCTTCGGCGAGTGCCGATTTAAACTCATGTGGGCTATACTTCCCACCGTGTATCGACATTGTTTTGCAAGGCGTTGGCATGTTGCAAGTTAGCTAGTTCAGCCTCCAGTTGAGGAATCTTCTTAATTTGATTCTCTAGCACTTTGCACGCCTTGGAGGCCTCAAAAATCTTTTGAAGTAGCTCGGAAACCTTTTTTTCCAAATCTGGAATCATGGATTCGACCTTTGCTTTGAGTCACGGAGTCGAGCTTTGCATCCGTTGAGTAAGAGAGCGGAATTAAAGTTGGTGGCTGTAGGAGCATCATGGTGCTGGCCATGCGAGGCCGCCAAATGTGCTCATCCCAGAGCTAAAGGAAGAAATCCATAAGTAAAAAGGAAGAATAAAGAGAAAAGAAGGAACGTCTGCAAGGACAAGGAGTTACTGCGGAAACCACTTGAAAAGGTGTGGATCCCCTTAGTAAATCCAAAACCTTCTTTATCACTGGGGCCCCGTACACCAAGCCCATGGCGGTCGTGACCTCCTCCTTAGGGTCCTTCAAGAGCGACTCCTTGAACAGAGTTGGATTCGCCATTAGGGCCTTCATAGATAGAGGATGGGAGTGTCTGCCGGCCCGGGGTTAGGGTGGCTTTAAGCGGCCTTCCTTACCCTTGCGACATGGCCGAGTACGGTGGTGGTGAGTTTCCTGTGACACCGCGGGTCGCCTGGAAGTAATACGAGTGGACTAACAAGTCCGGATATCGATCCTGAGAGGTGTGGTTTAGCGAGGATTAGTGCTCGGCTCACGGGGGTCGTTCACTATCTGAGCAACTCAATGTTTTGGTGAAAAAGGTTTTAAAAACAAAATAAAACAAAACAAAGTAGGGTATGATCAATGCTCACTTACAAGTAATGGGTTAATTTCGAAGAAAGAACACAAGGAAGAGTACTAGAGTTGATTTCTTCCATTGATGCATTTGATTTATATTTATGAAGTCCTAATTAAAGTGAAAACCTATACTTATGCTTCCGAGGAACACGATATGGGGTTTACACTTTGGTGTCTCCCCTCGATTCTCACAGCTGACTCAGGTATTCTCCTTCGTTCTATCTTGGTCATTAAGTATGGTACTTTTATAAAGCGATGCTTTCCTTGGGGTGTCCTATTGGTCACCTCATAGTGTCTGATAGGACTACTCGAACTATGCTTGGATCGACCAGCTCTTGATCCATACAATCCTTACATAATCTTTGAGATGGTGCTTTACTCCCTAATGAAATCCATCTAGTACTAGGCATTCCCCAATTCACGAACTTCTTTGATTGAGTTAACTAACATTAGATTAATTGGTTCACACCTTAGAGAGTCGAGTGGGATTTTAAGGTTATCAGCGTTACCAAGGATGCCCCCTAGTATGGGATCGAGACCCAACTCGACATGCATTAATTAATCAAAATTATGCATGTCCCACGCCTTTACACCTTGACATCAACAACACATAGCCAAAAGCCATTCTAAAATATATAAATCACATCAATTTAAACAATCAACATTAGATGAAAAGTTTGGCTACTCATTAAAACCCCACAAATCTATCAAAATCATTTCTATTACATCCATAATAAGGAAAGAGATGAGAGAGAGTGAGAGTTAGAGATACAGAAAGTAAATATGGGATGAGAATGCTCGAACTCAGCTCAAGGTTGAATAAAGGTCCTCTAGTTGATAGATTCTTCAATAACACCAAATCCAAAGTAAAATAAACAAAATCACAAACCCTAACTTGATTCAAGAAGAAAAGAGGAGAAACCCTAAGGAGGATGTTCTCTCTCAAAAACCAGAGCTAAACAAATTCTAAAAAGACTATTATTTATATCTGATAAATGGGCTTTGAAGGCGTAAGAAGGAATCTATGCATCATCGAGAATTCTTTGAAATCGAAAATGATAGATTGAAATGAAAGTTCTTAGACCAAAATCACATAGAGAAATAGACATGCTCTTATAGCCTTAAACATTGAGAAAGAAGATATGGAAAAGCTATTTTACAAGCACATGATACTGATAAGAGGGAATAGATTGTGTATCTTGGAGTTGGTGGGTAATAGAAGTAGGAGGCTTCTGAGAGCCATAGATTGTTCGTTATTTTCTCATTACTAAAAGAAACAAACATATGCATAACTTTTGTCTTTTGACAAGTATAATATATACATACATGGTTTTCATAACATGTTCAAACTTTAGCTTATGATATGATGTTATATCAAGGTGTCCCCAAAAGCTTGTGGTCATACACGCGGTAGGAAAGTGGTGCCTAGGGATGAAGAAGTGATGCGGATAAAAGCAACCATTGATGCTCGTAAAGAGAGTGGCTCTGACATTGTTATCATAGCACGAACAGACTCCCGTTAGGTTGTGTCTTTTGATGAATCACTTTGGAGATCACAAGATTTTGTTGATGTTGGAGCAGATGTCCTTCTCATTGATGCACTTGCTTTAAGAGAAGAGATGAAGGCCTTCTGTGAGATTGCTCATTCTGTTCAAAAAATGGTACATTTCTTTTGATTCTTTCCTTTGATTTAACACGAGTGTTGACTGATAAAAAGTCTTATAAAAGAATCTATATATATACATACACAATATTTGTATATATTCTGCGAAAGTGCATTTTGCTATTATATTATTTACACAGTTAGGTCTTCATTTGTAAGAATCTGTATGTTATGTTAGTTTGTGTATTTTGCTTATCACTTGAATGTGACTTGTAAAAACATTAGATATTTTCCTTTCATGCTTGATGTCTTTTGTACACGTTTTCTCTTTTTTATCAGTACTAAATTTTGAATGATCTTGTTTTTTATACATATATTTTCAATTTTCCCAAATGTTGCCTCTAATGTGAGGATGAATTTTCCAACATTGTGCTGAATAAGGCTTATTCTTCATTTTCTAATGATAAGCTCAATGATTTAACATGATATTTAATAGTTGATAAACTGGTTGGCAACTTTTTAGTTGATAAATCTATCGTAAACAAAAGCTAAGGATTTGACTAGACTTATTGTGCTCATTGTTTCTTTCCTTGAGGAAACAAATTTTATAAGCATGTATTTTGAATTTTACATATGCATGGACCATCTTGGACATCCTCCTGTAATATTTGGATTTTTTCAGTCACATAAGGAATATATGAAACTTTTTTTAACTCATATGATTTGGCTTGCACTTGCAATGATTTCACATTCACTGCCTTTCATATGAATGGTTAATTTTTTACAAACTTTGTATATGCATTTTATGAGTTTGTTTAGAAGTGAGAGCTTGATCGATCTTGTCATCAACCGTTTTAGAACTTTAAGGAATAAATAATCCATACAAACTGAGAAAACTCTCTTATCTGTAGGCTAATCTACTTGAAGGAGGGGGGAAAATACCAATACTCAATCCCACTGAACTTGAGGATGTTAGATTTAAAATTGCTGCTTATCTACTCTCCTTGATGGGGGTATCTATTTGAGCAATGTAGGTTTGATATCTTCGTTTGGTTTTCCCTTCATTTTGTTTTTCTTTTTTTGTCACGAAAAGCTTTGGTCTGATATCATTGATCACGACCCTGAACATTTGACTCTAAAAATTTAATCTTCATAACAACAAATCTGAGCTTTAAATGTGAACTTAAACATGATCCATCTTGTTTAAACACTTGAAGGAAATAAGATATATGGTTTTCTTTTGCTATTATTGCACATCATTGAGAATCATGAATCCTATACTTCATTGCTATGCTATAGGAATTTTGGTTTTACTGTACCTTGATTTCAAAATACTGTTATTGCTACCTTTTCATTTAAAAAACAAAGGGGTATATATGAGTTATATGAGTAACGATAAATCCTTCTGCGATGGAATAAAAGAAGAATTGTTAAAATAAATAAATTCAATATTGACAAAAATATAAACCACTAGTCCAGATTTCAGCAACATGACCTCCTCCCCAAACCCACTTATGCCATGAAATACAATTAATGCCACATTTAGATCCCTAATAGTTTTATTATTGTTTTGTAGTATAAGAAAAGCAAAATTTGTATTTTTCGGAATTTAAGTGCTAAGAGTTAAAAGGACCAAGTAAGATTAATCAAGAGTTAAGGGTAAATTGGTAGAATGTCACATTAAGGACTTAAAGTTCATAAAACAAGAAGAGTATATGTTAAAGTAGGAATTGTGATAAGTTAGAATTGCAAATAGAATGATATAGAAGGACCAAAATGCAAGAGGTGAGGGTGACTCAAATAGAGATAAGACCCAAAGTGGTCTATGGATTAAGGAAACATATTTTTCCTTTGGGGATTAGAGACACGATTAAGGAAGAAGAAATACATTTTTGGGTTTCGATTATTAATGAGGAAGGGAAAAGAAAAGGAAAAAGAGAAGAAATCAAGGTATGAAACCTATATGTAAGGAATTCTTGTATGGAAAGTATGGAAACTATCACAAGCCCTACTTACTTATGAGTTGTTAGGAAAAACCTAACTTCCATTATGAAAGTGTTGTTGGTTGGGTTTTGGTTGGCTTAAGTCAAGTTTGGGAGTTGTTTCTCTTTGATGTGTTTTGGGGTTTGGTTGGAAATTTCTAGTGAAAGAAATGAGCTTTGCCATTTATCTCGAATCGCGGGTGAGTACCAATATTGAAAGTTGAGTATGTTTTCAGATGTTTTTTTTGGTTGGAGGATATTGAATTACCGGTGTGAAAGTTAGTCTAGGTACTCAAAATTTATTTTTTAGTTCGGAGGGTGTTAGTCTTAGGTATTGAAAGTGGAGTACCGGTACTCAAAGTTGTTTAAGGTCTGAGTATTGGTCCTTCAACCTTGTTTTTGTTATGTTCTTCTGTTAATTCCAAATGAAAGGGTTAGTACATGTATAAAAGTGATATGTTCGCCTTGGCGATCTTGTCGTTGGGCAAACATTGTTTCTTGCCTCTTATTTGCTAATGTGACTAAGAACAAAATAACAAGTTCAGAAACACATATATTTGTATGCATCGGAGGCGGATGTGAATGAATGACACGTCGATAAGTGCGAAGACGCCGCATTGTCTTCTGACACCTCGTATTACATGGCGAGACCGCGTCTCTCTATTAATCAGCTGACACTCCTACTAGTGCCCCATGACACTTATGTTACAAAGGCGGGGCACGTCTGCTCGATGAGACAACACTCACGCATTGTGCTATGGAACCTTGTAGCTATTCACGTGAAAGATGGAGACATGTCTACATTTGAAATCTTGTACCGTACAGCCGAATTTTTATTACGTACTCGTCCTCTCATTCATTTTTATTGGTTTATACAGGCAAACATTTATATGATAAGAAAATGAATAATAAACAATAAGAAAGCATAAATGTCCAGTTACGCCTGTTCTGTGTGTACTGTTAGAGTACCCTCTGTCTGAATTTCTCTATTTTGAACTCTACGAGGAGATGCTTCTGAAACCTTGTTATAAGAATTATGCTATATGAAAACTCTGTGATAAGAATTAGTTTATACGTAAACTCTGACATATGCATTATGTTATATGTGTTATGTAATTATGTCACTTGAGAGGTCGTATACGTTATGTCTGTTTCCTCTCTTAAGCTATAAACAGCATGAGTGTTTCATCAGGTGTAGGTCTTGAAGAGGGACATCTGAGGCATTAAGCATCTGAAGACGGGGCCCGACCACGGTAATAGTAGGCCACATGATGTAGGTTTTTGACTTTCTTTGTAATGTAAATGTGATATTTTGGAGATAGTGGAACTTGTGTAAGTATAAGTATATGAGACTCAGGAATGTATGTACAGGAATAGTTAAACACCGCTACAGTGGTTGTATTACAAGTTTTATTTTATATATGAAATGGACCCACCAATGTCTGAAAAGCAGGTTAAGGAGTCCCAGTCTCGTGTCGCTCCCCCTCTCTTCGCCCAAGCGGGGTAGGGGCGTGACAATCTGCCTCCATGTTAATCAATATTATGGGTTCATAACCTAATATTTTCTAAAAGATTCAGGCTCTATACCTTAATGATGCCTAAGAAATAACTATTGAAGTGTAAAATTATGTAACATCCCAATTATACTGCAGCGGTTTATAACATGTTGAGGGGTGGCAATACAAGGATTAAAGTTAAAGTTTTTAGGAATAATAATGCTAAAAATAAAATAAGCAAAACACCGGATTTATCCCACAAAGGGTTAGGGAGTAGGATAGTAATTTAATCTAAGGACTGAATGTCATAAGATCATAAGGTATATGCCCTGATTAGAATATGTGAGAAAAGAATGTGTAAATGAAAGGGAATAGGAGCACTTAAATGAAAAAATGGGTAATAAATCACAAAATCCATTTGCCAAACATGGCTTTAGCCATGTAAGTGGATAAGACCACATTTGGTCTTGCAATTTGGGCAATTGTCCCACGAGCTAGGTAAGCGTTGAGAGAGAAAGAGGAGAAGAAGAAGAAGAAGAAGAAGAAGAAAGAAGAAGAAAGAAGAGGAAGAAGAAGAAGAAGCGAAGAAGGAGAAGCCTTTAAGGTAGATACTAGTTTGAATCCTTGTCTATGGGATTTGTATGGATATTTGATGGAATTGTGTTTAGGTTTGGGTTTTTCCTATTTGTTAGTTAGGAATTCTCCTACCTCCAACAATGAAGTTGATTGGTTTAGTTCAATTTTGGGGGTTGCTCTAAGTTGTTATATAATTGTTTGGTTTGATTATGTTCCTTAATGGAGGAAAAATTTGTATAGAGAAAATGATGGGTTTTAGGGGAGATGCTATATGTTCTTTTTAAAACCCATGTTTTTAGCGTAACTTGGCCGTCGATCATCTAAATTAGGTGATTGAGTGCAGGTAAACTAGACTTCTAGGAAAACAAATATCCTTGAAATAGGTGTATGCAAATTTGGACCCCATTTCACCTAGAAATTCGTCAAAGGGGATCTAGGTTGCATGACATAGATTGTTCTGTTTTGACATTAGAGTGGTCTTGATTGTTTAGGCCATAACTTGGCCATCACTCATCACTCATCCAAATTGAGTGATTAAAAATTCCGGGTAAACTACACTTCTAGGATAAAAAATCTCCTAGCAATAAGTGTTTTCAAATTCGACCCCATCGACCTAGAAAATTTTGTCGTGAGCCTGCTTGTAAGAAATATTTATAGTTGAAATACATGAAAATGCATAGATAAGAGTAAATGATCATAAATATCGCATATGATTACCCGATAACAATAGTTATTTGGGGATATGAAATATGTACTGAAAATGAAATAAAAATGGATTGTCTACTTAGAACCTAGTAGGAGGATAGATGAACATGCCTATTGGGGATAAAAGTTTGCAGCATACCGATCAGTTGGCCCCATTAGGGTCATTACAACACCTTTGGGTCCTTATAGAGGTCATTGTCTCATACAATGATAACAGCTTTGGGCCCTTATAGTTCATTGTCTCGTACAATGATAACAGCACCTTCGAGTCCTTATAGTTTCCTGTATCCACTTCTAAGGTATATGCAGGCATGAAACATAAAAACAAATGACAAAAATATGCAAATGATTTGAATATGATAAATGACAAGATATGAAATGATATGAGAAACATAGCACTGCTAGATTCAAATCTACACCTTAAAAAATTTCTAAATTTCATTTTTGGAGAGTAATTCTCCATGACTAGCTGAATATTGAAAATTTATGACATTAGCCTTCTTAAACTTCAAATAACATCAATAAAAAATTTTGAGAAACGTGGTTGGATTTTTTTTTAAGGAAGCAAAAATGGAAAAAGAACAATTCTAAGACCTTTTTCTATTGGTTATAACTTCCTATCAATAACATAACAATTTTCTATGGAAAAAAAATGTTTCTAATTATCTTCAAAAGCGCCACCTAGAACAAATTATAGAATTATATAACTATCATAAAATTTATACTAACAATCAGAAGCAAATTGTCGGGTCGTTGCACCTACCGGCAAAACGTAAACCCGTACAAATTCCTCAATACCTGAAACCTGGACAACGTGGATCAAATTCATCAAAAGAATCAACTTCCTTTTGTGCGTGGAGGAGATGTAGAAGGACCATCAACACTTGTTTCTCGGGCAGGACTAGCGCCATGTGTGGAGAAGATGTTTGTAAGGTGCGCCAGGGTTTTTTCCATCTCTTCTATCAAGAAGAAAGATAGGATTAACCAAACATTAAGTTGGCAAAATCTTGATCCATGTCTTTGGTATAAAATACGTACATCTCATCATGAACAGGACTTTGGATATTAGCTACAACTTCTTCATAACTAGAGGATACAAAGATTTCTGGTCTTAAAATTTTCGTTCAAGCCTCCTGTACAATAAATAAATATACAAAAGCACAGTTTTGATTAGCTTAAGTTCCATTTTCAACCTAAATTTTGAAAAACTGACCTCAAAGTATCATAGAAGGTGTAAATTAATCCACCAAGATATTACCTTCCATATTGTGCAATAAATAAATATACAAATGGCTACGTTTAATCGGGTTTATTCAGATGAACCCGAATTTTTAAAATCAATCTAAACTATCACATAAACATCAAGAAGCTGTGGGAACGAATCCACTAAGATATTACCTTCCATACTAAGGATGCTCATCAATTCCAGCACCACCTCCAACAGAAAAGGGTCGAGTCAACTACATCTTCAGATCAAAATTTCAAGTAGATAACAAATATCCTACGCCTAATATAAAAATATATAAAGAACATATAGCTTCATGAACTAGAATAAAATTTTTCAACTCTGTATGTTGTTACCTTGATTGTCTAACCTCCGAGGCATCAGCGGTGCGATGTGAACCTGCAAAAAAGATCGATCCGACGACGGTGGGCCGATTGCCTCTTCGATGATTAAGTCAGCAAAAATATGGAGAGGAAGAAGAAGAAAGTTCCCACAATTGGAATTGCATACTTTTTTTTATCATGGGGGTCCTCCTGATTTATAGAGGGTGGTTCACGAATCACTCTCCCTTTTTCTCTGGAAAGAATCTCCTTTCTTAGGAACAAAATCTCTTTCTCCTTATCAAAGACTAATTCTTCCTTATCAAGGATTGATCTTCCGAGAAGTAAGGGATTTGAAAACTAGGAAATTAGTGGATAAATACCTTTTGTGTATTTCCTGCCTTTATCCATTCATCCATAGCAAACTTGCCATAAGTAGGAGGATGGCCAACTGGGGGACTTGGAGGAATTCTAGATGGGCTACCTTGAGGCTGGCCTTTGGGAGGATACTTCGACTTTCATAGGTAGGCCTCCTGATTCCCCGTCTAGGTAGTGCCTACCAGTTTTATTATGGAAGGTGGGCTTAGGCCGCTTCACATCGTGGGCCAGACGGACCATGGATTGAGCGGGCTGGGCCATGTGCCCATTGAGTAGTGGGTTTAAAACCCATGGTACTCACAATGCCCCCCTTTTTCCTTGCTGGAATTTTGTGCTTTTCCAGTTAGGGAAAATACTGTAATATTAAATGCTGAATGTGGAGAGTTGAATGTAAGGAGGTGGTGCTCTTGTGGGTTCAAAGCGAGTGGGAAATACATGCTTCCCAAGATATATACTATAACATCCCAAAAATAGTCTTCTTGTTTTATTATTTTACTGTATAGTATTTTATGCCATTATTTTTTTTTCTTTTTTTTTTAAAAATTATTCTATTTGTTATGTTATTGGTTTTAGGTGATAGAAATATTGATAAGTGAAGTGTAATTAGAATAAGTACAAGGACTAAAATACCAAAAATAGAAAAGAATGCCAAAATGGGAGGAAATATCAAACAAGGCCTTGTAATGGATGAGAGGATAAGACCAAATTGGTCTTAGAATGGGTATTTTTCACGTTTTGGAAAAGGGAGAGAGCTAGGGTTATGGGTTCTTGAGAAGAACCATTGTTGGTGATTGTTCTCCATTTGTTCAAAGTTTTTCAAGAAAAGAGAAGAAAAAGGAAGTGATTGGAAGGTTTTAAGAAGAAAGTAAGGTATGGATTCTCCCTTTTGATTGTTAGGAGTCCTAACTCATTTTCATTTTTGTGCTTAGGGAGAACCTAACTTTTCCATCTTTGGGTAATTTTTTTCTTGAATTGGAGTTGTATTGCTTTGGATTGTTTTTGTTTGGCTTGTAGGGTCTTAAAGACCAAGAAGTGTAAAAAGAGATGTACAGGTTTTGAAGGGAATTGTTGTCAATTTTTTTTTTTTTTTTTTTTTTGAAACCCATGTTTTTGTTTTGGCCATAACTTGGCCATTAGTCATCCAAATTGAGTGATTCCAGTTGGGAAAGAACCCTAAGAGGTAAACCTAAAAAATTATAGAAGGTACAAGAAGAAAACCTGACCCTAAGTCCCTTGTTTTTGAGACTGAAGTGAAAATACCGGTAAGCTACTGGGTTATCCTCTATTTTGGTATAGTTTTTGTGTTTTGGCCATAAGTTAAGTTGTAATTATCCAAATGAGATGATTCCAATTTATACTGAAAATAGACTCATAGAGCTATTATTTTCTTGAAGGAAGTTTGGGTAAAATATGGTTCATTTGTTCCTAGAAAATTTTGCAAGTGAAGGTGTATTGGGTAGAAATCAACCCTAATCAGAAACCCTAGCATGCACGACTGATTTTTCTTTATTTGTTCTCTGATTATGACATATTTGTGATGGATTAGGGGCTGTTTATGATAAAACCTGAGCAAAAATCGGGATTCAAAGAATAGGAGATAAGAATTGGCAACTCTTTTGGTTTGTTCTTCACATTTCTCTTCTTGTTTCGGTGTTGTGTTTATTTTGTCATCAAACCTGAAGTGTTGATATAAAATCTGCATGTGTGCTTATGGTTTGAACCATAAATAAATTGGTTTGGGTGTTGGTTAATTGATCTCAAGTGGATTAACATGAAAAGGGAAGACGATGTATGTTAATGCATGAATCATGTGTTGTCAAATGTGTATTGGTGTGTATGTGATTAATGCCCAAAAAGTGCAATTTTGAACCCTATATTAGATAGGTTTTGAGTGCTTTTTGCGCATTAATCATGTCGTTTATACCAATTGAAGTGTTCTAGTCTTCTTAGTAGCACTTATGCCATTTAGAGGGTATTTTTGTGGTTGTTTGCGGGTATTTGTGCACTCTTGGAGTTCAATCTCAATACAAAGGATGAATCATGAAGTTGGAATTCAAGTCGACCATCAACTTGACCCAAGAATCAATGAAAACAAAGGCAAAGTGAAGAAAACCGATGCGGAGTTGAAGCGAGGATGAAAACGTTGAAGGATCAACAATGCGGAATTTTCGCTAAGCAGAATTTTAAGCTAAGATTGAAAATTTCGCAACCTTGCGAAAATTTAGCGACCCTAAGCGAAAAATGCCAGAATTTCTCCCAGACCACTCAGAATTTAAGCTATGCTTTGTTCCTTAGCGAAAATAATTGATTTCGCTTCTCACAAAAATTTCGCTAGCTTAGCGAAATTTCGCTAGCTAGCGAAATTGCCCACCCTTAGCGAAATTTCTTGTTTTCGCTAGACCTGTTGATTTCGCTAATTAGCGAAATTCTTCAGCCTAGCGAAAAATTGATGCCTCGTCATGCTTTGTAATTAATGCCAAACCGCCTCCAAACTTGGTGTACTTAATTGTCCTATAACTTAGCCAATTTCATAGGTTTTGGTATTTTCATGCCTTGAGGTGGCCCTATATAAGCCCCCCTCTTTGTTTTGTAACCTAAGTAACAATTTTTGGGAACAATTTGGAGGAGGAAGATATTTTGTAAGTTTCATTTTGTAAATAAAGTCTCGTATTTTATTTGGGTTTGCTCCTCTCTTCTCTCTCCTCTTTCTTTTACTCTCGATTTGCCAAACACCCTCTTGAGGATGACAACTCAAGAAGATGCTTGCTAAGCCTCCTTTCTTTGAAGAGGAAGGAAGGCAGCTTGGTGGTGGGGCGTATGCATGTTGTCCTCTTGTGCTAAAAGCTAATTAGTATATTTATGGCCCTTATATTCTCAAAACATGGTTGCATAACATTGAATGTCATTAATGTGGCCAATACTCTCCATGCTTTAGAATCAATTTACATATTTAGTAGAGAAGTCGCGTGATTCTTTAGATGGTCTTTCTGAGCCTCTAAAATGATATTTATAGTAGGTTTTCTCAAATTAGGGTTACATAGCATTTAATGTTATTGATTGTAATACTCTCCCATGCTTTAGAATTTGTGATTAACTGGGATGAAATTCTTTCTGGCTCACGAGATGATATTAAATCGTAGGGTTTTAAACGGTAAAGGGCCATGCTTGCATGCTACACATGTTGACTCAAATAGGAGTTGTTTCATGGGTGAGGTTTGCTAGTTAAACATAGATCCCGGTTATGCCATGGATATAGGTTGCATGTGTCATAGCAGCGAAGGATAAACCCGAGGACATATTTGCCCTAACTTGCGAGTTAGTGACTAATTCTTGAGTTAACTTTTTCACCTTTTACTTCGGTTTAAGCGATTATCAATTTTAAACCGTTCCCACTTGTTTTTGAAACACAAATCCAAAAGTCCAAATAGAAAGCCTTACCGCCGTTGCACTTATCACGAGCCATTCTAGGATGAAAACCCATCCAGGTGTTCGACCCTAGACCCTTATCTTTGAGTAGCTTGACTACGGCGTGGTAAGGCTTAGGTGTATATAAATTTTGTTGATTTTAGCTCAGCCTACTGTGGCACGAATCAGTATGGTTTGGTTTTGGTGTAAAATTACTGCATGTATGTGTTTAAATTATGCTTCCAAATCCGTTAAAGGTTTGGAAACATTGAAATAGTGCGTAAAACCCATGGGTTAAGTGAGTTAAAATGAAGAAAAAGTGATTAGATTATGGCCAAATGCGAGATAGTGTTTCTATAAGATTATGTGTAACTTTTGTGTGCATAATTATTGACTTGGAATAGATTTTTTTTAAAATGGGTTAATCGGATAGTTAACATAGTGTTAAAGTAGGCATATTGGTTGTAAACTTGTGTTATTGTGGACTTCTTGTGAATATAATCCAGCAACTTTTACTATGACTAATTATTAATGCCCTTAAGAGAATGTTAGCTGTCATATTCGAGTTGGATAGATTGGTATACCAATAAGGATAAATGTAGCAATACTGAGAATGATATGTTTTATAGTGACGTACCGATCTATAGCCCAACGGGACAGTATCGATAGTGCGCACAAAAATATAATGTAAAAATAACCAGTCACTTGGCCCAGGCAATACTAAGTTATTAAAGTGTTAAACACACTGTGACGGCCGGAACAAAGTGCCGGTGATTCCGTTATCCTCTGCATTAAAAATTTCGGTTAGATTCTTTTAAGGGCAAATTATTAATAAACGTGTGAATTATGTTATGACGAAAATACTAGTATATATGAGCAAGAAAGATGTGAATTATCGTGTTTTTATATGCGAGATAAAATGAATGAATGTTAAACTAGTATAAAATGTTATATATATAAATATTGCATTGTTGATCATATGAAGCGGTATCTTGTAAAATGTTGTTGGAAAAAATATCTTGAATGTAGTTGTGACTAGTAATGGATGCTTGTAGTCGAATATTATTTATATTTACATATATATGTTGTGTTGATTATTTGACATGAGAATAGAAACGTAAAGAACCAGTAAGCATGAAAATGCTTAGCGCGTTGATTTCTCACGCACAGGTACTGTGTTGATAGTGGCAAGATGAAGACCGTCGAGCATAGAGTCACCGTCATACAATTCGAAGTATACGAAAATGCTCCGTTTCATGCATATCACTTCATTTTATGATATCATGTGATTATTTTTGTGGAAATCAAAGATATTTAAGTGTTCATGGATAGCAAGGGGGCGAACTCCAGTAATATTTTGTAAATGTTTTGGAAAGGCATGGAATGCCATTTTGTATCAATATGTTGTACTAAAGAATAGATATAGGCCATCTTGAAATGATATGATGTATATTTCTCATACTAATAAATGTATTATGTATTATCATATATTCTTATATATATATATATATGTATATATATATGTACATACTCTCTGCTTATATATATATATATATATACTATACTATATACTATATATATATATATATATATATATATATATATATATATATATATACATACTATATGTATATATATATATATGTACATATATATGTATACACACACATATATATATATATATATATATATATATATATATATATATATATATATATATATATATGTATATATACTTTCTACGCGATATATATATACATATATATATATACATATATATATATATGTATGTTTATATGAAATGTGTTTTGACAAATGATTTCATGTGGTCCGCGTCTCCAGATTTAGTTCACGGTCAGGTCGAGCGGGGTGCAACATATACGATGCATCTTGTTATGACGACACATTTAATGCGCCTGTCGATGCCTTACCCCCACAAATAGGAGTATGAGTTGTGATAGCAGTTTTGTTTACTATTTCTTTGAGTTTGATTTATGTGATTTTGCTTTTCCTGTGCTTCTGTGAACTTTCCTTTCAAAGGAGCCTCTAGATACTCTTGACTCTTTGACGACTGTTGATTTTTCGGTGAGTGTTCATGTCTCAAACATTTTTTTTTATTTTTTATTTTTTTATCGTTGGTTGGTTCGCGTGTTTTTTGGGGGCATCCTATTAAGTTCAGGGAAGATTTTTGTTTTGCATTTCTTAGGTTTTGTCATTGGCAGGATGTAAAACCTCTAGGGGGGATTTCTTTTATCTTCATAGGGTTTCGTTTCCGTCTTCGCTTAATGGGCCTCAAACTGATCCCCTCATGTCCCATTTTTTTTAATTTTCTTATAGAATAGCAAGAGGTTATGGAGAGGTTTCGAACAGTTAGGCTGGGCATCGGAGAGGGACTCCTCGGCTGCTGCTGAAGGTCTAGTTCTGATATGACAATGAGGAGCTAGGGTTATACAACCGAGGTTCCTATCAGTATCGGTTTAGGAGAATATCATATGGCCGGTACCTGTGTAGAGGAGGTAGATACTTGCCAAATCTACTTCCTTGAAATTCACTTTGGCAGGGCTTCGCTTCCCAGTCCCATCGTTGGTGACGATTCGTACTACCTAGCACCTCCTACACTCGTACATTTGAATGTTTTTCAGATTCTAACGGGCTGTAGTGTGCTGAGCTCTCTCTACCAGCTGGACATCTCGTTGGTGGAGATTTGTTTCATTTACACTTTGAAGCTTGGGACTAGGGGCCGCCTATCTATGTCGTTCCATAGTCCCCGACTGCAATTTGTAACCGGGCTCCCTAACTCTCCCAAAATGGAGGTAAAAGGGGTTATCTTGGTTAAGGGCTTATGGAACGCGACGCCTGGCTCTCCAAGGCTTCCTTTTGATATGAATCAGTCCCTCTCGTTCCCAAGTTTATTTCAGTTTTGATGTAGCTCGTATTTGTTTGGGCGATTTTCTCTATTGACATGCCTTTAATTTCTTAATGATTCGTAGGCAGGCTTAGGTGAGGCCGAATGGTCAACCGGGTAGAAGGCAAGGCGGACCTCATCGGCTAGGCGCGAGATCCTGAGAGGGAAGCGTAACCACGGCTGTACATGCGTGAGATTTGCGAGGAGTTGGGCGCTAGTCCTTTCCCATGTACATACCGTCAGTGTGTTCGACCCGTTAGAATGGAGCCGTCCGGCGGATGTCTTGGACACCTGTCCCAGGCGCCCATTTTCTTGTTAGGAAATGCAACCCTTTCAATAGAAGGGATTCTTTGATTAGGCACATACGTGATCTCTACCCTCACATCTTTTGCATCCCGATGGTGGCTCATTCTGAGAAGTACTCCATCCCCTTTCCCAACTACATGGATAAGGGGTCCTATTAGCGCGTGGCGGAAGACGGGATGTTTATTCGTAACCACAACTTCAATGAGATGGTCGAGCTGGTATGGTTCGACCTCTAATGTTTGAGAATGGGTTTTGTATTTTATTTCTTCCTAATGCCTCTTTGGTTACAGGCCATCACCGTTGTTCGAAACATGGCTCGCCAACATAAGGAGTTTCAGGTTAGGTTGGAGGACACCGAGAAGTTGTGGCTTTATGCTGGGTTTGCCACTTCCAAGCATTAGGCCCTAGAAGAATCCTTGAGTAAGGCTAAGTCCTGGTATAGACATTGGGAACGGAAGGCTAATAAGGATGCGGAGAAGACCGCGAATGTGGCGAAAGAGAGATATGAGGCTAAGGAGGAAGCTCAGGTTGTTCAGCTTGCAGCCGTCGTAGTGAGTAAAGCAAAGGCAAAGGTGGAGGGTGACCTGGTTAGGGTTTGAGATGCTCTGGCGATTGCGGAGAAAGCCAGGGTGGCAGCGGAGGAGGCCAAGCGTAAGCCTGAGGTTGAGGTCGGTCGCTTGGAGGTTGAGCGGATGTCTCTCCTACTTGAGATTGGGGCGACCAAAGAAGAGATATCCTCTTTTCACTCCTAAGCCTGCAAATACAAGGAGGCCATGGAAGAGGATTACTTGAAGGTCATTTTTTCCTATAGCTATGAGTGTTGTGCTTTCAAACATAACATCTGTGGAGACCAACCAGAGGTTCCAAACGGTATGCTCGACTATTTTGATCCATTGTTGCTAGAGTTCTTTGTGATCCCCAAGTGCCCCTTGGTCTCAGCGGCTATTGAGGAAACAGTGGTCGAGGCACGCCCGAGTGGTGGCGAGACGAAGAATGCTTCATCGGGGCCCAGGCGATTCGATCAACCGTTTTCCTTTTTTTTTTTGAAATTTTTCTAAGGGCCCTTGTAGCCACCGGGACATATTTTTTGTAATCATTGACCCCAATTGGTGCATTTTAATGAAATGTGACTTTTGGTACTCTTATGCATTAAACCTTTATTATTTCTTATCCTTTTTATGAACATCGGCTAGGATAGTTAATTTGTGAGCCCGCGAGTGCTCCCCAAAGTACTAACGAGGCTTAGAGCCACAAGTGCGGTCTTATGGTTGCTAGCAGGGCATAGAGCCCTTGGTTTGATGTATGAGATGTGATGAGCTCAAAGCCACAAGTCTAGTAATATAAATGTGACAGCAGGCATAGAGCCATAAGTTTGGTCTTATGAAGTGTCGGCGGAGCTTAAGAGCCCTGAAGTACGGTCTTATGAGAATGTCGACGGGTTGAGATCCTGAGAGAATACGGTCTTATGTAAGTGCTGACAAACTTAGGCCACAAGTGCAGGTCTTATGAATGTGTAGCAGGGCTTAGAGCCATAAGTCCGGTCTTATAAAGGGAGGCAGTTGCAAATATTGAGAGGAAGTATTCTAAAGAAAACTTTATTGATAATACCTCTTAAGGTTCATAACATTCCACATTCTAGGTATGGGGCGTCCTGTCTAGTTTATTTAATGCGTATGACTTGACTATAGCCACTCGTACAACTATGAATGGTCCTTCCCAATTTGGTTGAAATTTGTTGACTATAGGGTCAGCTGTGTTCTTAAAGACCTTTCTCAAGACTAGATCCCCGACTTAGAATGCAAGCGACTTTATATGCATGTTATATAAGTTTGCCATCCTTTGTTGCTAAGATGCTATACGTCTAGCGGCTGCTTCCAGGAGCTCGTTTTCCATATCTAGGTCCTTGGAGATGGCTTCAGCATTATCCGTTCTAGGAACCTAATTTTGAAGCATGGGCATCCCGATTTCTATGGGAATAATGGCCTCCATACCATAAGTGAGGGCAAATGGTTGATGAGTGCCCAAAAACACTCATTACAAACCCGGGATTTAGCAAGATTTGGATTGGTTTCATATATATATGACTTCATTTTTATTACTTTTCTAATATTTAGTTTGTATTGGGTTTTGTAGGAAAAGTGTTGGAAATGGAGCCTTGTGCAGGAGTCTGGAAGAATGGTGTAAGCGGCTGGCGGAAAACTTAACAAACCTTATCTCGTGAAGAAGCTATAAAAGGAACGAGAAAGTCCAATTAATGAGGGCGGAAAAACATTTACAGTGGTAGGGTTTGAGGAACTCGGTGTTGGATAAGAGGAAAGAAGACTTAAAGACCTATCCTAGAGAGAGAGACTTGAAGAATCTAGGAGATCATCATTCCCTCGATCATTGAAGTTTTATTTATCCTCATTAATAAGTCTTACTTTTAATTTGTAATGGAACAGATCATCTTGATGTTCTAATTTCGTGGTTTAGGGTGTTGGTAATGAATTGGACATGAATACTATGTTTAAGTGTTGACTTTTCATAATTCCATTATCTTTTATATATTTGTTTTACCATTAACTCATGCTTGATTGAAATCAACATATTAATTTCTAATCAATCTTAATATGGGAGTGGTACTTTGTAAGATTTGAGAAGTGAATGAAGAATTAGACATAGGTGGGTTAACCTAAGAAACTTGGTAATGTAGGATTATCAATAATTAGGAGGCTTGAGAGTTCTTTGGATGTCATGCACCTTTAATGCTTGGGGTTGAGCCAAGGGAAGCGAAGCTTTAGTGATAAAGGGAGGTTAAATGACCTTGAGAAAGGCTTTAATTACATTAGATAAGAGCCACCTTGGAGAACACGTATATTAGATAATGGAATGGTACCTCAGCATTACATAGTAGGACTGTCCAACAACACCAACACCCTAACCTTTTTACACCCATTTGATCATCTTTACATTTGAAGTGCATAGTTACATTAATAGTAATTTAATTTGGTTTTACTTTCGCTTAGCCATCATAAATTCTAGTTTGAATATTAAATAAGTATTATAATTTTGGTACTTAGCCCACTACGATTTAAGGTTTTCCTTGTGGATCAATATCCGTACCTTGAGTACACTATATTACTTGATGAGCGTACACTTGCGTGGTTAGGCAATTTGCATTTCTTACTGCATATTTTCAAAACACAATCACGCAAACACCTATCAATGGTGACACTCCAGTCGGCTTTCGACTAGTTGTTCTATAGGCCCAAAGGACTCCTGGTAGCTCGTCCACCCATTTTCCCATAGCCAAATGCAAACGTTTTTTCAAAGTTTTTAAGATAGTTTTGTTGGAAGCTTCTGCCTGGCCATTACTCTATGGGTATCGAGCGGTTGAGTACAAGTTTATGATTTTTAGCTCGTGGTAGAAGTTTATGTATACTTTGATGTCAAACTGTGGGCCATTATCAATTATGATCGATTAAGGTATTCTGAACCGGCAGACAATATTCTTCCACATAAATTGGGTGACGTCCTTATCTTTGATGGAGGCGAAGGCTTCAGCTTCTATCCATTTGCTAAAGTAGTTGGTGGAAACTAACAACAACTTTTTGAGCTAGGAGTGAAGCCGTGTGGGGTCACGACTATATCAATTCCCCACTAGGCAAAGGGCCAAGGGCTTGTAATGGTGGCTAGGTCTCAAGCTGGAATCCTTGATACGGGAGCTTGCCATTGGCAACAATTGCACTTCTTGACATAGGCGGCTGCATCTGCTCTCATGGTTGTCCAATAATACCCTTGTGCATTGGCCATGTGAGCTAAAGTTTGGCCGCCTAGATGGTTTCCACATAACCCCTCATGAATTTATGCTAGTATATCTTTGTCCCACCTTTCAGCGGTGGGGCAGTTAAAGGTCACGACTTATCGAGCCGTTTGTATAATTGCTGGATTTACGAAGCGTAGCTTAGACTTGGATCTTGTGGGCTTCGACTTTATTATTCAGTAGTTCTTCCGAGCTCAAATAATGCAATATAGGAGTTAGCCAAGAAGGGTCTGTAGTAGATTAGGAGGAATACAGTTTCTTTTATTGGGACGGATGTGGCCATTACTACCATTATGTTCGTCCTTTTGTTGGAGTCCCTTGGGATATGCTCAAGCTTCCAAGCCGCAAAACTCCATAGTGGTTTCTTGACTAGGTCTATATAACTGGCCATACGTTGGTTTCGCATTTCGTATTCTCTGTTTACCTATCCTACTACCAGTTGAGAGTCGTTGCGTATGAGGAGTTTCTATGATGATACTGATTGAGCGAGATCGATTCCAGCTAGGATTGCTTCATACTCAGTCTCATTATTGGACATGAGAAAGTCTAGTCATATGGCATGTTCTACCTTTTCCCCAAATGGGGCTTTTAGTTGCAAGCCGACCCCAACTCCCATTTTATGAGAGGCTTCGGTCCACATTAAGGATCCACCAGCCATTATTATTTTAGACCACATTCGACTGGGGGACTTTTGCTAGAAAATATGCCAATACCAACCCCTTTAATGCAAAGCGAGGTTTATACTAAATACCGAACTTACTTAGCTCGACTGCCCACCGAGCCATCCTCCTTGACAGGTCAGGTTTGTGTATAGTGTTTCACAAAGGGAGATTGGTCAGCACGATGATAGGGTGTGCTTGAAAGTGGTAAGCAAAAGCTTCTTAGCGGCTACGGAGGGCGGTGCCTCTTGTTATATCGGCAAAGGCTGCTTGAGGGCTTAGGCGTGTGAGGAAGCATTCTTTGGATTTTACTAGCATGTCATCGATATAGGCTTCCATGGTGTTACCCAACAGTGGTCGGAATATCTTAGTCACCAACCTTTGGTAAGTCACCCCGACATTCTTCAGACCAAAGGGCATCACATTATAGCAGTACAACTCGTGCGGGGTGATGAAGGTCGTTTTCTCTGAGTTAGGCGAGTGCATGGGAATCTGATGATATCCAGAGAAGGCGTCCAGAAACGACAGTATTCCGTGCCTAGCTGCAGCGTCAACAATCTGATCTATACGCGGCAAGGGGAAGCTATCCTTTGGGCATGCTTATTGAGGTTAGTGTAATCCACGCATACTCACTACTTTCCTCCTTTAATTGGAACTACCACCACGTTAGCTAACCACTCAGGGTACTTTACTTCCTGGATGAAGCCTGCTTTCAATAAGTTGTCAACCTCTTTCTAGATGATTTGATGGTGATCCAGGTGTAAACGCCTCACCTTTTGTCTGACCGACCTAGCCATGGGGATGATAGTTAGCTTGTGAGAGGCCACCGTTGGGTTAATCCCTACCATATATGAGTAGCTCTAAGAGAACACATATACGTTATTTAATAGCATGAGTCGTAACTGTTCCTTCTCTTCATCGGATAGAAGAGAACTGGCATAAGTGAATTTTTTCGGCCCGTCTAGCATTATTTTCTCTAGGGGATCCATAGCTAGTGGATCCCTTTCTTCCGCCCTGATCTAGGCGGAGAACTGTGATTGCTACAGGGGGCTCAAATCTTTAAGAGAAGGATTTTCAGGGTTCTTCTTCCCTTTATGTTCCTGTGTAGATAGCTGATAGCACTATTGTGTGGCCAACTGACTTCCTAATAGGTCAACCTGCCCAATGTTAGTCAAATAGCTGATCGTTTGATGGTAGGTTGAAGGGATAACTTTCATCAAATGTAGCCAGGCCTGCCCTATTATGGTGTTGTAAGGCCCTAAATCTTTGATGATCAAGAATAGAACCCATTGAGTTACTAGCCCGACCTTCATAGGGAGAGCGACATCTCCTAGTGTTGTGGTAGTCGCATCGTTGAAACCGGAGAGGATCCACTTGGCTGAGTTTAGCGTTCCTAAAGAGAGTTTCATCTACTCGAATACCGGTAATTGCAACAAGTTTGCCACGCTGCCGAGATTTACCAGTACCTTATGCACATCAAAACCGTTAATACAGAGGGTGGGTACTAGAGCATCATAGTGAGGCATAATTATCCTGTTTGGGTCGACTAGAGGAATGGATATGGGACCATCTATTGGCTTGGTTTCTTTGTGCCTTTTTTCCGTGTGTATGGAAATCACCCTAGCTTTGAATATGGCGGCTCTTAAGAGCTTCTTCTGTTGGCACGTCGACTGATATTGGTTGTTAGACGGGCCACCTAATATATAGTTTCTGGTCGATCTGGATTCTATCGGAGTTTTCACGTCTGTTGTGATTCTGTTTGTGGCTTGCCTTAACTCCACTCCGTGGTTAGGTTCCCTGACATATCTCTTGAGATGTCTCGCCTTAATAAGCTTTTCCACCGTAAATTTTTGGCTTCAGCACCTTTCGGTCTCATGCCCATGGTCTTTATGAGAACATGTCATCAGGTCTTTGAATTAGTGCTGTTGGCGGTATGTAAAACGTTAGCGCTGTACCAAAGGCAAATTTATTTCCTCAGTAAGGCGCTCTCCGAAGTGGAGACTAGGTACACACACTTTGAGCCAATAGCGCTAGCTCTTAGAATGGCAACAAAGAAACTCCGATTGTACTTTCAGGCCACACCATAATAGTACTAACAAGTTCATTAATCAGAGCCATACTCCGCCGTAAATGTATGGGAGAGAGCTTTTGAGGTGGGCGTAGAGCTCGGTCGAGTTTGACATAGAGTGTCGACTGGGGTGCGATTAAAGGCGAGTGTTGGCTGAATTTATTATGGAAAGGTAGGAAGTACTTCCTTAAGGGGTTGGGATGAAAGGTGGATCCTTGAAACTGACGAAATTTCCCGGATGCCAGGCGGGGGAACCGTCATGGTCATGAGGACACCAAAAGGTTCTACTATTGCACAAGTGGTTAAACCCGCCTTCGTAATCTCTAACATTGAGGCCGAGTACGAAGCAGTCCTTCTCGGGCTGAGGGTGGTAAAGTAGCTCTCAATTACGGCCATAGAACTTCGGTGAGACTCCCAGTTAGTGGCCATAGTGATGGGGGAGTACGAGGCTAAGAGCGAAAGGATAGAATAGTATCTATAGATGGCCCGACCCCTCCTGGCTAAATTTAAGCACTTTAAGGTGACACAATTACCAAGATCTAAAAATCAAATGGTAGACGCAGTCGCTAATTTGGCGTCCAACGCATTGTACCCATGTAATGTGGAGTTGAGTGTCATGGACTGTCTGTCCATTCCCAGCATAGCGGTCATCGCCATTGATCACCAAGTCAAGCCGTCTTGGATGACCCCCATCTCAAAGTATCTGAAGAATGGAGCTTTGCTTGAGAACTAAGCCGAGGCAGTTAAAGTAAGGGCGAAACAGCAAGATATTCCTAATAAGCGGCGTCTTTGTATAGGTAGTCATTTTAGGGCCCATGCTAGGAGTATACCGGGGAAATTTGAGGCGGAGCATATAGCAAGTTCACTAGGGCGTGTGCGGCACGCACATCGAAGGGCGATCACTATGACATCGAATTATGACTCAAGGTTGCTATTGGCTGACAATGAAGTAGGATTCTGAGGTGTATGTGCGCAAGTATGATGTATGAAAAAGGTTCGACAATGTCATCCACGTGCTAGCCAAAGCACTCCCTTTATGACAAGTCCGTAACCTTTTTGTAAGTGGGGGATTGACATTGTGGGACATATGCTTTTTGGCTCCTAGCCAGCGGAAGTTCATGTTGGTAACCACTGATTATTTCACCAATTGGGCGGAAGCGGAAGCCTATGCATAGGTCATGGTAACATAGCTTGTCCAATTTGTGCTGCGGGAACATCGGTGTGCGGTCGGGTCGCATTCTCGTCTTGGATAATAGGCCGCGATTCATTAGCAAGCGTTCTGCGAAATATTGCAGTGCGAGATCGAGAACCTCTCGGTATACTCGATCGATGAATGGGTCGAGGTCACGAAAAAACTTTGCTTTCGGGTACTTGAAGGCGGCGACAATGGCGAAAGGGAAGTGGGTGGATGAATTGCCAATAGCGCTTTAGGCCTACCGTACAACTTCGAGGCAACCCATCGGGGAGACCCCGTATGTCGTTGCGTTCGGCATAGAGGCGTAGATTCCTGTCGAGTCTAGGCTTGGACCACTTCACTTAGGCGACTCTTCTGAGTTCTCATAGGCGTTGGATGAGCTCAAAGAAGAGGAAGAGCCGACCATTCAACATGAATCTACGCACACCGTGTCCTGAGGCGGTCCCTTGCAGGCGGACCTTTGAGGAAGGGAAGCTAAAACACAACTTGGAAGGACCCTACATCATCGCCGACGATGATTGCAGAACATACATGATACGATCGCCGAGGAGGCGTGTAGGCCTCGACAGAAACTCCATTTGATGAAAAGTATTTCCAGTAATACCCTAGCAATCATGAGTTGTATGCATCACTAGGCTAAGAAATAAGTAAAAAAGTTTTTTTTTGTGGAGTCGATCATGCCCCAAATTTCAATCATCGCAAAGCCTTGTATCTGGGTAGTATATGCCTTGACAAATTATGAGATGATCTCCACTTAGAGTTGGGCCTCAAGTCGCGAAAGGCCCGAGGACCTCCTAAGTTGTACGTGAGACGATACGCCCAAGCCACGTGGTCTCGGGCAGCTTACAAGCCTTTTAGGGCAGGGAGTCTCTTCGAAATATTATGAGCCTAGTAGGTGAGAAATCTCCCTGAGATGATCTCCATGAGATGAGCTTAGTAGGAAGGAAACCTAAACTCCCTGAGATGAGCCTAATAGATCGGAAGCCTCATAGTAGGAGGGAAACCTAACCTCCTTGAGATGATCTCCATGAGATGAGCCTTATAGACAGGAAGCCTTATGTTCTACATGAGATGTTATACTTGGAATAAAAAACTAGAGGACTAGGAATCACATGAATAGAAGTCGTGCTTGAAAGTCACCAGGAAGTTCCAGTAGAGAGTATTAGACAACAACCTAAAAAAAAAAAAAAAAAAAAGGTTGATAAAATAATTGTTCCATTATCAAAAACAAAAAGTACCCAGGATAGACCTTTAGGGTTGGTCACAGTACATTAGTAGGGGGAAGGGGAGCCTTCTCCACGATAATCACGATGGGGTCTGGGTTGGTCGCCTCAGCCACCTTGGTGGTGCCTTTGCCTGAGGGCACTGTTGATGACCAAATGATATATATACAAATTTGCCAACCTTATCGCCCAAAGGGTAACTAAGAATCCCATGCGCGACACCAGCAAACTTGTTGACGATATGTTGTGCATATTCAAGTATTAGTACCATTACTACAAGACTAAAAAATTACTCCCGGGCAATAAGGCGCCAAAACTGTTGTAGACCCAAAATACAATACATGCTCATAAGAAAAATAATTTTGTCACTAAACTCAATTGAAAATTTAGTTTGGTCTTACAAACTGCAAGTGCACAAGTCATACAAGTAATAAAATTAGTTCTCAAGTCGGGATATCGTTCCCACGAGAGATTGACGGAATTTAAGCCAACTACCCCAACTACTCAAGTTCTACACTATTTGAACGTCTAGTTTAGATGAAAATTTAGTAACCTAATAAGAATTTTAAAAACTAGAATCCTACATCTAATATAAAAGAAAAAGTTAAATCCTAAATGTACACTAGACTAACTTATATCATTGCTAGAAGTCAACATTGGGATTTCACTGCTGTGAAATTGTCAATTCTTGCATCCTATTCTCATTCTAATTTTCCCCTGAGTGAAATTTGAATTTGTCAAGAGGTAAGGTAGTATAGTTTGGATTCCTCCTCTAACCATACTTTTCACTAAGTAGAGGTTCGTGTTCATTCCTGAAACATGATTATAATCAATTACTTGTAAATAGAAATTCTCCGTAAGATCTGAGTATTTTTCTTTTCTAATGCTTCATACCCTTTTCTTATGACTGTAGATTTCTTGCTTCTAAGGCAGAATGCTTTACAGAAAATATCTCTACAACTTGAGATTGATGTCTCACCCTTAAGATCGAAGAGTTTCTCTTTCCTTGATTAGATCTCATGCTAACAACGAGTCAAGATCATTTCTTCGAACCAAGGAAGCGATCTCTAATTAATTAAGTGATATATCACTCAACCTATTCTCAAACCATGGCAAATTGAGGATTTATCTAATGTACCTTTCCGACTCATTAGTTCATCAATAGTCCTAACATACCCCCAGTAAGCTGATGCAGGCTCTCGGGAATCTCCATCTTTGTGTCCTTTCAGGCTCCCTTGAAATCGAGGCTAAACAATAGTCCTTTCATGGGTATAAGCTACTAAAATTGGGAACAATTAATATCAAGAACAATACCATTCAAATTATCTTAAAGTTCAACTCAGTAAAATTTCTTCTCATTTTGCTAAAAAGACCATAACTAACATCAAGTCTTTCCTAGTGAAGTTGAGTTCTCAAGCGGATTACGAGTAAACATTGAAATATCTTGATCGAGGAAAATGCTTTGTAAGTGTAATCAACTAAAGAAAACGATTTCAGCATCTGGGTTCATTGCATTGACGATGGTGTACATGAATTTCAACATTAAATTTGGCTTCAAAACTTCTAACAAATCTTGTTTCAAATCACATTAACAGAATTAAAATATCACATTTACGCTAATCTACTAGAAATGAAAAATAAGAAAAATAAAAATAAAAATAAAAGAAAAATATAAAAGAGTTCTCAGCTCCCCAGGTAGTCTGGTTCATCCTTGTCATTGTTGCCTCGCTTTACGTAATGGAACTATTTATCGAGCCCTAAAAATTTGGGCCCTAACTTCAATGCTTCTTTTATGAATCCCTCACTTTTAGGCCCATGTTGTCTTCTTAGTCGCGACCTGAAAGTTGTGTCGCGACATAGTTTTGAATTTTTTTTTTACAGGTTTCTATTGCAGCAAATAGTTGTCTGTCGCGACCTAGAAGATCTTGTGCTCATTCTTGTTTGAGTTGCGACAACATATTCTTGTAGCGACATTCTTATTTCCTTCAGTATGATAACTCTGTCGTGACAGATTTTCCTTTTTCACGACATTATTCTGTTCATTCTTCAAACATGAATGTCGCAACATCGATACTCATGTCGCAACACATTTTCAGTGCCACTTCTGCAAGTTGGTATCGTGACCAAAGCTTTCATTTCGCGACAGTGATGCTGATATGCTTCTTCAATTTATGTCTAGCCATCTTTTCTTGTCCACATAACGCATTTCTATTTTGGTTCTTGTTGCCTTGTTTGCATTATTGTCATCTCGTAACAGCAAAGTGCATTTGCGGCCGAGTTCTATTACTCACCGCTTTGTTCCTTGTTCGCGACTTCATTTTGATGTTGCGACCTAGACTTTTGTGTTGGGGGTGTTTTACATGTTGCGACTCTAATATGTTATGTCGTGATAACACTTTTCTGCATGCAACCTATTTTCCTATCGTGACTTAGTTTTTATGGTCGTGATATAACTTGTCTACTTTTAGCCTGTCTTCATGTCGTGACCTATATTCCCTGTTGCGACATGACTTTTCTGTGTTCAGCTGACTTGTGCTGTCGCGACCCAGTTTGTTATGTCGCGACATGACTTCTTTGCATTTGTGTTAGAACTTTTGTCACGACTTAAGAGTTGTGTTGCAATCTCGTTTCTCTCTGTTTAGCTTATTCCTGTGTCGCGACAATCAAAACACCTTTTAAGCTTTAAGTATGTCGACACATTGACTCTCCTTGTCGCAACTAGGTTAGTTCATCCATAAGTACTCTTTTGTCGCGACCTCGTTTTCTTGTCGCGACCTAAACTTCTTCTTTAGCATCTTGTATGTCTCAACAAACTTTTCCATGTTGCATAAATCAATGTCGCGACAAAAGAGGGTTCCGTTGCGACAGATATTTTGCCTTCAGTTCAGCATTATGTCGCAACACAAACTATCTTGTTCCCAACTGACTTGCATATATTTTTCCCGTTCTCTATCGTGACCCGCTGTCTTCTGTCATGACCTAACTCAATTGTCAACAATCAGATTATGGTGTTGTGACATAGGAAATTTTGTTGCGACACAGTGTCTTTGGTAATTGCTTGGAAGTTTGTCGCGACACACCGAACTCGGTCATGACTGAAACTGCTGTAATTGTTGTTTTTCTTTTTTTTTCTTGCTGGAAATATCTCATTTTTGAATTAATTCCGGCAAAACACCAAGTCTATAAATTTTCCATAATTTGGCATTAAAACAACTCTAAAAATACTAAAAACAAGCTAGAAAAATGGATTGAAAATAGATGATTTTAAGACTCATCAAATTCCCCCAAACTTAAAGTTTTGCTTGTCCCCAAGCAAAGAAAAGAATATTTGTTTGTCTGAACAATTTAGCTTTATTTTAAGGACATTTTCTTTTTTACCTTTGAGAAAATCACGCAGCAGTTGAAACTAGTAAGTTGCAGCTTAATTTCAAATTCAGTTTTTAGTTCAGACTTAAGAAAATTCTCAAATTTTGTCAAAAACAAACTAATGAATTCTGAATTGTAAACAATTTAGTCAAGTTATCCTTATCTCTGTGTGTGTGTTGGTTTTCTTTCATTTCCTCCTTGGCAGGATTAGCTAATCTTCTGGGACTCTACATAGTGACTGCAATTTCTTTTAGTTCTTAAAAGTCTCATATGCTTGTTTTTCATATTAGTCTCCACTAATGTAGGCAAGTATCAACTTCAAGATCAATTAGGTCTTTTAGGCTTGTAGAGTTTGTCTTGGGTAATTGGGTAGATAAGTGAAGAATTTAGGCTAAAAATTTACCCAGATTCCACCATTTTGGTGTGTATCTTTGCCTCTATTCTTCATCCTTTTCTTTTCTACTAATGCCTGAAAAATATATTCCCCCAAACGTGTCCTTGATGTATCATATTGCCTATTCTTAGCTTGGCATCTTTTAGAGGGAAGTCTCCCTTTTGCTTTTCTTTTACTTGTCACATATTTTTAGGATTAGTGCAATGTCTTGTCTTTTTAGGCTTTCTACCACTCTTAGAGAACTTTAGGCTAACATCTCCCATACCAGTTGGCATTAGGGTACTAGGTGTTGAAACACCCCTAAGAGCTTAATTGTTCAAGAGAGGAAGACCACAAGACAAAACTTAATCCTCTTTGACAATTTAAAATTTTGACCTCATCTCTGCATTCTTTTCCATTTTTGCATTTGTTTTTTTTCTTTTTCCATCCTTCATTCTTGTCTCTTTTCAAATCAAAATAACATTCCCCCAAACTTGACCTTTTCTGTATTTTGAAGTTCTTATCCTGAAACCTGGGCAAATAAGGGTTCTTTACTGTAGAATTAGAATAAAGGAAGGTCTGAGGCTTTCATTTGTTGTTTAAATGAAGAAACTAGACAATTGGCTCAAATCCGGAACTAGAGTATATATGCTTATGCATATTATGGGAGTGGGCTTGAAAGGCTCAAACTTCCAAGGATTGCCTATATCACTTCCTATTAGTGGTATTGCCTAGGATTTCGCCTTGGTAATAATCCTAACAAGTTCACAGGACCTTGAGCTGATTTAGTATTTGTGTTGACCACTAGAGATGTCCTAACCCTTCACAAATTGTTGGAACATTTTACCATGTGCATTGTTTTTAGGACTTTCCTTGACCTTATTGTTTATACAATAGTTTCAAGGTGCTTATTTGTGCGATCAATTTAATACATTTCTTAATGCGAACCTTAAACTTCATTATAGTTTACACATGCAAGCTCACTACGTTCCCGAGCTTCATTGAGGCTACCTGATTTCAATTCAAAAGTTGTTTGGTTCTGAGGTTTTGTTGTTATGTTGTTTTAATCAAGTAAAAGATTTCAGTTGATCATGCTTTTAGCTCAAAACATGACAACATACCAACAATTGTAATCTATTCAATTCAACCCAAACTTCCCAACTCAATTTTCACATCAGATTCATTCATATATTCAAAATAAAAATATTTTCTAATAAGTAATTAACAACAGACAAAAAGAATTTGACACAGAATATTTCATAAATTTTCGTTGAACTATTATTAAGA
The DNA here is from genome assembly GCA_016808115.1 of Tetrastigma voinierianum. Lineage (NCBI taxonomy): Eukaryota > Viridiplantae > Streptophyta > Magnoliopsida > Vitales > Vitaceae > Tetrastigma > Tetrastigma voinierianum. Next base: position 1,742,179 of record JAEQBH010000149.1, read on the forward strand.
GGGATGATTATAATTTTTGGTTTGGAGAGAAAGAGGCTACAAGGGTTCATCTCATTCTTTTGTAGGATTTGGGAATTTTTAGGTTAGGAGGTTCAAGGTTGAAGCTAGCTAAAGATGGAGAAACTTTAGGTATTGAGATGTTGGTTTCTCTCTTTCTCTGGGTTAAGTCCTTGTTGAAGATGTGGTCATTGGTAAATTCCACTTGAGTGATCAATTCATCTTGCCTCTGACCTATGTTGTTCATGGTTCCTTCAAGTTCAGTGAGCATAGTGTGTATGTTCACTAAATTTGAATTCACTTGATCCAGACTTTCATTCCACATCTTCTGTCTGTAGTTGTTTTCCATCTCTAGCTCCTTGTCTCTCTTCTCCACAAGCTTCCCAAATTCCTTGAATTGTTCCTTGTAGAGATACTTGAACCCCTCTGCCTTCTATAACATACTTCCTTCCAACTTTTCTTTTCTTTTGTCTAAAAAGGTCAGCACATCTTCATCCCTTTTTAGCCGCTCATTGTAGAAGGATTGTATTTTTGAATCCAATCTTTGCATAAGCACTCTTTCTCTCCTTTCCATTTCTTCCTTCTAATTAGTGCCACGGTAGGGTGATCGGAATCAACAATATTTATATTTCAGTTCCTCTCTACTTGAGTAGTCAAGCTCTCTTGCAATATAAGCGGTCTGGTCGAACACAGGGGATGGGTTTTCTTCATTACAAATGATTTGAGTGAAGTCAAAAATGGTGAATTTGGTTTTTTGGATTTTTACCCCAGGCAGGAAAAGCAGGGGGAGTTGATGGTTGGAAAACTGAAATTTAAATAAAATAAAATGTAAATAGAACTCCTTGAAGTCGCGGGCCAGCGGTTTAGGGTTGAGGCATTCAACATATCCTCGGGTCTTTTTCTCGCGTTGGGGAGGATGGCGTATAATCATTTCGAGTGACTCTTCATTTAGCATTAAAACCTAAACCTAAAATTATTTCTTCATGTAGCATTTTATTACCTTATGTTTCAAAGCGGGTTTAAAACCTCACTTGATCTAACTGCGAGGGCTTCGTAAATGACTTAACTAAATGGGCATGAGTGGATGCAATAGTAAACATCCTTGAACGAAGCTTGCAATCATTACTTTCGGGGTACATCCACGGTGATTGAGCCTAAAAAGTGAGATACGAAACAATAAGAGGGATAAATGCTTGCACGAAAAAACATGAGGGCGGTTCTCTCATGAGATATGGCATTAAGTGAGCATTCAAGTCCCTAACAGTGTGCATAAGACCCTCAAAAAGGCAACTTCTGACAACTAATAAGAAACTGACTAAGTGGATGGCGGTGGATCTAAGATTAAGCATCCTTGTAACCGCAACTTTCAAATACACATTGGCTAGAGGCTGGATCTAGGAGGTTTCAACCTAGGTGAGATGAAATGCGTGTGAAAAATGAGAGGAACATGAAAACTTACCTCCCGAGCTACCAGGTGACCTCCTCTTCAGGAGGGAAGAGGCTTTAGCGAGCATACCTTTGGTTTTGTCATCACCAGGTATGTTTGGTTGCCGAAAATGAAGAGAAAGAGGAGAAGAGCAAAATGAAAAGCCCCTGTAATATGCGAAAGATTAAGTTGCTTAGGGTTACAAAGTGATGGGGTTCTTATAGTCATTGAAAATGAAAATACTAAAACACCTAAAATATGAAATTACACAAGGGCTAGAATGGTAATACACCAAAACGTAGTCGTTTGGCATTAATTACACAAAATTAACAGGGCAAGGAATTTCGCTATGCAGGGAAAATTTCGCTAGGTAGCGAAAATTTCGCTAACCTATGAGAATTTAAATAACTGCAGTACACGAGAGATAGCGAAAATGAAATTTTAAGCTATGCCGCAGTGAATTTAAACTAGCTAATTTAAGCTAACCTAAGCGAAAATTTTGAGATAAGCGAAAATGGAGGGGCCCAGCTAGGCACCGGTGATTTTACTATGGCGGTAGCTAACTAAGCGAAATTTCTCAATTCATTGGGATTACTGAATTTCGCTATGGCTGCTGAAATTTTCGCAATCAATTTTCGCAATCTGTATTCTGGAATTCTTCATTCTTCAACTTCACTTTACTCTTTGCACCCCTCTTTGCATCCTCCATCTTCACTTTACCTTCATTTATCACTTGAATTTTGATATGTTGATGGTGAAATAGTTTCAATCTTCATGGTTGACACATCTCGATATCAGTCATTTAATGAATGAGTACACAAAAGCACGCAAAATAACCTGATAACCTCGAGAAATGGCATAAGTATTAAGCGAGACCCGAACACCTCAATTGGCTTAATTGATACGATTAGTGCGCAAAAAAGCATAAAACCTATCACGAATAGGGCTCGAAAATAGCACTTTTGAGCCTTAATCACACCCAAACCGACCGTTGCTAGTCCCTTAGCAATGCTAAAATAATAAGGGCATGCATGTAGTGATTTCCTCAAAAAGTTTATGGTTCAAGAAGGTGTATGTACAAATAAGCATTACCTTTAATATGAAGAATTGAGACCTAGTTTAGCCAGAGCATGAGAAACGAAGCCATATAAGAGCAGTTTAGGCGACATCGGATCTAGGAAATCAACTTTGAGATTTCACAAATCTAATGATTCCTAATGTAACCCAGTTGGGCCAATAAATTGCAAAATTATTCCCTCCCCCCAACCTAGCTAATTCCATGGCCTTAAACTGTTGAACAACCTAAATAGGATTAGCTACACACTTATTTCTTTACTTGACTAAATTGTAGGGTGCAATGCTAAAGACTCGACTTCACCAAAGTCCGTGTAACGGGGGTCCACTGATGACTCCCAACCAATTAAGGTTTAGGGCATCAAGCCAAAAGGATCACTTGACCACAAACTGCGGGTTTCACCGGACTCGAGATGACCGAGAATTGAGCTCACCAAACGGCCCAAGCTCTACCCGTCCACCCATGCTTGAACACTAAGTCGATGACTCCCAACCAACTAAGGTTTAGGGCATCGGGCTTAAAAGGCTTTCGCCATATACCCCTCGGACCGTATTCGGGTTTCAAGGCAAAGCGTCACGGTTTATTTTCTTTCTCTTCTTTTCTTTTTCTTCTTTTCTTTTTTTACTTTTCTTTCACTTTTGGAAGACTACATTGGCCTTGAGCATAGGTAAAACTAACCTATTATGGGTTGTCCAGCAAGCTAAGGCGACTTTGCAAAGTGAAAGAGGTACATAATTTCACGGCCTATTGGTACAATCGGGTGTGCGAGTGTGCGAGATTGGCTCGGGAGAATGTTCAAGTTGAAAACGCTAAAACTTCAATGGACCAAAAACTAAATCATGCATGGAATTGTCCTAGCATTAAGGTAACATACAGGGCGTCAATTTTTCAACTAAAGGTAAGAGTAGAAACACAAAAATATAGGCACACACAAAAGCCTCAATTTTAACAAACAAATTTGGGCTCTGCAGGGCATGTGGAACCAATAAAATTAAACTAAAAAAATATGAACGTTATTTCTAACACCAAAAATCCCTGCATGGGAATGACAAAGCTAGAGGATGGAGTGGTACCTCCTCAATCAGTGGTGGCAGGAGAAGGGTCATCCCGACTGGGGCGAGGCGGTGCGGTGGTGGTGGTGATTGATCTTCAGCGTATCTACCCGACCGCAAAGAAAAACATGCCACTCAGCCCGATTACCACAAAATTTTCCAACAAAATAGAAGACCGCCAGACTAAGCGATTAAATTAAAAGCTGGTGGGCATATGGGAATGCTAGGTCGGGTGCTCCAAACCAGGCTCAACACCCGAACCAACCACTATGCCATGCAATGTAGGCAGCTGCTTGTGTATTTGATGTAGTGGCAAAGGCTTGTACAGTGGCCACTAATCTCTTGAAATGTTGTACAAGCGATTGCATTAATTTGTACTGGGTATTTGTTTTTGGTGTGGATTGTCTTTGCGGGGCGATATGTGCAGCGGGGGGTATACACTAGGTCGAGTGGAGGGTGGTTGGCAGTGGAGAGCTTTTATGGCACGGGCGTGGCATTAGGATCCCGAATCTATGGGGTTTGGTTGAATGATAAGCTCTTGGGTCCCTTCCATTGTTTCATGTCCTTTGCTGCTTCTCGGTCGATGGGAAGTTCCTTCTTCTCCCATAGGCAGATAAGCCTGGCCCGATGATTCAAATTTTCCACCCGAGGTTTTCTTGTGTGGGCTGGCAGTAGGCACGGCCTCCCACCGTGGTGCCACTTTGACACTCCTCCTGCAGTGGACATCGCTGGCGATCGGTGGGTCTTGATGGAATCTTGCCGGGTTGTCCCATTCGTACTCAAAATCTTTGTTATTACATCTAATTTTTGGTCGATTCTCCTCGGTATGGATTTTTCACTCAATTGGACATTGAATTCCTTTAATTATATACGGCATCATTGTATTTAATTTGGTAAAATTCGAGAATTGCTTCTTGGCCGGAGATTAGTGTGGTGGTTGACTTTGAACAAAAGGCATCTTGTGGAGGCACCATGTAGGAGGGTGCACTCATCCAATGGTCTCGTAGTCCCTCATGGATCTAGGTGGGTTGGATTTCTCGAGGGTTCTTGATCTGAAGGTTTACATAGTCCACCGTTGACATGTATCCTGCAAGTTCCCCTCCATAGAATGCCTTGGCTGTGTTCTCCCTACAAGTGTTCCATTTGGTTCAATTCAAGTTCAATCAGTTCTTGAGGAGATTGACTTTAAGTAGCACGCCTTCTAGGTTTCTAATCCTTTGAGGAGATGGATTCACTGTGGCAACGAGGCGACCGCAAAAAGCGACACAAGCGATCTGTACCTTTGTTTTTTTTTTTTTTTTAGGTGAAATGAGCTAAAAAAAAGCGGCGGTGAAGCTTGATAAAGGAAAAATTCACGAGAGCTTGTGATGAGGATCACAAGTGTTCAACAATCATCATATGCACTTAGGCACCGTCCTCGGCGTGGCGCCATTTGATTAGTGCCACGGTGGTGTCAGATCAGCAGTATTTATATTCCTAAGTTCCTCTTTGCTAGTAGTCAAATTTCTTGCAGTATAGCGATCCCAGAGATTAGAACACGAGGATGGGTTTCATCGTACAAATGATTTGAGTGAAGTCAAAAATGGTGAATTTAGTTTGGATTTTAAGGCTTGGGAAAAACAGGGGAGTTGATGGTTGGAAGCGAAATTTAAATAAAATAAAATGTAAAATAGAACTCCTTGAAGTCGTGGGCTTGCGGTTTGGGTTCGAAGACATTGGCAATATCTCGGGTCTTTTTCCTCGCGTTGGGGAGGGATGACATATAGTCATTTCGAACCGACTCTTCATTGGCATTAAAACCCTAAACCACTAAAATTATTTCTTCTAATGTATAACATTTATTACCTTTATGTTTCAAAATAGATTTAAAACCCTCACTTGATCTAACCTACAGGAGCTCATAAATGACAACTAAATGGGCATCGGTGGATCCCAATAAATGGCGTCAGGTATGAAAGCTTGCAATCTTTGCGGCCACTCGGGGTATCACGGTCGATTCAAACCTAAAAAAGTGAATCTGGCTCACAATAAAGAGGATAAATGCTTGCACGAAAAACATGAGACGGAGTTCTCTCATGAGATATGGCATTCAGTGAGCATTCAAGTCCCTAACAGTGTGCATAAGACCTCAAAAAGGCAACCTACAACAACTAATAAGAGACAACTCAGTGGATGACAGTGGATCTAAGATTAAGCATCCACTGTAACCACAAACCTTGCCAAATACACATTGGCTAGGCTGGATCTAGGAGGTTTCAACCTAGAGTGAGATGAAATGCAGTGTGAAAAATGAGAGGGCATGAAAACTTACCTCCAAACCTACACCAGTGACCCTCCTCTTCAAGGAGGAAGAGGCTTTAGCCAAGCATACCTTAATTTGTCATGCAAGGTATGTTTGGTTCTTGAAAATGAAAAGAGGAGAAGAAGAGAAGCAAAATGAAAAGCTGAGCGTATGTATTGAAAGATTAAAGTTAGTTAGGGTTACAAAGTGATGGGGGTTTATATAGTCAGCTGAAATGTGAAAATACTAAAACACTTCAAATATGAAGTACCTGAGAGACTAGAATGGTAATACGAAACATGAGTGGTTTGGCATTAATTACACAAAATTAACGAGTGAGGAATTTCGCTATGCGAGGAAGAAAATTTAGCTAGGTAGCGAAGAAGAATTTATTTAACTTAGCGAAATTTAACTTAACGAGAGTACGAGATAGCGAAAATGAGAATTTTAGCTATGCCGTGTTTCGCTAGCTATATTTAAGCTAGCTAGCGAAAAATTTTGAGAGATGTGAAAATGGAGAATTTCGGTAGGCACGTGATTTTAAGCTATGCCATGATTCGCTAACCTGCTAAAATTTCTCAATTTTGCTAGGATTACTTGAATTTAAGCTATGGGCTGTGAAAATTTTAAGCAATCCCGGCGAAATTTTAGCAATCCATAGTGAGGTACACCTACCGGAATTGTTCTTCCTTTGCTTTGCCCTCTTGCACCCCTACGCATCCTCCATCTTCCTTTTGCCTTCATTTTATCAGATTTTGATATGTTGATGGTGGAAATGGTTTTCAATCTTCATGGTTGACATCTCGATGTCAGGTCGGCTTTAATGGACGGTACGAAAACCTGCAAAATAACCACAAATAACCTCGAAATGGCATAAGTGATGCACTAGCGAACACGAACACCTCAATTGAAGCCCCAATTGATACGATTGAGTGCGCAAAAGCACTCAGAAACCTATCTGAATGGGAGCTCAAGAAATAGCACTTTTGGGCCTTAATCACCTTCCATTCCTCTTCCCTGCAGCGAAGTTGTTCCCATCTTTGTTCTCTTCTTACGAGTTTGCCTCTCGAGAAATTCTTCCTGCATTCTCACATTTAATTACCCCTTCTTCTCTCTCTCCTCCATTTCCTTTTTCATTGAAACTAGCATCTCCATGATTTCTTTATTTTATGTGTTGCCCTTGAAGCACTTTGCTGGTTCAGAAAAGTTTTCCCCTACATGAGGAGAAGATTGAAGTACTGGACTTATTCTACTTTGAAACTCATCTTCAACTGGTAGCTGGGCCTCCTTTGGGAATTCTTCCATTCCCACTTGTTCTTCTTCTTCTTCCTGAGGCTCTGCTGACCACACAATCTCCATCTCTTAAACTCTGCTCTTTGGGCCATAATGACGCTGTTAATGTCAAGGAGAGATCTGGGGCGGGTTTCCTCTTACGCCCATACCCCTTTCGCCGACCCGAGGAATCACGAGTCGGTGATGGAGTGCCGGATGGGGATCATTCCTCTTTTTACTATCTTGTGGAAGGTTTTGATAGATGTTTATATTATTTTTCCCACATCAAACTTATAGCCCTTCAATAGGGCATATAAGATGATGGCTTCATTCTCCCTTATTATAGAAAGTTGCTTTGTAGGAATGATAACAAAAGCTATAAAGTAAAACCAAACCTTGGCTTCTTCTGTTAGGGCACCCCTGAGGATGGATTCATGAGGATTTTTCTTCGTTGAGTTCCATTTCCCCTTTCCACAAGTCAGGAAATCCACTATTTTTTTTATGGTTAGGTTCTCTGATCAACTTCTTGTATTTAGACCCATTTTTAGGATCCCTGATCTACAGAACCTCGTTAATCCTTTCATGACTCATTGGGACCCATATTCCTCTGACATACACTGAATCTTCCTTCATGTCGATCATATTGGAGTAAAACTCTGTAAAACCTGGGAAAATTTGAATTTTCTGAAAAAGGGTAAAATGGTCATTTCGGTAAAAACCCAAAATTTTTCTAGATCTCGATGACAAAACAGATTTCACCGTTGGAATCGTCTCGCGAAATCTAGCTACCACGTCGAATTACGTCGAATTCTGAGACAGTAAGAATTTCACGTTTTTCTAGACACTGATTGTCGGGTGTCATAAAACGGGTTTGAGAGACATGTGATGTGACAAAAGTCACCTACTACATGTACTCATGTGACACATGTTGCATGATTAGAGAGATGATGGGAATGAATGGCTGAGATTGTGCCAAGTGTCAAAAATCAAGAAAATGGACACATTGGGAATTATTGGAATTGTTAATGAAAATAAGACAAAACTTGAAATAGTTGTCTTCTCCATTTTTGAAGACAAAAACGTGCAGTGGCTGGGAGAAATGGGCAGTGAGCTTGGATTTGTGATTTTAGAGAGACAAGGAGCTCATTCTCTCTAGATTTCCGGTCATTCGGACCGTCGATTCTCGACAGAGCAAGAAGCAAAGTCGATCTATGCGGCGAGGGCTACGCGTGGACACCGATTTGGTGGAGTTAGACTCAAGAGGTGGGATCTTTCCTACTTGTGTTATTCTTTGGATAGAGCCATGTTAATGGTTGGGGATTTTGAGGCTTGGATTAGCCGTGTTTTTAGGTCTCAAAACATTTTAGACCGGTAAGAGAAAATCCTCATTGTTGTGGCTAGATGGTGATTACGACAGAGGGTTTCTTGTTCGCAGACAATGACGTGATTTTTGGTGTGAATTTTTATGATGTTGAGTGATTCAAAATGAGTGCGTGTATGTGTTAATTAGCCCATGTGAGCTAATTTTGGTGTTATTGATGTGAATTTAATAACATGATTGTTTAGTGCGCATTATGTTAATATATATTCATGTGGAGAATATATTAGCATGAATGTTTTGGGATTGGCATCATGCATTCCCATATGCCTTTGGAGCACCCTAGAATATTAGGGTGAGTGTATGGAATGAAATTGAAAACTTGAAAATGTTTGTGAAAGGAATTTAGATGGAAGATTTTAGAAGAATTTCATAGAGAGTTAATCAACCAGATCACTTCGGATGAGGACCATGACTGTTTCGGAGAAATATCTAGCAATTCGCCTCGGCGGAGGGTAGTCGATGTATTCACAGAAACTTCGGTAGCAAATTTTCGAGAACAAAAACTTTGTTTTGAAGCGTGATTTTACTCGCATTTGTAGGCGTGTGTGAGGGAGTCGGTGAGGACTCGAGACATGGGATTGGGCATGTAGACATTCGAGTAGGTTCATGTAATTACTTGGATGTGATTCATTTCCACATGACATGTGCACTTAGGTGGGAGTAGCCATGTAGGAAATCTCATCTCTCCCGGAGCACTCTACCACGTCGGATCACCATTTCAGGTACAGGGAGTGTGCACGAGGACGGCGCTCACTAGAGGCCGCGTTTAGAAGAAAGCCGGGTTGTGGCTTTGGGTATCCGTTTTGTATAACATGTATTGAAATTGTACATTTTGATATATGTTTGGTAAAGAGTAATTTATTAACTCTTGAACTATTATGTATAGTTGATGTATTTTGTGGGTATTAATGCAGGGGCCCAAGTGGCCATTATTTTACTCGCATGTGGACCACATTGGTCATTGCTCGCTGTTTAGGACGAGGTTGTGTTGGGTAGAGCTCTTTGTACAAAGGAGGCTCTTGCACAGTTTTCATGAAGTGGTGTCAATGCCCAGGCATCCCACGATTATTCCGCAGGTTGATGGGATGTCAACGGACCCCCAGGTTTTAGGGCATCACAAACTCCCTAACTACTGCAACATAACCAGGTGGCTTATGCTTGTAGAACAGGTTCCAGCCCCTCTTTTCGATGATCTCTACAAAGGTGAAGGATAAAGAGAATCACGAACCCCCTACATCAATGTTAAAACCTTTCTAGCTGGATTCTCTTTCAGGAGTAAAATTCATTTAGTAAACCGTTGTCTTACACTTCCTTAAGCTTGCTTCGGCTATACTTTTTTCGGCTCTTTTCTTCTTTTTCTTTCTTTCTTAGCGGGGTTGCAGTGCTTCTTTGCACCTACAGTTGCACTGCTTGGGTTGTCTCGACGGAGGTTCGGATAAACCTCTTATACACCAGTTGTGTATTCTTCCATCATCTCGTTGAGGTTTGGGACTAAGCTCTAGGGTTCTACCATCGAAGTGATTTGGAATTGGGGTTTAAGGTCTCTGAAGTCTAGGGTTTTTAGGTAGTGAGATGAGAGAAAACTGAGATTTTTGATGAGAGTGTGAGCGATATGAACAATGGGAAGGGATGAATTTTTAGTTTTTTGAAGAGCTTCTTTAGTTTATGGCTCAATAAATGAATGTCTCTCTTCGTGGGTGGCGATAATAAATGATTAGCTCACAACATTAGCCTTTAATTTTAACTGCGGAATTTATTTTGTGACCCTCAAAATTAATATTTTCCCTCCGATCTTACATTATTTAAACCACAATAATATTTTTGACAGCCATGACATTATTAGTCTGACATTGGAAAATTTATCAAACACATTTTATTGGACTGCAATTTACCTTACAGTTTACACAATGCAGGTTGCGACAGAAAAATCTTATCGCGATAAGATTAGTTTAAAAGCGAGAGAAAATTGAGTGTGACGTAAATGAAGGTGCTCGCGACCATTGCATTGTTGTTACCATTACTTTGGATTTAAAAATTCTTGTCATATGGGAAAACAATGTCATGACAACAAAGCTTCAGTTAGTTACATTAGCGTAGAACTTTTAGTGTACGTGACCTAAACTTCTTATAAATTGTCTTGACATCAAATTCTTGTTGACGACCATACTCTCCTTATAAAACATTGTCGCGACACATATTTCTTTATCGCGACCAAGTTATTATTTCCCCAACTTTCTACAACTTAAAACTGCCTTCCAACTCAATTAATCACTCACAACTCAGTCAAAATTTTCAATTAAAACATTGTGAAGACATATTTAGTAATAGAAGATCATTAATTCAATCATGAACAACTATCTCAACACATCAACATAGCATTCGAAACATTGGCGTCAGATTCCCCGAACTTAAGATACGTATCATTTAAATAATTTTACGGAATGAGAAATACTCCCCCTTGTAGTTAATTCATATTTTAATTTGAGATAATCTGTATCTAATGAAATTCTTCTTGAATTTGTTCACTTTGTCCTTAAAATGAACAAAACTAAAAATAAAACTATTGACATATTTAAACTACAACCTCGAACCTGAAATTCATTTAATTCTCCGAGCTAACAAAACAATTAAAAGATTAAAAGAAAAATCTGGCAGGTTGCCTCGAGAAAATTTTGCTCACTTTAAATATATTTAGACATTTCTTTGTATTTTGTCTTTTCTTTAGCATTAACAGCACTCCTTTAAATTACGACTTTCTTCATTGGTTTATGCTTTGTCCTACATTTTCTTGCTTCCTTTCATTTCATTATTGCCTCTCATTACGGTTAATTGTGAGATCTTTAAGTTGACATATTCTTTGGGAAGTGTATTCCCAGTTTGGCTTTGCAGGTTGACGATTGCCTCGAATCTCTAGTTTCTCAATGTAGCATTAATATTTGTTTGAAACACGAGTTATTGGCTTGGAAATTCTGAAGTTCAACAAACTTTTTTCTCATGCATTTAGGATCTTTTGTTTTCATCATGAATTGCAATACGATATTCAAAGTTTGAGTTCTTCTGCCCTTGATACTCTCCTTTGTGTTGGCCCTATTTTTCTCTTCTTGTTGAAACCCGAGTGATATAAACCCCGATGGTGGTTTTGTCCATGTCTAGGACCCTATTGTAATCCTCCACCAAAGGAAAAATTTTCATGGTTTCTTAGGGCTGGACTGTAGTGTGTAGGCAAATTAGGGTTAGGCTTGAAGTGGTAACTATCACGCTCATTCATGTGCTGTTTCCCTCAGCGGTGAATATTGCTTCCTCATACCCGTCGACACCTTTCTCCTTCTTTGTCTCACTACTCGACTCATGTCGGTGTGCATCCTCTCCTCTCATTGCTACTCGGCTTGTTCATTCTTGCATCAAGCAGCTTATAAATTACCATGGAGTCCTGTCGAATCCCGGCGGGGCCAACTTTCCCCTCATTCTGTTCTTTGCTCACTGAGATTGGGATAAGTCTTGTAGTTGAATTTGGCAAGGTCTTCAATAACTTGCTTTGCCTCCTCTGCACTTCTTCTTTTAAAACCTCCACAACAAGATGCATCAATTATACCCTTGGAGGTATAATTCATGGCATGGTAGAAAATGTCCATTTGTGTTGTCAAATCTACCCCATGCAAAGGGCACCTCTTTAGTAGTCTCTTGAACATTTCCCATCTTTGTGGCAGAACTCTCATCCCCTCCTTGTAGACACAATGATTCTCTCTTCTCTCGGAATTGAGAGGCTGAGGAAAATACGCTCATAGATGCCTCACGAGTTCTTCCCAGTATTTCATTGATCCACTTGAAGTGAGTTAAACCATGTGGTACGCTACATCTCTCAATGAGAATGGGGAGAGTTTGAAGCTTGATCACATGGGTCTCAATCCATTGATTTCCACCGGTGTTGCCATCCTCATAAATCTCCCAGGATGCTCATTGGATCTTCGAAGGGTGGCTAGTGAAATGGTGTTCTTTGAACCATTGTAATCAAAGGCAGCCCATTTCAAAATTGTTACTTCAATAGGGGTTGTCTCCTGTGTGAGAATACTCTTCTTGGATGACGGGCCTCTAAATTCCTCCATTTGTAATTTAGGCCTCTGTGGTCTCTCTGCTTCTAGAATAGTCTTGATCTTCGGGGTTCTTTCAAATTTTTATCCTAGAGGCATGATCCTGCCGATTTTCTATGCTTTGTATTCTCCTGAAAGTGAAACACACGAGATCAAGCTGAGTCAGTGATAACAAAAATTATATATTCATTAAGCTTCCAAAAATATCAGTAGCTTATTCAGCCACTACTGTTAAAACTATTTTTGTTTATTTTCTGAAATTTTTTGTAAAACAAAGAAAAATGTCAAAATTAGCATTTCTCTCTCTTGTCAGAAGATTGATTTTTAAATTCTTTCGATCCCTGGCAACGGCGCCAAAAACTTGTTGATGACTAAATGATATATATACAAATTTATGACACTATCACCAAAGGAGTAACTAGAATCCCATGCAATAGCACCAAAAACTTGTTGACCAATATGTTGTGCATATTCAAATTATTAGTACCATTACTATAAGACTAAAAATTACTCCCAGGCAATGGAGCCAAAAACTTGTTGTAGACCCAAAATACAATATATGCTCATAAGAAAAATAATTTTGTCACTAAACTCAATTGAAAATTTAGTTTGGTCTTACAAACTGCAAGTTCACAGGTCGTACAAGTAATAAAGTGTACCTATAAGTCCAGATATCGTTCCCACATATATTGAAAGGAATTTAAACTTCAACTACCCCAACTACTCAAGTTCTACACTATTTGAACATCTAGTTTAGATTAAAATTTAGTAACCTAATAAGAATTTTAAAAACTAGAATCTTACATCTAATATTAAAGAAAAAGTTAAATCCTAAATGTACACTGGACTAACTTATATCATTGCTGGAAGTCAACATTGGGATTTCACTGCTGTGAAATTGTCAATTCTTGTATCCTATTCTCATTCTAATTTTCCCCTGAGTGAAATCTAAATTTGTCAAGAGGTAAGGTAGTATAGTTTGGATTCCTCCTCTAACCATACTTTTCACTAAGTAGAGGTTCGTGTTCATTCCTGAAACATGATATAATCAATTACTTGTAAATAGAAATTCTCCGTAAGATCTAAGTATTTTTCTTTTCCAAAACTTCATACCCATTTCTTATGATTTTGATTTCTTGGCTCCCAGACGAGGGCAAGCTCTTGATATCTCTACAGCATGAATGATGTCTCACCCTTAAGATCGAAAGAGTTTTCTCTTTCCTTGATTAGAATCTCATGCTAACACGGGATCAAGATCATTCTTCCATACCAAGGAGAGATCTCTAATTGATTAAATTGATATATCACTCAACCTATTCTCAAACCATGAGAAAATTGAGGATTTATCTAAGTAACCTTTAAGAGCTCATTAGTTCATCAATATTAATCTAATATACCCCCAAGTAACTGGTCTAGGCTCTCAGGAATCTCTATCTCTGTGTCACTCAGAGGGCCTCCTTGAAATCAGAGCTAAACAATAGTCCTTTTATGGGTATAAGCTAAAATTAAGGAGCAGTGCTCAAGGGAACAACACATTCAAATTATCTCAAGAAGTTGACTCGGGGAAATTTTCTTCTCATTTTTACGAAAGACCATAATAACATCGGTCTTTCTAGTGGAAGTTGAGTTCTTGAAAACTGGATTACAGTATACATTGAAATACTAATCATGAAAATTCCACTGTAAGTGTAATCAACTGAAGAAACGATTTCTAACGTTTGTCTAGAGTTCATTGCATTCGAACAGTAGTCGTAAATGAATTTCAACATTAAATTTCAACTTCAAAACTTTTGAACAAATCACTGTTTCAGATCCAGTAACAAATTCAAATATCACGCTAGGTTAATCTACTAAGAAATGAAAAATAAGAAAAATAAAAATAAAAATACAAAAGAGTCCTCAGCTCCCCAGGTAGTCTGGTTCGTCCTTGTCGACTGACTGCCTCGCTTTCCACAATCGTTTCTATTTATAGAGCCCTAAAAATTTGGGCCCTAACTTTAATGCTTCTTTTATGAATCCCTAACTTTTAGGCCCAGTTTGTCTTCTCAGTAGCGACCTGAAAGTTGTGCCGCGACATAGTTTTGAATTTTTGTTGTAGGTTTTTGTTGCAGCAAGCAGTTGTCTGTCGCGGCCTAGAAGATCTTGTGCTCATTCTTGTTTGAGTTACGATAACATATTCTTGTTGCGACATTCTTCTTTCCTTCAGTATGATAACTCTGTCGCGACAAAGTTTCCTTTTTCACGACAATATTCTATTCATTCTTCAAACATGAATGTCGCAACATCGATACTCATGTCGCAACATCGATACTCGTATCAGCCAATTTGGTGAAAAACTACGCGAGGTGTTATTCGCGACCAAAGTTTTCATGTCACAACAGTGATGCTGATATGCTTCTTCAATTTGCTGTCGCAACCCAGATTCTCTTGTCGCGACAACATTTTACATTATGGTTCTTGTTAGCCTTTGTTTTGCATTATTGTCATGCCGGTCGCGACCCCGAAAAGTCTGTCGCGACGAGTTACATCACCGCTTGCTTTGTTTCCTTGTTGCAGCTTCATTTTTGATGTTGCGACCTGGACTTTTGTGTTGGGGGTGTTTTACATGTTGCGACCCCAATATGTTATGTCGCGACAACACTTTTCTGCATGCATTATATTTTCCTGTTGCAAATTAGTTTTTCTAGTCGCGACATAACTTGTCTGCCTTTAGCCTGTCTTTGTGTCACGACTTATTTTCCCTTTCGCGACAGGACTTTTCTGTGTGTAGCTAACTTGTGCTATTGCGACCCAGTTTGTTATGTCACGACATGACTTCTTTGCATTTGTGTTGAAACTTTTGTCGCGACCTCATTTCTCTATGTTCTGCTTATCCTTGTGTCGCGACCTAAAGATCTCTATCATGACAATGAAAACACCTTTTAAGCTTGAAGTATGTCGCAATAGTGACTCTCCTTGTTGCAGCCAGGTCAGTTCATCCATAAGCACTCTTTTGTCTCGACCTTGTTTTCTTGTCGCGACCTAAACTTTTTATTTAGCATCTTTTCTGTCTCAACAAACTTTTCCATGTTGCAGAAATCAGTGTAGCAATAGAAGAGGTTTATGTCGCGACAGATATTCTGCATTTAGTTCAGCATTATGTCGCAACACAAACTATCTTATTCCCAACTGACTTGCATATGTTTTTCCCATTCTTTGTCGCGACCTGCTGTCTTCTATCGCGACCTAACTCAATTGTCAACAATCAGATTATGGTGTTGCGACATAGGAAATGTTGTTGTGACACAGTGTTTTTGGTAATTGCTTGGAAGTTTGTCTTGACACACCAAACTCTGTCGTGACTGAGACTACTGTAATTGCTATTTTTCTTTTCTTTCTTGCTGGATATCTCTCATTTTTTGAATTGATTCCTGCAAAACACAAAGGCTGTAAATTTTCCATAATTTTACATTAAAACAACTTTGAAAATACTAAAAACAAGCCAGAAAAATGGATTGAAAATAGATGAGTTTAAGACTCATCAGGCACATGAAGGACTCGGGATTTTTCTTCCGAGGTGTTGGCTGTCTTAGTCGGCGTCTGCCTGAATGAGGGGTCAGCTGGTTGAATCGAATCAGATGGTAGGGGCGGATTAGGAGAATTCCTTGGCGCTATCACCTTGCACAGCGCCTGCTTCACCACCCGCATAGCTTTCTTAATAGCCTAATTCATATTGTTTAACATAGAGGGCGGGTAGCTTGGCCTGGTAGTCAGGCTATAACTTTGTGACTACGTGGACTTTCTTTGCAGCAAAAAATGAGTCCTTGGCCTTGAGCTGGGCGACGTGCTTTTGGAGCAGGCGCTTGATTTCGGTTATATGGGCCTAAACATCTAGACATTGTTCTACAAGGCGTTAGCATGTTACAAGTTAGCCAATTCAGCCTCCAGCTAAGGAATCTTCTTAATCTGATTCCCTAGCACTTCGAATGCCTTAGAGGCCTTAAAAAGCTTTTAAAGTAGCTCGGACACCTTCTTTTCCAAATCTGGAATCATGGATTTGACTTTTGCTTTGGAGTGCAAGTCTTGAGCTCTGTCTCATTGGTAAGAGAGCCGACTAAGTTAGTGCTGTCAAGCGTCACGGTACTTGGCCATGCAAGCCCTATGTACACTCATCTAAAACTAAAAGGGAAGAAATCCATAAGTAAAAGGGAAGAATAAAGAGAAAAGAAGGAGCGTATGCAAGGATAAGGAGTTACCACGAAAACCACTTGAAAAGGTGTGGATCCCCTTAATAAATCCAAAACCTTCTTTATCACTGGGGCCCCGTACACAAAGCCCATGACGGTCGTGACCTCCTCCACAGGGTCCTTCAAGAGCGAATCCTCGAACAAAGTTGGATCCGCCATTAGGGCCTCCATAGATAAGGGGATGGGGTGTCTACTTCGGGCAGGGTTGGGGTAGCCCCCAAAGCAGCTTTCCCCTTACCCTTGCCTGACATAGCCGAAGTACGGGGAGGTGTTAGCAATTTCCGCAAGCACACGAGTCGCGCAAGTAATACAGTGGACTAACAAGTCCAGATATCGATCCCACAAGGAAGGTGTGGTTTTAGTGAGGATTGAGTACCCAGCTACTAAATTCATTCACTATCTGAGCATCTCAATGTTTTGGTGAAAAATGTTTTAAAAACAAAATAAAGCAAAACAAAGTAGGGTATGATCAATGCTCACTTACAAGGAATGGGTTAATTTCGAAGAAAGAACATAAGGAAGGGTACTAAGGTTGATTGCTTCCATTGCTGCATTTGATTTATATTTATGAAGTCCTAATTAAGTGAAAATATACTTATGCTTGTCCAAGGAACACAATATGAGGTTTAAACTTTCGTGTCTCCCCTCAATTTCTCACACCAACTCCCTATTCTCCTTTCAGTCCATATTGGTCATTAAGTATGGTACTTTTATAAGGCAATGCTTTCCTTGGGAATCCTATTGGTCACCTCTTGGTCAATACAATTGGACTACCCGGACTAAGCTCGGATCGATCACCTCTTGACCCATACAATCCTTACATAATGCTGAGATTATGCTACTCCTAATGAAATCCATCTAGTACCAGGCATTTCTAATTCCCTAGACTTCTTTCATTAGGTTAACTAGCATTTCGATTAATTAGTCCACACCTTAAGAGAGTCGAGACCGGATTTTAGGGCGTAATCCAAGCATTACCAAGGATGCCCTAGTATGGGGATCGAAGACCCAACTCTCAGCATGTATTAATTAATCAAAACCTTAGTAATCCCACGCACTACACCAACCAACATAAAAAAAAATCACATATTCACAAAACCATTCTAAAAGATATATAAATCAAACATCAATTTAAACAATCAACCTTAGATGAAAGTTTAGCTACTCATTACAACCCACAAATATATCAAAATCATGTCTATTACATCCATAATAATGAAAGAGATGAGAAAGAGTGAGAGTTAAGTCACAAAGCAAATATGGGATGAGAATGCTCCACGAACTCGGCTCGAGGTTGAATGAGTCCTACAGTTGATAGATGCGTCAATATCACACCAAATCCAAGTAAAATAACAAAATCACAAACCCAACCGATTCAAGAAGAAGAGAGGAGAAACCTAAGGAGGATGTTCTCATTAAAACCCTGACCACTAAACAAGTCACAAAGACTACTATTTATATCTGTAAATGGGCACGAAGGCATGGAAGGTCACTGCTGCATCAGCGTGGAAGAATTCTTTGAAATCAAGGCAGTAGATTGAAATGCAAGTTCTTAGACCAAAATCACATAGAGAAATAGACATGCTCTATACTTCGCAACATTGAAGAAGATATGAAAGCTATTTTAAGCATGATGCGATAAGAGGGAATAGATTATGCATCTTAGAGCTGGTAGGTAATAGAAGTAGGAGGCTTCTGAGAGCCATAGATTGTTTGTTATTTTCTCATTACTAAAAGAAACAAACATATGCATAACTTTTGTCTTTTGACAATTATAATATATACATACATGGTTTTCATAACATGTTCAAACTTTAGCTTATGATATGATGTTATATCAAGGTGTCCCCAAAAGCTTATGGTCATACATGCGGTAGGAAAGTGGTGCCTAGGGATGAAGCAGTGATGCAGATAAAAGTAGCCATTGATGCTCGTAAAGAGAGTGGCTCTGAAATTGTTATTATAGCACGAACTGACTCCCGTCAGGCTGTGTCTTTTGATGAATCACTATGGAGATGACAAGCTTTTGTTAATGTTGGAGCAGATGTCCTTCTCATTGATGCGCTTACTTCAAGAGAAGAGATGAAGGACTTTTATGAGATTGCTCCTTCTATTCCAAAAATGGTACATTTCTTTTGTTTCTTTCCTTTGATGTAACAACAAGTGTTGACTAATAAAAGTCTTATAAAGAATCTATATATATACATACACATATTTGTATATATGCCCCTGAAAATTTTCATTTTGCTATTATATTATTTGCACAGTTAGGTCGTCATTTGTTAAATAATCCTATAATATTTCTGTTAGTTGTGTATTTTGCTTATCACTTGAATGTGACTTGTAAAAACATTAGATATTTTCCATTCATGCTTGATGTCTTTTGTACATGTTTTCTCTTTTGTATGAGTACTAAATTTTGAATGCTCATATTTTTTATACTTATATTTTCAATTTTCCCAAATTTTGCCTCTGATGTGAGGACGAATTTTCCAGCATTGTGCTGAATAAGGCTTATTCTTCATTTTCTAATGATAAGCTCAACGATTTAACATGCTATTTAATAGTTAATAAACTGGTTGGCAACTTTTTAGTTGATAAATCTATCGTAAACAAAAGCCGAGGATTTGACTAGACTTATTGTGCTCATTGTTTCTTTCCTTGAGGAAAACAAAATTTATAAGCATATATTTTGAATTTTGCATATGCATGGACCATCTTGTACATCCTCCTATAATATTTGGATTTTTGCAGTCACATAAGGAATATATGAAACTTCTTTTAACTCATATGATTTGGCCTGCACTTGCAATGATTTTACATTCCTTGCCTTTCATACGAATGGTTAATTTTTTACAATCTTCGTATATGCATTTTATGAGTTTGTTTAGGAGTGAGAGCTTGATCGATCCTGTCATCAACCATTTTAGAACTTTAAGGAAGAACAATAAATTATCCATACAAACTGAGAAAGCTCTCTTATCTGTAGGCTAATCTGCTTATTTAAAATTGCTTCTTATCCACTCTCCTTGATGGGGGTATCTATTCGAGTAATGTAGGTTAGATATCATCAACCACTCTCACTGAACTTGAGGATGTCATCAACCATTATTATTTTTTTCTTTTTTTTTGTTTGAAATGCTTGGTCAATGTCATCGATGTAACACAAACATTTGACTACAGAATTTAATCTTCATAACAACAAATCTGAGCTTTGAATGTGAACTTAAACATGATCCATCTTGTTTAGCTTGCACGAAGAAATAAGATATATGGTTGTCTTTTGCTATTCTTGCACATCATTGAGAATTATGAATCTATACTTGATTCTTTATGCTATAGGAATTTTGGTTTTACTGTACCTGGATTTCAAAATTGTGCTATTTTTACCTTTTTAAACTAAGAAACAAAAGGTATAATTTTTTAAGAAGAGATTATGCTGAGCATGATGGGAAGTCCTTCTAACGATAAGGAGGCAATAAAAAGAAAAGTAGAAGAAAATTGTTAAAATGTAATTCAAAATAGCTAACCATTTTAGTATAATTTTCAGTGGAAGTTTCAATGGCATGACCCTTTGCCCCAACCCAACCCAGCTAGAAATCTGTGTAATACCTCGAATTAGACCCTAGTAGTTTTATTATATTTTTGTAGTATAAGAAAAGTAAAATTTGTATTTTTCGGAATTTAAGTGCTAAGAGTGAAAAATGATAAAGCCGGAATTAATCCAAGAGTCAAGGGTAAATAGGTAGAATGTCACATAAAGGACTTAAAGGCCATAAAACAAGAAGAGTATATGTTAAAGCAAATAGAATGAAATAGAAGGACCTAAATGCAAGGGGTGAAATTTGACTCAAATGGATAAGACCAAAAATTGGTCTATGGATTAAGGAGAAGATGTTTTCTCACTTTGGGGATTAGGGTATGGTTGAGGAAGAAGAAGATATTTTTAGGTTTCCATTTGTTCAAGCAAAGGAAAGGAAAGGAAGAGGAAAAAGAGAAGGAATCAAGGTATTAAACCTATATGTATGGAATTCTTATATGGAAAGTATGGAAACTATCACAAGCCCTACTTGTTTATGAGTTGTTAGGAAAAACCTAACTTCCATTATGAAAGTGTTGTTGGTTGGGTTTTGTGGGCTTTAGTGGTTTTGGTTGGCTCAAGTCAAGTTTGGGAGTTGTTTCTCTTTGATGTGTTTTGGGTTTTGGTTGTTCGGGTGAAAGAGGCAAACCTTGCCATTTTATGCAAAAAATCACGAGGTGAGTACAGGTATTTTAAGGATGCGTGCAAAGTTGTTTTAGTCCGGAGGATGATGCGGTATTGAAAGTTCGATGCGGTACTTTCGAAGGCTGTTTTGGTTGAGAGGGTGTTGAATACCGGTATTGAAAGTGGAGTACTGGTACTCAAAGTTGTTTAAGGTCCGATTATTGGTCCTGCAACCCTGTTTTTGTTATGTTCTTCCGTTAATTCAAAATGAATACATGTATAAAAGTGATATGTTCACCTCGACGATCTTATTGTTGGGCAAACATTGTTTCTTACCCCTTATTTGCTAATGTGACTAAGAACCAAATAACAAGTTTGGAAACACATATACTTGTATGCTTGTCAGAGACCGGATAGTGAATGAATAGGCACGTCTGATCAATGAGAAACGACACTCCTGCATTATGCTTCGACACCTTTATTACATAGGCATTCATGTCTTTATTCGGTCTTGACAACCTCTACTAGTGCTCTGATACCTGCAGTACATGGCGATCCGATCTGTTTGTTTAGTCTGACAACCTCTGCATTGTGCTATGGCACCACACTACATTATGTGAAGGAATTTGGCATGTCTCTATTTAGTACTGTACCATACCTTCGGGTACCTATACATGCAAACATTCATATGATAAGAATATGAATAATGAACAATAAGAAAGCATAAATAATCAGTTCTTCCCTGTTATGTATTGTACCTACCGGTACCCTTTGTACAAGATTTCTATTCTGAACTCCTATGGGAGATATGAAAACCCTGTTATAAGAATTATGCTATATGAAAACTTTGTGATAAGAATTAGTTTATACGTAAACTCTAACATATGCATTATGTTATATGTGTCCTATAATTATGGCCGCCAGTGGTCATATACGATATATGTTTCCACTAAGGCATAAACAGCACGGTGTTTCATGTGTGGAAGTCTTGAAAGGACATCAGGGCATTCTACATACAGGCGACACAGGTAATAGGAGGCCACACAATTGTAGGTTTTGACTCTGTTTGTAATGTAAATGTAATATTTTGGAGATAGTGGAACTTGTGTAAGTATAAGTAAATGAGACTTAGGAATGTGTGTACAGGAATAGTTAAAAACCACTATGGTGGTCGTATTATAAGTTTTATTTTATATATGAAATGGGCCCACCAATCTCCAAAAAGTAGGTTAAGGAATACGGTCCACGTCTTGAGTACACCTCTCTTCGCCCATCGCAGTCAGAACATGATGTCTGCCTCCATGTTAATCAATATTATGGGTTCATAACTTGATATTTTGAAAGACTCGGGCTCTATACCTCTGATGATGCTGAAATAACTATTAAAATTAATACGATGTAACACCCCCGAATTATACCACTGACGATTTATAACATGTTGAGGGTGTAATACAAGTTAAAATTTAAAGTTTTCGAGAATAATAAAGCTAAAAATAAAATAAGCAAAACCTGAAATTTATCTAAGGGTCAAGAGTAAATTAGTAATTTGCCATCTATGGACCGATAATGTAAGATAGCAGACTATATACTTGATTAGATATGTGAAATTGTAAATGAAATGGAATAGGAGGACTTAAATGCAAAAATTGGTAATAAATCACAAAAGCCATTTGCTAAACATGGCCTTAGCCATGTAAGTGGATAAGACCACATTTGGTCTTGCAATTTGGGCAATTGTCCCATTTGAGCTATGGAGTCCGCGATTTGAGAGAGAAAGAGGAGAAAGAAGAAGAAGAAGAAGAGAAGGAAGAAGAGAGAAGCATTTAAAAAATTATGAATACTAGTTTGAATCATATACATGAGATTTGTATGGATATTTGATGGAGTGTGTTTAGGTTTGGGTTTTCCTATTTGTTGGTTAGAATTCTTCACCTCACTTGAAATGAAGTTGATTGGTTTAGTTCGAGTTTGAGGTTGCTCCTAAGTTGTTATATAATTGTTTGGTTCTGTTGTGGTCCTCAATGGAGGAAAAATTTGTATAGAGAAAATGATGGGTTTTAGGGGAGATGTTGTCCGTTTTTTTTTAAAACCCATGTTTTTGTTTTGGCCATAACTTGGCCATCACTCATCCAAATTGATTGAATCAAAATTCTAGGAAACTAGACTTTTAGGAGAACAAATCTATTTGAAATAGGTGTATGAAAATTTGGACCCCATTGCACCTAGAAATTCGTCAAAGGGGAGCTAGGTTACATGACATAGATGGTTTTTTTTTTGTTCTGTTTTGACATTAGAGTGGTCTTGGTTGTTTAGGCCATAACTTGGCCATCACTCATCCAAATTGAGTGATTAAAAATTATGGGTAAACTACACTTCTAGGATAACAAATCTCCTTGAAATAGATGTCTTCAAATTTGGACCCCCATTGGACCTAAAAAATTTGTCAAAAAGGGAGCTCTGTTTGTAAGAAATATTTGATAGTCTACGGAAATACATGAAAATGCAAAGATAAGAGTAAATGATCGTAAATATCGCATATGATTATCTGATAACAATAGTTATTCGGGGATATGAGATATGTACTGAAAATGAAATAAAAATGGATTGTCTGCTTAGAACCTGGTAGGAGGATACATAGGCATGCCTATTAGGGATAAAAGTCTGCAACATATTGATCAGTTGGCCCCATTAGGGTCATTACAGTACCTTCGGGTCCTTATAGAGGTCATTGTCTCGTCTAATGATAACAGCGCCTTCGGGCCCTTATAGTTCATTGTCTCGTACAATGATAACAGTGCCTTCGGAGTGTCTCGTACAATGATAACAGCACCTTCGGGTCCTTATAGTTGCTTGTATCCACTTTTAAGGTATATGCAAGCATGAAACATAAAAACAAATGACAAGAATATGCAAATGATTTGAATATGATAAATGACATGATATGAAATGATATGAGAAGCATAACACTGATATGTGATGACAAATTACCTTTGTGACAAGAATAAGAAGCAAAGTATAAAATGACACAAAATGTATATGAACGATGATAAGAAATGAAACATGATATGATAAGTATGAGATATGTATAAGCATGTGTAAATGATATGTATGAAATATGTATAAGCATGTGTATAAGTATATGATATGTTAGATGTATATGCATGTGTCTAAAGTGTGATGATCCTTATTAGGGGTCGTCCACGAGTATTATTCTCACTAAGCTATAAGCTTAGCACGGGTGTTTCATCCGTGTAGGTACAGAAGAAGGAAATAGAAGCTAGGACAATCCACATCAGCAATCAAGGTCAACGCAACACTAGGTGCCCATTGAGGACCTTTTTGGTCTATTTTGTATATGTCTTTGTTTTTGTAAACAAGGTAAAGTTTGTATATGTTGAACACTCCCATTTATGGAGTTTGAATATATTTTGTAATTCACTGCTACAAAATATATTTCAAGTTAAATGTTTAACACTATATGAATGAACAAGTTTATAGTAAACAAAAAAAATAAAATAAAATAAAAGAAAATAAGACACCCTCTCCTAACACCGGGTGCCGGGTTGGGGGTGTCACAAGTTAGTGGTATCAGAGCTAGGTTTAGGCATTTATGGAAAAGCCTAGGTTTAGGTGATTCTAGATAGAGTATAAGACTGAAAAGCATGTGTTTAGTAATGTGTTGGCCTGATGTGGATGTCCTTGTGTTTTGTATAGATGGATCGTCCTCTAAATCCAACTGAAGAAGCAACTAAGAGTGTTAACCTTGAAGATCAGGAATTACTCGCTTCGGACCCTTTTGAATCTATCAGAAGCAAGAGTCACGCCCCTGCTGAGCCAAATGAAGCTTTGCTGAGGATATCTCAGGACATGACTCGGGTATTGGAAAGATTGATAACTCCGAAAGCCCCGATATACATGGTAAGAAGATATAGGGCTGAGGAATTCCATGGGACAAACATGGAAGAGTCCGATAAAGCGGAATTTTGGTTAGAAAAAGTTCTGAAAGAATATTAGGAAGTTAGATGCCTTCCAGATAAAGTATCATGTGTAGTCTCACTATTGCAATTGAGGCACAGTTAGTGGAAGCTAGTGTTGAAGTCGAGTTCAAATCCGCGACTTAGAGATTCTTTGTCGAGTTCGGGCAAAGTATGTTACCAATATGTATAGGGAGTCCAAGTGGAAACAGTTCCTGAATTTGAAGCAAAGGAACTTATCGGTGGCTGAATATGAGAAAGAATTCAGTCATCTCAGCAAGTATGCAATGAAATTGGTCCTCACTAAGACATTTCAGTGTAGGCAATTTGAGGATGGACTACATGATTCTATCAAGAGATATTTGGCACTTATGACTTATCTCCAACAGGTGAATTTCTATCAGTTGGTCCAAGCTGCAATGAAAGTAAAGAGACTTGAAACTAGTAGGAAGAAAGATCTCAAAAGAAGAAGTTTTTTAGAGGAGCTTCATCCTCCTCAAGGAAAAGAGCTAGGGAGTCTCTAGCTCAACCAGAATACAGTTAAGCTACGAGAGGTAGAAGACAAGGGTCTAATGTAGCACCTAGTTCTGGTAGAGGTTCTTCAGTTGGATAGGGAGAAATCCCAGAGTGCTCTTTTTTCCATAGAAGGAATTTAGGTGTTTGCAGGGTATTGATAGGAGGGTGTTTACGGTGTGGAAGCGATGGTTGTCATGGTGTCGAAAAGTCGGGGATAATAGAGTCGGTAAAGAAGTGGCGGGAGGAAAATCGGTTCTGCAACCGACGAGAGATCAAGGTAGGGGTTGAGGTGGCCCGATTCAAAATAGAGGACGATGAGGCACAATCTCTGAGACAATGGATAATCTTATACCTACAGCACCAGCATGAGCATATGCTGTAAAGGCTCGTGAGGATCAGGATGCTCCTGAGGTTGTAGCTGGTATATTTTCTCTTTATGATATTGAGATTCATGCATTGATTGATATCCTAGATCCACTCAGTCGTATGTATGCATTGAACATGTATTTGATAAGATACCAACAGTGGAACAGTTAGCATATGACATGCATGTGACTAGTCCATTGGGGTACATCGTTAGCGTGAATAGAGTATACAGAAATTACCCTATTGTTATCCAAGCAAGAGAGTTTCTTGTTGATTTGATAACCTTACCATTCCAAGAGTTTGACTTGATTTTGGGAATGGATTGGTTAATACAAACAGAGCCATCATTGATTATAAAACCTTGATAGTGTTGAGATCTCCCAACCCGATCCCGAGGTGATAGTCTGAGCGTTAGATCGGTATGATGTCGATGTGATCTATGCTATGCAAGCTAGGAGACTTATGAGGAAAGGCTGTGAGACATTCTTGGCCTTGATACTTGACTCTAAGAGAGGTCAAATTGATGTGGAAAAGATTCCAGTAGTAAGGGAATTTCCAGATGTATTCCCTGAAGAGTTACTAGGTATTCCCCTTGAGAGGGAGGTGGACTTATCCATAGAGACTATACCAGGAACAACCCCTATGTCTAGGGCACCATATAGGATGAAAATCACGGAGTTAGAAAGTTAAAGGAGTCAATTACAAGAGCTTATGGATAAAGGATTTGCTCAGGCCAGTCATTTAAATGCTGGGTGCACTGTTTATTAGTGGAAAGAAAGATGGCACTTTACGGATGTGCATTGATTATCGGTAAATCAATAAGGTGATAGTGAAAAACAGGTACCCATTACCAAGATTCGAAGATCATTTTGATCAGTTAAAGGGAGCGGGTGTCTTTTCGAAGATAGACCTACGATCAGGGTATTATTAGATAAGAGTGAAAGATGTCGATGTGCTAAAGACTGCATTTAGAACTAGATATGGCCATTATGAGTTTTTAGTAA
This sequence comes from Tetrastigma voinierianum, assembly GCA_016808115.1. Taxonomy (NCBI): domain Eukaryota; kingdom Viridiplantae; phylum Streptophyta; class Magnoliopsida; order Vitales; family Vitaceae; genus Tetrastigma; species Tetrastigma voinierianum. The sequence goes on from JAEQBH010000149.1 coordinate 1,769,041, forward strand.
TGCCATTTAGGTTGACTACTGCACTGGTAGCATTCATGGATTTAATGAATAGGGTATTCCAACCCTATGTGGATCATTTTGTTGTGGTCTTTATCGATGACATCTTGGTGTATTCTAAGGATGCACATGAACATGAACAACATCTGAGAATAGTCATGGAGACGTTAAGAAAAAAGTTATATGCTAAAATCAACAAATGTGACTTTTGGCTGAAGAAAGTTTCCTTCTTAGGTCATATTGTGTCAGCTGAGGGTATAAGAGTGGACCTTATAAAGATTGAGGCCGTTTTAAATTGGAAACCACCTCAAAAAGTAACCAAGGTGAGAAGTTTCTTGGTCCTAGCAGGATATTATAGAAGATTTGTGAATGGATTCTTTGTCATAGCTTCTCCGCTCACAAAACTACTTAGGAAAGGAGTAAAGTTTGAGTGGACAGATAAATGTCATAATAGTTTTGAATAGTTGAAAGAAATTGTAACACCCCGTCCCAAGAGGGTGTACGGTATGTGTAACCGTATGTGCACCAAGGGCTTCCTTAATTATTTTAGTGCCATAATAGAATTTTTAAAAGTTGTTTTAAAAGAATTGGCACTTTGCAGTAAGGAAAGTTTTGGGGTGGAATTCCAATTATGGAATTTTATGAAAATTTAAAGGATAATAATAATAATAAATTGCAGAATGGTTCGGGGAAGCCTAGAAAATTCTCTAGATCTCGGATGACGAAGCAATGTGTCGTTAAGTTCGTCTCGCGAAATCTAGTAACCCAGGAAAGTTTCGTTAAATTAGAGGCAGGTCGAGATATTTTTATAATTTCTAGGCGACGGGTTTAGAGTGAAACACAATGGGTTTTAGAAATCTCGTAAAAATGTAAATATTTAGAATATTCAATTATGATAAATAAAATTTTGAGGATAGAAATGGACTCGAATGGGGTAATAGAAATTATTTATCTAAATAATAATATTAATAATTAAAGAAAAGATTTAAAAAAAAAAAAAGCAAATCCAAAAACAATAAAAAGCAAATGGTAGGGACGAGATGCAGGATGTTCGGGAGAAACAGAGGCGATTTTAGTTTTATTTCTATTGCACCTCTCAGTTCACGAATCGGATAGTAACGTTCGGTCGAATTAGAAGGCAAAGTTGAACATTCTGTCGAAGGAAATTTCTGCGTAGGTCTCTTAATATCTTAGCCTTGTCAAACTTTAAAAGGTAGAAAATTTGCCCTATTTGTGTTATTTCAAGCCCCAAAAAGGTTATATGTGGCTTGAAATTTTTGATAGAAGGCAGAGTAAGGTCATAAACTTGATCCCAAAATTTTTTAATTTGAGTTTAGGAATTTTTAGGAATTTTGGGGATTGTGTTTGGATAGTCGGGGCTGAATTTTGGAATTTGTTTATGGACAATTTTAGTTGAAATTTCGGGTTTTAGTCGGACAAGTCGAATGAGAATTTTTCGAAATGTTTGGTGTTACCAGACTACATGGAAGTCCTTGAGTCAAAGTTGACTAAAACGGATAGTTTTGTAAAGGGCATTTGTGTGTAGGGACATTTTGGTCAATTTCATATCATATTATAGATGTCCTTGCTCGAATGAGACTAGCACGTAAAGTTTTGTTAGAATCGAGAAGTTAGTTGATGTAGTCCTTTGAAGCCACGTGTATGTTTTATGGTTAAAACGTTAAAGCGAGGGGCATTTTAAACCAATTTGAATGAATTGTGTAGGCGATTTGGAGCATCCAGACCCCGAGAATCCTAGAGTGCTTAATGAGATTTGAAAAGAAATTAGTCGAGAAAAGGTGGCCTCCAAAATCATTTTCTAAAAGCGAAAGTGTTTTAAATTACAAGTTTGTAAAGTGCTTTGAAAATATAGATTTATAAAGCATTTTTTACCTCCCAATTGTTATACTCATTGAGAAAAGTTTGATTTCGAGTATTTAAGAAACGAGTTTGGCTGGTTTAGCGAACCCCTAGATGACCGCATTTCGGTTTAGGTTAGATGTATTTCGGTTGTGCATGTAGAGTTATGAGATATTATGACTAACTATATTGCACAGTCGACAATTGGGGTTAGATCTAGTATATATTTATATAGTGGTCGCCCTCTGCACATTCGAGGTATATAGTTAGCCTTGACTTGGAGTACATAGCGATGAGGTGTTGGTTGAGGTTCCTCAGAGGCATTTTGGTTCAGAGGTTCCATTATGCTATATAGATCACCCGTGTTCCGCCGGACCATCTTAAGCCGGGTAGTGTTAGGGTTCACTACCGATGCAATTCCAGGGTTCCATGGTATCACGTTTAGGGTATTTCGAGAAATGGGCCCTGATGGTTGAATACTTGATTCTGATTATAACACTTCCGGATATTAACCACCATGACTTGGTTTTATTGGCATAAATAGTTTCGAACATATTTCGTGTGAAATTAGTTTTGAACAATTTTCAGCCGGTAAGCAGTTTCAGTGAGAAATAGTTTTGAAACGGGTTTGAAATGGTTTCCTGCCAAAAACTTCGATTTCTCATAAGCGGTTCCTGACCATTGCTGCCTGATTTACTCATATTAGGAGAGTACAAGCGTGACGGCAGCATTTAGAACTTATAGTACTCACTGAGCCCGTTTGGCTCACAGTTTTCTGTTTTTAAAATAATTTTTCAGGTGCAGGTGTTGAAGTCGAAAGACCTTTCCAGGATCCTCAGTCCTAGACGTTGTGTTGTGATTATATATAAGATAAGGTGTAAATTAAAAATAGTAAAAGTTAAAATGTGGCATTTTGTATATGTAAATATCTTTTGTAAATATAAGCCATGGTTTTGAGAAAAACATGTTGCGACAAAATTATCATTGGATTGATCCTTATCTTATATTTTGATGGGGACCCGGAAGGTCCTTTATTGTGTAGTTGGACATTTGGAAAACATTGGGAGTGTATTTTGTTTATCACAATTGATTTTGTATTTTGGGGCTTGACCAGGTGCGGTCGTTATCTTTGGGATTTTCGTTAAATCTAAAGGTGTGATTTTGATAGAAAATGAAATTTTATAACCCACATTTCCAAATCTAGTTTCAGCGGTTTTAACGGCTTAGCTTCATGGTGCAACCGATCAAGCGAGGCTTGTTGGGAGGTTCTTGTGGAGTGTCGTGATTTCTGTCACTAGGAAGAGTGCATCCGACTTGGTGATAAAAGCGATTTTAGGCGATAGTTCGACTGTTTTTCACGCGTTTTCCACAGTATTTCCTATAGAATTGTTTTTATAATGATTTTCTCGCAACCTACATTGTTTTGCTAATCCTTGCATGCATCAGATATTGAAAAGTGTCAGATCTTTTAATCTTGAAATTCAAGCATTATGTACGGGCGAGGTCATAGAGGTCGATCTAGGACCATACCGGGAGGCACCACCCGAGAGAGATATGTAGACACACCTAGATGCGAAAATGCTTGATAAGATCAACCCAGCGGAGACCATCAAGGCGCGGACAGTGGCGGTACCTTGGCGATGGATCGGGTTATCTGATTATTCTGGCTACGTCATACGGGAGTCTTGAAGCGAGAGGGGCATGATAGAGCGTGCTCTAAATTAGGAATGGAAACTTATGATGGTCTGGCGACCCGGAGGCGGGGGTATGGTTGAATAGGGTTAGTGTTCTAGCTATTATGGTGATGTAGACATGAGGTCTTTCCAACATAATTCTTTGGAAAAAAGGTAGCGATGGACCACGAGGTTTCTTCACTTGTGCAGTAGAATCTGAATTTTCAGAGTGTTTACTAGAATACGACCAAGCGAGCAAATAGTTTATGAAAAGTTTTAGAAACTTTTTTAAAATAAAGCAAGCGATAATTTTATGAAAGGTTTAAAGGCTGCCCAAGGTAGAAAGGACGGTTTCAATTCCTAACTCGGGCCGGACGATGAGAGGTACTCAATGTCGACCAGGACCACAGTCAGTCTAGTGAAAGAAAGGAAAGAAGTGGACCCGGTGATAGAGGCTGGGACGAGGACGACATCTAGCCAAGGACCCGTTCGATCACCGGCTGACCCAGGGAGGTGGTAGATCTTGGGGATCATCTTTCATTGTGCTTTACATGTCGGAGGAGGCATCTCGGAGGAGTGCGGGATGAATATGGCGAGGATGTTTCCATTGCAAGTAGGAAGGTCACTTTATCAGGGAGCCCATCCCTGAGTTAGTAGGCTGCGAGACCTCTGAGGAGTAAGGTGCGATGCTTGTTACCCAGGGCACCGGCGGTCCCAATCGGTGGTAGGGGTGATTTAGGCGGAGGTGGCGATCGTACTGGTGGGGTCGTGGTGAGGTGCGGGAGGCGGAAGCGTATCCGATTGACGGATTCGGAGTGGTACTCGTACTGGGGCTCGGGTATTCTGATCACACACGACGGGAGCGGATGCATCACGGGCGTGATTACTTGGTATGATTTGGTTACGATCATGATGCATATGCATTAGTGGACCCGAGGCCACTCATTCATTTATTTGATGCCGTTCGAGAGGCACGGATAGAGTCGGCCTATAGATGGTCGTATGGTGGTTTCCGTGCCTAATGGGGATACTACTTGACATCGAAGGATGGTTTCCGGAGTAGTAGATTGGTGATCCGAATAGGATTTTTAAACAGACTTTGATAGTGTTAAGTATCCGTGATTTCGATATAATCTTAGGTATGGACTAGTTATCCGGGCATAGAGCACATGGGTGCTATAAGAAGAAGTAAGATTGGATCGACCGGAGGAACCGGGCGTGATATTTGGGGGAATCGGAGAAGAGAGATGGCCCCCTAGTCTCATTAATGCCATAGTAGCTTGAAAATGCTTGGAAGGTTGCAAGGGGTTATTTGGCATTTGTAGTGGATAGGAGACAAGGGGATACGACTAGAAGACATCCCCCATAGTCAAAAGAGTTCCCGGATGTCTTTCCGGATGATATTTCGGGTTTACGGGATAGAGAAATTGAGTTCGTTATTGAACTAGTTCGGGGATTGGCCGATATCCATTCCTCGCATCTGAGAATGTCGCGCGAGTTGAAAAATTGAAGAGCACAATTGGAGAGTACTAAGCAAAGGCTTCATCCGACCTAGTACCTCACCGTGGGGAGCTCCAGTTCTCTTCGTAAAGAAGAAAGATGGAAGCTTACGGTTGTGTATAGACTATGAATGGCTGAATGGAGCCGGCAATCGCCTTGATGTCAAGCTTCCTTGTATAGATGAGCTATTTGACCAATTGCATGGATCTGGGTATATTCTAAGTCTGACCTAAGGTCATTACCATCGATTGGTCAGGAAATGATGTTTCTAATTTGCCTTGGGGCGAGATCACGGTCACTACGAGTTCCTAGTGATGCCATTCGGATTGGCCCAATGCCCATTTGCGTTCATGGATTTGATGAGCGAGTGTCGGTCAAGTATTTAGATAAGTTTGTGATCGTATTCATTTATTGACATTCCTAGTGTACTCGGGCGATTCGGAGGAACATACGAGCATCTCAGGGCGGTGTGGGATTCTTAGAGAGCGCCAGTTCATCATGGCATTGGTTTAGTAAGTGCCATTTTGGTTGGACAAAGTAGCTTTCTTGTGTCTGTGTCATTTCGGCGGAAAGGTGTGGTGTGGATCCTCAGGAGAAGATCAGGAAGCTATAGTGAGCTGGAGCGCCCACAAATGTTTACGAGTTCCGGTTCCTTGGTTGTGAGGTTATTACGGAAATTTGTTGAGGATTTTGAAGATGGCAACAGATTATTGTCTGATGAAAAGGATCAGAAAGTCGGTGGTCGGATACACTGCCCGGTATAGTTTGAGGCGAGGCGGGAATTGCGGCGGCTCAGTGCTTTCTGGAAATCGGGGAAAAGGGCGATTATATTTGTATATAGTGATGCCTCCGAAGACGAGGTTAGGGTGTGTTTGATGCGGGATGGTGGTATTAGCTTGTGCTTCCGTCGGGTTAAAGAAGCCTGACGGAGACTCTGAGCCATGATTTAGAAGCCCCAGCGTGATGGTTTCGCTCTAAAGATGCGGAGACATTATCTATATGGTGTTCCTTGTCAGGATCTTCACCGTCCATAAGGCACGCAATATATGCCCCCTGCAGAAGAAGCAACTTAAGGCGGCCTTAGGTGGTTGGGTTGATTAAGGATTATGATTGCCACGATAGAGTACCCCGTGGGGAAGGCCAATGTAGTGGCCCGATGCGCCCAAGTCGGAAGCCGGAGGGTTCCCCATGCTTAACTGTGGTGGTATATCTCCCATTGTTGATAGAGTTGAGATCTTTGGGAGTTCGGTGCGGAGTAGGCGTCTGGGGACATCGGCATCATTTATGTTTGTCTCTTCTTGTGGATCAGATCAAAGGAAGGTCGAAGCGGGTTTGTGAGATGGTCAAGTTGAGCGAGATTGAGTGTGGTAGGAAACCGCGAGTTCTAGATCGGGAGACGATGGCGTAATAGTTAGAGTCGAATGTGTGTACTGAAATAGGTGAACTAAAAGGAAATCTGGAAGAGGCTCACTCTTCGACATATGCCATGCACCACGATAGTACGAGATGTATCATACTTTGAGGAGCATTATTGGTGGGAAGGCGTAGAAAAAAGGAAGTGCGATTTAAATCAGGATACTTCTTTTCATCCAATAGGTAAGGCGAGCGCAAAGCAGCCGGGAAAGATACATCCTTCGATTCCTGTGGAGGTAGGATGGTGCTATGAATTTTGTTCAGGGCCAGAGGCACCGATTCAACCACGATGCCATATGGGCGATAGTGGATAGTAGCAGAAATCAGATTTTCCCGATTAGCAATGACCCGTTGGGTAGTTGGCGTTATATGCGGAGAATAGTTCGATTACATGACCGCAGGAACTCGATTGCACTGCTTTGACTTTCCATCCCTCGGTGATGGTCGATCGGAGAGAAGTATTCGAGACACTAGGATATGCTTGAAACATGCGTGATAGAGTTTAAGGGAAAATTTCAGGATAAAATTTGTCTACGATGGAGTTACTCTGACAACGATTATCGTCCAGCATAGGCATGGCTCCATTTGAAACGTACTTATGGCCGGAAGTGTCGTACTCATTATCTGGGATAGTGTGGAGAAGAAGTGATGTTGAGGATTAGTCGAGATTACCTTAGATAAGATCCAGTTATTGAAACGGACTCGAATGGCGAGGACGGAGACGAGAAAAGTTATGCGAACAAACGTCGTAGGGATCTACAGTTTAAGGTGGGAGATAGGGTCTTCGCCAGGGGTTTCCCTTGGAAGGTGTCCTCGATTTGGAAGGCGCTGGAAAGCGAAGACCCGGATACATGGATTATATGAGATTATTGAAGTGGGTTGATGGCATATAGATTAGACCTTCCTCCAGAGTTGTCTAAGGTTCATAACGTTTTCATGTATCCATGCTCCTTGAAGTCATTTCGGATCCACTCCCATGCTGAGTCAACCCGGTGAGACTAAGGATAATTTGACCTATAAGGAGCGTATGCGAGATAGTAGATCCTTGAGAGGAAGCGATTTTACGGAATAAGGTCATTGGTAGTCAAAGTTTTATGAGGAATCATGGGATTAAGAGGCTACATGCGGAGTCGAGGAGGCTCGGATGCGCCGGTCGATATCTTCGAGTTGTTTGATTAAGGTATCCTCTTTATATTAGTTTGTTGCATTTCGAGGGACGAAATGTTTTTAGGAAGGGAGGATTTGTAACACCCCGTCCAGGGATTAATACGGTATGTGTAACAGTATGTCTTGTAAAGGGCTTCCTTAATTATTTTGATGCCGTAATAAATTTTGAAAGTTGTTTAAAAATTGTGCTTTGCAATCAGGAAAGTTTTGAGGTGGAATTCCAATTATGGAATTTTATGAAAATTTAAAAGGATAATATCATGTAATTACGAATGGTTCGGGAAGCCCTAGAAAATTCCTCTAGATCTCGGATGGCTGAAGCAGGATGTATGTAGTTAAGTTCGTCTCGCAGGAAATCTAGTAACCCGAGAAAGTTTCGTTAAGTCGAGACGGTCGGAATATTTATAATTTCTAGGCTGACGGGTTAGAAGTGAAACAGCAGGATTTTAGAAAAATCTCGAAAAAATGGAAAATATTTAAGAAATATTCTAATTACTGATAAACAAAATTTTTCGGGATAGAAATGGACTCGAATGGGTAATAGAAATTACCTCTAAATAATAATAATAATAATTAAAGAAAAGATTTAAAAAAAAAAACGAAAATCAAAAACAATAAAAAGCAAATGGTAAGGCGGGTGCGGGATGTTCGGGAGAGAGAGAGAGAGGCAGGCGATTTTAGTTTTTTATTCTCTTTGCTTCTCTTTCAGATTCACGAAAATCGGATGAGTAAACGTTCGGTCGGAGCGGAAGCCAGAAAGTTGGACTCTGTGAAGAGAGAGCTACGCAGGTACCAATATATTAGCCTTTTGTCAAACTTTAAAAGGTAGAAAATTTTGCCTGTTTGTGTTATTTCAAACCTAAGTTATATAATGACTGAATTTACTGTAGGAAACAGTCAAGATTGTTAAACAAGTCTGAGATTGCTGATGCAGTTACAGAGACACAGGGATTTTGGGCACTCTCTTGTTGGATGATGAGTACAGGTGTACTGGGTGTTTATGGGCCAGTTTACAGTTCTGAAATTTGAGATTTTAATTGAATAGTCGGACATAATTTTCAGAAATGTTTCGGGTATTTTTAGACTCTATGGAAAGTCCCTTGAGTCAAAAGTTGACTAAAACAGATAGTTTTTATGAGGCATTTAATGTGTAGGGACATTTTGGTCAATTTCATATCATATTATAGATGTCCTTATCGAATGAGACTAGCACGTAAAGTTTTGTTAGAATCGAAGTTCGTTCGATATAGTCACTTTGAAAGCCACAGTATTATGTTTTATGGTTAAAGCGTTAAACTGAGGTATTTTTCGTAATTTGAATGAATTGTGTAGAGCGATTTGAGCGTGTGAGAATCTAGAGTGTGACAAGATTTGAAAGAATTAGTCGAAAAGGTGAGTGCTGAAATCATTTTTCTAAAGCGAAAGTGTTTTAAATTACAAGTTGTAAAGTGCTTTAGAAAATATAGATTTATAAAGCATTTTTACCTCCCAATTGTTATACTCGTGAAAAGTTCGATTTGGTGTTTAAGAAGCAGTTTGGCCTGGTTTAGCAAAAAACCCTAGATATTGACTCGAGTTTAGGTTAGATGTATTTCGGTTGTGCATGACGAGTTATGGGATATTATGACTAACTATATTGCACAGTGGAAGGCAATTGGGGGTTAGATCTAGTATATATTTATATAGTGAGTAAGCCCTGCACATTCGAGGTATATAGTTAGCGCGCTGACTTAGTACATAGCGATGAGGTGTTGGTTGGGGTTCCCTCAGAGGCATTTTGGTTCAGGGTTCCATTAATATATATAGATCCTTGTGCCTATGGATTCCATCTTAAGCCAGGGTAGTGTTCGGGGTTCACCCTCTTAGATGCCCGAGGTCCAGAGGTTCCATGGTATCACGTCTAGGGTATTTCGAAATGGGCCCACGTGGTTGGTACTTGAGTTCCACGAGTATAACACTTTGAGATAGCTAACCCTGCGAAGCCGTTTCGGCATAAATAGTTTTGAGAACATATTTCGTGGCGAAATTAGTTTGAGGAACAATTTTCAGCGGTAAAGCAGTTTCAGCGTGAAATAGTTTTGAGCCGGTTTTGAAATGGTTTCATAGCAAAACTTCGGTTTTCTCATAAGCGGTTTTACAGCCATTTTAAATACGGATTTTCATATTGGGAGAGTCTGAAGCGTGACAGTAGCATTTTAGAACTTATAATTTTCAGCTGAGCAGTTTATTTCGCGAGTTTTTTGTTTTAAAATAATTTTTCAGGTGCAGGTGTTGAAGCCGAAAGACCTTTTCAGGATCCTCAGTCCTAAACGTTGTGTTGTGATTATATATAAGATAAGGTGTAAATTAAAAATAGTAAAAGTTAAAATGTGGCATTTTGTATATGTAAATATATTTTGTAAAATATGCATGCATGGTTTGAAAGAGAAAAAACGAGGTTCGACAAAATTATGTTGGATTGATCCTTATCTTATATTTTGATGAGGACCAGAGGTCACTATTGTTAATAGTTGGACATTTGGAAAACATTGGGATGTATTTTGTTTTATACGGGTGATTTTGTATTTTGAAGCGACCACGATCACGGTGGATTATCTTCTTGGGTTTTCGTTAAATCTAAAGGTGTGATTTTGATAGAAAAATGAAAAAATTTTATAACCCACGTTTTCCAAATACAGTTTCAGCAGTTTTAACGGCTTAGCTTTATGGTAACTTGTCGGTCGGCCGAGCTTGGGGGATGTTCTTGTGGAGTTCTTCGCCCGGTCCCTCTTTGTCACTTTAGGAAGAGTGCATCGAGAAATCTTCAGTTGAAGCACCAATATTGACACAACCAACCTTAGGAAAAGAGTATACTTTATACAGTGATGCTTCAGGCATTGGTTTGGGATGTGTGTTAATGCAAGATGGAAAAGTAGTGGCTTATGCATCCAGGCAGTTGAAGCCACATGAACAAAATTATCCCACCAATGACCTAGAGTTGGTTGCGGTAGTGTTTGCTTTGAAAATATGACGACACTACTTATATGGGGAAAAGTGTAGAATTTACACATATCATAAGAGTCTCAAGTACTTGCTGACTTAGAAAGAATTAAATTTGAGACAACGGAGGTGGTTAGAGTTATTCAAAGATTGTGATTGTATAATAGATTACCACCCCGAAAAAGCTAATGTGGTAGCAGATGCTTTAAGTTGAAAGACAGTGGCAGCGATGTCACTTCAACACGGTGAATGGAGACTAGCAGATGATGGAGCTATATTAGCTCAACTAACATCGCAACCTATTTTAAGGCAAATGATGATAAGTGCGCAGAAAAATGATGTAGAGTTACAGAAAAAGGTACATATGGTAAGAGGTGATAAAATGATTTTCGAGTAAAGAAGAATTTGGAAGTTTGTATTTCGGAGCAGTTATGTGTGCGAATGATAAAGAGCTAAAGAAAAAGTTGCTATTTGAAGCTCATAATACAATATTTACCATGCATCCTGGAGGTAATAAGATGTACCAGGATTTGAAACAGCATTATTGGTGGAAAGGAATGAAAAGAGATATGATAGAGTATGTGTCTAAGTGTTTGACATGTTAAATTGAAGTTGAACACAGAAGTTCCAACCGGTCTGTTGAATCCCCTTCCAATTCCTCAATGGAAGTGGGATAACATTACCATGGATTTTATGTCGGGTTTTCCCCTCACATAACAGAACATGACTTTGTTTGGGTGATTGTTGATAATCTCACCAAGTCGGCCCATTTTATATCGGTCAGGATGGACTATTCTATGGATCAACTAGCTGAGCTATACGTGAAAGAGATTGTATGACTGCATGGTGTACTATTGTCTATTGTGTCGGATCGAGATCTGCGTTTTACATCGAGGTTCTGGAAGGAACTACAGTCAACGGGTACTAGGCTGAATTTCAGTACAACATTCCATCCGCAGACAAATGGACAGTCAGAGAGATTGATTCAAGTAATTGAAGACATGCTTCGAGGTTGTGCCATGTAATTTCTTGGAAGTTGGGATAGGTATATTCCATTGATGGAATTTGCCTATAACAATAGTTATCAAGAAAGTATTGGCATGGCACCGTACGAAACTTTATATGGTCGGAGATGTAGAACTCCGGTATGTTGGACAGAGTTGAATGAGAATAAGGTGATTGATCTAGACATAGTAAAAGATACAGAAGAGAAAGTATAAGTTATTCGGTAAAGGTTAAAGGCGGCTAGTGTTCGACAAAAGTCATATGCCGATCTAAAGAGGAGAGATATTGAATATGAAGTGGGAGACAATGTCTTCTTAAAAGTATCGTCGTGGAGGAAAATTCTACGGTTTGGTAAGAAAGGCAAGTTGAGTCCGAGGTTCATAGGGCCATATGAGATTCTGGAACGAATTGGCCCTGTGGCTTATCGTTTGGCACTCCCTCCAGAGTTGACCAAACCGCATCATGTGTTTTATGTGTCAATGCTTCGGAGATACCGCTCTAATGGGTCGCACATACTACTAGTACAAGTTGAACAAGTACAGGCAGATTTTTCATATGATGAAGAGCCAAAGGCTATTTTGGCTCGAGAGGTGAAATAGTTATGGAATAAGCAAGTACCATTAGTGAAAGTGCTCTGGCAACACCATGGCAGGGAAGAAGCTACTTGGGAGCCAGAAGCAACTATGAGAGCACAGTATCCACAACTCTTCACTCCAGGTAATAATTTCGAGGACAAAATTCCTTTAGGGGGGGAGTTGTAACACCCCAAATTATACCCTGACACTGGGTGACGGCTTGGGGGCGTCACATGATATCTCTTCTTGAGTCAATGCATGCTTTCATAGGTATACTTAAAGAGTCTGGAAACAAGGGCTGAGTATCTTCACCATTTCACATCGTCATTATTATGCTTATTCACATAAATGTTTGACCTCTTGGTCCATGCTCTTGTTTGTTTTGCAATAATTCTAGCTCTGATAGTAGTTTTGGAACAAATTTGAGAAAATTGAAAATAAATTGTGTTAAATTAATAATGTTAAGATAGGCACAACTTATCGTAGTCCCAAATTGCATTATGATGATTTGGAATAATGACTAGGAAGGATGTGATAGCATTCCTCTTAAGGAAGAAGATACTGAAGGAAGGAAATTAGGTGTGCAGATTCCTCAATCACCTCCTCGAATCACATCTAAGGATAACCATGCTCTTTTTCAACCACCTCTTCTTTCCTTCTTCCCTTTTTTTCCCATGTGAATGTATGACACTAAGTCCCTACTTAGCCAGCCCTTAATTCAATCATGTAGATAATAATAAGGAATGAGATCATAATGCAATTAGACGAAAACGACTTTCAATTTATCATTGAAATATTAATAGTTGGTGTCTGCATCTACCCATTCAGATTCAAGCAACCCATTTGGATTCAAACAAGTTAGTTGTGAGTCTTCCTTAGGTTTGCTCCCCATTGATCACCAATTTGAGTCCCCTTAGGGCTACTAAAGGATTTACTTGGCTGTTAATTTCAGAGTCCATGAGAACACCCATGGTTATAGGAAAAAAGAAAAAAAAAAGTTATGTGACCCTCATAACTAACCTAATACCAAACCACCCGACTTGTTGTCAACTGATACTTTGTCTTTGTCGGTTAAATACCAATAGTCATGTCTATCATCAACAAATGCCATGTATGGGGTGACAAAACTGCCTTGCATACAAATTCCAAATGATCCCTTATCTATATATTATTAGCATAAGTAGCACATATGTTCCCAACTTTGTCATGCTCTCAACCCGCGAGTTGCTTGCCCAACACCATTTATTGACACATGGCCTTTCATTGTCTTGTCTCAACCTAATGGTTTAGCATCGTCTCAGCACAGCCTATCATTGTTTGAGTCGATGGCTTAACTTTGTATTAGCCTGCAGATGCATGGTCCTAACCAAGTTATGTCGCAAACTATAAATACGCAAAATTTGTAAATTGCTTATAGATTATAAATCTTGTCGGTTGAATATAATAACTCTTGCGTTAGAAGGAATTATAGATGTCTGAAATTAATTTAGTCAAACAATACTCATGTAGCAAGAACACCCCGGTACTTTATTTAATTAATTACGCTAAGACTATTTTGTAGATTGCATTAACAACCATTAAAGGTGGCCAAATCCCTTCTCATGGAAGCATACCAACTTTTGAGGAAATTAAGGAAATTGTGGGTTTCAATTCAATGAAGAAAAGAAGCGTTATGCAACCAGCACTAGTCAGGTGTCTTCACAGAACGGTGAGTTAAGTTATGAATTTTGTTACTTTGTTTTGATAGGCTTCTAATTTAACAAAGATGTTCTTTTGAAAATTTAATTAGAAATCAAGCATTTTGTAACATAGTTGTAAACATTGTTGAAATGATATGAATTGAGGTCAGAATATAACTTGGTCAGTTATTCATGATTCTAGAAGAACTCCTAAGTTTTTTCTTTAAAATTGACTGAAATTGTAACGCCCCAAACCAATGTTAGGGTTAAAATTGTAATTTATAATATAATAACAATAATTCATAATTTAAATTAACTTATTAAGGGTGAAAGTCATTTCGTAATTAAAACCCTTAGTATAAATTACAATTTTGTACCTTTGGTATTCATAAAAATCTAGTATACAAAAATCAGAGAGATCAAAAGATTGTAGAGGAATTGAAAGGTTTAGGATTGACGATTTAGAAGTTTAAGGTTTAAAGATCAATTTTTCGTCTAAGGTTTTATGCTTTAGATCATTATTTTCATTCATTAATAAGTTTCAAACAATTTAAAGTGTATATTTAGAGTTTCAAATAATATGTTCCAACTGTAGATCCTTCTTTTGTCAGAATTTTGTTCTATATTTTCTCTAATTTTTTTAGGAGCTAGTTTTTTGGGTAGGTATGTTTTTTGTAAAGTCTTTCCCTTTTGTACATGCCTTGGTCTTCCCTTTGTATAACCTATGTATAATTTTTTTTAGTGAAAACAATCAGAATAGTATTAATAAAAATAATAATAATAAAGCACATTCTGGAGGAAGGAATGATTTCCTTCAAAACACCTGACACAGACACGGAATTTAAACCCGACCAACAAGTGCCACAGACCCATTCTACCCATATTTGGGTGGTTTAAACACAAACCGCCAACCCATTAAGTTGTAAAAACAAAAGTTGCACTCCTCTAATCTGAAGGAGATACATAGGCAGATGAAAAAGTAAAATAAGTCTCACACTTCCCATACAATTTCTCTCTTTATCTTCAAAAAGCCTTGCATTTCTCTCTTGCAAAAACCATACGAAAGAAAGGTCTGATTTGCCCTGGAGTCTTGCCTCTAGTACAACATCCAAAACCTTTAAAGACAATGGTAAACATATCTTCAATTCTCCTTTGGGAAACCCATACCAATCTAGCTGAATTGAAAATCTTATTCCATGGTCTAATAGTGTATAGGCAATGAACAAAAAGATGATCAATCAGCCTCTCCTTTCTCCTTTGCAAAGAATACCCTATGTATACGTTGGTGTGCTTCTAACTCTTTTTTGGTTTAATGAATCTTTTTCGTTTATCTATCACTATATATATATATATATATATATATATATATATATATATATATATATATATATATATATATATATTAGGTTGAGAATTGTTTATTAAGTTGAGATGAAAAGATTTAGAATTCATGAACATAAGGTTGGCCTATTGATAGAAGTAGAGAAATTTTTGGGGAATAATAAAATATGAGATTTACTAGTAATAACTATCTTAAGTAAATAATTTAATTTTGATTGTTAGGGTATAAAATATAGAGTTGGATAAAAATTGTTTTCCCCAAAAGATTTAAGTTTTATTGTTAGGATGTAAGATATAGGTCAATTATTGAGTAATAATACATGAATAACAATTGTTGCATGTGACGCTGATTGAGGGTAGTTATAAGGAAAGCATAATATAGGAAAAATTGATAATAATTATTGTAGATTGCATGGATTGATAAGGCATAAAACATGGAGGTAATAATTATTTTCCTTATGTTATGTTAGGTAAAGAATAAATCCTTTAACCTAAGATTCTTCAAAGATCCCAACTTTCATGTGCTCTTCTGAGGTAAAAAAGATTAATACAACTTTTGAAAAATGATTTTTTTTTTTTTTTTATGTATATGTGGTTGGTGTAAGGAATCTTCATACACCTTTTACAAAAAAAAAATATTACTTTGTTTATGCGCAAGGAATTTTGTTACCGCTTTTACAAAAATAATGAATGTATGTCTTGCAAAAGAAAGTTTGTTTTATATGTCATTTGGAATATGAAAAGTTTTGATTTGTTATATATCATTTTGATTTATGAAAAGTATTGTTTTTATTCATTTGAATATCCATTAATCAAATAGTGATTTTGCATGAAAATATATTTGAGATTCTTTTTGTTATGAAAAATAAAAATTATGAGAGAGATATATAATTGTTCTTTGTTTGAATCTCAATAAAAGAAAGTCCTTACTCCGGTTTGTAACTATTGCTTCAATTCGCTATAATAAATAAATTTAGCCTTGTCATTGAGTTATAATAATTAATATTATGACCTCACAATCGAAGTTATATCAGCTGGCATTATGATCCTTGTCATGTTACGATAATCGATGCTAGAGTCCTGCACCAACGGTAATAATTATCGACTGGCTCGCTTATTTCCCACCACCCCATGGACCATTTTATTTGTAAACTAAAGCACAAATATTTTATGAGTGGATTTAAATTGGATTGGATACAAAATGATTTTGATATGAATATGAAATGTGATAGAAATTTAAATGTTTTGCTATATCGAACTAAAATGTTTTATGCAGTTGATTATACCTTGTATCTCCCTTTTGAAAGCATAAATAAAAATACTTAATCCATAAAACTCTAGTATTGTTCTTACTTAGGCTTTGAGCTCATCCTTATTTGTTGATATTTTTCAGGTACCTTCGGTTCGGGAAGGAGTGATGGTTAGGATAAGGGTTTGGTATTATTAAGAATTTGGGGTTAAAACCCTACTTATTTAGTTGGACGCTTTTTTGGATGTCATGATTCAATTTTTCTTTGCTTTATTTCAATAAGAAGTTTTAGTCAATGATATTTATTTTGGTTTATGTATTAAATTGACATTGAAATTTGAAGACTTTAGTTTATGTTTTAAATCGACATTGAAATTTGAAGACTATGGGAATTCTATTTTATTGCTCTAAATAGGAATTTAACGATTGGAAAAACATTCAATTATGAGAGAAGAAAATGTTTGGTATTGTTTCACACTTCAGGCCTTTTGGTTTTAGATAAGGTGTGAAACACCATATTGCGTCCTTGATGGTTTCTGGGGATGTGATAGAAATCATTGTTCTTTTTGGTTTTTCTATTTCTTACAAACATAAGGTTATATTACCATGATGATGTAACAATACCAATGGTCGCTTCCAGATCGAATTACTTTAGAAAGACGAGACAATCCACATTAGGAGGGAATATGTATACAAATTATGTCAATAAATCCATGGGCCATTTTGTGATGACAAAGTTTATTAATGAGAACTAAATGCTTTGTCTGTATCAGATGGATGAAAATGTTCATTCAATTCAATCCAACCAAACATGAAATCAAGTTAACCAAAAGCACACATCAACACAACAAAGCCAAAAGTCATCCAACCCTACTACTTCACATTAACTGAATGATGAAGGCCCATTACCTATAAGCATTATTTACACAAAGAGGTGGGGGCAGGTATAAGATGGGGCACCTCTATCCCATTACTCACTCATTGTAGAGATTAACGATATTTCATACTTGTCCTAATAGGATTAGGTCTAGTAACCCAAAAAAGATATTGTCATCCCTATATTTACCTTTGTCAACAGCAAATACATAAACATCATCAAAACTCAACATCAAGACCATTTGGATTATAATAAGCATAAGAATGAATTAAATATGATTTATTATTCAGTAAGCAATCAAACATACTCAATAGGAAATATATAAACATAATCAAGACTAATACAACATCAAAACACAGAATCCAGACCTTTTGGATTCTAATAAGCAGGAGAATAAATTAAATCTTATTTATTGTTCATTAAGTAATAAAACATAATATAACATTCCACAAAAGTCACCTAAAAAAGGTATATATATCCAAAAAACACCACCTATGAAAAAGGCTTGTCTTGATTGTTACACATTCACAACAATGACTCTTGAAGCATAAAGAGGGAATCATACGGTATAACCAACAGTAAGAAGGAACCTTTTAAGCTAATTGAATAAACATACATGATATGGGCATATATATAATGGCTACCACCACTCTCTCCTTATAATCACCACTGAAACAAAAATAAAATATAGTTTTTGTCAGCCTTACCCGTCAACATTGGGATTCTTTCTCAAGAGAACACCGAAGTAGGGTGTTGTTACTATGCTATTCTTCTCCTGATCTTATGATAAAATAATAACGATATCCATGACCAATCCCCATAATTTTGATACAAGGGGATATATATTAGCTAGAAGGGCCGTCTAACCTTAAACGGCTCTAGCCTATCGTAGTTACCAAATGACCCACTTTTTATTCAGCTAACTGACCAAATTTCAACTCTAGGCTAAACGGATAAAGCTTGTTTACAATAATATTAAAAATTTCTCAAATATATATTTTCCTAATTTTTCATTCTGCAAATAAAAAATAAAGAATACACAAGTAATTAACAATAATTGGTGATACGTAAAATAATGGAGCTTAGACAATATGATTAATAGAAGACAACAAACCGTATAAATAATAAAAGACACTAAATACATTTTCTTTAGAGGAAATGGAGAAGGTAATTACCGTTGATTACAGTTACATAGTTGAGACAGGTAACTGCCTAACACCACTAAATATGAGAATATATTTATATAAAAGAATAAAAAATGGACAAGAACCAACAAAGGAAAACAAGGCTTGATTCCATGATTCCAGTTTCTACGTTTCCCACTACCCCACCCCACCCCGCCTAACTAACTGCACCATCAATCAACACAATCACTACCAATCTCTCAAACCGAACTATTCAGTTCCCTTTCACAACAACCTAAGGCAACATTTCCAATATCGACAAGAAAAAATAAATGTACTTCTTCAATCGATTTAATCCCATATCCTTGAGAGTTTAGTTTCGAGTATGGTCTTCTTCCTTCTCATGAACAAAACGTCATCTATACCCTGAACCTAAATCTAGCCACGCGTAAATATCGAGGTCAAATCAAGAGACGAGGAATGGCGAAAGTACCAATAGAAGAATTCGAAGATGGCCTCAATGATGGAGGGGCCGCAGCCATCATCGATGGGGACGCAGGACGGCGTAAACAGCCAAAATATTTCAAATTTGGGATGAGGGTAGGAACCTTAGGGTTTAGAAAAAATATATCAATAAATCATATATGTGTCCTTTTCAAAAAAAAAATACACACAAATAAATAAAAATCTCGGTGCCAAACTAGCTAGCTCACCCTAACCTAGATGTGCTGCTTGCAATCTAGTTGGTTGTTGCATTTGTTGGCCACATCCTTGCGCCATGCTCCATCTATACTCCATTCCACAGGCTTGATTGATACCACCATATCCTCCCATGCCCATGCCTCCTCCCATCCCCATACCCGGTCCAGGACTGCCACCCGTACCCATACCCATACCCATGCCCATGCCCATGCCCATACCCATACCCATACCAGAACCCATCATCTGATTTGGCTGGGGCCTGAGTGCACCTGCACCAGCACGGCCTGAGTGCACCTGCACCTGCATATCGGGAGATATCGATTTAGTCTCTGGGACAAAGTAGATATAAAATTACTAAAAGCTTCACATGTGTAAACCAAGAGTTGCAAGCACTTACGTCCAGATATATTCAAATTGACTAATCCTCTGCTCAGTGTATCAGCCCAAACCGCTGACTTGGGTTCAAACTTGTCCTTGGATGTTTGAGGAAGTATAGCAAGTGAACCTGTTGAAGCAGATGCACTTCGACTGTAAGCCACTGAACTGAGCGGTCCAACTTGCTCATTTAGTGATTGAAAAGGAGCGTGTGAAGGCAGGGGCTGGAAAATGAGACTCTGAAGACATTGGGGCCTAAAAGGAAACTGTGGAAGGTTAGGAGTTTGAAAAGGAGCTCGTGAAGAACCCAACTGTGAGAGGAAGTTCCCACTGTTATATCAGCAGCAGCTGGTCCATAATGAGCATCACTACAGATAAACACTTCTTAGTTTATATTATCATAACAATAATCATAGAAAAATCATCCATTTTATGGAGAAATGTTATGAACAAAGCGTTAAGGCAAAGCAATTCATTACCTGGCTTCATTTGGAGATTCCTTACTCTTTCTGGGAAGGGCATGATCATTGCTGCACATTTTGACATCCCACAGAAATGACATTGACTGCCCCCCCTTTCACTGTCAGCAACCTTTGTTTTTTTGGCTTTCTAAGTGGCCGTCCCACTTTATTATATTATATATATATATATTTTTTTATTCTTCGAGATATTTCTCTTTTTCCACTTGTCGGATATCCATTGGTTGGTTATGAGTAGGTAATATGGGGGGAGTAGTAGTACAATATGTGGGCCCCACTCACATTTTGCGCCGTCCAAAACCCACCCATCTCACATCACACGACATACATGCATTGAAGGAACATCAAGCAAGCAATCACCAAAACACAGAGGACTGAACTTCTTGCACCAAAACAAGATGTTTGTATTCTTCCCTTTGGAAGCAAATAACCAGCTCCACTCACAAAGAATGGCCTTGTTGTCTAAGCCCCTCTTCCTCTTGTCTGTGCAAGTCCACTTAGTACTTTTTGTGTCTAATTACAGACTATGCCTGATCTTTTTAGTACACATTCTAGATTCAAATCTGCACCTTAAAAAAATTTCGAAATTTCATTTTTAGAGGGTAACCATGACCTGCTGAATATTGAAAATTTATGAAATTAGCCTTCTTAAACTTCAGATAACATCAATAAGTGGTACTAAAATTTGAGAATCGTGGTTGGGGATTTTTTTAAAGGTAGCAAAATGGAAAAGGAACAATTGAGACCTTTTCTAGGTTATAACTTCCTTGAAGCAACAATAAGTTAACAATTTTCTATGGAAAAAAAATGTTTCTAATTATTTTCAAAAGCGCCACCTAGAACAAATTATAGAATTATATAACTATCAAAAAAATTTATACTAACAATTTCAAGAAAATTTTTTGGAGTCAAGCTGCACCTACTGGCAAACAGAAAACTCTAGAATTCTCAATACCTGAAACTGGACCGCGTGGATCAAATTCATCAAAAGAATCAACTTCCTTGTACATGGGACGAGATGTAGAAGGACCAACAGCACTTGTTGCTTGGGTAAGATGTTTTAGGGGCAGGCGCTGCTGCGGTTTCTCCATCTCTTCTGTCAAAAAAAGATAGGATTAATCAATCATTAGGTTAGCAAAATCTTGATCCATGTCTTTGGTATAAAATATATACCTATCATCATGAACAGGACTTTGGACATCAGCTACAGCTTCTTCATAACTAGGAGGAGCATCAAGATTTTGTTCAGGCCGCCTGTACAATAAATAAATATACAAAAGCAGAGTTTCGATTAGCTTAAATTCCATTTTCAATCTGAATTTTGAAAAATTGACCAAAAAGTATTATACACTTCAAGAAGTTGTGGAATGAATCTACTAAGATATTACCTGCTTCCATACTGTGCAATAAATAAATATACAAATACACATTTTAATTGGCTTATTTGTTTTCAACCTGAATTTTTAAAAATTGACCTAAAACTATCACATAAACATCAATAAGTTGTGAATAAATCCACCAAGATATCACCTTCCATACTGTGCAATAAATAAATATACAAATACACATTTTAATTGGCTTATTTGTATTCAACCTGAATTTTTAAAAAATTGACCTAAAACTATCACATAAATATCGTTATTGTGAATGAATCACCAAGATATCACTGTCCATACTGAGGATGCCTCATCCACTTTCAGCACAAAGGGCTGAGTCAACTACATCTTCAAGGTCAAAAATTCCTCAAGTAGATAATATGATCCTACTTCTAATACAAAAAATATAAAAAGAACATATAGTTTCATGAACAAATAATAAAATATTGCAACTATGTAGGCCGAGATTTACTATAGCCAATGCACAAGTAATTGATCATGTTCTAAAGCAAAGTTTTCCTATTGACATTCTTGGTCATATCTTTCTTCTAGCTTATAGAGGCACTTGCGTTTCTACGAACCTGAGTCCCATTTATAACCCTTTTCTTAAATAGATCCATTACGTGCACTTAAGAATAAGTAAAAAAGAAAATAACTACTCCTGAAAGTTCTGTGACTGGTTAACGCTTAACTTGTCCAGAAACCAATTCAGAAAGCTAGCTTCAATTAGTAAACAGGTGCACATGCTTGTCAGACTTCCAGTCTCAAATTTGTCTAACCAGTTTTGTCAGGGGTAATACCTTAACTGGTCTAATCGCAACCCAAGCTGAGACATGACTTGCAAAAATGCCTAAACTACCAGCCTTAAGAATCCAATTATTATGGTAAAGACAAGAGAAAAGGAAAAGAAAATCCCATTAAAATCAACACTACTCTTTATTAGAAAACTCATAGCATGTTCACAATTAAAGCAGATGCTCACCTAGATGAATGGTTGCTCTTGTCATCAAAAGCACGGTCCCCATTGTAAACCACAACTCTTCTTTAGACTGAAAATCTTGAGACAAATAAGAGCATATACCTGCAAAATCACACTCAAAGCACCTTTAATAAACCTAGGAAAAGAAAATCGGACTATTGAAGAATCCTGATGAGAGGTTTAGTCTCTAGCGACTACAATCTTCTTAAAACAGACGGTTATCCTCTAGTGCTTGGAGATTATCGGATCGACGTCTATCTCCTAGGATAAAACGACATACCAACAACACCTTGATACTACATTGGCGAACTGAGACTGTGTTCGAACCTATCACCGACAACACTCGAACACAAACTTGCTTTTCCTTAGACCTTGGCACACAGAGACTGAAAAATTCTATTTGAACAAGAGCAGTGTCTCTCATAATATAAAAAACTGAAGACCCTTAGCCTTCAACCGTTGGGAGCCTCTCAAAATTCTAAGACAACCATTAAGGCCTCTCGGATTTCAACCACAATGAATGCCATTCATTCCTAGTAATGAATGTCTTTCAAACGGATATTCCAACAAATCCCCACATGAATGGCATTCATGACCGAAACTCAAGACCCAAAAGACTAGTGCGACATTCAAATAAAACCCGCATAGAAGAGGTGTAATACCCTTTGAACCTCCTCAAGAATATTGCTTACCTACTAATTCAAACAAAGGGACATGATGTCCTTGAACTGTTTTGTCATATGTGTAGATGATTACATATCTCACACAAGAATCTTCCAAATTTATTTCCATTCTCACTTTTATATCCATTTTGGCCATGGACATGATCTTGGTTCTGTAAGAGTTTGTGACACCCCAAAACCCGTATCCTAATACTACCGTCACCAAGGAACCTGTGACGTCTCATAGCATCATGAGACCCATACATGAGTGAAAACGGCCCAATAGGGCCCATCATCATACTCGTCCATACTGCTATAAGACCACATTTCTATAGATCTAAGAGTTATTACATCACTTAATACAAAACATATATTAAAACTAGTCGCTCTAATATATACACAAAATAAGAATCAAGGCTACAAATCACTACCATAATCCCGCCTCTAAGGAGCGTCGCCCGCCTTCGTACCGCCTGCACTGAAAGTGTATCCCACGACAGGGCCAGAGCGCTTAACGCCCAAAAGAGAGATAAATCCTATAAGGGCTATTTCACCTAGGTGCACATGCAAATGATCATTTCGCTACCAAACCCACAACTAATCCGCGGCATACATGTTATCCTATCATGGAAAAAATCTACATGCATGTACGAGACGGACCAGATATGACGCAAGTACCGTCAACCTCCGACCACCACCTAACGCGAAGTTAATGGGAAATCGCATCGAGTCAATTCCGACTCCCATCTCACAACTCGCAAATTGGCGGGATATTTATTTGATTGTTTCGTAGTCTTTCGGGGCAATGTAACTTTCGTGGTCTCACCGCGGGTCTCTTACACCATTCGACATTTTTCGGCTTTCACCTGGATACTGCCTAACTTGTGTTCTGTAGTTTTCACCCGAGGGGGTATTTCCATTTCCTACTTGCTACGCCCCGATACATTTTATTTTCCATTTTCGCTAACACTATGGAATCCCAATTTGACTTCGTCCCATTCCCAAGCCCACATGATTCAACACCAATGCAAAGGCTAAATCAAGCATTTCATGTACACATTCTCATGTAATGCAGGTTACGCACACCAACGCACGCACTCATACGCATCGCACTCAAAAACCCATGACCAATGTATGAAAACCTCTCTACATGGACATTCTACACTGCACACTATGTGTGTGTGCTATGAATACTCATGTCTAATGCACAACATTTCATATATTTAACATACATGCAAATATGTTAATATTCCATTATTATTCAAATCAAGACATCACATAAGCATGCACTAACCAGATTAGTTCCAAAATTCGCATGGCATTCATTCAAGTAATAATAAGCCAACTCTTTGATTTTCGCCTTAAAACCTTAAAACAAATGAAGACATCCAAAAACATGCAATAACTATATTAGTTCCAAAATTCCGTGATGTTAATATTCACAATTCGCATGTTATTCATCATCGCCTACGAAAATTCTGCATGTTTTTCATGCATACAAAATACACCAAACTGAGTTTTTCTTCAAAGATAAAAACCTAGAACATTCGCATGTTAGTCATGCATACAAGGATACATCAAACTGAGTTTCTTTGATCTAAAAATCCCAAAACATTCTCGCATGTTAGTCATGTATGAAAGCTCATAAATTCATCATGTTTTTATGCATACAATAATACACAAACTCGAGTTTTCTTCAAGATAAAACTTGTGAACATTCTGTATGTTAGTCATGCATAAGGATACATCAAACTGAGTTTTGATCTAATAACCCAAAACATTCTGCATCTTATCATGCACATGAAAGCCTGTAAATTTGCATGTTTTCATGCATACAATACTACACCAAATTGAGTTTTCTTCATTTAAAACTAAGAACATTCGTATGTTGGCTGCGTATGAAAGGATACACAAACCTGAAGTTTTCTTTGATCAACACTCCAAAACATTCTGCATGGAAGCCTTAAATTTCTCGCATGTTTTTCATTCATAAAATAATAATACACTGCATTGAGTTTTCATTTAAAACCTAGAACATTCTGCATGTTGGCTGGGCGCATGAAAGGATACACAAACCGAAGTTTTCTTTGATCTAAACACCCCAAAATATTCTACATGGAAGCCTAGAAATTTCTGTATGTTTCATTCATAAAATAATACACTGTGATTGAGTTTCTCTTCAGTCTAAAAACTCAGAAATATTCTGCATGTTGGTCATGCATGAAAGGATACACAAAACTGAGTTTTCTTTGATCTAAAACACTCCAAAATATTCTGGTATGGAAGCCTAGAAATTTCTGCATGTTTTTCATTCATAAAATAATACACAAGATTGAGTTTTCTTCAGTCTAAAAATCCTTAGAACATTCTGCATGTTAGCTACATTATATAGCTACACTCAAACTGAGTTTTCTTTGATCTAAAACCCCAAAACATTCTGCATGTTATAGTCGCACAGCCTATAAAATTCTGTATGTTTTTCATGCATACAATGATACACCAAACTGGATTTTCTTCAGTCTAAACCAGAAAAAAACAGCATGTACAACATCACAATTTCAGTCTTCAAACTCCAGAAAATTCAACAAGTACAACATCAAAATTCAGTCTTAAAACCCAGAAAATTCAGCATGGACAACATCACAAATTCAGTCTTAAAACCCAGAAAATTCAGCATGGACAACATCACAATTCCAGCATGTTTTTCATTCAAACAATCACATAGAAAACTCAACCAAATGCCATTTCCATGGCCCCAAACAAGGAAATAACCAAAGAGGAAAGATCCCCCACCTCTCATGTGTAGGATCAGTTCTTGATCCACCCAAATCTGGAACAATGAGGAAAAACTTCCTCCTCCTTTCTCCTTTCTTTCTTCTTCTTGTTTTCTTTTTCTTCCTTTCTTTCTTTCTTTCTTTCTTCTTGTTTTCTTTCTTCCTTTCTTTCTTCTTTCTTTCTTTCTCTCTTTTCTTTCTTCTTTCTCTTTCTCATGAATTGTTTGCCATCTCTCCTCAAACTACTAAGTTGGTTTGACCTAGGGAGCCCACCTAACATCCATTTGTTTGACACCCAATAACTCAAGACCAAGTGTTCTCCGCCACAACTTCAACCACTTTCATGCTCATGTACGAGGGTGGCTTGACATTTGGTCCCACCCAACTCATGCAATCCTAGGCATGACACTTGGCCCATCCATGTGCCAAGTGTCTCCCATAAGTGCCATGGCACCCACATGATTGGCCGATTCCGGCCTTGAAATACGTGCAAAACCGACGCCCTTTAATCTCGACGCAGCTCGTTTGGTTCAACTAGATTTACAGATTATTCTAACTGATCCGCTTGGCCATCCGAGGTCTAGAGAAAGATCTAGGCTTTCGTCCTGTACTGCCCTGCAAGAATTACTAATTCAGCTTCATTTTCAAAAAAAAAAAAAAAATTTTTCCGGGTTTCACAGAGTTTAATAGGAATCGTGCCCTATTCAATTCGCTTTGAAGAGGTCCCACTTCACTTTTACATAGGCGACCTCTGAAATCAAGAGCAACTTATATTACTCTTATTTCACTTTCCATACATAGAGATCATTAAAAGCATAGCTTAACCTTCATTTTACTAGCATCACTGTTTCATCATAGGAATGGACAAGGAAGATCCCCAAAGTGATACGACAAAGTCTTGACAGTTTAGTTGTCCCTTTTGAACCTAGATCTTAGGATTTCAAGTCAACTAGGGTTATGTCCATGAAATGTACTTATTCAAGTATGGGCTTTAGTCTCATTCCATTCAATGATTTTTCAACTAACTCTCTATTTAACCCTTTGGTTAGCGAATTCGCAATGTTATCTTTGAACTTTACATAGTCTATTGAGATAACACCAGTCTAGAGTAGTTATCTGATGGTATTATGTCTAAGACGAATATGTCTAGACTTACCATTATACATACTGCTTTGTGCTCTACCAATAGCATATTGACTATCGCAATGTATGCAAATCGAAGGCACAGGTTTTGGTCATTTCAAAATATCCTCTAAGAAGGAGAGTAACCATTCTTCCTCTTCCCCACATTTATCCTATGCTATAAACTCAGACTCCATTGTGGATCTAGCGATAACCATTTGTTTTGAGGATTTCCATGAGACTGCTCCTCCCCCTAGTGTAAACACATAATCACTATGGGATTTTGAGTCTTTAACATTTGATATCCAGTTTGCATCACTGTGAACCTTCTGGCACAACCGATATCTTCAGATAGTGTAGTCCATAATCACGAGTAAATCGTAAGTACTTAAGTACTTTCATGATTCCTTGCCAATGCTTGGCTCTAGGATTACTCATATAACTACTCAATTTACTAACCGAAGAGGCTATGTTTGGTCTTGTATAGCTTAAACATCATACTGCCTATTACTTTAGGAGTCACTACAAGGAAGAAAGTCTTTAACCGCGGTCACTGACCTTGGTTAAAAGTAGTATATAATGCATCTATAAAATATAGTTGCGGATGAAGACAATCGTGACATGGCATGGCCATAGGTGGTGTGGAGAAATCTTATAGATGCGACTACTTCATAAATTGTGACTATAAGCTCTTCAATTGTTTAGCAATTTGGCATAGTTTATAGTCGTGGCTCAGGGTCGAATTTCTACCATAGGGAGGGCTTATAGCCACGGTTTCGTCGACTCACTATAGGTATGATTTATAGCTGTGGATTTCGTTGCTGTGTGGATGGTTTATAGTCATAGCTTTGTTGTCAATTCCTTTACCATAGGATGGTTTATAGACACGGTTTGTTGTTGACCTCGAGGGATGGTTTATAGCTGTGGTTTGTGGTTGACCCTGGTCATAGGGATGGTTTATAGACGCTGCATTTGCTCATCTTCTGCATTAAATACATTTCATTAAAATTTAAGACAAATGGACTTACATTGCTAGGAGAAATGAAAGACAAGATGTTTTGATTAGCAATGACTAGTTTTCCTCTTTAGGTTAAAAAACTTTTTAAAATCACTATCCAACCGACTCTTAATTAGTTTAAGCAATATGAATAGTCCCTTCTCCATCTAAAAGATATGCTAGATTACGAATGGGCAACTATACAACTATTCCTATTATTCCTAACAATACAACATAATTCCAGGGTAAAGCATGAATTTAGAATGTTGGACTCATAAAATTTTACACAAAATTGACCATCTTCTACCTAATTCTACGAAAATTCTTCTACATATATCATGGGCTCCACATGCTTGGAACCATAAATCTTCCCCATTTACAATCTATGATTAGATATGAATCCACTCCAACCATACGCTCGAACCGATACACAACAAGGCCACCTACTACTATGGATAGCTAGAGCATGCTTTCCGGAATAATAATCCGTGTTTCTATGAAATGGTATAAACCCTACTACTTTGGTTGTGTCACGACGATGAGGTTTTCGACCGGCCTGGAGTTGAACAAAGGTAATTGACCTCGCCCAAGTGAGAAGTTTCGATATGAAGGATTGAAATAAAATTGATAGAAAAGTATGACAACCAAGATGGAAATGCAAGAGAGACTCACTCTTCTTGCTCATATCGATGTTCAAACGCAGAATATAATTGTCGATGTTTGTCACAAGCATCAAGGTGCCTTGAACAATCCTGCATCTTCACCGCTTTAGTCATTCCCACCCGAAATTATCGACTTCTCTCTCCCCAAACAATGAAATGCCCCGAATCATTAGTGCCAATTTAGTTAGTGAACCTGTCTCATGGAACTACAAGCTACTAAAGTTACTTTACAGGATACGTAAGCAAAGATGGCTCTCCAAATGTGTAATCCAAATGCAACCTCCTTCCATTTTGATTTAGAGTTTTCGCAAATTGCCAAGCACTGCTTTTTCGATCTTGATTTAGATCCTTTATGTGCTTTGTGAACTTTTGACTGAAAGCAAGAAGAAGTTCTCGATCCGATATCGACATAATTACAACACCATCACCCCTAGCCACTACACATATTTTGCCTGATTTCTCCAACATATCGCCAGAACCGCTATTGCATGAACTGCACCCACCATTCTATGCTGTGCTGGGCTCATCACTCATCATCCCACCCATATTTCGAACCAATACATCCCTATTCAGTATACTGAAATCACAAACATTATTATGGATTTATTTTCAACCAGAGCCGTATCAAAACCCAGACTCAGTGGTCATCACCGTCTGGATTTTAAGTCTTTTCCTTAATGGATCCAAGGCAAGTGCCTTCTTCCAAATATTACTTCCTTCTCCAACAGCCACTCACCGCCAGTTCGAAACAACATAGTTAACATTTCAGATGCCGCCAAGACTCCAGAGTAGGGGACAAATTTGGTCATCCAGTTTAAATGCCGCCTCAAGATCATGGCTGAATTTCTTAATACACTTTTCAGATCACTGGTAGTCGTTAAATCATAGCAAGAGACTCGTTAAACAACCGAAGTTTCTTTGACGTTATTTAGTTTCACAAGCAATACACAATGGATGAAGTATGAAAATTCTTCAAGCCTGTTAGATCAGTACATGAGGAACTTTCTAAGTGGTGCATGATGGAAATAAGAAAGAAAAAGGTCATAGGAGGGCAAATGAGCACGCGATTCGCACTGTCATTTCCTACAAAAACCCATATCGCCAGTAAAGAAATTAAGCATTCTTTTTCATATTCAAATTGCCTACTGTATGGCCAGGGAATCCTTTAATCAGTTTTGAATCCTAGTTCATCTTGTTCATTTCCAATTGTTTACTTTTAAGATGCTTTTTTCTTACACAAATACTATTGGGTGTTAGCTTTTATATCTATCTATATATATATATATATATATATATATAAAATTAATTCTTACGTTCTGATAGTGTCCATCGCATACTCGAATATAAGTTGGTATATATTGATACTATGGGTCCATTTGTTATATCGTTATAGCAGACATACTATTCAAAACTATTCAAAAAGGAACGAATGCCATAGGATTGTTGAATCTACACCGATCAAAAGTAAGACTTATGGAAACTACTTCATTGCGCCTATAAATGTTTAAAAACATCTTATTTCTATTAATTACTAATGATCACTGCATCAAGAATTTAGATTTCATCTCCTCGCGAGTATAAAGTCCCCACGAGAATAACCATTCCTAAGAACCTTACCAGTATAAAGAATCATGATAAGTAGACTCTTAATCTAAATCACATCTCATTTGGAAAAAAGAAAAAAAGAAAAAAAAGACTATTTTCATTGTAAATAGATCATCTTATGACTACCCCATAAAAAGCCATAATGCAGATACAAAACACAAGAAACAAACTAAACTACTCAATTAAATCCACAAAATTTCATGCATCCATCCATCCAAAATTCATTTATGGCCGTGAGTCCAATAACAATGCTGATCTTTAGAACCCACAGTAGTTTACACATCGTAAATTTAACCAAACAAGAGGATAAATTCAAAACATCACGTAGCTCATACAAATTCATAGTCTATCACAGAGTAATCTAACAATTTGATACTTCCTTTCTTTCCTTTAAACTAATCGCTTGACATATACTAATGTTGAATTTATGAAGACCAATCAGATTGTGATGTATAATATGTTGGCATATAACAACATGATATCTCAATCCATAAATGTAACCCTAAATTCCATCAACCAAACTAACCATCATTAGAAATGGGCTTCGTCGAATGAGTTCCAAAATCCGTGCACAAACAACTTAAGTGTCATTAAGAGTAGAAAAACCGAACTTGACACCAAGATGAGATATACTACCCATAATACAAGCAAACAGGCAACATCCATATGAGACAAAACAAGAAGAGTGATACTACAAGTTAACAACTCAACAATTGAAATGCAAAGCCAAGCTTGCAGCCTATGCAATTTTAATTCAAAGGCAAACAAGGAATGTGTAAATATAGCACGTTTGAATACGTGGTAATAAGTTGTTTAATTCACAAAATCCTCGTCTCATTTACATCTTGCTTTTTTTTTTTTTTTTAATGTGCGTAGTGCCAATATATGTGCAAGAACTGCCTTGAACATATATGAAGAGAAGCCTCTGTGGCCTCTGGCTTCATATATTAGTCTAGATAACACAAAGTTCACAATCGGCCCATCAGAATAATGGTGACTTTAACACAAGGTAATCCTTCCAATATGACCTATAAATCACCCCGGGTAATTAACAATTTTTGCATATTTAATTGTTCATGCTACCATGCCGTAAAGTAGCAAGTAAGATATCAGCCTGGTAACATTTCGTATGCCAACCTACAATGTCTTCAATGATTGTGAATGAAACCACCAATGAGGTATCAAACAGATAGGAAAAAAAAACAATAATAATAGAGAGAGAGAAAGAGAAATTTGTACAAGCATTTTATCAAATAGGTCAAGAGCAATTAGCTTTCCTTACCTCAATTGTCCACAATACAACCAAGGTAGCTCCTTAGTCCAAACTCGCACCTAATGACGGAGAGACAAATTCAAGGGTGAGTCATGATAACGTTTTGAGCACCTAAAATTGAACATTTTACTACCTTTTTCTTTTCTGTTAAACCATTTGTCAAACATGTGACATGCAAATAGAAACGTTAACCACAAAATCAGAATTCTAATTAACCACAAACTCATTCAACATTTACATTAGATTTTGCAAGAAAATAATGCTAGGGATTGCATTAAGCAAAATGATGGGGCATGGAGTAGGCCCATATCTAGGCCTAGATGAGATAGGAAACCCAAATCCAACGATGAATTTTATTATTATTCGTTATTTATTTAATTGTACTTTTTGGATTTATCCGTTAGTACTTTTTGGATTTATATGTTAGATTTTCGGGATTTATCCGGTTAGAATTTATTGTGCCTATAACAAGACTCATGTTATGTTTTTTAGCGACTTGATATATTATCTGAAAACCCAGCTTCGCTCTTCTATTTATTTGTTCACTTTCTTTTTAATTTTATTATTCTTCATAGTAGAGATACATCAATTTGGTATCAGACTTACATGCTGAGATTAGGCGAAAGATTTCTCTAAGTAATGTGATGTGTAACGACCCGTACCACATAATACCAGTTTTTAAAACGTTTGACCAAGTTTGACCAAGTTTGACCAACAATTAGTATGTGGGCCCAAGTTGACTTTTTCAAGGATGGATAATTTCAGGTTGACTAAGACACTAGCCTTAGCCTCACGATACAGTTCACAGGGACTGTCAACGTCAACATCCGACTTACTGATAAAAAGCTATATTCCTGGAGTTCAAAACAAAGAAGATTTTTACCAAGGTCTAAAGCTTCTACCACAGCTTGACCGGGAAGCTAGACCTCTAGGCCCTATATAAAACATAGTTTTAAAGCCAAATAGAACTCTAGCCCCAACACACTCATTTTCGAGCTCCAAACCCTGGGAGAAAACTCCCTGGACCGTGAACATTGAACCAGTTTGCTTTCACCATTTTTGCAATTAAACCCATGGCTGTGGGAGGAGACACCCGCCACCCCCCCCCCTTGCTACACGCGCAGCTGCGGAGGAGCACCAGTCGGACAACCATCGCCGCAAATTTCACTACCAATCGCACCGGACGCGCCCAGATCAAGCCGGCTGAACGCAGCGCTTCGGCCGCCACCCGCGGCGCTCACCGGATTTTCCTATTTTCCACATTCAGCCTACCCATACCTCTCCCCACTCATTTTTGGAATCCTCTCGAACTCATTCCCCGTGGTCCCTTAGCAAATTCTCACCGCTTGAAAGATACTCACGAAACAAATTTGGCCTAATCGTTGATCAAGTTTTCCGCCACCACAAAGAACCTTGGGACCAAGGTAAGGGTACCGTGTTCTGATTGGCTTTCCGCTGATATAAAGTTTGTAAATTTTGGACGCTGCTGGTTAGTTTTCCATTTTTGGGCTTGGTTTGTGTAATTACCAAAAGGTTTGGACTGAAATTGGGCACACCGTCAAGTTAGGGAAAATTGAAGTTGGATTAGTGAAATCACATTTTACGAGTTATTGAAGGTTCAATTCTCATGATTAGCCTTCGTGAAAAGCCCCAATTCTCAGGGTACCGTCTATAGGGCACACTCGTATAATTGGACGTTTGGGTCCAATTCTTAGATAGTTTCATAGTTCTGGGCCTTGTCTCTAAGACATTTCGGGCATCCCAATGTCTTTGCTAGTTAAGTTATCAGTCTCAAATTCAGATTTTTATATTATTAGCGTACACTCACGCAGCGTGAGACGATCCTACAGGAGCAGACTTAAAGATCTCTGTAGTCCCAGTGAGTGGTTTAAGAAGGCTTTAAATGTTTTCAGGTATTATTATGATATATAATTGTGGGTTAATTATTATATATATAACTTATTTGATCGAATCCAATATTATGCGTAAATATAATTATCTCGCTTTATATAAACAAGTCATCATTTCTAGCGGATTTTGTCAACATTTTTAAATATTTTTAAAATTTTAATTGTGCTCATGGGATAAATTTGTGTATTTTAAACATTTTGGTACATGGATTGAGGTTTTAAACCATTTTGAAAAGTTATTGACTTAAGAAATAGATTTTGAGACTTTGTGAAATGATTATAAATGCGGTATTGTCGGGAAGGTTGAAATGATTATAATGGTATCATAGCAGTTTATTAGTTGTCACGCGGATGTCGTTTACCCGGTTTATTAGTTGCCACGCGATGCCTGCTACCCTCATGTCATTAGTTACTACATGATGTCAAACAAAAAGTAGTTTATCCGGTTTATTAGTTGCCACTTGTCGGAGGTTGGTCACCACTCGCCACATGGGTATTTGGTACTAAGACATTGTTGATTTTTAAGTATGTATAACCATCTCAATATTAATTTATGTTATTAGCTTTCAAGGATTATTTTTACGATCGGATGGTTATATATATTTTATGCTCAATTTTACTAAGGTAATAAATTCAAAGTTATAAGGTCTTTGATAGCAATGATGTCGGTTAAATCTTTGAGCATAGATTTCATATTGACTTGGTATAAGTTTAGGTTTTGTGAAATGATTTCCAAACTGGGAACCTTTTACAAAAGAGTGGACGGAGGTCTGAGGAGGAAGGGAATTTTCGTAAATAAAACATTATTTTCCATATAAATTATGCCACCTCAACGAGATTTCTATTATCTCTAATGCTTTTATTGTTTTAAACTGCTTGTGTCCAACAAATTCCAGAAGACCCACTGCGCCACCTTCTACGTCACTGCTTCAAGCAGCTAGCCTATGATTCCATCTTATCTATCTCGCTTTTATTTTATTGGACTTATGTATTTTCATATCAGACCCTCAAATTCTGCAAAACACTCTTAGGAATGCTCAATCTTAGTATTGAACTCATATGGAGTCTTTATCATGTGTTTGTGGTTGGTGACTCGCCGTGATGATGGGTCGGTCAGTGGGATTTGAGCCATTTGGATCTTTATATATATATAATATATAGTATATTGAGGTAGTTATATTAATGCGTGTTTACCTTCTTTCTTAAAGTTAGTTCCATCGACATTCCTAGGGTCAGATAAAGGAACTTCACTAGGCGGGACCACCCGGGGAATCTTGGGAGAGTTTTCGGGTCGGGTCGGGTCCTGTCATGATGCCCCAAAACCCGAGGGTCCAGTCAACAACCCATCGACCCGCGGAAACATGTGAATATCGGGTGTCCCGATATTACACCCATACGTCTCATGTGTTGAGACTCATTCCTGCACATTTAATTCATAAATATATAGGAATTACCTTATACAGTCCGTAAGAGTCCGAGCACAACACTCTCACATATGGTACAAAATTATACATCTATTAGAACCAAGCGTGTTCTAATATACAAAACAAGATATGTATTAAAACCACTTAGTCCCTCAAGGCTACAAACACAAGTCAAGGCCACAATCCGCCGCCCGCATTCCGGCTCCTAAGGAGCGCTCGTCCGCCCTCGCGTGTCCCTGCACCGGGGTGCGGTGTGGCGCACGACAAGCGAGCTAACGCGCCCAGTAGAGACAAAACCTACAAAGGCTACTCCCCACCTAAGTGCACATACAATGCTATAAATTTACACACATTCATATAAAACATGCATATCCCTATATGAATGTCTACATGTCATGCCCCATATCTCGAGTCCTCACCGACCCTCTCACACATGCATATGTCATGTATGAATTTTTTTTTTTTTTTTCATTTGGACAGACTCTGATAATATCGTGGACAACCTTCCGATATATTTTATTTGGACAGACTCTGATGGTACTGTGGACAACCCTCCGATATGATATTGTATTGTACTAGTCATTTTCCAATAGTACAATATACTGGACAATCCTCCGAAATGAAATATGGTGGACAACCCTCCGAAATTTAATATAATGGACAACCCTCCGAATTTAATTCTTTCAAAATCCATATCATGCACTCTTAACCGATTTACGTGATGTCCCCGTGCACATGCATTGCTAATGCCACTGCATAAAATCTCATGTTACATGCATAATAAAAAAACTACATGCAAAATATATATCATTCATGCTTTATCTTAAGCATCATGTTAATCATCAAATATGCACATATCAACATGTATATTCACAATTTCTACATGTTTTTCATTCAAGCAATAATACACCAAATTGATG
The DNA here is from genome assembly GCA_016808115.1 of Tetrastigma voinierianum. NCBI lineage: Eukaryota > Viridiplantae > Streptophyta > Magnoliopsida > Vitales > Vitaceae > Tetrastigma > Tetrastigma voinierianum. The sequence goes on from JAEQBH010000149.1 coordinate 1,804,740, forward strand.
TTTTCTTCTGTTTAAAAACCCAGAAAATTCTGCATGTTAGTCATGCAGGCAATAATACACCGAACTGGTTTTTCTTTAGTCTAAAACCCGTAAAATTTTCAGACGTTAATCATATGCAAGCACATTATAATAAATCGCTTTTTTCTTCACTAAAACTAAAAATTATGCATGTTACCATAAGCACACACAAAACTCCATTTTTTTTTTTTCATTCTAAAAACCCAGAAAAATTATGTATGTTAGTCATGCAAGCAATAATACTCCAAACTGATTTTTCTTTAGTCTAAAACCCAAAAAGTTTTTGCATGTAAGTCATGCAAGCAATAATATTCCAAACTGATTTTTCTTCAGTCTAAAACCAAGAAAATTTTGCATGTTAGTCATGCAAGCAATAATACTTCAAATCGATTTTTTCTTCCTCAAAATCCAAAAACAAAGGTTCTAAAACCAACAAGAATAAAATCAATTCTAGAGAAATTTGAATTTATAAGGACCCGTAAACCGGTCCTAACATCAACAATTTCGTAAACTATTCTTGTATCAGCCCAACGTTGGGGTTACCTTCATGGCCATTTCATGGCTCTTTAAATAAAATAGCCGAGGTAGGAGAAGACCTCTACCTCGATGAAGTGTGATCAAACTCCACACTGTTGTATTACAACCGTAGAACCACCGGTTCTCTCTATTTCCTTTTCTTTCTCCTTCCTTTCTTTTCTTCTTCCCTCTCTTCTATTCTATTCTCTTTTTCTTTCTCTCTACTGAATTCTGGGTAGAATTTTTTAAGCACTCTCCAGCAGTTTCCTCCTCCTCATTTTCCACCGAATTGATGGTGTCTTGGTGGAGAGCACCTTCTCTAACCCTATTGACACCTAGCATTCTCTATGCCAAGTGCCAACGGCTCCATCTCACTCCCTCTCACGCATGACTCTCGACACCTAGCCTCCACTCCGCTCACCTCCTCATGCAAATCCAAACCAAGACATTTGGCCTTTGGTTGCCAAGTGTCTTCTCCTCTAGTGCCACATGGCATGCACTTTCATGCCATGTGTCGCCACCTCATTTTTCAATTCACCTCGAAATACGTGAAATTCCGACCGTCTCAGAATTCAATGAAATTTAACTGTGTACCTAGATTTCGTGAGACAAATTCAACGGTGTGATCCGTGTCGTCATCCGAGATCTAGAGAATTTCTAGGTTTGCAACCTGTGTCTATCGGTTTACTTTATCCGGTCCTACATTCTCCCCTTTAAAAAGTACTTGCCCTCAAATTCACACACACATATACATACAATCACATGTATATGCAACGTTTCATTCAAATGACAAATGACTAAACCATACCGTTGCTCGAAGGAGGAAGTGATGTTATCCTGCACGCATCTTGTCCTCATGCTGCCCCCATGTTGCCTACACCCTTTGATGCCGCTATAACACCTTATTATCCTCACGCTTTGGCGTCGCAAAACCTCACTGACCATCTATATACACTGTGTCGCTTCCTCGAAGGTCCCATTTGCATCTATACCAAGCTCGCTCCAATCCACTACATGAGTTGGATCTGGAGTGTACTTCCGGAGCATGAAGACATGGAATACCTCATGGACACTTGATAAACTCGGCGGTAATGCTAATCGATATGCAATTGCACCCACCCTCTCAAGTACCTCGAAGGGTCCAATAAATCTCGGCGATAGCTTTCCCTGCTTGCCGAATCTTACCACTCCCCTCTTAGGAATTACCTTCAAGAAGACATGATCACCCACCTCGAACTCTAGAGGCCATCGAAGCTTATCAGCGTTGTGGACCATTACCCGATCCATGGACCGGCGCGACTCGCTTTTAAATGGAAGGAAAAAATGTGGATTGATTTTCGAATTTTAGAAAACTGCCCTCGAGAGGACAGCTTTTCTTTGAGTCGCCACTTACTTTGTTGTTATTTTTATAAAGGAAACCAAGCAAGAACAAAAACCCCAATGCACCCAAGATGGAAAGTTTCGCCCGCGAAAACTAGATTTGGTTCAGGGGTCGGGACATTCCATCTGGGAAGGTACCTCATACGAAAGCACCCCTAGGCCCCGAACTCGGTCTCGCCAGTGAATTGGGTATGTAGGAGCATATGGGTCAGCGCATCGACGCCCTTAGGGCTAACATACAACTTAGATCGACCAACCTAATCGGTATCTAAAGATGCTTAAAAACACTCAACCAAAGGGCAATGGCGCTGCACTGTGGTCCTCCCCCTCACCACGCGCTACATCAAAGGTTAGCCAACAAACATAAGAAGCATGGCATGACACCCAAACACACAAAGCATCCACGGAAATTCATTACTCCAACATTAAAGCACATACCGTGGTCCCTGGTACTAAGCGCTACATAAGAGGTTTCATTAAAAGCTCAAATGCATCACAAATGTCGAACTAAACACCATGTACGATATGAATACAAATACCAACGACTACATGTACCCGAGGTCCCCACACTACAAAGCCAAATAGCTAGGGAAATTTCAAATTATTTGAAGAAATTCGCCGCTAAAATAGAATAGCGACTGATTTATCGACTAAAATAATCCTCAGCTAGCGTGCTTGTCGCAAAAATTAACGGTATAAATTTTCCCTAGCTATTTTTTAACGACGGAAATTCCCTAGCTAATTATATATTTTCGCTTGCTAATTTTGGTTGTAATTCAGAGGACCAATTAATATTTTTCGACTAAATAGCGACGGAAAATGCCCTAGCTAAATTAGCTAGGAAAAATTCCGTCACTATTTTTGTCTAATTGTCCCTAGCTAGGGAAAATTCCGTCACTATACTTGTCTAATTTTAAAGAAATAACTACGGAATTTGTCTCTAGCTAATTTAGCTAGGGACAATTCCATCATTATTCTTGTCGAATTTTGAAGAAATAGGTGGACGAATTGTCCCACTAAATTAGTTGTGTGACAATCTAATCACTATTCTTGTCACTCTTTGAAGAGAGCTACGACTATCCCTAGCCAATTTAGTTGGTGGACACCCACACTATTTTTGCTCGATTTTTAAAGAATAGTTATTTTAATTGTCCCTAGCTAATTTTAGCTAGGGACAATTCACACTATTCTTATCGACCCTTGAAGGGAATAGCGACGGAACTCAACTAGCTAATATAGCTATGACAATTCCGTCACTATTCTTGTTCACTTTAAGGAAATAGCTACTAATTGGTCTCCTAATAGGATCATTTCATAGCTATTTTCACTATTTTATTTTTTTTAAAATTAGAATACATACTTTTAAAATTTTATATTAATAATGAATAAAAACATATACTAAAAGCAATTTTTTTTAATTAATCATAAGTCAACGCCAGCATGTAAATTAATCCGATACACAAGGCTGGCTAGTGCACAAAATAATAACATAGTCTCTAATCACCTAAACCTAAATCGCTATCCTCATCATTAGCCGGGTGGATCTCGTGTGGTAGGCGGGCCTGGGCGGTGGGTGCTCACGAACTCTGCGGTTTCATCTCACGATCAAGGCTTAAATTAACTGCGGATCGTGATATCGTCATCCGTCACTGTATCAGATTCTTCGCTTCTTTTCATCTCATTATTCACTTCTTTCATTTGCTGCATTTCATCCTTCAAAAGAGTAATTTGTTGATCCTTCTCTTTCATTTCTATCTCTATAACTGCAATACGTTCATTTGTTTCCATTACTCGCTCGCTCTCATCCACTCGCCGGTGGATGAGGAACTGTGGCTACCGACCGTTAGAACAAAAGCCACTCCTTCGAGCTAATGTCAGACACTACGTTTCTTCTAACCTCCTATGGTCTCCAAATAGATAGGATCATAGTCAATTGGTTAAAGATCTATAGAACCCTTAACCGGTCGAAGTGGTTTATCACACGTTCCTCCACGAGGTCCCGTGGATAAAATAGAAAAATAAAATTACGTTACTAGATATAAATAAATTAAATATTCTAATATTTTTCATGTCACACTTAATCCTCTAACATTTACCGCAATAATCAAAATAGTTTATTTAATATAAGAGATACTTACAACAATCATCCGAGACTTGTTGTCAATAAACTGTCATCTCGCTTCTTCACATGCATCTTCTCGAAGATCTCATAAAAATTGGGATCTTGACCCAATTTTCTAGCCTAAAGTATGAATTTATTAAGTCAAAAAATAACATATGTTACAAATTAGATGAATACATTATTTAAAATTTGTAAGGCTTAAAATTTGTAGTAGTTGTGATATCCAAGGGGCTCTCCTTAATCAAGTGGCGATACCCATACCGATTGAATGCATATGGTCCTCTTCCGTAAAGTGGAACGATGTTTCAAGAAGAATGAAAAGAAGTTTGGCTTGCATCCGAGTTACTCATCAATAAAATTCATAACCCAACTAGCATCATCTAATAGCTTACCTTGATAATTATTATATCGCCACTGCTCCATGAACAACTAAGGAAATGTCAAGGTCATGGATCTGCATTGAAAGAAATTCATTATAACTAACGAGAAGATCAAGTATCTCGCACACTATACTACACTGAGGTAAAGTCAAGCCCATAACTACCGATCACAAGTTTCATATGACTCATAATGGAAATTATGATTTAAAGATTATTCTATCGATACCCGTCTACTTCAGAGATCCCTCTTCAAGCAGTAAACTCATAAGATACATAAAAATATCATTTTTTTTATGGGTAAACAATCAGAATGTATTACTCACAAAAAAGAATACAAACAAAACCACTTGAAAGTATACTGGGAGTATACTAAAAGAGAACGACCAAAAAGGGAGTCATCACCAAGAAGACCTATCAAATTCTCAACCAAAATCATCTATACCCCAACCAAGTTAAAAAAATCTAGCAAATACTTTTCTCTGTCCCCGCTATAAACATTGGACCAAGACCATAAGATACATAAACAGATCATACTCGCACCAATTCACTTGGAAACCAACATTAACCCCCGAGAATTCACATTTTGCGATGCTTCAATGAACAGTATGAGTTTATTCATCTTCAGAAGAGAGGAAGGGTGGATTTTTTTTTTTTTTTATCAGTAAAAACAGATATTATAGATGAAGGGAAAGTTCCCAGGAGTACATAGGACGTGGACAAAGGAAGCCAACCAAACAAGAAACAAAAACCAATAAACTACCTACTCCCCAACCAAGTTAGGAAGTCCACAACAGACCAAGGACAAATTTATACAAAGCTAAATTTGCCCACAAATTGGAAACAAAGTTAGCTTTGATTTTTTGGTCAGTGGTGCCCTCGTTCTCGAACACCAACCTAATTCTAGCCCGTCAGAGAGTCCAATATAGGCACAAAGGTGCAGCTAACTGTGATTCTTTTGCGCTTACCCACTCACGCCCCTGCTGCTTAAAAGGGTGTGAAGCACCGAGTGTGGAAAGACCCAACTAGTCCCTACGATTGACAAAAAAAGATTCCACAACATTTTAAGATTCTCCTCACAATGGACAAGAAGTTTGCCTATATTCTCCCTGTCCTCCTCACGCACATAAACATCTATTTACCAAAGCCATTCCACTAAGATTTGAGTTGGTCCAAAGCTTAGCACTTTGGCCCCAAGTAGCTTCCCCAAGCAAAGACCCACTGGGAGGAAACAACTGAGAAGGGGTGGAAAATATATAAGGTAAAATACAAAAGTTTCAATTTATGAATCATTAAAATTAAAAAAAGAGGGCAGCTATAAAGCCCTGATCTCCTGTGCCTCTTTTCCACTCACCTCCGTAGAAACCCCGAGTTGTTCTACTCAAAAGATAAAGGAAGAATAAACACGGTTGTGAGCCCACCTAGGTTTCCCTAGAATTCACAAAAAAAGCATGAAATGGCAGGTAGGAGGTCCCATTTCACTGTACCATCATGTCATATTAACAATCGGTGGGATTTGACGCAATCTTAATCTCTAGTCATAAATCATAAGCACAAACAATTTTCATCTTCTCCCTTCCGAAGAGGGCACCGTGGGTAAAGGCCAGGGGTGTGGTCAGTAATCTAATGCTCCTTTTCTTCGTCAGCTTGTTTTCATTGCTAGATAATACAAAAAGTGACAAAGCAATTTTTGTTCAATTGTTTTCTATGTCTAAATGTCCATTTTCTTCTCGCTGTAGAACCAAGAAGCAATTTCAAAGATCAAGCTGTAAAATCACTTGTATCTCAACAACAAGAAGTTTAAACCTCAAGTAGTCTTGTGTTTCAAAGTATCATGAATTCAAGCAACAAAGACAACAGAAGCCAGAGATGATCGACATTAAGAGATGACAATATGAAACTTATTTTTCTCCCCAATTTCTACAAATTTCAAAAGCATGTTTCCAATCAAAGCATTATGAATACAATCATTGCCACTAAATGAAGGGAACTGATTATTCATTCTTTGATAGCCTATTGTACCATATTTCCTACTTTATTATCTATGAAAACATTTATAGTATAAAGTAAATGATCCATAATACTAAAAGAGCTGGCTTTAATATTATCAGATGTGATAAATGGACCAACTATAAAATATTGAAATATCTCAGATAATTTCATGCCACCGAAAAGAAATCAATGAATACATAGACATTCCTCAATTCGAAAATCGAAATGTTAGGAAGAACTTTATTTTAAACACTTCAATAGTGGAAGGTAAAAAATGAGTACACCCATTCAAATATCAAAGTTCCGCATTAGTTGTATCATGAGATATATGATGATCATAACCAAAAAATAAAGAATGGATTATCCTATAGCTAGTTCCTTTAGTAAATGAGGACTACATGCTCTACAAGATGTGATCTAATACAAGAAATATATCTTGTATCACCTCCACTTTTTCCGCACTACTCGATTTCGTCGTTATAGTCCATTGCAGATGTTCATATTATGTCATCCGATAAATCCACCAGCACTAGCATCTAGAACCTTGATTAGACTCAAGCAGATGCCAGTAAACCATGCATATGATAAGATATGAAATTAAGAACAAGTGACAAACAGATTTAATCAGAGACAAACTCACTCGTGTCTTTGAAACTTCCTCATGAGCGCCAATTATCACCTCATCCACATAACGACAAGCCAAAACACTTAAGCTTCTTCGCGTAAGGTTCATAATAGGGCGATGTGCTCCCCTCTATCGTACTACAGAATTCATTATTTGGAAAACAAGCATATGTTAACTTGTTATTGCGCCCTGGAAGATATGGAAGAAGGTGGTTATCACAATATCGATGCTCTGAATTACATCCACATCGACAATGGTTATATTGCTAGAAACTCTCTATTTTATGCATTTAGATGTAATACGTAGTTTATCTCAAATAGCTTTGCAATCACAACCAATCGAGATACGAGTAAAAAGAAAGGAAGGTAGCTCATAGAACCCGACGCTTTGATCGCTAGAATCCCAACAAGTAGAAAATCTCCAAGCTCTCGAAAGCAAGTTTCAATATTTATACATCGTGAAGATGTTAATGACCAAATGAAATTACTTTTCCATCCCCTCGTCAGGCAAATATCAAAGAAAACACAAATAACAAATAAAATCTTGATGAGCAACCTTTCCATGATTTTGGGAAGAAATGCACAGATAAGCTTCAAATGGATTCTCACCATAACAAACATGATCGTAGCACTCTGGCAAACAACTTCAGGTTTATCACAAGCAAAGCATATCAAAAAGAATAAATTAAAACAATAATCGTAGGTCTGGTGGTAATGGGTGAGTGAGCACACAAGTACGTGACATTTGCCAAAAAGAAAAGCTTAGACAAAAAAACAAGAGAATTATTACAAGGAGTATATTAGTTAATCTAGACTTATACGTGGACTGATAGGAACGTATTATGACTCCACATGTCCCAAGTATGGAAAGATCAATGCACCATCTTATATAAACTATCCGAGCATCTAGCCCCTACTGTGAGCCAAAACGCACAAGAACAAACGCTTTGTTAAGAACTGACCACTTGTAATCTAGTTATAAAATCACACTATTATCTCGTGACAACCATCGATGGAAAAGAAAACTTATTTTCATAAGAGAGTAAATGAATCAGCGCCTTATAATTCACCCAAGTATCAAATCTTGTGTGCTTAATTCAGTTCTCGCCAAAGATTCAGAAGATTTACAACTCAAGAAAAACTGTTGGTTTAATTTTCTAACAGGAAAGCAAATGTTTTTTATATCCAATCATAAGATAAGAGTCACTTCAATTTTCCTTGTTCAACAATAATAAAATAACTATATTAAATCTAAATAATCTGTAACCAGATGAATGAGTAATTTATTCAACAATAATGGGTAATTACACTTTATAAGAAAAGGTGATGCGAATTAGAAACGCAGTAAAAGACAGCATTGAACCATCATTTAATTCATTCACCCGCAGATGAATTAATTCATCCGGTGCCAACTGAGTCTGATTACGCCCTCCCACTGAACTGTGATTTGACTTCAAAACTTCGGTATACTGAACATTTCGGTACCAATCCAATAGCAATAAATTCACTAATTTATAATTGGTATGACAACTTTCAAGACTAGCCTTTTAACTTGACTATCTCTCATGGTTCCAGATATAACAGTTCTTCACATAAATTCTTGCTACATATTTTGCTCTGCTTGTTCCGATAGTTCATTTGACGTTGATAACTTGTAATTAAGCAATCAAAGATCTCAAACAGGATATGAACTCCCTCTCCTTCCCCATGGCCTGTATATAACAGCTCCTTCACATCGGACTAAGCATATTGGTTTTGCTTGTTATATTTTTATTCTTCTTCACTGGTAAACTAAAATTACCCAATGCCTTTTCTAAACCTCGCAACAAAGGGATACTTTGCTCTCTAATGCCTTCGTCAGGCAACCTGAACTTAAATAAAGGAAAATTGGTTTAATCAATCGATAGTTTTAAAATAGCAATATGGTTAAAACAAAATTATCAATACATAGGAAAATGTTTCTTTGTTTCATAAAACAATTGAGTTTCACACAAATTCGTATAGAGGAAGCACCTTCCCATCGAGAACCGAATAATTCTCGCGAGATGGTAGGAAATGAGAGTATGCGAGTTCCACTCACCGTATCCACCATCTTCAAATTTTGGTCAGGACTACGGTCGAATTATGCCCGGAAAGAAGAGTGATTATGACTGTCACTAACGGATCTCTCTCTCACACAAAGAAGCATGCGTCCTGTTCCAAAAAATTACTGAATTTGTCAAAAGGTTACCAAACCACGGTGCTCACAAAAGGTAAAAATTATCCTAGAAACAGATTTATATCAACAGGCCCTCAGATGCATTTAGAAGTCTTCCTCCCACCACTAAGCTTTTAAATGCCATCAGAAGATAGAAACATTTAGGGATATATAATGTTTTTATTGGAAGTGAGGACAAGAGACGGAGAACCAAAGAAAACCAAACAAAGGTAGAGAAAACAAAAACTAAGTAGAACTACAATTTAGCAAAACCAAAATCCGAAGACGAAAAACCTGCGCGCACCGAGTTAACAATGGGTTAATGGAACAAATACCCACCCGCACTTCCACTCCATTATGTCCCGCACGTATGGAGCAAGGATTTGGTTTCGTGGGGCATGTTTAAGTCAGACAAGTTCGGGTGAGAAGGATAAATGATCGAGGGTCGACTGATTTCAGCTGGGCGCAACCTTGCTCTAGACTGAGTCCCTTTGGGTGAAGAGAAAAATTTCAAAAAATTAAGTGCCCTCGCGCTGGATCCGCCCGTGACTGCACGATCATCCCCAATGCCACTACCAAACATCCATCTCCACATCACAACAAAACAAGCTTAAGGTGGTACTACCACAAACACCCGCATTACCTCCCCAACCAAGAAACTTCACCTACTATCCCCACCACACTATGAAACTAATAATCGAAAGTACCAGCATAATGCAACAAACTCCCTTGTCTTTACTTCTTCCTTTCTCCCACAAAATGTCATCACCAAATTAATAAAAGTTGATTAAGCATTTCAAATGAGGTCTCGATTCAGGGGAACAAAGATGATACTGTTTTCAAGAGCCATGAAAATTAACTCAAGTTTTTAATCCAGGAAAAGGGATAGAAACAAGACTGCTCTATGAGAAAAGAATGTAAAAACATGTAACTGGTTCAAACTGGCTCTGGTATTCATTGGGGATCATAAAGAGTTCTCTACCATGCATAGACCAAAAAAGGAAGCCCAATATTTAATAATGTTTCAATATGATACCACAAAAATAAGAGACTTGAAGATTTTCTAAGATAAACATTTTCTTTATTATTGCAAAAATTCCATGACAAAGAAATGCAAACCCCCCGCCCTACCCTTACAAAAACCAAACAGATATCCTCCCTTATTAAAACCAATAAGAAATATGAAGTATGCGTAAGTCAAGACGAACAATGCCGCGGCTTGACACTCCTTCGTGCGCTTGATCTTCTTGTAGCGACCAAATTTTCTTAGCAAGAGTATACACGCATTCATCGAAGAATGCGGTGGATCATCCCCATGGATGAATGTAATCATGATATACTTTATCAACAGCTTCTTCATAAAATCTTCGCTATGGTATAAGATGTAACAGAATGACTTCATCGATCTAATTTCACAAAAGACCACCATAATCATCCCTGTAAAAAATTCTCAATTAAGAGGGAATCAGCAATATGCTAGTGACCGTTAATGTATATCTAATTTGGCCCAGGTGGATTATGGACAAGGGAGGTGCAGGACAATGCATAAGATGGAGAGAGGTTTGCTACAAGCCAAGAATAAGAATGAACCGAAAGAATTCCATGACCTAATTTAAAAAATTCTCGGTATCCCTTTAGAACATAGGGACCCTCCGCACAAAGCTTAGTTCAATCCACTTGCATTTTCATGCTTTTCACAAAGTAATCAAATATCTCCAGCTTAGATCATCTAAAGGTTTTTTAGATACTGGGAATTGACATTTGATACACTCTTTTCCTCTAATAGGTAAAGATAGGGTATACCTTAAGCACACAAGACGATATAAGGAAGGCTTCAAATACAAGATACTCTAAAGGTCCCTTACCGACAAAGATCTCACTAACTCCCTGAAAATCAAGCAGCACTGATCCTTCACTTATGTAAATACTTCAAACATTATTACTGATAGGATCGATCTTTAATCATTATATCCATTATCTCTAAAAAAAGCTCTGATTATGTTGCAACTCAAATTGTCCAAAAAATGCAAGGGATACTTATGCTTGTTTCCTTCTCACAACAAAGGAGTCATGCTAACTTAAAGGGTATCATTCACCAAAGAAGCGATTACCTTAATCAGCACAAAATACTAAAAACAACGTAATACAATACCGTGATTGGAGTTGTGAAGAAATAAGTGATCGCAGATATTCCCTCCCATTTGCAAAGGTAACATTCATCACTAGCTGTCATTCTCTCTTTCGAGATTACCTAAAGTCAAAATCGTTTCAACCTGTTTCCCAGCGCAAGAAAATACTGTCACTTCGATGGGACTCACTGTGTCTCAAATGTGTTTGTCGAAGAAAGAGTGACCTCCCAAACTCCCCAAGACTGTATAAAAAGACTTGACCTAAACAATTTGCTTAAATTCTTCAAGTGGGAACAGAACTTATCAAAAAAAATATTTTTTAGCTTCTTTCCAAATCAACCAATACTTATCTTCCCTTCTAACCGGCTCTTCATGTTTTTTTGACTAAGAAAAAGCAATTTAACAAATAAAAAAGTAGATTGTATTAGGAAGCCGCTAAAAATGTTTAGAAGTCATAAAAGAAAGGCAAATCATATTAAAAGTGAAAGAAGGAAACTGCAGACACCTTAAAGCATACAAGGAGTACTAAAGGAGCCATGAAGATAAGGCAAAGAAGGAGAAAACAAAAACCTACCAACCCTCATCTACACCCTAGCCAAAAAAAAAAATCCCATAAAGTGGTAGGACCATCAGCTATACATGTCTTAGTTTAAGACCACAAATTGCATAAAAAATGACATCTTCATCCTATGTACCAAAATTTCTTAATTATTGAACACAATCTTATTTGTTTCTCTCCAAACTATCCAAAAAATATAGCGAGAGGCCAGCATCAAATCCTTTTTCCGCTTCTGCCCATAAATAGACCAACAATGTGTTTTATGACATTTAATCGTCAAGTGGAATAAATTTAATCGGGTCACAACTAAAGCCAAAATCAAATCCCACAAGCTTCGCCAATGGAGCAACCAACAAGGATATGATCAATCGCTTTCTTCCTAAGCCACAAAGAAGGCACCTATTACAAAGCCTTCCTCTCAGAACTAGTCCAAGGATCATTGTAACTATTTCCAAGCACTTAAATGATAAGTGGTAGGATGATGTAGAAATTTTCTTTTCTGTGCTAAAATAGAAGTAGTAAAGATAGGTTGCCTGAAAGAGATTTCAGAATGGAACTTCTTCGACAAAGCTCTATATTCCATTCCAAAGTGATTTTGACATGGTTTCGCCTTTTCGGGAGACAAGCTAGGGAAAAGGTTTTCACTTCAAATCAATTTCTAAATAGCAGGTGGTCACAAGAACATTTGTTTTCCTATGAACTTGGAGTGGCTAATCTATTGATCACATCTTCCTTCATGCAAAGCCTGTTTTAATGTCGCACTTCTTAGTTTTCCTTATTTTATCTCTTCTATGATATATTCTATAGTCAAAGACACTCTTCTAGGATAAACATCAATACGATTATGGAAAGCAAAGAAAAAAGTGAAGAACAAATCGTGCATTTTTTTAAGACAATAAAAAGAAAGGAATAGAAGATCATTTAAAAATGAGAAGATGCGTAGAAGATGAAGGATGACGTGGGTGTCCTAGTTCTGGCTACTTAAATCCTTTGAGATTCAAAGGAGGTACCAAGAGGAAGGTTTTTAGAGTCCTTTTTTGATGAGTAAATAAGTATATTAAAAAGAGTCGCTTGGAAGGTACAAGAGAGTGGAAAACCCATCCTACAAGAGCCAAAAGTAACCTAAAATATACAAAAAATGCACTCCTTCATTTACCACCCACCCAATCAATAAAATGACCCATGTCTAGGAACATGAGACCATCCGTGGTAAACACTCGTCTCCGACCAAAGAAGCAGATGCATAGTGGTCATTCTTAAACTTCCCTCACAAGAGGAAGGTTTTTAGGAGTCCCAACCGAACAAGGAAGGCGGTCTTTTCCGGGATCAGCTTTGGAGAAAGGGGTCAAGTCCTTACTTTGGAAGTATGAGACTGCTCAGTAGCGGTTTGAACTTTCATGTCTTCGACAACTCCTCATTGAGAAGGAAAATTATGCTTTAACTCAACATAATGAGGGCAGAAGATACCTTTTGTTTAGTTTCTTCAATGGAAGCCTCCAATATCTCATTTAATATTCTAAATAAGTGCTCTGTGGGATGGAACATTTTAGCCCAAAACTAAGAACAAGCTAGAGGAAACTCTTGCACAAGCACGATAAGTTGCTTGGTTTTTCTTTGCTCAAAAGCTTGATTCTCTCAAGGTTGATAATCACTCTACGCCCATTAACTGAGAAACGAAAGAGAGCCCGATGGTTACGCTTGAGATGCTATTCAATTCATTAATTAGAAACAAAATCGAGTCATATGGTTACTAAGTAGGAGATGCCAATGTTTTCAACAAACCATTCGAAATAATCTCTCCCATGAGCCCTTGTAATAAGATGAATCCTTCCAGTTGACATTCTCCCTCCTCGAGACTTATCAATCTACCATGCATCTAAAGGTCCATACACTCCATTAAACCCCACACAAACTCCATCTTCCAAAGCATTACCAAACTTATACCGAATTAAACATGCCCCACACATCAACTTCCAACTCCACCACCGCCCCTTGCTCCCACATAACTTGTAAAATTCAAGAAAATAATTGTAATGATCCATTAAATCATCCCACTCATCCCAAGGAAACCTAACCAATTAATCTCCCAACCCCACTCGTTATTAATATAAACCAATCCATCGACCTCCCAATCTTCTAAACTCTTCACCATTTCTCATGATGCTAATTCCATTTTTGTGATTCTTCCAATTAAATGACAGAATCAGAAGGTGTGAATTAATATGCAACCGATGAGTGTTATTAATGGAATGACAATGACTGGCATCCAAGAAAAGATAACTGCTTTTCCGTCAACAATCTAAAGCGCATTACTTTCTTCAAAAAAGGTATCCATCTTCTTCCTTTCGCAAGATTGTTTCTACAATCATGCTTTCCAAAAGGAAAAAGAGAGGGGAGAAAACCACCACCATGGGTAACACTCGCAAACACGGCAAACAAATAAAATCAGCATGAAGCATCAACAAATCAATATGTAAACATACCTAAATCCTCCTAAACAGTAATCAAATAAAATAGTAACGAGAAAAACCTACACGCCAAAAAACATATCAGCACACAACAATTTAATCGAAACCTTCCGCACAAAAAAAAACAATAAATCAAAAAAATGCTAACCATAACGAATACCAGAGATCAAAACGAACCTCTCGCTCAAATGGGAGTAACAGGAGGGCCTTTATCAAGTAATAATTTCAGCGCCACCGACAACACCAACCACCAATTTGTCCCTGCCGCGACGGCCCGAAGTGAGGGCATTGCAATGGCCGTAGTGCATCATGTCAAAACAACCATCCATATAAACGCGAATAGGCTTCTTCTTCCCTCACCATGAGCGCGCAGAGGCTGGAAAAAGCAAGGTAGAAACCTAAAACTGAGACCCCATAACCACGCCTCCTGATCAAGGTGTAGCGAAGTCTCGAATCGTAAGTGCTGCCGAAAGAAGAATGCCCCAAATCGAAACCCATCACACAATCTTCTCTTCGTTGTATGGCAACCAAACGGAAATGGGCTCTGGATGATACACTAAAGACGTGGAATTTTCCTCTCCCTCCTCTCTCCGAGGCGTGTCCAGGGTATCCTATTCCTATTCCTATTCCTATTCCTATTTCTATTTCTAATATTCTATAGAATCATTGATTGTTATTTGGTGTTTTGAATACGCGGACAAGGGTGGCAATTCATGTTCGTGTGGGTCGTGTTAGATTCGTGTCCATAACGGGGCATAAATATATTAACCCGTTTATTAATTTAACAATTTAAAATAAAATCAATTGTAATTAATTCATCCATTAATTCAAGTTAAATTATTATATATTTAACTGAATAACTAGTTTATTAAGCGGTTATATGTGCCGCACGAATATTAACGATTATAATTCAATCTCAAACCCGTAAAATGTCACGTAGAACCCGGCAAAATTCTCAATTCGACACATGAACACGACACAAACCCAACATCGTTGCGGGTTTGGGTTGAGTATAATCGTACTTTGGCTAAGTATTCGTGTTGATATGTTTCACACCGAATTTAACCCAAATTGACCGCGACTATTATGGACACTCAATTAACTTATTTAATAAGTTATTTATGTTAAATATAGATTATTAATTATAATTCCTATTAATTTAAATAATAAAATTAATAAACATGTTAAATTTAATAGGTTATTTGTGTTAAATATGTATGGATGATTAATTATAATTCTTATTATTTTAAATAATCAAATTAAATAATATATTCGGTAGTTAATTCGCCAACACGAATAATAAATGGTCGCTCGGTTAGTGGAATGTTGACACGATCCGTACATTGACACAACACGAACACGACCCATTAACACGAATTACCACCCCTAGTGTCGTGTTCACAAGTCATATCAAATTTTGTTAGGCTTATACACTAAAAACGTTTTTAAGTCATACAATATCTAAACTAATCCTTATATAAGTCGAGAGAGACTATAAAATGCGATAAAGTTCTATCATATAACACAGATATATTCTCGGGACTCAGAAGTTAGAATCCAAAACCATTAGTTAAGTTATTAGAGACCCCAACCATCTCACCTATATATTCGGAGGTTGGATTCTGCTCTTAATGATTCTCACTTATTGCATAACACGTGTAAAATGTACTTGATTATTTGCTTATGACGTCTTAATTAAGATGGTCTATTTTGTTCGGTGGCACGTTACATCTCTAAATGTATTCTTAATCCATTGTAGTCTAGACAAATTCTATACTAATCAAAACGAGTTCCTTACTTAGTTCCATACTAATTCCTATATTTCTATCATATTCATGTTTCATGAACACATCTATACATATTGCATTTCCTATATTTTTCCCATTTCATGCCTGTTGCTTATGGCATTTCATATACTTATACAATATGACACCTATGTATTCACACATCAATCATGTATTCTTGTTCCTCTATGAATATACTTTACTTAGAAATTGGAATCATTCCATTGAATCATCCAAACTCAAGTTATGACATTTTCCTGCCAAACTAGTAATTTTGCCCATTTTATGACTAGGGAACAATGAAAATACCTACTGTGGGTCTTAACTCCATATTTGACATTGGGTTTTTGTATTCATTTGAAGCTAAGGTGCTAAGGGTTATTCTCCAACTGAAATCACCCAAATCGGAGCACCGAAACTCAAGATATGTCCTAAACAACCGGGACTACTCTATGTTCAAAACAGAACCAGAAATTAGCTTGAACATAGCCCCACTTTGAGTGAATTTCTGGGCCAAATAGAGTCAGAATTTGAAGGCACCTATTTCATGGGGTTTTGTTCTCCTTGAAGTCTAGTTTAACCAGCAACTTGAATCACTCAATTCGGATAAGAAATGACCAAGTTATGGCCAAAATACTAAAGATGCTCCAAAACAAAATGACATAACACTTATGAATGCCAAATTGCAGAATCACCGAACACCACTCTTGTTTGAATGCCGGTGCCACCCCCATGAAATGCAGAAATTGTGGTTTCTCCCATTTTCATACTTTCTACTGAGCCAACTTTCAGTAATCAATATACACATCAAAACCACTCTATATCCATCTTGTAACCTCTATTCTACTCAATTCATCTTTCAAATACTTATCTTACTTCAAAACCTTTCATGAATTACTCCCCGAAAACAACTTCTGTATGGTTATAACCTTGCAAACCAAACACAAGGACTGTTGGGTTTATTTACAACCCCGAACTCCATTACTTTGCGATTAAACCATGAATCAACCAAAATGGAGGATTCCATGTTTTTTCTTGTACCATTTGGGTTTTTGCAACCTACTTTCAAGAAATCTATGGTTGGGATGAAATCTATCAAACCTGAGTTTTGAGAAACCATAGACATCCCTACCATGGTCCCGAATGCACATAATCTCCTTTTAAAATTCATAATTTCCATACAAAAAATCAGATCCATACTAAATGTTAGATTCCATACCTTAAACTTGGCTTCTTCTTCTTCCTTCTTCTTCTTCTTCTTCTCCTTCCTTCAACTATATTCTTACTCCACGGTCTTCTTTTTCCAATGAGACCAAATTTGAGTCTTAAATCAAATATCTCTTCTTGACCATATTTGCTCCCAAAAACCCATTTTTGGGTTAAGTTTTCATTTATTTCACTTTAGTCCTTAAGTTCTTCTCTTTTTGCAAATCAAGTTAGGCATATTTCTATTTTAACCCATAGCCTTCTTATCTTATTACTTATGTGTCTCTTTTTGGCAAATTACATATGTACCCTTGTTTTATCCTATACAAATTCCGGGTTTCTCGTTTTATTTCCCAAAAATTCATATTTAATTTTTATTAAACCCTAAACAATATCCGAAAATTGATAGGATATATTTCGGGGTGTTACACACATAAACCGAGACTGTTTTTAACAGTCTTAAAACATAACAGTGGGCTGTCCATGGGCAGCCCACTCACCAAACATCGGTTCCACTTTTTGAAACCGAATTCCATGGCCATTTCCGACCTCTTACCATCAAAACACAATTTATTGCATAAATCACAAAACTAGTCGTCCAAACAGTGACTACAATGTCCCATGACTCGAGAAATTCCGGATTCCCGAGTTTTAAGAATAGATCAAGCAATTTGACCAGGCCTCAAACTAACTCAACCATTAACCAAAATACTTAAACAAAAAGTAACAGTAGGATAAAGCACTGCATACGCGGAGTTTGTAAATCTCCAGCAGGTACACTTATGCGGCTTCATTGCAGTAAGAACACTTTCTTCTTGTAGAAGAAATGCTGACAGAACAGATAAATCAGGAATCTAGAGAGAAGTTGCACTCTCTTTTAAAATTCTAAAACCCTAACTTTCTTGCACCTCTCATCTCGCGTCAGAAAGCTGGCTTACTTTTCTTTCTTGAAAATGGAGAAACATCTTATTCAGGTTTGTCTTTTCCTCATTAAACTTCCATTTAATTTACGTGTGTCCTTCTTCCTAGATTTTGACCTTGGCTCATTCAGCGAATTCGTTTGTCGTCTCTTTCTGCTTCCGTACGCGTGTGTGCAAAATTAAATGTTATAGGTGACTTTTGTCACATCACGTAATAGATTTTCGGCTTTGCCGTCACTGAAGTGCCTTGAAAAACTTGTAAATTAGATTGTCGCGGGTCGACGAAGTCGACGTGAAATAGATTTGGCGAGGCGATTCAACAATGAAATCCGTTTTGTAAATACGAGATCTATAAATTTTGGATTTTACCAAAATTACGATTTTGCCATTTTCGAAGAATTAGGGTGGTCTTACAACATTGAATTAATATTTCATAGTAGTTTAATGAATAATTTTCAAAACACTATAGGTGGTTTTAAAAATTTTATTAAATTATTTTTTGCTAGTTAGATATAAATAAAATAAATCCTAATAAAATAATTTTTGCTCTTCTTTCAAAAAAATTAATTTTTTACTCTTTGGTATTGATTAATTAGTGAATTAAAATATAGTTTATCAAAATAAATTTCTTTATTATTGATATAAAAAAAAGATTGAATCAGTTCAATTCAAAAAAAAAATAAATTATTGAATCAATTTGATTAAAAATTATGAGAGCTTAATTAAAAATTATTAAATAAATATTGACTATTTATTGACCCATAAATTATCTATCAATGTTCTATTATATAAATAATGAAATATTTTATATGTCATTATTGGTCTACAATTTGAATATGTCTAGTATTCATTTAAATAGGTAATATTAACATATATATTACCATAGAATCAAGATAATATATGCCAACAATTACCCTTGCCTGTAGTGAGAGTAAAGGCCGAGATATGCATAAATAAGCGAGTTAGTGAAGTAGCGACCTAAGGACACACCATCATATGAACTATAGGCGCGAAAAACGGCGGTGCAAAAGAAACTATTCCAAAGAAAGAAACACCAAAATAATACACAAGCATGGTAAAGACAATTGAATGAAAGAAGGTCATAATAGGGATTGATTGAGAATACATGATTTCACGAAAGTACAGCAAATGGTTAAAATCACCGAGAAATAAATATGAAACAATGCGAAGGACACAGAATACAAGCATGAAACGAAAAGAAAAAAAAAATCACATAGTTAAAAATGCCAAAAAAGAAAAAAGAAAAAGTAGTAAAACTTGGAAAATGACACACTTCTATAAGCTAACTCCTCTCTCGATTCACAAGTGAATGACTTCACATAAGGAAAATGACCTGCAGCAAATCTATTAGCTGGATGTTAGACTTCATTTGTAGGTGAACAAATTCCACACCCTATTGTGATTCCTGCAAAAAGTTCAGTCTCAATATTAAAGTTAATGTATTTCCACCAATCAGATGCAGTTAGATTGAACCACCCACATTGAATAAAAAATTGTTTTCAAAATAAAAGTTATTTCTTTAACAAAAAAGCACCATTTAGCTCATTACTTGGAGTTAAAAAATTGCAAAAACTCATTACCTCTCATGAAATTAAATGAAAATAGCGAACACCTTGAGAAGAGAGAGGCAGTACCTTTGTCGAATCGTAAATTGGTGTTCAAAATGGAAAATAGAAACAATAAGCCCAAAGTAAGTAATTTGGCAATGTCTCTCGATTGTGTTGATTCCTCATGGTGAAGAGTCAAATATTCTCTCAGTGATAATGACGAAAGAAGAAGAAAAATTGAGGAAAATGAAAAAGAAAAAAAAACCCAATAATCTTTATAAACAAACTCCGCCCGGTGGAAAGCAAATTGAAGAGAGAGAGATAAGTAGTATTTTGAAGGAGAAGAAGCGTTGAAATCTTACCTGGTAACAAGAAAAGTTGAAAGTGAGGGTTACGGTAGTGGTAAGAAAAACTGAGAGAGAGAGAGAGATGTTGTTTGTTTGGTTTGGTGCTTGAAGTAGCGTTGTGGCCAGTGTTTTGAGAGGCGGTGGTGTGCGGTGGTGGAAAGCAGTAGAAACGAGCGGTGAAGAGAGGAACAAACCTAGTGGAAATAGAGAGGCAGTGAGAGAAGGGAATTTTTAACTTTTGTTTGCAGGTGACGGGTGAAGAGAAGAAGATTAACATAAAGCTTCTAAGTATAGCAGAAAGAAACGATGTCATTTCTATTTAAGAACCTAACGACGGACACAATCCCTAGCTAAATTGCTAGGGATAAATCCCATGCTAGACATATAGAGCCAAAAAAAAAAATTTTCAGGCATACTTAACGACGGATACCATCCCTAGCTAAATAGCTAGGGAATTATCTCTTGCTAAATCAATAAATTTGAAAAAAAATAATTTGAGAGTAAATTATAGTGACGGATTATTCCCTAGCTATTTAGCTAGGGAAAAGTCTAATAAACTAAAGGCTAAATAAAGTATTTAGGAAAAATATGCATGAAGTATCCCTATCTAAAATAAGCTAAGGACATCCTAGCTAAATAGCTAGGGACTGTACTAAATATATAATTTCTAAATGAGAAGCATTTTGAGGTAAGAATAATGACGGATTAAATCCTAGCTATTTAGCTAAGGGACAAATCATGACTAAATGCATACATTTTTGTGATACAAATTTAAGGCACCCGATAACATTGGATATTTTCCTAGCTATTTTAGGCGGGACCAATCTAATAATGTATAAACAAAACAAATTATTAAATAAGACATGACGGACACTATCCTAGCTAAATAGCTGAGGAAAAATCTAGCTAAATGCATACAATTGGGCATAAATAGCGGCAGTTGGTCCTAACTATTTTAGCTAGAGATATAGTGTCCCGTCATATAAAACAAAACAAAATAATTCGGTATAGACTTAACAGGACATAATCCACATCTAAATAGCTAGAGAAAAATCCCTAGTGAATGCATCATAATAGCAATTTAAGGGCACCAATGGCGGCCAGTTTGTCCCTAACTATTTGCTTCAGGACCAATCCTAAATAAATAACCTCACAAAACAAAACAAAAATAATTCGATAGACTTACTTGTGGAAGCAATCACAGCTAAATAGCTAGGGAAAAATCCATAGCTAAATGCATATATTTTGTGAAAATAACAATTTAAGGGCACCAATAGCGGCAAATTTACCCCTTCTTGCTGAGATTAATCTAGCCCAAATACATAAATCAAAAGCAAAAAAAATATTTCGGTATAGACTTAGACGGAAACAATCCTAGCTAAATAGTGGGAAAAATCTAACTAAATGCATATGTTGCATCTTAATTTAAGGGCACCAAATAGCGGCGTATTTGCCTAGCTATTTTAGCTAAGGACTAATCCCTAATAAATACATAAATCAAAACAAAAATATTTCGGGTATAGATTTAATAATGAGACGCTATCTACTAGCCTAAATAACTAGGGAAAATCTAACTAAATGCATGCATTTTGTGAAACAACAATTTAAGGGCAATATTAGCGTAATGGATTTTTCCCTAGCCTTTAGCTAGAGAAAATCTAGCTATACATATAGAATTATGCGAAATATTTTGGATCATGATTTAGTGATGGATTTGTTCTCTAGCTAATTAGCTAGGGAAAATCCGTGGCTAAAGTTGTTGCTAAATTTGCATAATCTTTAGCCAAATCAACGACAATATTAACTGGGACTTTGCATTATCATAAATTTACGTCTCCAATCAAATGCAAATAAGTGTAAAATTGTCATTAATTCGAATAAAAAATCTCTTGCTATTTAGGTAAGCTAATCACAGAGTGGTTGGGGTTATTTCCTAGCCTAATTTCGTAGCTAATCCGATAATTTCTTGTAGTGCTAGCCATGTATAGCAGGAATAGATAGGGCAAATAATACATCATACATCATGCATTTAAAACCAAATATTGGATCATGCGAAAGAAGGAAGCGGTGAAAGGGGTGGTGGTTTGGCTTACTTTGCTTCCCATTTCCTTACAAATCCACTAAAGCTAAACCCATGCATGCCAAATCCCGACTGCCCACTACTCACCTGTTCCAATAAAACAGACTCGACCTAAAAGGCAGCCTACGAGGTTTCTGGGGTAGCGAAACCTTGCCCGTGATAGGTCAAGGTTGATATGCTAAAAATATGGGGCCTTGTGATGCATCTTGCACAACCGGTTGAATCGATTTTCAACAAATCTAAACGATTGAAGAAAATTCTGAAACTTTTTCAAAACATCCTTCACAGACTCGGGAATCTAATAAAATAGACGGAGTGCGTCCAGCTCCGATGACCAAAAACTAATACAAACAAAGCAAAGTACCTAGAATTTGCGTTCCGGAGAACCTAACTGTGAACCCATTTGGTTCGGTTTCTAACCAGTCAGATGGTTGAAAAGATTTCAAAAACTTTCAAAACCTTCCTTAGAAATTCAGGAATTCAAAAAGATAAGCGGAATTACAATTAAAGACTCCGAGATGACCCGAAAGGAACCAGCACAAACGAAGCAAAATACCATTCAACAGTAAACTGAATTCAATGAACCGGCTAATCTGGATATAGCCAGTTCGACGGTTGAGAGAGGCTCTAAAATTTGTCAGACCCTTCCTCAAAAGATTAATAAATCAAAACAAACCAAGTATGAAACCAACTCCGAATGACTAAGAACCGACACAAGCAGTAGCCAAAGACCCGAGAAATACTGTTTCCAGAGAACTGAATTCAGTGAACCGGCTAATCTGGTTTCCCAACCAGTTCAGCTATTGAGAGAAATCTAAAAATTTTCTATAACCTTCCTCAAAGGTCAGAAAAACAAAAAAACAAACCAAAGTAGAAAACCAACTCCGAATGACTGAGAACACGATAAGCGGCGCCAAGACCCAGAACTTACCTTTAGTAAGAACACAGATTCAGTGAACCGGGTCAATCCTGATTTCCCAATAGTTCAGCCGGTTGTGAGGCTCTCAAAATTTCAGAACCCTCCCTAAAGAGTCAGGAATCTAACAAAGATAAACGGTGATTGATTCTCAGCTCGGATATTTGAGAACCAACCAAAACAAACTACCCCAAACTGCCATTTCCTGCAAACCTAACCTAATGAACCGACTAATCTGGTTTCCCAACCAGTCCACCATTGAGAGAGAGGCTCTCAAAATTTGTCACAAACTCCTAAGAGTCGAATCTAACAAGATAAGAGGTTGCTATTGATTCTCAGCTCGGATGGTGAGAACCAACCGCTCAATCCAAACTCCCCAAACTGCCATTCCTGCAAACCTAACTTCATGAACCGACTAATCTGGTTTCCCAACCAGTCCACCATTGAGAGGCTCTCAAAATTTTTCAAGAAACTTCCTAAAGAGTCAGGAATCTAAAAAAATAAGCGGTGATCGATTCTCCTTCGGTTAGTGAGAACCAACCAAAATAAACCAAACTACCCAAACTGCCCAGAAACTGTTGAACCGACTTTCACGTATGAGCGTGAA
This sequence comes from Tetrastigma voinierianum, assembly GCA_016808115.1. Lineage (NCBI taxonomy): Eukaryota > Viridiplantae > Streptophyta > Magnoliopsida > Vitales > Vitaceae > Tetrastigma > Tetrastigma voinierianum. Next base: position 1,828,550 of record JAEQBH010000149.1, read on the forward strand.
AACCGGCTCAAATGGTTGAGAAACCTCAAATTTGATCAGAATGTCTCTTAAAGAATATAGTGGAGCCAGGGTATATATCTTACCTCTTCCACAAGCGCAGAAAAGAAACCAAGCTAAGCATCAAGCCGAATCAGCAAGTTTGAGCCGGAAAAATAATCCTTCCAAGATCCTTCACTTTGATCTTTCTCCCCTTTTATATGATTCTCACACTCAGCATCTAGACCTACCTGGTGTTTTCCACCTTCAAGCTTTGGAAAGGGCCCCAATCAGTCTCGGAAACAGCTTCCCCGTACTCCTCCTTATTTCATACAAGCTGAATCTCTTAAGATTTCAGCTTGCTTCCTCTAAGTATCCACATGGATTCATGGTGGGCTGCCATGTAACAAGCCAAGGCCCAAAATGGACCCTAATGCTACAGAACTGGAGCTTATGGGCCCGAACCATATGGGATTTGGGCTCGAAATCACAAAACAGCGCTCCACAAGCTGTCCCGATTAACGGTTGAACCAGATGCCAACCAGTCCGCATCCGGTTGAGAAAATTATGAAATTTTGATAGAAAATTTCCCTGAAGAATAAGGAGACCAAAAAAAAAACGGTGCACCATTCCGGTCGGATGAGGAGATATGATCGAAACAAGGAGGAGTGCTCATCACCAAAAAAAACAGTGTTGTATACGTATTGCCCTGATGAACCAGTCAAACCGATTAGTCAAACGGTTGACAAAAATTATGAAATTTTAACAAAAACCTCCTTGGCAAATAAGGAATCCAACAAAACAAACAGTGAACAATTCTGAGTTCGGATAAGAAGGGAGTTATGATCGAAACAGAAAGCTCAAGTGCTCTACGAGATTTGACATACTCTAATAAACTTGATTGGTAAAACCTCGAGGGCCCCACTTGCTTCCTATTACTTACGATGCCAACTAAAAAATAAGCCATGATGACACTCTAAAGTGAACTACATACGCACTCAACGGACCACGCCTGGCCACCAGGCTGAAGCAGACTAAACCTAAAAGGGCCCTAATGGTGTTATATGAGAACGATGGGTGAGTGTGACACCCATAGGATAAATGCAAGTGTTGAGGGGCAAAATTGAGGGTCTACAAGCGTAGCTCTTCTGCCGGATCTAAGTAGTAAGAAGACGTTTCCGTATCAGGTCTACTTTCTTGGTGGTGTCTCTAATCAAATCCAAGCCTATGGTGGAACTCTCTCCCACCTCCGTCCAGCAAATTGGAGATCTACATGGCCTCCCATATAAAGCCTTATACGGTGCCATCTGTATGCTTGCTTGATAATTGTTGTTGTAGGCGAATTCTACTAAGGGAAAATGATCTTCCTAACTACCCTTGAATCAAGGATGCATGCTCGTAGCATGTCCTCTAAAACCCATATGGTCATCTTCGATTGACCATTTGTCTGTGGATGAAAAGTTATGCTCATCAGCAACTATGTCCCCGTGGCCTTCTGGAAGCTCTTCCAAAAACGCGTCGTAAACCTAGGATCTCAGTCTGATACTATGGAGACTAGCACTTCATGTAACCGGACAATCTCATGCGATATAAGGCTATAATTCCTCCCGTAGTGAAGGTTGCTCCATACCAGGTTAGAAAATGTGTCACCAAACTTCATGCAGGCGGTCCACAATCACCCATATCGCATCATGTCATAAAAGCGGTGTCGAAATGCCCAGAGTGGAGTCTAAAGTCCGCGTCACGTGTTCCCACTTCCACTTAGCCACCTCGATGGCTAGAGTAGCCTATGACTTTAATGTTCGGCCTTTATCTTGACATGTGAGACAGGTGAAAACAAAGTTTCGATGCGACCATTGCTCGATAATATTGGCGACGAGAATCCTGATACATCTTCGTGCCACTGGATGCCTGGTGGAGATGGAACTCACCCAAGGATCTCCTCCCTCAAATCCGTCGATTAGGGGACCACAACCCATCCCCTATACTGAAGACTACCATCTGTGTGAATAGTGACCTTACGTCGGTATGCTGGCGTACTCGATCCTGATGGACACTGGCTCTACACCACATACAGGACTCTATCCTACCTTTCGGTAGAGACGGCGTAGCCATCAAACTCCCCAAGGTACCCTGAGCCTGCTCATCATATTGTAGTCTGGGCTTACACTATCTCGAGCATCCACGGCTCAGGAAACTATCTTAGCTAGTACTCCCATTGTTAAATTTCAGTACATTAGCCACCATTTGCCTTCAGGGATAATTGTGCAAAGTAGTCATCCTCAAAAACTCCCATCCACCTACGCTGCCTCATGTTGAGGTCTCGTTGCGTGAATGTATTTCGGACTTTGTGGTTTGAAAACACCTCGATTTGCTCACCCGTAAGTAGTGGTGCCAAATCTTCCAAAAGCGAAGACTATGGCGCCAACTCAGCCAATCATGCGTGGGGTAATTACTGCTCATGGTTTTTCAATCGGGGAATCATCTTCCCACCTCCGGTTGCATCAAGACTCATCCGGGTAGTCCTTGACATCATAGTACCATGTACCTCTGTCCCTTTAAAGGGACTGTCATAATAGGGGCTGAGTAAGTCTCCTCTTAATTCCGGAGCAGCTCTCTCTATGAGTCACCCACATAAACTTGACCTCTCCCGGGTCGACCTCGTCATGGCGCTAGTGAGAGAAATCCTCTATAAGCCTCCTGCTCTCATCTGTTAATCCCAGCTCGGATCTGAACGGGTTCCGGCCTCTCCCAGCTTATCCCTTGCCTCCACCTTCTCGGGGTCCGTTGCGCTCAAGATAACACCATGTCCAAGAAACCCACCCCGCAGTTTTCAAACTCCTCGTGACCTACCGAATCCCGCATACAACCGACATCCTCACATCTCAGAGCACGATTCTCGCGATCCTTATGCTCCACCCCTCCGACTAGGAGTAGATCAGAATGTCATCAAAAAAGACCACCACAAACTGATCTAAATAGGGGTGGAACACCCTATTCATGAGATCCATGAATGCTGCCGATGCATTCGTCAATCCAAAGGGCATCAGTGTAAACTCAAAGTGCCCATACCGCGTCCTGAACGCTATCTTAGGGATGTTTGCCTTCCTAACTCTCAACTGATGGTAACCAGAGCGAAGGTCTATCTTGGAGTAGACTCGTGGCCCCCTCAACTGATCAAACAAGTCATCAATCCTTGGCAATGGATACTGATTCTTGATCATAACCCAATTCAACCGTTCATAATCACACACACGTAGGTCTTAGCCTCTTTCTCACAAATCGCAACTGGGAGCGCCCATGGTGAAGTGCCTGGCTTAATGGAAACCTCGCTCTAAGAACTCCTATATCTGGACCTTGAGCTCCTGCAACTCAAACAGCGCCATTCTATGTGGATCCATAGAAATGGGCGACGTACCAGGGTGTAGCTCAATGCAAAAGCTCATCCTCGCTGAGGTGGGCCCTAGCCGGTGGTCCTTAAAACATCTCGCATTTCGTGATATTACCCGAGGTAGATCCAAATCCCATCTCACCTCGTTCTCTAGGGTAAGGCTGGCTAGCTAACCCATCAACTGTCCGTGCCGTCTGGAGTCATACACGGTCTGAAGTAAAGCATCGTACTTGTCCCCATGAAACATGACACGAAAATCACCCCGAAAGTGTCAACGACACTTTTCCCTCACAATCAATAACTACTAGGCCTGCCATCGCCCGCCCATCCTGGGGATGATGTCAAACTCCTCGTCATGTCCATGACCCTCGTGTCCAATGTGAGCGAAACCAGATCTCTAACTCCCAACCCGACAAATCCATCCATACCACCCTACTCCCAGGAGAACTCACTGCATTTCGTCTTTCCAAGGTCTCAACCTCTAAGCCCAATTCTCTCACACATGATGTAACAATGAAATGAACGCGACAACTGGGACCAATACACCCTCGCCCATAGGCGAGATAGTGGTGAAATGATAGCCTCGAAGGCCGGCCATCCGTCGGCTCGCCGGCAGACGATGGCATGCACACGCCCTGTCCCGGTCCTAGCCCGTGGAGCCCCGCCCGACTCGACCCATACTCGCCTCTAGCCAATCTCAGCGTAAGGTGCTTGTAAAGACTCGATTGATACCGGCCTTCCCGGCTCCACACCGAGGTGAGAAGGAACATACTGCGTCTATGCACATCCCACTGATGACTGGGATTGAGGTGTCCCATGGCCTTGATATCTCGCTCAGGGAAATTCCCACTCATATGTCTCGCCGATGGCAATGGTAATGATGATCGTCATCGCAGTTCAACAACGTCTCAACAGATCCGTCCTCCAACTCGAACCGAAAGTCATTCCAACCGAAAGAAGTCCCGCCCCTTCTTCGCCGTCGATCAAAGATCCCGATACCGCATATCCTCATCTTCCCAACAACGCGACCGTTAGTCCGGTCTCATTGAGAACCAGATCCGCCCGATAACTCGAAACCATCCGATTTAACCGCTTATACCGTGGCACGGATATCCTTAACGTCAACCCGCGAATTTTGCACGCACTGATAACCGCCCACCCCTGATTCAATCGGTGGAACCCGCCTCAGACGCCCGGCGCCGGTGAAACCGCAGTTGAAGTTCCAACTTCAAAGCCGCCCAGTCCTCGAGACCAGCCCATCCCACCATCCAGATTCACCCAGCCAACCAGCGGTTCGATCTTCGGCACCAGGTCTCACAACTCCAACATCATCTGCTTCAATCAATGATACCACGATCGATCCTCCCAACGCGACGAGACGACGTACCGAGGTCACTCGCCTCGATCACGAACGCCACATCACTCGGCAACGGTAATGGAACATTACTCACAATGCTCGCCGACCGCAGCGGTCGCCACCTTCCGGGACACTTCGCTCATTCGCCGGCTTCTTCCACACGCTGGAGGTAATTCGAGATTTCTTCTTACTTCATCAACACAGTACACGCCAACACCATAGCCAAACCATCTCGTTATTACGTCGATTTGTTTTCGAACCCCAAGATTATGTTCCATTTAACCCGGCGTTCGTTCATCACAATCGCCAACATACTGAAGATCTCGAACAGAACAACAACAACCCGTGGTTAACACGGTTAACGACGTTAGACGTCGCATTACATTATTATAATGTTATTCAAAGTCTGAACAACCGCCAATTCCAGACCGCCCAACAAAGTTTGATGAATCAATATTCAGTTCCGAATACGGATCGCCAACCCGAACCATCATCGAACTCATCGGAAACGATGCGGACACCAAACCCGGATATTACAACCTACGGCATCCGCGCGTTAGACTGGTCCCGCCGCTCAAATCACAAATAAAATTTAATTACCTATGTTGTCCAGCGAGTCCGGTACAACACTTCACATATGGTACAAAATATACATATAATAGAACCAAGTGTGTTCTAATGAGTACAAAACAGATATGTATTAAAACCACTTAGTCCTCATACATACAAACATCGTCAAGGCCACAATCCGGTCCGCTTCAAGATTCCGACCTCTAAGGAGCGTCGGTCCCGCTCTCGTGTGTCCTATACCCAAAAGAGGTTGTCCCAATGACGGTGAGCTAACGCGCCTAGTAGAGACAAAACCTACAAGGGCTACTCCCCACCTAAGTGCACATGCAATGCTATAAATTTACACACATTCATATAAAACATGCATGTCTCTATATAAATGTCTACATGCCATGCCCCATATCTCAAGTCTTCACCGACTCCCTCACATATGCATATGCCATGTACGAAATTTTATTTATTTTTTATTTTTTTTGTTTCATTTGGATAGACTCTGATAATATTTTGGACAACCTTCTGATATATTTCATTTGGATAGACTCTGATGGTAATGTGGACAACCCTCCGATATAATATTCTATTGTACTGGTCATTCTCCGATAGTACAATATATTGGACAATCCTCCGAAATGAAATATGGTGGACAACCCTCCGAAATTTAATATAATGGACAACCCTCCGAATTTAATCTATCCAAAACTATGTCATGCACTCATACCCGATTTACTTAACGCCCCACACAATGCTAATGCCACCGCGATAAAATCTCATGTTAAGATCTTACAATAAAACTACATGTAACATATATATCATTCATGCTTTATCTGCATCGCAAAGAATCATCAAACATGCACATATCAACATGTATATTCACAATTTCTGAATGTTTTTCATTCAAGCAATAATACACCAAACTGATGTTTTATTCCATCTAAGAACCCAGAAAATTCTGCATGTTAGTCATGCAAGCAATAATGCACAAAACTGATTTTTCTTCAGTCTAAGACCCAGAAAATTCTGCACGTTAATCATGCAAGCAATAATGCACCAAACTGATTTTTTTTTTCAGTCTAAAACCCAGAAAAATTCTGCATGTTAGTCATGCAAGCAATAATACTCCAAACTAATTTTTCTTCAGTCTAAAACCCAGAAAAATTCTGCATGTTAGTGATGCAAGCATTAATATTCCAAACTGATTTTTCTTCAGTCTAAAACCTAGAAAATTCTGCATGTTAGCTTCACAAGCACACATTCAACTTATTTTTTTCTTCAAAATCCAGAAAACAGTGCTCCCAAAACCACACATTAGTAACAAGATCAATTCCAGATAAATTTTGGAATTCACAAGACCAGAAATCAATCCTAACATCACGCCAGAAACTGTTCTTATCAGCCCACAGCTAGGGCTACCTTCATGACCATTTCATGGCTCTTAACAAGAAGAGCTGAGGTAGGAGAAGACCCTCACCCGATGAAGGCATCAAACTCACAAGAGTCAGACAAGCAACTGCAGAACCGCTGGTTCTCTATTTCCTTTTCTCCTTTCATTTCTTTCTTCTTCCTTTCTATTCTACCTTTCTTTTCTCTCTACCGACTCGGGTAGAATTTTTTGAGCACTCTCCAGCAGTTTCCTCCTCCTCATTTTCCACCGAATTGATGGTGTCTTGGTGGAGAACACCTTCTCTAACCCTGTTGACACCTAGCATTCTTTATGCCAAGTGCCTACCAAGCCCATTCACTCGCTCTCATGCATGATCTCCCTTGGACACCTAGCCTCCACTCAAGCCAATTCTCATGCAAATCCAAACCAAGACATTTGGCCTTTAGTTTCCAAGTGTCTTCTCCTATGGTGCCACATGGCATGCACTTTCATGCCATGTGTCGCCACCTTATTTTTCGATTCGCCTCGAAATACGTGAAATTTCGATCGCCCTCGTATCCAATGAAATTCACTATGTACCTGGGGATTTCGAGACAAACTACCAACATGATCCACGCTGGCCATCCGAGATCTAGAGATTTCCAGGCTTGCAACCCTGTGGTCTATCTAATACTTTATCCTGGGTCCACAAGCAACAGAGTATAAACTAAATTTAAGTGCACAGAGAGCTAAGGAATTTAATGTTGGTGACTATTTCATGGTTCACATTCTTCTTGAAAGAATTCCAAAAACACTTTCAAAAAACTTATGCAAGGTTTCATGGGCCCTTATTCTATCATTCGTAAAATGGGATCTAATGCATATTTTCTTGATTTGCCTAATGACATGGATATTAGCTCTATTTTCAATGTAGAGGACTTGCTACCTTACCGAGGCACTTTTGAGCCTTCTACTTTGCCTTCTAGTGTGTCTAAAGGTGAAGCTAGTAAAGGTGCACCCACTATGCCTTCATTACAGTATTATAAGGAGACATTGGATATTATCCTTGATGATGAGTTCCGTGGACTTCTGTAGATGTGGTTTCAGCTGCTGTCAAATGGCATGGTTGTCCTGATTTTGATGCTACTTAGATATAGGAGGATGATCATCAATACTGACCTCTGCTGTTGGATTGCTACCTTCTCCTCACTCTTCAAGTCGAGTCTTTCAACCCGGGAGGGAATGACGGGGCATGGAGAAATCTGGCTACCCAGGCTTAGACGAGATAAAGCCCAAGTCCAATGATGATTTTTGGCTATTATTAGTTATTTATTTAATTTTACACTTCGGATTTATCCGTTAGTACTTTTTGGATTTATCTGTTTGGATTTCTGGGATTTATTTGTTAGAATTTTCTATTAGTGCCTATAAATAGCACCTTATGTTATTGTTTTTGGAAGACTTGATATATTATTGAAAAACTCGAGAACTTTGTTTTATTTATTTTTTTGCTTTCTTTTTAATTTTATTATTCTTCCTAGCCGAGCTACATCACAAAACCAAAGAAAAAAAAAACTTGTGTGAAGCCAAAGCTAGGGCTACTAATGAGGAACAGTTAAGCCAAAGCAAAGCCAGAGATTACCTCCACAATAGAAGTCGAGGTCAAAGCTTCTGATTGCTCTTCGACTCTTCAATGTTGATTGTTGATCTCGTTCTTCTCAAGATGAAAGGCTAAAATTGATTATTATGAGGAGAGAGAGATCTTGTGTTGGAAATAGTGAATGAAATTAATGACATTCACTGAATAACTCTTTGTTCATAATTCTATGAATTTCAGTTATATGAAATTAATGACATTCAATGAATAATTTAATTCACTAATTTAGAGACTTTCTTTCCTTGTCCTGGAGCTAATAAACCCTCAGGTTGCTCTATGTAGATTTCTTCATTTAATTCTCCATTTAGAAAGGTTGTTTTTACATCCATTTGATGTATTTCAAGATTTCTTAGTGCAGCAATTGCAAGCACCATCCTTATGGAGTTTATTCTCGTCACAAGAGAATGTGTCAAAGTAATCAAGGTCTTCAGTTTGTTTGTAACGTTTGATCACAAGTCTTGTTTTGTACTTATTAATTGATCCATCTACTTTCCTTTTCCAATTTAAAACCCACTTGGAACTTAAAGGTTTACAACCTAGTGGAAGATCCACTAGTTCCCAAGTATGGTTATGCATTATGAAATCAATTCACTCTTAATAGTCTCTTTCCACATGAGACCAGAGAGTTCACTTCACCCTTTGAAAGTGAGGTCTCTTCTACACATACGCGAAAAATCTAGACCAAAAGATTTTTATGTCCTCAAGCCATTTGTCGTATCTCGCCTCTACCTCACCATTTTGATTTTAACTATTTTCTACACACTTACATTTGTTTCGGGATGAGCTTCTAGCTCTTTCTTTTAGATTTACATGGAAACACATCTTCAAATAATGATGCATTTATTGATTCCATTATCGTGTTCTTGTGAATATCTGTGATATTCGATTCATGGACAAGAAATCGATAAGTAGTAATGTTATGTGCATAACCATTGAAAATGCAATCAACAGGTTTAGGTCATATTTTCACATTTTTAGGTGGAGGAACTGCCACTTTAGCCAAACAACACTCGTAAGTATTTATAGGACGGTTGTTGTCCTCTCCATAACTCATATGGAGTCTTTTTTGCTTTCTTTTTAGGTACCTTGTTCAAAAGGCAATTAGTAGACAAAATGGCTTCTCCCCACATGTTTTGTGGTAGACAAAAACTTATCAACATTGCGATCATCATTTCTTATAGAGTGCGATTCTTTTGCTCAACCACTTCATTGGATTGAGGTGAATAAGGTGTTGTGGTTTCATGTATAATCCCATGTTGAACACAGATATCAACAAATGATGATTCATACTCACCACCTCAATCACTTCTTAGCACTTTAATTTTCTTGTTGAGCTGATTCTGAACCTCAATTTTGTAGAGAACAAATTTCTCTATCACCTCATCCTTACTTTTGAGTAAGTACACATAACAGTACTTGGTGCTATCATCAACAAAGGTAATAAAGTATTTATTACCACCTCTTGTTTGTACAAATTTCTAATCACATATATCACTATAGATTAAGTCAAGATGTTTAGTGTGTCTTTCAACACTTTGAAAAGATGACTTGGTAGGTTTTGCCTCAACACAAGTTTCACACTTATGCTTTGCATCAATTTGGAAAGTTGGTATATGATTTAAGTCTATTAATCTACATAAATTATCATAATTAACATGCCCTAATCTACCATACCATAGATTAGAAGACTCAAGAATATAAGCAGAAGTACTAGCTTTATTCATATCTAACCTAATGATAGTCATTACATTGAGTTTCCATAGACCACCGCTCATATACTTTTTCCTAACATACATTCTACTCTTCGAAAAAATAAATTTGTCTGAATCAAACACCATCTGAAATCCATGACTGTTCAACAATGAACCAAACATCAAGTTCTTGCGAATTTCGGGTACATACAAGACGTTTTTCAGAGTCACTTCCTTCCCATAAATCTTCAAGACTACTTTTCCTATGCCCTTGATTTCAAAGGTGGCCGAGTTCCCCATGAACACCTTATCCCCAGTCTCAATTGGGTCAAAGGTGGAGAACATCTTCTTGTCGGAGCATACATGGTGTGTAGCACTAGTATCAATCCATCATTCCTTAGGATTTGATCCCACTAGGTTCACCTCAAAGATCACGACTGTGAGGTCAATGTCAAACACATCTTTAGTGATATTATCAATCACATTAGCCTCCTTAGACTTGTTTCTTTTTGGTAGCCTGCAGTTTGCCAACTTGTGACCTTGCTTCCCACAGTTGAAGTATTTTCCTTGAAATTTTTGCTTCTTTGAGATCCCTCCTTTGGGTCCCAACTTAGTGCCTTTCCCTTTGTTGTTGACTTTCTTGAATTTAGAACTTTGACCATGTTCCATAAAGTTAGCCTTGGCCTCGCTGGAGTTGTTTGCCAATTTTTTTTTTCTGATCCTCTATTGTCTTCTTCAATGCAAAGTCTGATAATTAGATCTTCAACGCTCATTTCTTTTCATTCATGCTAGAGGTAATTCTTGAAATCTTTCCAGTGGGCAATTTCTCAATAATAGCTGCCACTTGAAAAGTTTCGCTCAATATCATTCCCTTAGCATGTATTGTAACACCCCGAAATATACCCTAGTCATTTTCGACATGCTTAGGGTATTTTGTAAGCATAATTTGAATTGCTGGGTGAGTTAAATATAAACACTAAACGAGAGACCCGGAAAGTTACAAAACTTAAGGACAAAATTGTAATTTGTCCAAAAAGGGGGCCAAAAAGATATGGATTAAGAAAATTGGAGGCCAAAATGAAATAAAGGAAACTTGAAATACAAATGGCCAAGAGTTATGGGCTTAAAAGCAAATAATGAAACTAAACCCAAAAATGGGTTTTTGGAGGCCAAACAAGGCCTAAGAAAATCTGGATTTAAGACCAAATTTGGTCTCAAATTGGGGAAGAACTCGTAGAGAAGAAAGAAGGGGAGAAGAAGAGGAAAAGGAAGAGAAGAAGAGAAGAGGAGCCAAGCAAGCCAAGGTATGGAAATATGACCTTTATCATGGATTCTATGAGATTATGTATGACTTTCCATGCTTGTATGATTAATAGCTTGTCCCCAAACTTAGGGTTTTGCTAGGGTTTCATCTTAACCGAAAAATTATGGAAAGTAAGCTTGGTAAAACTTCTCAATAGAACAAGAAACATATGAAATCCTCCTTCGTGTTGGATTCATAGTTCAATGACAGTAATTGAGTTAGGCTTGTAATAAAACCCTAACTATTCTACATGTCAGGTTATGTATGGATCATAAACCCATATTAGAGTGGGTTTGAGAGTAATTCATGAAGGATTTTTGAAATAAGAGAAGTATTGAAAGAAGAATTAAGTAAAATTGAGGTTATAGGATGAATTTGGAATGGCTTTGAGGTGTTTATGAGTATGTGGTTGATGTGTGGGTATCAAAATATGGAAAAAGGGAGAAAAACACACATTCTCGATATTTTGGTCATGTGTACAGACACCTTGAATGTGTACTGTACACCCTTTCTAAGAATCCAAAGGTACCTGCACACTTTAGGGGTGTAATCTAAGACACCTCGATGCCTGCCCCGCTTCTGACCAAGCCATATTTGCCAAGAACTTTCTTATTTCTCATCCGATTTGAGTGATTTATGGTCAATTAAAATAGACTTCAAGGAAACCAAACTCGTATAGAAATAGGGTATCGCCAAATTTCCGGATCTAATTTGGTCCAAAAATTACCTCAAAGTGGGCCACAAAGCCTACCCCGCATCCGTTTGAACATAGAGTAGTCCCGGTTGTTTTGACGAATTTGAGTTCCTGCATCTCGACCGGTATTCCAGTTGAATAGAACCCTTAACACCTAAATTTAAAGGGAGTACAAAGAACCAGTGTCAAATATGGAGTTAAGGCACTGGAAAATAAGTATTTCAAACTGTCCCTCGGGTAAAATTCCAGAAACCCAATTAGTTGAAATGCCATAACTTGAGTTCAACGATCCTGAATGATTGATTCCACCCTGCAAAGTGCATTCATAAGAATAATAATACATGAATAAGGTGTGATTACAGGTTAATCATACCTACCGCAGACATGGAATACATCTGTCATGAACGCATAATGTGGCTAAAATGCCCTATTATAAAATAGTAAGTTATCGAACTCATATAATTGTAAAACTAATTAAGACCAATATTAACTATTATAGCACCTCTCGTCTCCGATTAGTACTTTGCGATCTCTGTTAGTGCTCCTATGACTCCTGACAGACTTTGCATCTCCCGACAGTGTTACTGCACTCTGTCTCCGTTATGCTACTGCACCCTGCCCCGACATTAGTGCCACAAGAATTTATCCCGATTAGTGCTACTAAGACTTCCGCATCAGATAGTATCTTAGGTACTTATCAGGCTTCGTGTCTTACTCATTCCGTACTTCACCGGTCAAGGAAGTCAAAACGCTTATATGGATAAGACTCGACTAGAGAATAAGAGTAAAGATCCTGAATGTACCTCAGATCTGCTTCTATAGTACCTACTTACCCTGCATTTGATTAAGTTCCCGTCCCGTCTCTCGATTAACTCTCAGATTCATTAAGTTCCGTGAGTACCTATGGGTACCCCCGCATTTGATTAAGTTCTCAGAAAACCTACGTACCCCAGATTCCGACAAGTTCTGTCTTGTATCCGAATAGTTATGTCCCAGATCCGAATAAGTTCTCACCCCTCAGATTCTAACAAGTTCCGCCCCAGACTAAAGCTCAGTCTCGTATCTCAATGTCCCGTCCCCGCATTCGAATGTGCTCTCGTCCTCTATATCTCGATTAAGTCTCAGAAAATTCCCAATGGTACTCCCGTATTGGATTAAGTTCCGTCTGCCTCTGATTAAGTTTTGTAGTACCCACGTACCCTGCATTTGATTGCCCTGGTCTCAGATCTTATCGAAAGTTCGTGAGTATCTACATACTCAGATCTAATCAAGTTCAGAAGGCCTACGTACCCGTAGCGATAATATAAATATAAGTCGATGGTACCTCACGGGTACTCATTATCGGTAAAATAAGTATAAGTCGATGGTACCTAAGGGTACTCTCGTATCTAAGTAAATAAGTATATGTATACATTACGATCTGTACTGTTATGGACTAATGTCCATACATTAATAATATGCGTATCGTACGATCGACCACAATATGGGGACCACGATTATGATTAGTTCAGTTTATCGTGCCTATGATGCAACCATGCAAGTATAAGATCAGATACAGGTATGTGCTCGAAATACCGGTATAAGTTTTGTAATTGCCTAGTACTTGCTGTATAGAATAAGTTCCTTTAATGCCGATTACGTTCCGTAATCTACGTGATACCTACGGGTACCTCAGGAATAAGTGTAAACTCAGTAGTATAAGTATAAGTATAGGATTACGCTCTGCTTGAGTCCAGGCGAAATAAGTCAGTATAAGTAAGTCTTGTATGAAAAAGTTACGTAACTCCTCGGAGTCACGAGATAAACATAAGTCCGTAAAAGTATAAGTTAATAACTCCTGCGGGGAGTCTGAATAAACATAAGCTTTGTTATATAAGAAGAAGTACTTGTATAAGTTCCTGCTCAATACGAAATTTATATTATACTGACCTTGTTTTATCGTTAAATGTATATGCATAAGACATGTTTCCAGCTAAGGCGTAAAGCTTAGCACGGGTTTTAATCCTTGTGGGTCACGAGGAAGACATGAAGACTTCCATCTTCTTTGGGCGACACACGAGGAAAGGGTTCACTACGTGAGTTCCGTACTCCGTTTATAAATGTAAAGAAATCTTGTTTGTAATTGTAAATGGGCTAAGTAAAATTCTCTAAATGATACTTTGATGTTATTCTGAAGATGTAGGCCCATAACCCACATGTACCAGTTCGGTTTTAAAAAAAAAAAAATCAGGTAAAGAGTCCCAGTCCTGAGTCTCGCACCCCGAACTCGGTTCGGATCCGCCAATCGGGTCGGGCAGGGATTCGAGGCGTGACATGTATCTCATGCAAGATCACTTGAAGCTCTTAGACTTGACCAACTACAGTCTTGGAATCCATCATCTTGAAATCAAGGAATCGACCCACAACAAATTTCTTGGCCACTGCATCCTCAATTTTATATTTCTGGTTAAGAGATTCCCGAGCTCCTTTGTTGTTTTCTTGTCAGTGTAAACGTTGTACAGAGAATCAGCTAATCCATTCATGATGTAATTCCTACATAGGAAGTCAAAATGTTTATAAACATCTATAGCACTGATGACATGGATATCACGCTCATCTTCTTTGAGTTTTGGAGCATCTTCAGTTAAGAATCTCTCAAGATTCAAAGTGGTCGGAGTAGGGCACGTATTTTACCCGCAGTTTGAAATTTAGATTATTAGAACTTCTTGGGTTTCTCTCCTGGAAATGACTGGGTATAACAATGGCATCCATTGTGGAACAGGCCATAGTGGGCTTTGCCTCTTGGACAGATTCAAGCACAATCATGTTGCTAGGGTCAGATGATATTTTTCTTGCAAAATTGTAACTTCTCTATAAAGTCCAATTTCTCAAAGGCAATTGACATAAGTTATAAGAAAAATATTCTAATAACTTAATATAAGCTAAGCATGTAGCCTAGTGGTAGAGCATTTCCCTCTTGAATGTTAGGCCATGGGTTCAAAATCCTTCCTTGTAATTTTTGCAAGGAATTATTTTTTTCTCACAAACCACATACTATGTTTGATTTTTCTTTTCTCGAATGATTTTTGGTACCAAAAAAAAAAAAAAAAAATTCCCTTAAAAAAAATACAAAAAAAAGGTTACACAAACCGTGTTCAAGAATATCTTTTACAGTTCTCATAGGTTCAAACCCCTTCCTTGTAATTTTTGTGATGTCTTTTTTTTTTTCTTTTCGACAAAATCAGGGTTTTGTTCTTAATTCCCAAACATAAACTTTGATTCTTTTTTTCTTTCCTTTTTCTTTTGTTCAAACCAAAAGAAAATTTTATTTTTTTTTGGTTGAACAAAAAATTATTGATCCTTTTCTTTTTTCAGAACAATCAAAAAGAAATATATTTGTCACCTTGAATAAACCAAGACCAAGATTTCATTTTTAGATTAACAACATCGAAATTTTTTGCTTTCAAATGCCAGGAAAAATGTTTGCTCATAAGAAATTTCTTCTGGATCTTTTTCTGGAAAAAAGTAATTTTCTTTCAAATACATAGGAAAAAGAAATGTTTGCTTTCTAAAAGAAATTTCTTTCAACGTCCAAGATTTTTACCTTAATTCACTTGCCTTTTTTTTTCTTTTTTTTTTTTTTAAGGTAAAAGCAATATTGAAAAATCAAATAAAAGGAAAGGTTTTTTTTTTCTTTTCTTATGTGGACTCTTGGTCCTTCTCTATCCGTTCGTCGTTTCCAACCAGCCCGGTCTTGTTAGATTCCAGTATATATTTTTCATGATTTTTCTTCCTTAACATGAGGATTTGTTTTAAGACTGTAAACCACAACTCTTCTTTAGATGGAAAAGCTTGAGACAAATAAGAGCATATACCTGAAAAATCGTACTCAAAGCGCCTTTAATAAACCAAGGGGAAAAAAATTGAACTATTGAAGAATACCGATGAGAGAAGCCGGGTCTTGTGAGGAGTCATAATCTCCTTAAAACATATTCGTTGTCTCCTCTGAAGCTTGGAGATTATCATATCAACGTCTGTCTATCAGGATAAAACGACATACTAGCAGCACCACAACACCTTGATTTGATACTACTCCAACGAACTGAGACTGTCTTCAAACCTATCACCGAAAACACTCAAACACAAACTTGCTTTTCCCTAGACCTTGACACACAAAGACTGAAAAATTCTATTTGAACTGGAGCGGTGTCTCTCATAATATAGAAAACCAAAGACTCTCAGCCTTCAACCGTTGTTCACAATTAAAGCAGATGCTCACCTAGATGAATGGTTGCTCTATCTCTATTAGCACTCCTACTTCTAGAGCCATACTAGTATTCTCATTGTTTTGACTTCTTCCTATGTAATCATCATCCTTATAACCATCTTTACCATACCATTCTTCAAAATCTCTACCATAACTATCACCTTCAGGACCATATGAGTCCCCATTTCTACTCATACCCCATTCTCTCTTCTTCCCATAACCATTTCGATTCTCATTGTGGCCGGCCTCAGGCTGGGGCCTAAGGCGGCATCTCTAAAGGGGCCATTGTGCAATTTTTTTTTTTTACTTGTAATATTAATATTAAGCCTAAAACCTTAGTTTTTATTATGTTAAAACCTAAAATCATACTACAACAATCAATTCACAAAGAGGGTTTTCGCATTGCTCACCCCGAATCCTCCTATCACCACTACTGGGTCTATCACACTTACTACTTATTTATTTGAAAATAAACATGAAAATATTCAAAATTAATATGAAAAATAAACTTACCTTGGTGTGCAACGGAATCAAATCTCCTCTATTTGGCTTCCAAGAAAATCGAGGAAAAATAAAAATGGGCATTAATCAATTAATCAATTTATCAATGAAAAAAAATAAAAAAAAATTTATCTATTAACTATTAAATTTGAAAGTTTACTCATCGCCTATGTGTAGTGGTAAATAGATTCTTCACGGCTCAAAGCAATGTTTATAAATCGAATATTACAACTCATCCACCAAACATATGGCTATAACTCGAAGTGAGGTTATAAAATACCAAATATATTGTTGAAATTAGTCTAAATAATAATCAAATGCAACTTGGTAACTTAAATAAAGTATGATTAGATCCCCAATATAATATCTACCTCCCGAACCCGGACGGATTGTCGGGCCAAGCCACTTACAAAGCTACAAAAATCGAATGGGGACGAACGCTGGGACCCGGATCGAAGTGAGAGCCGGCATCGGAGATGCGGCCGACCGCTAACCGCGACGGCGATGGCGAATCAAGGCTGAATGGATTCGGATTCGGACTTCGATTCGATCTCGACGAGATCGAGATCGCCCAACGGACCGAGACCGGACCGCGACGGATCGGGCTTCCCGACTGGAGAGTAACTGAGGGGTGTTTGGCAGTTTGGGCGTAATGTGTAGATGAGACTATGGGACTTGAGTGAGTGAGGGCTAAAAGTGAGGTTTTAAGAGGGCCTAAATTATTAAGGGTGTCAGGTCTTGAAGGGCCTATTTTTAAGAGAGGCTGGGGCCCGAGGCGACTTTCTCCGCCCCTCTTCGCTCTGGGCCCAGGCCGCCCCGATCTTCATCTCTTCCATAGCGGCCTTCATATCGATCACCATCATAATGATCATCATAACCATCGTAACTAGATTTTGAATTGGGCCTATACATACCACCTGCTGAGCCTGAGTTGCGAAACCTGATTGCAAAAACAAAAAATTAATAAAACAAACCATAAATATCATATATAGGTAATCTCCATCATTTTATTTTTTCGTAATTTTTGTTACTCCTTGTTGTTAATCTAAGATGGATTTGAGACAAATTTATAAACCTAGTACGCATATGAAAACTTAATGTTTGCTCACAACATGATGAACAAGAAATAGTAAATATTTACACATGAACAAGAAATTTATCAACCCACCAGTTTTTATTTGATTTTCCTTTGTTTTCTTATGTTTTTTCCACTGACTTGTTGTGCCGTGTGGTTGTTCTTGTTAGTTTGTCAGTTCATTTTTATGTGGACGTTTTAGACGACAGCGCTGCTTTGATCAGACAGAGAAGTCACATCAAATTCTCGTTCATCAATATGTTTCATCAGACTTTGAATCTTAGGTATTATATGCATATTAGGATTATTACTTGTGTAGGCCTTGCCATTTCTTCTTGCTATTAACCTGAATGTTGTGTCATCTTCTAATGTTCTTAGCAGTTTGATTTTTGTGTTCAAATGTAAAAGTATTACTGTTCTAAATCAATGAAATTTCATTTTTCATTGTCAAAAAAAATAAAATAAAAAGAGCCACCTTTGAAATATATATACATCTTAAATGATTGTGTAAGTTTTTGAACTGGTTGTAAACAATCCATCAACTTGTAAAAAACTTATGACTTAGATCTTTAATACAACTCCCAAAATGCCTAAATCATGTCTACGTTCGTTTTAGAGAATCAAAATGCCATTTAAAATAAAATATAGCTCAAAATACACATTCCTCGAATTTTCTTAAAAGCCAAAGAGACAATCTATTCACTTGGCATTATTAAAGTGAAAATGGTTGTATCTTTACGAATAGTAGAATACACATTCCTCGAATTTTCTTAAAAGCCAAAGAGACAATCTATTCACTTGGCATTATTAAATTAAAAAAATGGTTTACAACCAGGACGACAATAACATCTAGTATGGAATTGATTTAGGAACCAACCTTCCATTTTCAATCCAAA
The DNA here is from genome assembly GCA_016808115.1 of Tetrastigma voinierianum. NCBI lineage: Eukaryota > Viridiplantae > Streptophyta > Magnoliopsida > Vitales > Vitaceae > Tetrastigma > Tetrastigma voinierianum. Next base: position 1,847,267 of record JAEQBH010000149.1, read on the forward strand.
TAGAGAGAGAGAAGGACATATCCTGAACTCACCCATCTCCATGATCATCATGTCTCCAACGACTTCTTTAGGAGCCCATAAATTCCACTTCTTTAGACGTTTCAGCAAAACCAAGGCCAATTCCTCCTCTTTCACATTCCTTCATCGTTAAAGCTCCCATGGCTGAGTCTCCCGCCAAGGCGCTCCGCCGGATTCTGATCTCTCCGTTCACCTACCCCTGCCTGTTTCGATGCTCAGTGCGAAGCTTGTGGAAAGAGCTGGATTCGACTACTGTTTTACTAGCGGTTCGTGACAATGTGTGTTGTATTTGGTGGATGTTTCAGTGGTTTCATAATGTGGGTTGTTTTACTAGCGGTATGTGACAATGTGTGTTGTATTCGGTCGATGTTTCAGTGGTTTCATAATGTGGGTTGTTTTACTGATTTCGCGATACGGGTATTGCTTGATTGGTTAGTATGTATGTGCATTTTACTTGCTTGGGTAGATTTCACTACTGGGTATTGCTTAATTGGATTCCGTGTGTTTATCTGGTTTGTTTCAGTGGTTTCATATTATGGATCTTATTGGATTTCGTTAATTTTTTGGGTCTGTGAATGTGGAGCTTGATTTTGGGGAAATCCATCTGATGCATATTGTGAAAAGAATAATCAATAAAATTGAGCCAGTGTCTTTGCACAATTATCCACCTCAGATGCCATGCCAGTGTCTGTTGAATGTTGGCAGGGTTACATTGTGCATACATCTCCAGTGAAATGCAGAATGTCCCTCTTAAACCCCAGTTACCATTGTTAATCTGGAGATGAACCCCTCCTTTTGTCTAAGACCATGGTTACCAAAACCAAGGGTGACTTACTGCACTCACCACAGCTATCCTTGGTGCTTACCCTTCCACACATCTTGGTGCTTACCCTTCCACACATCTTGGTGCGTACCCTTACCTCTAGGCCATGACAATGACGCCATAATCCAGGCAGGGATCATTGTTTCACATTCTAAAATCACTTCTTGATTTCATACCTAGAACATGAATTTGGTTTATTCTGATTGCAAATGTTTCTATCTTGCATGGTTCAAATATACTGCCTGGTTTAAGGGCCAAACAGAATTGGAGATGATTGTTTTCCTGGTTTCTTTTTCAATAAGCTGGTTTTTTTTATTTTATACCATTTGGATTTAATTCTTTTTCAGATCCATTTTACCGGTAGGATATGTTTGTTGTGAGACTATGACTGTTCCTTATCATGATCCCACAACACAAAAAGGAAGGTCAATCAATATTTTAGTTTGAATTTATCTCTTTTAAAGTCTTGGTTTGATTTTTATTATTACTGATACATTTTTGGATAACCCTATAGAATAACATGTCTTAACTAGAATTGATTTTAAGATGAGCTAGCATAAGGGTTATTGTGAAACTGGTTTGAGAAGGACTTTGAACTTCACAGATTTTACTTTGTTGGGAACTCATTGTTCAAAGCATGCTTCTTGCTGAGCAGCCAATCAGATGGGACAAATTTATAAATTACGTTTCTTGCTTAATGAAATTTTCTGGCTTTCTTATAAAAAAAATTATTTATGTTTGTGCTTTCATTAGGGTTTTCAATATCAGCTGCTAGACTGGGCTTGCCAGATGTGGGTCTCATTTCCTTTGGAGAAATGATGGACCAGGGGCGACAGATCATCCAAGCTGTGTCAATTCCCATCATTGCGGATGGGGATAATGGATATGGGAATGCAATGAATGTTAAGAGAACTATCAGAGAAGCTATTCGAGCTGGCTATGCAGGGATCTTTCTTGAAGATCAGGTTGATATCATTGAGAAAATTTTGATATTCATCACTAGTTCCTTTGTACCAACGTTGTCTTCATCTTTCTCATATATTGCTCAATCTGCTCTCTCTCTTTCTCTACATAATCACACTGATCAAGTTTGTGGCTGCTTAGTTTTTACTCATGATTAATGTGGAGTTCTTGGTATTGGTAATCATATTTCTTTTAGTATTAGTTCAGAATTGGTTTACACTAATGTAAAATGTTATACCGGTTAAAGTATGGTTGTGGGATGTAGACACAAGCCTAGAAGTCTGATTCAACAAAGACCTTGTCTAAGATCAATGCCTAGTGTGGATATTTGGAAGTTTATTAATCAAATAATAAAAACGTTAATCATATATATATGGAATTGAAGACTGTGGAAGGTCTTGCTTCTGCATCACCTGCAAAGAATTCTTTGAAATCAAGGCAACAAATGGGAATGCAGGTTCTTAGACCAAAATCACATAGAGAAATATACATGCTCTTATAGCCATAAACTTTGAGAAAGAAGATATGGAAAAGCTATTTAACAAGCACATGATACTGATAAGAGGGAATAGATTGTGTATCTTGGAGCTGGTGGGTAATAGAAGTAGGAGGTTTTTGAGAGCCAAAGATTGTTCGTTATTTTCTCATTACTAAAAGAAACAAACACATGCATAACTTTTGTCTTTTGACAAGTATAATATATATATATATACATGGTTTTCAGAACATGTTCAAACTTTAGCTTATGATATGATGTTATATCAAGGTGTCCCCAAAAGCTTGTGGTCATACACGCGGTAGGAAAGTGGTGCCTAGGGATGAAGCAGTGATGCGGATAAAAGCAGCCATTGATGCTCGTAAAGAGAGTGGCTCTGACATTGTTAATATAGTCTCGAACCGACTCCGCCGCCGCGGTCTTGATGAATCACTCGAGAGATCACGTGCTTTTGCCATGCCGAGCTGCATGTTCTTCTCATTGATGCACTTGCTTCAAGAGAAGAGATGAAGGCCTTTTGTGAGATTTCTCCTTCTGTTCCAAAAATGGTACATTTCTTTTGTATCTTTCCTTTGATTGAACACCAAGTGTTGACCAACAAAAGTCTTACAAAGAATCTATATATATACACATACACATATATTTATATATATGGCCCTGAAAATTTGCATTTTGCTATTATATTATTTGCATAGTTAGGTCTTCATTTGTTAAAGAATCTAATAATATTTATGTTACGTTGTGTATTTTGCTTAATTATCACTTGAATGTGACTTGTAAAAACATTAGATATTTTCCTTTCATGCTTGATGTCTTTTGTACACGTTTTCTCTTTTGTATCAGTACTAAATTTTGAATGATCATGTTTTTTATATATATATTTTCAATTTTCCCAAATGTTGCCTCTGATGTGAGGACGAATTTTCCAGCATTGTGCTGAATAAGGCTTATTCTTCATTTTCTAATGATAAGCTCAACGATTTGACATTGTGTTTCATAGTTTGTCCCGTATTTACATGGGAACTTTGGCAATTCAGACCAGTAACTCAAAGTTCTTTGGTTCTTCCTATGTTTAATTTTGTTTGCTATTACTTTAATCAATCTTACTTTAAAAAATCTTCCATTAACCCAAAGTTCTTACTATGTTTAACTCTGTTTGCTTTTACTTTTCAGTCTTCCATTTACTTGTGCATACGGATACAATTGATATGTGGTTGGCAACATGGAAAGTGTTAAGCCATATTATTACACTGGACTGGACTGATTTTAATGGTAGTTGTTATTGCCAAAGATCTTGGAATTTTATAAACTGGTTGGCAACTTTTTAGTTGATAAATCTATCGTAAACAAAAGCTGAGGACTACAGAATTAAAGCCGAGAAGCCTCCCATCTGGGTAGGCTAATCTGCTTGAAGGAGGGGGGAAAACACCAATACTCAATCCCACTGAACTTGAGGATGTTGGATTTAAAATTGCTGCTTATCCACTCTCCTTGATGGGGGTATCTATTCGAGCAATGCAGGTTAGATATCTTCATTTGGTTTTCTCCCGGCTCCTTTGTGTTTTTCTTTCTTTTTTTTTTTTTGTTCGAAATACTTGGTCAATGTCACATGCAGCACAAACATTTGACTACAGAATTTAATCTTCATAACAAAAAAATTGAGCTTTGAATGTGAACTTTTAAACACATGATCCATCATGTTTAAACACCTGAAGGAAATAAGATATATGGTTTCTTTTGTTATTACTGCACATCATTGAGAATTATGAATCCTATACTTGATTGCTATGCTACAAGAATTTTGGTTTTAATGTATTTGGATTTCAAAATTGTGTTATTTCTACCTTTTTAAACTAAATAACAAAGGGTATAATTTTTTAAGAAGAGATTATGCTGAGCATGATGAGAAGTCCTAACGATAAGGAGGAAATAAAAAAAAAGTAGAAGAAAATTGTTAAAATGTAATTCAAAACAGCTACCATTTGAGTAATTCAAAACCCCACCCAGCCAGAAATCTTCCTCCATGTCAATCAATATATGGATTCATAACCCAATATTTGCTGAAAGATTCAGGTCTCTATACCTCAATGATGCCCAAGAAATAACTATTATCAACAATTGCCATGTATGGGGTGACAAAACTGCTTTGCATACAAATGCCAAATGATCCCTTATCTATCTATTATCAGCATAAGTAGCACATCTGTACCCAATTTTGTCGTGCTCTCAACCCAAGAGTTTCTTGCCAAACACCTTTTCTTGGCACATGGCCTTTCATTGTCTTGTCTCAACCTAATAGTTTTGCATTGTCTTAGCACATCCTATTATTGTCTGAGTCAATGACTTAACTTTGCATCAGCCTGCAGATGCATGGTCTAGCCAAAGGTGTAAATTGCAAGATATTAGGAAGGCAGCATAGTTGATGCCCCGCATGTCCCCTAAACAACCCTCTTGCCCTTTAAAGAGAATTTTACGATTTCCACTCAAACAAGAAGAGACATTAAGTATGCTTGAGCAGGGATATTGGATTTTCCAGTAATTGTAATAAATGTAAAATTATTTCCGAGTAATCTACAATTAAATAAAAAAAAATCCCTCAAAAATCATAAACTTCAAGGGAAAATTACCAAATACTTGAAATTGCCACCACGCGTGTTCCATGTTTTTTTAATGTCTTTTTGTCCTGTAATTGCTATGTTCTGTGCACTTTGCATGCCCATGGCTTGTGACCTTCCTCACCACATGTTGAACTCAGCTTGCTACTCACTCCAACCTTAGTGTCTCCTAGGGTAGTTAAATTGATTATAGATTATAGTACTGTAGTTGCAGGTTGAATATAACTAACAACGTTAGAAGTGAATTATGAATGTCTCTTTAATTTAGTCAAACCATACTCCTGTATAAAGAACGGCAGTACTTTTAGCTAATTAATTACCTTTACTGAACTATTTTGCAGAATGCATTAACAGCCATTAAAGGTGGCCAAATCCCTTCTCACGGAAGCATACCAACTTTTGAGGAAATTAAGGAAATAGTAGGTTTCAATTCTTATTATGAAGAAGAGAAGCGCTATGCAACCAACACTGATCAGGTGTCTTTATAGAATGGTGAGTTAAGTTATAAATTTTGTTACTTTGTTTTGATAGGCTTCTAATTTGACAAAGATGTGCAAGCATTTTGTAACATAGTTGCAAACATTGTTGAAATGATCTGAATTGAGGTCAGAATATAACTTGGTCAGTTTTTCATGATTCTAGAAGAACTCTCAAGTTTCTTTCTTTAAAATTGACTGAAATTGTAACGCCCAGACCAAAGTTAATTTATAATATAATAACAATAATTCATAAATTAAATTAACTTATTAAGGGTGAAAGTCATTCTTATTTAAAACCCTAAGTATAAATTAGAATTTTGTACCTTTTGTATTCATAAAAACCTATTATACAAAAATTAGAGTGATCAAAAGATTGTAGAGGAATGGAACGGAAGATTTGAAAGTGAAGGTTTAGGATTGACGATTTAGAAGTTTAAGGTTTAAAGATCAGTTTTTCATCGAAGGTTTTATGCTTTAGATCATTATTTTTATTCTATAGAAATTTAAATGTTTTGCTATATTGCACTAAAATGTTTTATGAAGTTGATCTTGTATCTCCCTTTTAAAAGCATAATTAAAAATATTTAATCCATAAAACTAAATTATTATTCTTAATTAGGCTTTGAGCTCATCCTTATTTGTTGACATTTTTCAGGTACCTTCAAGTCGGGCAAGGAGTGATGGTTAGAATGAGGATTTGGTATTATTAAGAATTTGGGGTTAAAACCCTATTTATTTAGTTGGACGCTTGTTTGGATGTTATGATTCAATTTTTCTTTGCATTATTTCAATTGACATTGGAATTTGGGGTTAAAACCCTATTTATTTAGTTGGACGCTTGTTTGGATGTTATGATTCAATTTTTTCTTTGCATTATTTCAATTGACATTGGAATTTGAAGAGTTTGGTTTGTGTATTAAATTGACATTGAAATTTGAAGACTATGGGAATTCTATTTTACTGCTCTAAATAGGAATTTAATGATTGGAAAACATTCATTTATGAGAGAAGAAAATGTTTGGTATCGTTTCACACTTTAGGCCTTTGGTTTGAGATAAGGTGTGAAAGTCCTTGGAGTGGGTTTTGGGATATGTATACATATTATGTCAATAAATCCATGGACCACTTTGTGATAAACAATGTTTATTAATGAGAACTAAATCCCCTATCTATATCAGATGGATGAAAATGTTCGTTCAGTTCAATTTAACCAAACATGAAATCAAGTTAACCAAAGGCACACATCAACACAACAAAGCCAAAAGTCATCCAACCCTACAACTTTCACATTAACTGAGTGATGAAGGCCCGGGGCGGGGGTGGGTATGAGACGGGGCACCCCTATCCCATTCCTCACTCATTGTAGGGATTAACAATATCTCATACCCGTCCTATTAGGTCAGGGTCAGGTCGAGTAACCCAAAATACATAACTGTCATCCCTATATTCTTTACTTTGTCGGACAGGAAATATATAAACATCATCAAGACTACCTTAATACATCAAAACACAACATCTAGACTTGACCTTTTTTCTTCTAATAAGCATAATTAATAAGAATGAATTAAATTAAATTTATTATTGTTTAGTAAGTAATCAAACATACTGATGAGTCTAAAACTCATATATTTTTAAGTCCATTATTCGAGTATATTTCTAGCTTAAAAGTTCAGTTTAATGCAGAATTATGGAGCTTTCACTCAAATTTTCTGTTTTGCAAAAAATTAAAGAAAATAAGCAAAATTTAGTATAAAAAGGATTAGAATTCAGCATGGTGCAACGAAAGGGCCAATGTCGTGACATTACTTCAGTAGGTTTCAGTGTCGCAACATTATGTGGAGAAAATCTTGAAATTATGGCTATGTCGTGAAATCAGCTGAAGAAGGGAAAGCAAAGATACAACAATGTCACGACATCATAAACAACTTAAGTAGTCAAATTATGGCAGCCATCCAATGTCGCGACATCATAACGACATGGCTACGACATTGCTTGCAGAGGAAAAGACTGAATCGTTTGAATGTCGGGACATCGGATAAAAAATGTTGCGACATTAGCCAAAGCTTGAACACTGGAGATCTACACATCCAATGTCACGACATCGGATAGGTAATGTCTTGACATTCAATCAAAGCAGCCTGAGTGATGAGACAAGTCAAATGTCGCAACACAAAATAAATGTCACGACATCACATAAAAACATCTGCAAAGTACTTCAGAGTAACAAGATTCAATGTCACGACCTTGAAGCAGAAATTTCGCGACATCAGCTTAATAAATCAGACATGCAAGGGTAATGTCGCAACATTAACGAGTGATCAACATGTTAATGTCATGACATCATATCAAAGCAGCTTGGATAGTGAAATCAGTTCAATGTTGCGACATCGAATAAATGTCGCGAAATCTGCTACGACATTGGTAGAGGACTTCAGAACAACAAGATATGATGTCGCGACATCAGCCAGAGGTGATCATAATGAACTTAAATGACCAATGTTGCAAATAATAGATCAAGAATGTCGCCGACACAGGCAAGTGTGTACAAGCAGCGCGCATCAGTCGGCTTGTTATGCCGCGACATCATCACGCACTTCGTATGAACACCAACCAAAATGTAACAACACAAGAATGGCAAGAACGCGACATCAAAATTAATCTACAACACAGATCTCCATGTCGCGGACATCATCAATGGCATGGACTCATCACTCAAAAATTGCAGAAGTGCCAAACAGATTTTCTCATGTCTCGGTCGTTGCAACCCACCTATTATCGACAACTCCGATAAGTGTCGTGACATCACGACATCACCCCGACAAGAACAGCCAGCGTAAATTCTCGCTTTTCAGCGCGTGATTCTCGCCTCGTTTTTAGGGCCTAAGACCTGAGCCTATAAATATAAGCTTTTGGGGAGTAGTGCACAGCTTTCGATGGCTTTCATAAAGTCTTTGTGCTTTTTGGGAAAGTTGAAGTGTCATTGTATATATATATATATAGCATATAAGATATAAAGAGTATATATATATAGAGAGTATATATATATATATATATATATATATATATTTTACTTCTTTATTTTTCCTTTCAATAAGTTTAGATTCAATTTCGTTTAAGATTAGAGCAATGATCTGATCTGGAATTCTGAGCTAGTATTCATGTAAATTGGATTTCATTTATGTTTGAACTTAAATGAAAATTTGGAATTTATGCTGTAAATCATTTTTCTTTTGTTTTGATTGCAATCTAAATGAATTCGTTTAATCCATTACAAGAAAAACGGTCTTCAATGATAGTTTTTTGTCGTCAAGGTAATATATATATGTCAAGATAGGTTAATAATCATATCTGTCATCTATGCCAGTGTTAAGAAAAGTTTAAATATATCTTGACATTTGAAAATGATGAAATCATTTAATGTATCTATTCTTGGCCAACGCTGCAGACGCCCAAACTCTGTGGTGTCCGGCTGACAACTCGTCAACCCACGTATCACCTACACGTCTCGTACAGACCCAAACCCGAAGCTGTAAAATAGCCCCCTGGGCCCATACACCAATACCATCAAAATACATATCCCAACTATATTCCAAATAGTTTAAGATATAACATTTCTCTTAATACAAATACATATTAAAATTTACAATTCTAATATATATTATCCCAAAAACATCAAAGTCACAAATCCGGCTTCAAAATCGGCCTCTAAGATGAGTTGTCTTCTCGAACGCTCCCTCGTACCCGAAATGATATTCCTCGGACAGTAGTGAGCTATCGCACAGTAGTGGAACGCCTCCTAAATGGGTTACTCCCCCACCCAAGTGCATATGCAATGATCCAATGTAAACACACACTCAAGTAAACACGCGTGATCCTACTTCCTGAATGTCTAAATGCCCGTTCCCATGTCTCGAGTCCTCACCGACTCCCCTCACACTCTCTCGCTCTTGCCATGTATGCAGTAAATACCATTTTTAAAACAAAAACTCGTTTGTTCTCGAAAAATACACTACCGAAGCTCTCAGAAAATACGGACTACCCTCCAAGGCGAATGTGTTGGAGAACTTCCCAAAATGATCTGTTGGACTGTCTCCCAACCCCATTCTCATAGAAAATCATCCTGTGAAATTCATTTCGCAACCATGTTCGTTTTCAAGAAAAATCATGTCATGCACTCACACCTAATTTCTAGGTTACCCCGGTGCATATGAAATGCATTATGCCATTTCAACAATTTTTATACAAATAAATCTATTATGCAATATCCTCAAATTTGCAATCTCATCACATGTAATTCAACAATATCAACCATCACCCAAATTAGCTCACTTGAGCAAATCACAATCTCATCTCCAATGGCCTACACACACAATTCTATTCTATATAATTGTGACATCATGTTAACACCTCAAGCTTATGCATTAACCTATCTATTTCCACTCAACTCAAGCCATGCATTTCAACCAATCTCATACACACCACACATGGACGTTTTTGGTCCAATTCACACAAACCCGAGACCGATTTTAATCGTCCCAAAACGTGTAATGTAATGTGCCGTCCATGGCAGCCCACTCACCCAACACATCGGCTCCACTTCATAGGACCGACCTCATGCCCATTTCCGGTCTCCTACTCACCAAAACACAATTTATTACACAAATTACAACACAAACACCCAAAACAGTCCCTATACTACCACGGATTGTCCAAATGGGTCCCAAAAATTTCCACACTTCGGTTCCAAGATTTGGGACCGATCAAACAGCCACTCACGGCCTCAAACCAACACAAGCATCACAAAACACTTAAACGAGAGGTAAAGCAAGTAGGATAAAACTCCTACCTCATGGAGTTTGTCGAAAACTCCCGAAACTGGTGCCCATGTGTAGTCCTCGATGTGTAGAACCACTTTGCTTCTTGGCCCGAAGAAATTTGACGGTCCGATTGTCTAGGATCTTAGAGAGAAGTTGCACACTCTCTCTCTAAAATAACAAAACCTAAGTTCACTACCAGAAAATGTCCAGCCAATGCCGTTTTTTTGCCTCTAAATGGAGAAGATGAACTGTTCATCTTTTGTCTTATCTCACTTACAATTTCCAAAATTCTCATCTTGTCCCTTTTTTGTCACTATTTGACACATGGCTTAATCTAAGCCATCCATTTCATCCCCTCTCTAATCTTGTAACATGTGTCACAAGAGTACATGTTATAGGTGACTTTTGTCACATCACATGTCGTTTTACGGCACCCGATACTCGGTGCCTCGAAAAATGTGTAAATTCCGATTGTCTCAGAATTCGACGTATTAGCTAGATTTCGCAAGACGATTCCAACGGTGAAGTCCGTTTCGTCATCCGAGATCTAGAAAAATTTCGAATTTTTACCGAAATTACGATTTTGCCCTTTTCTGAAAATTGGAATTTTCTGGGGTCTCACAAACGTTTATTCTATGACTATCAAGATTGTTTCCAACATATGTTAAGGTTTTCTTGCTTTTGTCAAAGGTTAACTTTTGCTTTTATTAATTATATAATCATCAAGGTTGCATATGAAATATGTAACATTACATATAATTTAACCTATTGCCTAAATCAATCTTAATCCAAAAGACACTAATTGAATCCAAATTAAACTAAATCTGAATGTCAACAGTGTCTATAACAAATTTAAGAATCTAACCCCAATTTGTAAATGCTGGAAAGGTGCGGTCTCATTTTGAAACTAGAAAGTACTTTAGTTACATGGATATATACATACAAATAAACTAGCATGTGGACATGATCACAAATAAATAATAAAATCTTGCACATCATCTCGTACTCTTCAAATTGTTCTTATTGCTTGCAAGTTGCAACCAACCTGTTACAAGTACAGAAAAATCTTAGTTTGTATTTAAAATTTTATAAGAAAAAATAAAACAAATAAAAGATTGTTACTCCCTTCTTTTTACAGATATAATAGAAAAAACATAACAATAATAAAATAATAAGCAATAAACACCAGAATAAAGTAATTTAAGGCATGTTTTGGACATAATGTTAGTTGCTTGAGTTTATAGAGCTGCCTAAGAATAAGCACAAATATAATTTGTGAGTATCCTTATCAAAAGGATAATATTTACATTTGAAATAAACTTAATCATATTTACACATGAAAAAATAAAGTTCCTTGCTTAATAATATACAAAAAGATTTAATGCAAAGACCCCTAGCATATAATCAAGTACATATTCGAATATGACTATTCATAAGTGTTGACATAAGTTTGATTATTTATACAATAATACATTTATCAACTTTTATATATACATATATATATATATATATATATATATATATATATACAGAAAGAAAGAGCATATATATATATATATATATATATATATATATATAGTTTTGAAATAATTTGAAGTACTCAAATCACTTAAATGATAAAAGACTTTGATTTACTTCTTCTTGGCCGTGATTCTTCTTATAAGCAATAGGGAATCCTACATTATGTTATATATAAAGTGCCAAACAATAAATAATTAAAGAAGTTTTAATTAATATATTAATAACTTTTTGAATTAAGTTTGACTTCTCACCACAAAAGACAAATAAATAATGGAACCTAAAGTGGGGTTCAATTGGGAGAAATAAGGTAATAAAAAGACATGGAAACATATGGGCCTACTTCAAAAATATTATCATATATTTATAATTATATATCACAATGAATTACACATTTCTATCCTTTGCATACAAAGTCCGCCTGCTATTATTAAATATTAAAATAACTCTTTCAATAATTTATAATTGAATTACTCTTAAAATTAATTAAAAATAAAATCACAAAACTACCAATTCTTTTTCATTTCATACATTTCTATTTCCTATTATTCAAGATTACTAATATTTAATATTAGTTTCTTTGCTGGCTTAATATTTCGCCAAAATGTAAATTAATTTTCTAAAAATCTAAAAATTATAATATAAACTTACAACTAAACACTTGATATTTCATTACGCAAAAAAAAAAAAAAAAAAAAATAATAAAAATGTATAAAATTATATTAATTCAAATTTAAATAAATAGGTTTTACTTGTTAACTACAACTTAATTTAAAAGGGCCAAAAATAAAAAAATTGGATCCACTTAATAAGGCAATTAATTAAGAGGATTGTTTAGGAGAAAAAAAAAAGAAGGTAAAACTCAGTCAATTTATTATTGATAAAAAAATAACTGAATTTGATAAGAAAGTAAAAAAAAACAAGGAAGACTTAAAATGGGTTTCAAATGGGGGAGTTACAGTGCAGAGGATTAGGCATACATAAGGTTAAAAAATAAAATAGAAAAATAAAGACATGGAAGCATATGGGCCTACTACACATGGTTGTTTTTGTGGGCATGTGTTTTATAACTTATTTTATTAGTGGATAGTTATTTAGTAGTCAGTTCCCAAAACGTGAACTAAATGTCTATTAGACTATGTATAAAAAGGAGAAGAATATGAAAAACTAAAGTTGCATTGACCAGTAGCACACATTATCATCTAAATGGTAACAAATAGATAAATAAAAATGAATAGACATATATGGAACTGAAGAATAGAAGAAAACCTCAATGGACTTTTATGATTTTCTAAGTTGCTCTTCCATTCTCTATGATGATCTGTAATAAATTTGTGAGCTCTCTGCCATCAAATATGATGATGCTTTTTCTCGACTTAACTCGGGCTGGAGCGCGGCCGGAATTGCCGGGCCGCCCCACCGGTTCCCGCACTGGGCTCCCTCCCCGCAAAACAAGAAACAAAAATCGGCGAGGGCTCGCCGTCTCCTCCGATGCCTAAGTCGCTTCTTTTCCGTGGAAGAGAAGATCAACCGCTTAGGGAATGAAGTTTTGTGCACAGCCGCTCGCGCATTTCTGAGCTCTCTCTCTTCACCAATGGGGTGGCCTGGTATTTATAATGGATGATCATGATAATTTTCCTAGTTGGATGATGACACAGAATAGTATTTTTCCTTGTTGGAGGATGATATGATTTTCCTCCCATTAGGTGAGAGATTTTCTTTCCTTATCGTAAACCGATTAATAAGGGATGATTGGTGGGTAATAATTAGGAAATATCATACTTTCCTGATTGGTGGAGATTGGAGGTTTCTTTTCTAATACCCGATTCCCGGGGGCTACCGCCTTGCAACAGCTCGGGCCCCCTTGCTCGGGCCCCGGGGGATACCATTAAGGGTCCGGTCTGGTATGGGCTCGCTTTAACCTCACCGCCGTGCCAGGCCCTGGGCCTGCGTGCCTATTATTTCAAATCCCATCAGTTGCCCCCCCCCAACATTTTACTAAAGCGAGCGTAGGCAAGGGCTGTATCGCTTCTCAGATCAGGTGTGATACCCACGTGGCTACTCAGGAAGGGTTTGATTAGGGCTTTGTCACCGTCCAATGTCTTGTGATAATGATAGCTTCTCGATTTTCGTGTTTATTTCAACTGTGGCTCTTAGCTTCCTTAAAAACGTCCCCTGACCGTTTGCACTTTGTTCCCCTAATCTTGAAGTTTTTTTGCCTCTGCAAGTTTGGCTTCCTTTTTTTTATTGAATTTTGTCCGACTATTGTTCAGGACTGCTTTTGGTGGTTCTTGATATCTCGCTTGGGCCGGTGTCCTCTCTGCCTCAGCTTCCTGCTCCAGTGCCACCTTCCTTGTTTCCAAGTGCCCCGAGGCTCTGTGTGGCGTGCTCGGGTCGGGGTCTCCCGCACTCTGATCCCACCCAGCCCCGTGTACCTCCGCGGTCCCGGCTGTTCTCCGTTTGGGGGCAATCCCGGCCGAGGCATCTAGTTCAGTGGCGAACCGGCGGGGTTCAAGTTGTGGTGGTTCACCGGACGCTCGGGAGCCTCCTTCCTCGATGCGGCAAGGGCAAAACACGAAATCTCAAGTATCTTAGCGCCTAAATATTTGAGGGCTGCCACATAATGTTGTGGCTCGGCCCCACCGGGTCGGTGAACCCTTTATTCGTGAGATTCTCACGCCCTGATGGCCCCGTTTCGGGATCCGTGCTCGTGCTCGACGTGCCGACCACCCACGCGGCCATCCAAGCCTCAAGATGGCGTAAGGTTTCTTTTTAGATGGCGTTCGAGAACGACCTCCTCTTCCCGTTGCATCCTTTTATAAAGAGGGTGCTGCATCATTCAATGTCTGTCCCTCTCAGCTTTCCCCCAACTTTAAACAAGTTCCGTGGGGTCAAGTAGTCATTTCCTTAGGGGACAAAGGCCTGTACCCAAGATTGCCCCGTCTTAGATCCTTCAAAGGGAGGTCGCCGAAGGCTTTCTTTATATCTCCAACGCTCCAGCGCCAAATTGATTATTTCGGACCTTCCATCTTCGCACAAGTACTGTGCTGAACTTTATTTTGTCGCGGCCGTCATTGGGAGTACAACCCTTCGAATCGAGGACACACTCATGCCCCGTCATCCGATCTACTCCCGAGAACCTACGTGAGCTCTCGTTCGCTCTATTTTGTCTTGGTTTTCAAAGGTCATAGGATATTTCTAACATTGCTTTGGTCGAATGGCCTTCAGGTGCTCGGCTCGATCTCAGTCCTGAGGACGAGGAGGTGAAGCAGAAGCTGGTGAAGTGAGCCTCGTGTGCTCATTCCAGCTCCATTAGGCCTCCATTACTCCCGGGACCGTCCCGTGCGAGGCCCGCTGACTTCCCCTTTCCTGAGATCTTCTCCCCTCTCTGTCATGAAGCCTCCTGTCTCCAGGTCTTCCTCACCTTCTATGTCGGAGCCCCTTATCGCGAAGCCTACAAGGGGAGAGCTTCGGTCCCGCCTGGAGGTGCTGGCAAAGAAGAAGAGAAGCGTGAAACGGAACCTCCGAGCTCATCAGAGGGCTGCCCCCTTGCTCGGGGTAAGATCCTAAAGGTGGGAGCCTCTTCCTCGCCTTCTCGGCCTCGCCGCCGTGGTTGAAGACTCTTCTGGGAGAGTGGTCGAGCCCTCGGGAGGTTCTTCCCTATTTCTGCCTCTGTGGTCCCCACGCCGCTGGGCAAATAGCCTCTCCGCGAATGCCGTATGAGGTGATGGGGAATCGCATTGCTTCAGGTCGCAGGGATGGGCGACTCTCGCTTTCATGCGAGCTCGGCCGCTTGGGTCAAGCTTCCATCCTACACGACTCCAACCCGTAAAGGTGGATGCCCTCGCCTCGGCCGAGGAGGCACCGCTCTTCTCGCTTCGTGGAACCGCCTTTGTACGTCCAAGTGCTTTCGTTGATTTTTTTCTTTAGTGTTTTTAGTTCTATTAGCTGACTTTTTGTTTGTTTTTTTTTTTTTTATTTTTTTTTTTTGGAGGTAGTTACTTTTGCGAAAGGCTTGGCAAGGAGGGCCAGCCTTACCGAGGGGTCACGTGTATAAATGGTCTCAAGGCTAAGGTTGTTTCCCGACCCGAGAGTGGGCCGGTCTTCGCTCCGCATAAGTGACTCGACCGAGGAACCTCGTGGAAGCATAGGTCTGACCTGAAGTGACAAGCCGGCATGTGGCGCAGGGCGCGAGCCAAGGATAAAGAAAAGGGAGGCTCTAAAGGACGCGGTTGTCGCTGAAGATGAGTCAGCGCAAGTACCAGAAGAGTCGCAGCAAAATAAGGGTGACCTATAAGCCAAGATAGCGGCCTTGGAGCGGGCCTGCCAAGAGGCTATGGAGGCGGGTAACTCTGTGGAACGCCATCGAGAGCCCCCGGCAGTTTCGATGGACCTTTGGCAGGTAGGAGGCTTTGGGCTAGCCTGGAGGGGCGTAAGTGACAACTGAGCTTAAAAGATTCCAGGCCCGCACCCAATGGCTTTCTGGTTTCGCTCTTTAATGTCTGCCTTCCCCGAGCTTCCAGACCTAGAGTTCAACATCCAGCTTTCTAATGAGGAGGTTGAAGGATCTGCTTCCGAGGCTGAGGTTGATGCGGGCGCCGAGGTGTTTTCAGGGGCCCCTGATTGTGCTCCCATGCTTGGCGATCCTCGGGTTCCTCCGGGGCTAGCCCCCTTCTACCCGCCTCGTCGGCCCGCCGACCCCTCTACTTCCGCAAGTCGGGGCCCAACGTCAGGCGTCTAGGCTCTTTTTTTTTTTTTTTTTTTTAACCTTATCGTATCCTAGCGTGGAGCCTGGATTTTTTGTATTGCTTCTAATCTTGACTTTTTGTTGATATACCAAGATTCATCGATTAATTTCTTCTCGCCATTTTCCGCTTCATCGATTCCAGCCGCCTGTCTCAAGCCACAAGGTCTTCTCAGCAACTACGCCGCGATCTGAGCTACCTGGCTCCTATGCGTTAAGGCCTTTATGAGCAATTATGCTCCGCAACCTGAGCTACTGGGCTCCTAAGCTACATGGCTCCGTGGCTCTTTGGGCTTCCTTAGCAGTTATGTTCCACAATCGAACTACCGGTCCCGGGCGCTAAGACCCTTGAGCAGCTATGTCAAACGTTGAGCTGCCAGGCCCTAAGCGCTAAGACCCTCTCGAAGCCGCAAGCCGGGCGAACCGAGTCCCAGCCCTGTGGGGCGCTAAGACCCCTCCCGAGATATGCTCCGGGCGACCGAGCTACTAGGCCCTCGGGCCGCCATGACCCCCGAGTCGTTAAGCTCCACGACCGAAGCATCGGGCTCACGGGCGCTAAGACCCTCCCGAAGCGTTAAGCTCGCCGGAATCGAGCTACCGAGCCCCGGGCCCTAAGACCCTCTGAGCCGTTAAGCCCGCAACCGAGCACCGGGCCCTAGGCGCTAAGACCCCCCCAGCCGTGCCCGCGAACCGAAATACCGAGCTCCCAGCTAAGACCCTCCCGGGTCGCGCCCGCGAACCGAGCTACCGGGCCCAAGACTCTCCCCGAGCTCTTAAGCTCCGTGAACTGAGCTATTGGGCTCCTGGGCCCTAACACCCTCTTGAGTTGTTAAGCTCTACAAACTGAGCTACTGGGCTCCTGGGTGCTAAGACCCTCCCGAGTCGCTAAGCTCCCGTGGAACCCAGCTACAGCCCCCGCAGTTCCGAGTTGATACCATATCGGCCACCGAGGTCGGGCCTGTGCTGAACTATCGCTCCCACGCATCGGCGCCAAACTCCGATGATGCTTTTTCTGACCGGAAATTTCTGGCCGGGAGTACGCCGGAATTGCCGGGCCGGCTCGGGGCTGGTTTTCGTGTCGGGTTCCTCCTTCCTAAAACAAGAAACAAAAAGGATCGCAGCCTCACCATTGCCTCCGATGCCTAAGTTAGTTCTTTCCAGTGGAAGAGAAGATCAACTCATTTAGGGGAATGAAGTTTTGTGCATATGTTCGCGCACCTTCACCGACAAGTGGCCCGGGTATTTATAATGGATGATCATGATTAATTTTCCTAGTCGGGATGATGACAATGTATCAGTATCTTCCTTGGCTGAGTGATATCAGGGCCATATTCCTCCCATTGGGTGAGAGATTTTCTTTCCTTATCGTAAACCGATTAATAAGAGATGATTAGTGGGAAATAATTAGGAAATATCCTACTTCTCTTGATCGCGGAGATCGGGTGTTTCCTCCCCTCTTACCACGACCTCGGGCTACCGCCTTTAAAGGAGTCACCTCTGCTTTTTGCCCGCATTTGGGATACCATTAAGGTCTCACGGCTAGTACTCTGGCCCGCTTTGATCCCGACGTGTCCGGCTACGCTCGCCCACGCGCCTATTATTTTAAACCCCATCAAAATCTAAGTTCAAACACAAAAATAACAACAAATTGGAAACAACAAAAAAGAACAAAATTTTATATGTTTAGAAAGACGGAATACAAAGAAAAATGTCTTACCTACATGAGTAGTCCATCAGAAGCTCACTTGAGCTATCTTTTATTTTATGGTATAGAAATTACAGTTTCACAAAGCAATTTAATGCATAGAAGACTCCCAACATGAAGAGAATAGGCAGTATCCAACATTAAACCTACACAATCTAAGCAACCTCTAAGAGCTTGTCTTCCCCCATTTGGAGCTTTAAATTTGAGGACAAAGAAACATTGTTAATGACCACAAAGCTCTTATGAAATACCCCACTGAAGCTGGACAATGTGGGAAGCAACAGAGCAATATATTTTCCTTAATAAACAATTAGAAACCCGTGATCCTAATTGAAATCGAAACATACCTAGCAACTAAATAATTTAATACGTAGAAATTTAAGTGTTATTTATCTCACGTCTAACCAAAATGATGCCATAGTCTTGATCAATGATATTTTACATGACCAAAAGAGGAAAATGTATTATTAAATTAAAGTTAACCACAAAGAACAAACAAAATTAAAAAAAAAGCTCTACTCTTTTGCATCTTCAGTTTCTCCTTAAAGACAATCTATCTCAAAGCTACCAAAATGTCAAAGGAAGAACAACCCATTTGATATGAAACCTAAACATGTCTTTCCAAAACAATACAAATGTGAGAATCCAAATCCATAACCTACCTAGTTCATAAGAGTTATTTCTAAACCCTAACATACCCATTTCAAGAAGATATTAAGAAACCCAAACTCTAATCTAATATCTTCGAAGCTTAGAAATGAAATCTCTTGCAATAATAGTTAGATTATACATCAAAATGAAAAAAATATTAAGAAACCCAAACTCTAATCTCATACCTTCAAGATTTTGAAATGAAATCCCTTGCAATAATAGTTGGAATATACATCAAAATGAAGATCCTCCATTGATATGGGATTGGAAGCCGACAATATTTTGATTTCAATGATGTTAGTAAAAGGAATAGTTTTGTTAGGTTAGGATTTAGAGAAAAAGAGTTTCAAACCCTAAGTTCCCGAAATGAAAATGGGTTTTGAGAAGATGAGGAAAGTGTTCTCTATAAATACCATTAGCAACCTTAGTACATATATATAACATGATATCTTGACATATAATCCATAAGTCATTAATATCTTTCAAATTTACGTGATATATGCCGCGGGTTGCTCTCAAATGTAAATTGTAAAAGTCATTGTTGTATATTAAAATAATAAGTAATGACATATATGGCCTTAAGTCAATAAAAAATATGTCAAGATTAGCCTTTTTTCTTGTAGTCATCAACTAGTAATTGTGATATGTGATCTAGATTTGAAAGGCTAAGCTCCTTTTGAGAAGAATATTCTTTGTTGACGACATCGCAAGAGCAATGTTGTTTTTGGGTAAGAAAATTGGAGTGATTTAATTGGTATTACTCCTACATTGAGTTGTTCTAAATATTAGTGTTTGGTACCCATAAAAAGATGTATCATTGTTCTGATTTCCAAGAATCCCTCTAAGTGACACAAAGTTGAGACTACCTGAGAGTAATGAGCAGTCACTTGTGGGTAAAATTACACTAAAATTATTTGAACTAATGCTCAGACATTACTTTGATAAGTATCACTAGTGATGATATAACCTCGCTGCTGTTCCCCTGGGTGACAAGTGTGGTGCCTGGAGGCATGTAAGAGATCCACTTACTGATCTAACAACTTAATTCTAAGAGGTTTCACCTCAATTGAGAGGAATAAATTCAACCCAGTGTCAGCTGAGATTCTAATCAAGGGAAGAGGAAATTCTTGTCAAATTGATAGCTGAGATACCTATTATTTTGGAGAGGGCTTATTAAATCCTGTCCATGGGGGCAAGCAATTTCTAGTCCTAAGAAATGACTGTGAAGTACTGAGAAGGAAAAATAGTCAGATCTTAAAAGAGGAACAAATCCTACAAGTAGCTCTTCAGACCCACTGTCTAGAGATAGAAGTGCGGTAAGTTGGATAGTGAAATGTATAGAGTTAGGAGAAATCCATTTCTACACTAGTTTTCTCTTGGACAATTCCAAGTTTCACATCCATTACTTTATATTATTTGGAACTCGCAAAGTGATAGTCACAACACTGTTTTTCTTCCCTTGTATTTCAATCCAGTGAACTCTCTAATCATATACTTTAGAAATTTCATTAGTTTTTTTATTTTTTTTTATCTACGAAGATAAATCTATCACAATCTTTGGAAATTCAAATAGTAAAGATCTTTAGTAGTAAGGGTAGTTAATCTTTAAATTTTTCTAATCTCCATCCCGTGACAATATGTTGAACTTAAAAACTAATTTATTACTTGTATGACCTATGCACTTGCAGTGATCTATACCAAACCAATTTTCAAATGAAGCATTTTACATGCAAGGTAGAAAACATATTTCATATTTTGGTTTACTCAACAAGTTTTTTGCACCGTTACTGGGGACTGATTTAGTTAGTCTTTAGTAGCTATTTCAGAAATTTGTCCCAACAACAGTATCAAGAATCAGTTGTTTTTGGTCTATGTTAAAAAATAGTCAACAAGTTTTTGGCGCCGTTGCTGGGGACTGATTTAGTTAGTCTTTGGTAGCTATGTCAGAAATGTGTCCTAACAACAATATCAAGAATCAATTGTTTTTGATATATGTTAAAAAACAATCAACAAGTTTTTAGCGTCGTTGCCAGGGGATCGAAATGAAAATAGAATTTAAAGATTAATATTCTTACCAAAGAGAAAACTACTAGTTTGGATATTTTTCTTTTTACTTTTATCAATTTTTTTTTTCAAAAATAGTTTTAACTGCAGTAGTTGAATCAACTACTGATCTTTGATGAAAACACATCATAATATATTTCTATATCTACTAATCTTATTTGATTTCTAGGTGTTTCCGTTTCAAGAATTCCTCACGTGCATAAAAAACCAGAATCAGAATTGGTACCATTGGACACTGAATTGGAAAGGACACTAAAAAACCTGAAGAAAGTTAGATTTGTTGAAGCAATGGTTATGGTAGAGTAGGGGGAGATACATCAGCACATTCCGGGCCGAGAAGCTCCATAATCTTAAGTGGCAAAGAACTATGGAAGATTTTTTAAAACCTCGTTATTAGAGATGATTATTCTACGTCACAGCTCCAATGGTGCCAAAACAATTTTGTGCTTAAGCTCCAAGACTAATCACCATGGTCCAAATAAAGATCGCCATTCGGTCATCCTAGTGAAGACCCCACGAGCACATGGGTAGGTTTCAGAATGGCCAACACCGTGGAAGTTGTGAACCCGGGTGAGCTCCTGTCAGGATGAAGTTGCAATTGTTCCCTTTCTCCTTAAGGGATACAACAACAAGTTGGTTTGAATCACTCCCCTATAGATCGATGAACACTTGGGATGAGCTGGTTGAAGCATTCATGGGTAGATTTTTCCCTCCAATTCTCACTTCAAAGAGGAAAGGAGAAATCATTGTATTCAAGCAAGGTGAAGATGAAAGTCTCTATAATGCCTGAAAGGTAAGCAAGAAGTCGCCAAGAGGATGTCCAATCATGGATTGACCATCACACCTGATGCAAGACACATTTTCTACCATGCCATGAACTACACATCGAAAGGGATTATAGATGCAGCCTGTTGTGGACATTCAAGAGAAAAAGTGTTGAAGAGGCAAATCAATTAATAGAAGATCAAGAAAAGAGAAACTATAGAGCTTCTCCTATCCTGGAGACTGAGAGCAAAGTAGCAGTCGAGAGGAATGCAAGTGATGTAGAGATGCAAACAACGAAAAATGTCACTTATAGAGGCAAACTAAACGCTCCGTGAAACAGTTAGCATGCAGAAAAAAAGCAATGGTCCCGCCCATCTAGTTGGGAATGCTGGAAGAACAACAAAGAGTTTCACGATGGACTCAAGCCAAGATAGTCCCTTATCATCAGTAGGAGGAAGTTCAAGCCATCACGGCATTAGGGAGTTACAACTTTAAGCCCAATACAAATCTTCCAACTCACTACACACCAGCCTTAAGAAACCATGAGAATTTCACATGTGGATCTACAACATAGCAAGGACAGAGACCTGTGCAAAATTATCAGCAACAGCATGGTCAACATGGTTTCCAAGGACAACAACAACAGAACATCCAGAGGGTTGAGAATCAGGGTCAGAGAAGGTCATAGTCTTTTGAAGAATAGATGATAAGCTTTATGGGAGAAAATAAAAGACTGTTAAATATACACGAACAAAAGTTTTCTAAGCTAGCAGCATTCCAGGCAAACACAATCGTGTTTCAGGCCAACACAAGTGCCTCTCTGAAAAATCTGGATACGCAAGTAGGGTAGTTGGTCCTAGCAATGTAGAACTAATCAAAGGATGCCTTCCCAAGTGATACTAAGAAGAATCCTAAAGATTGTATGGCAGTAACTCTAAGAAGTAATAGAGAACTAGAAGAAAGAAGAAATGAAGAAGACTGAGGAAGAAAAACATACAGAAATTGGAGAAGAAATAAAGCAGTACAGTTCATAAGTTATTGAAGAAGAGAGAACAACAAAAGTGCAACAAAAGCAGCCAGTTGAAGAGGGGGATCGAAGAAAGAAAGAAGAGGTTCAAGCTTACAAGCCTCAAGTCCCATTCCCTCAAAGGTTGCAAAATGCTAAGCTAGAAGAGAAATTCTCTAAATTCTTAAACATGTTCAAGAAAATAGAGGTTATCATCCTCCTTTTTCGCAGGCACCTGACCAAATGCCCCACTATGCTAAATCCATGAAGGATATACCGGTGCGGTAAAAGGAAAATTGGTCGGTCGTTAGAAGAATAGTGTTACCACGACAACAACTCCACGCTGCAGCATATTCATACCCTACTGAAAATGCAGGATCTGCAGCCTTTACTATTCTTGCAACTATAGGGCTCTCGGAAATGAGGAAAACATTGTGTGATTCTGGAGCCAACATCAACTTGATGCGCGCCCTTATTTGTAGTCAAAAGACTAAGTTCTCGGGAGCTTTACTCCCATAAATCTCAATGACCCCAAGCAACTGCGTATTACTAAACTTAGCTCAACTTGAAGCATTCTTGAGGATGCCAATAAAGTGGGGAAAGTTCATTTCTTCCGCTGGACTTCAGGTTATTGATATTGAAGAAGATAACAAGTCCCATTGCCATTAGGAAGACCTTTTCCTTGCTACAAGAGTAGATTGATAGATAGTGAAGAACTCGAGAGCTTACTCGTGGTCGAGAGGTAGTGCACTTCAATCTCAATCAGAGTTTGAAAAAGCTAGAATTTGATAATACTAATTATAAGATTGTAGAAACAAAAGTTCCAATTAGTTCTGAACTGATAAATGATTGTAAGATTCGGAGTTCAATGAATGAAAATGAGACGAATTTTCAGTATCTTGAGTATCTTGATTATCTTGATGTTGACTTTCTGAACTCTAATTTTGAATTAAAAGATGTAGTACTCAGTATTGATAAAAGTAGTGTAGAAACATCCAGTAGTTATGAAGGGAAGGTTTCAGAAGTAAACACAAGCTCAGAGGGTTTAATTCTAAAAGAATTACTGAACATTTGAAGTATGCCTTTTTTGAAGCTGAAAAATCTAAACTAGTAATTATATCAACGGACTTGATAGAGCATAAGGAACAAAAACTGCTGGAAAATCTCAAGAAATATAAGGGAACCATTGCTTGGTCTATAGAATATTTGAAAGGAATCAGTCCTTTCATATGTATGCATAAAATCCTATTTGAGGAAAATGCAAAGATCGCCATTAAACATCAAAGAAGACTGAATCCAGTAATGAAAGAAGTTGTCAGAAAAGAAGTGCTAAAATGGTTTGAATGTAGGCTTTATATATGCAATCTAAGTGGGTAAGCCAATTTCATGTGGTTACCAAGAAAGGTGGATTCACTATGATCAGAAATGAGAATAATGAATTGATTCCTACAAGAACTGTGACAGGATGGAGGGTGTGCATTGATTATAGAAAATTGAACATAGCAACCAAAAAGGATCACTATCCCTTACCCTTCATTGACCAGATGCTAGACAGGTTGGCTGGACAACCTTACTTCTATTTTCTTGATGGATATTTAGGGTATAATCAAATTTCCATAGCCCCTAAGGACCAGGAGAAAACTACTTTTACATGCCCTTATGGCACCTTTGCTTTTAGAAGGATGTCATTTAGATTATGTAATGCTCCTACCCCCTTCCAAAGGTGCATGATGTCCATATTTTCAGATTTAGTGGAAGAGGCAATGGAAATTTTTATGGATGACTCCTTAGTGTATGGATCCAGTTTTGAGCATTGCCTTACAAATCTAGAGATTGTATTACAGAGGTGCCAAGATAAGAATTTAGCTCTGAATTGGGGAAAATGCCACTAATGGTAACAGAAGGAATTGTCTTGTGACACCAAATTTCTACAACTGGGCTAGAAGTTGACTAAGCTAAGGTATTTGTCATAGAATCTCTACTACCACTTACAACAATAAAGGGAATCAAATTTTTTTTTGGGAAATGCCGGATTTTACAAAAGATTTATCAGAGACTTCTTAAAAATTTCCAGACCATTATGCAGGTTGTTGGAAAAAGATGCAGAATTTGATTTTGATGAATCATGCAGATTTGCATTTGAAGAAATTAAGTCCATATTGGTTACATCTCCCATCATGGAAACACCAGATTGGAACAAAGAGTTTGGATTCATGTGTGATACTAGTGACTATGCAATGGGAGCAGTTTTGGGACAAAGAAAAGAGAATTTTTAGGGCTATATACTATGCCAGTAAAACCTTCAATGAGGCACAAGAGAACTACTCTACGATAGAGAAGGAGATGCTGACAATGGTTTTTCTTGCGAAAAATTTAGGCCATATATATTAGGGTCCCATGTCATCATACACACTGATCATGCAACAATTAAATATTCAATGGCAAAGAAAGATGCTCAGCGAAGATTGATCAGGTGGGTATTATTGCTGCAAGAATTTGATATAGAAATAAAGGACAAGAAGAGGAGTGACAATGTGATAGCTTCGATCACTCTTGTCAAGACGAAAAATCTACTACAGAAGAGGGACATAAATAGGGAAGAAAATTTCCCGATGAACAAATTTCTCTTTCTGGCAGTTACTTCAAACACCATGGTATGCTGATGTAAATTTTCTGGCTTGTGGAATTATGCCACCAAAATTCAGCTACCAGATGAGAACTGATGCTAGGCTTTATATATGGGATGACCTATTGCTTTTTAGAAAAGGAGCAGATCATATTATTAGAAGATGTGTACTAGAGACAAAACAAGCTGGAATTGTGAATAAATGCCATTCATCACCATATGGAGGACACTTTGCAGGAGATAGAACAACTCAGAAAAATTCTCCAGTCAGGTTTTTATTGGCCAACTTTATTAAGAGATTGTTATAAATGGGTAAACTATTATGACAGCTGTTAGAGAATGGGTAACATCAATAGAAGAAATGAGATGCCTCTATAAGGAATTATGGTGGTGTAGATTTTTTATGTATGATAGACTTCATGGGACCTTTCCCACCTTCATTTGGAAACTTATAAATTCTCCTAGCCGTGGATTATCCAAATGGGTGGAAGCCATAACTTGCCCTAGAAATGATGCCAATACAGTTGTGGGGTTTATTCAAAGGAACATCTTGAGAAGATTTGGAGCCCCTAGAACTATTATAAGTGATGTGGGAAGCCATTTTGCAAACAAGCTATTTACAAAACTTATGAGCAGGTATGAAGTCAGACATGTTAGGAGTTTGGCTTACCAACCTCAGTCAAATGGGCAAGTTGAGATATCCAATAGAGAAATCAAGAATATTCTTGAAAAGACAGACAATGCCAACAAAAAAGATTGGTCATCAAAGTTAGAAGATGAATTGTGGGCTTATATAACTGCTTATAAGTCCCATATAGAATTGTCTATGGAAAGCAATGTCATCTACCTCTAGAAATTGAGTACAAAGCAATGGTGGCAATAAAAAAAGCTGAACTTTGATTTCGAAGCTGTAAAAGAAAAGAGACTTCTCTTATTGAATGAATTAGAAGAGCTGAGAAATGAAGCCTATGATAATGCTAGAATATTCAAAGATAAGAATAAAAAGTGGCATGATCAGAAGATTCTGAGGAAGGAGTTCAAAGGAGGAGATCTAGTCCTATTGTACAATTCAAGGCTAAAACTTTTTCCTAGAAAACTCAAATCAAGGTGGAGTGGTCCATATACAATAGTTGCAATTACCCCTTTTGGAGCAGTAACACTGAAAACCAATTATGGAAATGAGTTTAAGGTGAATGGTTAGAGGTTGAAACACTACCTAGGAGGAAGATCGAATGAGGAAGAGTCCTAGATTTGAAGAGATAGATAGAATTGATGAAATGAGAAAACAGTATAGCAAATGTCTAGCTACAGACATAAAACATGAGCAGCTACTTAGGAGGCAACCCAAGCAATTTTTAAATTATGCATAGTTAACTTGATTTGGTTAAAATTTTGTGTTTTTGAATAGTGTATAAGTAGTTTAGTTTTGTTAGAAATTATTAACCATTTATTGAATTACAATCTTCTCAATGCCAAGAAGAAGAATCTACAAGGATATATGAAGGTCAAGTTTAAAGCATTTCCAACCAGACTGAATTATGCAGAGATTGCTACCAAGGGGAGTTTACTTCTTACTCTTATTCTTTAGAAATGATGCATGACTAAGTTTGGGGGAGTTTGATTTATTTGAGTTAGAAAATTGCCTAGT
This sequence comes from Tetrastigma voinierianum, assembly GCA_016808115.1. Classification (NCBI taxonomy): domain Eukaryota; kingdom Viridiplantae; phylum Streptophyta; class Magnoliopsida; order Vitales; family Vitaceae; genus Tetrastigma; species Tetrastigma voinierianum. Next base: position 1,874,205 of record JAEQBH010000149.1, read on the forward strand.
AGCTTCGTTGTCCTTTGTTGAATATTTGTTTGGAAATTTATGCAATACCATGAATCAGTGCTTAATAAATTGAATTGAAAAATCTAAGTGTTATTGTTCATGTTTGAATTGAGGTTCTTCAACACTCTAGATTTATGTTCACAAGCATAAATTGAAAGTGTAGAAAGAAAATGAGAAAAACAAGTGTAAATTTTTTGCTTAAAAAGCTAAACTCCCACTCAATGTCGTGACATCATTACGATATTGCTTCAATGTCGTGACTTCAACAGAAATGTTGTGACACCAAGTTTCAAAAGTTTCCCCAATGTCACGACATCATCGCGACATTGAAGATCAGATTTCAAATGTCAAAACATCGCAAATATACAAGAGCACATTGAGTCAATGTCGCGACATCAGAATTATCAATGTCGCGACATGACATTTATAGATAAACAACATTGCTCCAATGTCACAACATTGACACGACATCAAGTCAATGTTGTGACATTACATTTTCAATGTTGCGACATCCAGTAAGGCCAACTAGAAAATCGGAACAATGTCGCAACATCACCACGACATTGCCGCGACATCAAGTCAGTGTCACGACATCATAATAGCAATGTTACGACATTGTAATGAAACATTTAGGGTATCATGTCAATGTCGAGACACCATAACTTCAATGTCGCAACATCGCAGTTTGGGCAAATCACCTATAAAAGGAAGACTTTGAGAAATTCTCATTGTCACATCAATCTTTCCAAACTTTCGAACCTTAGCCTTCTCAAAACCTCACAAAAATCCAAACCATGTCAAATCCAAACTCTGCAAACCTCAACGAAGTTATAGGAAATGTAGTGGATGAGATTTTACAATAGAGAGCTGAGGAAATTCAGAGAGAAATGGCAGGGCGAGAAAACCAAGAAAATGCCCTCGAAGTCCTGCCTGAGGAGATAGAAGTAGTGATGGAGGAAAGAGAAGTCAGGGCCTTCTACCCCCACAAGGGAGCATAAGTGTACTAGACGCATCTCGCAAAAAAAAGTTTCGTGGAAGAAAGGGGATTTAAGGAGCCGGTGTCGTTGTTTAAAGAGGAGATTGAGTGATGAGGCTTGGAAAAGTTAAGCCAGCACAAAGAGCCGGGAGTACGAGCCTTGGTCAAAGAATTTTACGCCAATTTGGTGAACAGAAGAACCTGATGTGCTATGTTAAGGGGTAGTGCTTCCTTGAGGAGAATCCCAAACTCTCAGCCGAGACCAATGTGAGTGACTCGGCAAGGAGTACTCCACCAGCTCTGGGGAGAGTCCATATGTTTGAAGAGATTGTCAAAGAATTGACAGACGTATATTTGAAGGAAAGGGGAGGTGATAACCAAAACCATCCGCAACGCTACTCGTAGGTTTTTTAAAGTTCAAAACAAAGTTTGCGCCGAAAGATTTTGGTCCAAGAATTTTAAAAAAATTAATAAAAACTCTTTTTACAATCCTATGGTACATGCATACTAATCAACAAACAATAAAGAAGAATTACCTCAATCAAATTAAGGAGATTTTTCTGGCAAGTAGTAATTACTATTAATTAATTAATTCAATAATTAATTAATTAACATTTAATTATCCAATAATTACTACATAGTTGCTATGAAACAATTTCTTTTACAACTATGCCCTCCAAGGGATTTCTTTGTTAATTTAATTCTATACGATATTTTATAGAGGCGGCTCGGGGACATATGGACCTGTAATTCCAAGCTCCAATAAATTTGATAATTAATTAAACTCTTTAATCAATTAATCTAATTTATTAGTTCCAGTATTATTCCACTAAAAATCTGAAACTGAACTCTTTTAATTACGTAATAATTCTACGAAGATGCACTGCCGCCCATTGAGCAGCAGATCATTACATGCAATTCAATCCTCCAAAAAATTGTCCATCATTAGAGCTAGGTGAAATACCGTTTTACCCCCTCTAGTGATATCTTTATCCTTAAGTTCCATTAATTCACCAAGGAAGCACTTATAAACCTCGTTATAAATTAGAGCGCTTAAATTGTTCAGTTCCAGAATTAACACTTAAGGGAACCAATTATCCAGCTTCCCTCAAGAAGGGTTCGATTCCAAGCATCCGTAGGACATACCCTTACCATCTATCTCACGGCCTCCAAGAGACATAAGTATTTGGTCCGGCCTAGACGCACCGTAACCTTATGAATCAAAGGCCCTATTGAAATAGACATGAGTCCATGGCTACCATGATTAAGATCAGTTCTATGGTGACATCATCTAGTGACACTCGCTTAAACTCTTAATTGTAACGGAATATTATTTAAGAGTTTAATCCATGTCTGGTCCTGTCCTATGTAATCAGATTAAATAAAGCACCTCCATTTTAATGTCTCTACATCAATAATCCAGATCCAGATTACTACATTCTTAACGTTCAGTGGACCGTACTAGTAGTATTATAGATCAAAGATTCCTACTTTGATTTACTACGGACAGTTTAGTTTATTATCTATAATCTTGATCATCTAATATATAACTGTTATATACTAAGATTATAGTTACATTAATAAACTTGGGATTTTCTGATATTTACTAAATTATACAACACATGTATAAAGAATCAAATATAGAAAATTGTTTTCATGAAGAGTACACCATATGATTTAAAGGGCACCATGCCTAACACCCACATCGACAGAGGCGACTTGTCAAAAGTAGTCAAGGTGTGGTTCTCCTTCATCAATTCCATTCTCACCCCTTCAAAGCACGTCTCAATAGTGAGACAAGACCGTGACATACTACTATATGCATTGGTCAAGGGGCTGAATTTGAAGGTGGGGAAGATAGTGGAGCAGTCTATCTTGGACTACCCTAAGAACAACTTCCCAAGGAATATCCCCCACCCTGCCTTGATCACTCTCTCGTATTAAATTCGGGGTGTAAATATTTAGTGAGACAGGGGAGAAATGCCCGAGATCCTCACCTCTCACCCTCACTGGAGTCCTAAAAGCTCCAGTACAAGGTCAAGAGGTGGAGAGAATAAGGAAAAGAAAAAGGGCCCTTCGAATCGTAGCTAGAGTACCGCAGCCTAAAGAGCAGCTAAAGACATACACCATGGGAGTGGCAGCTCGTCGAAGATTACCTAGAGCAACCAGTGCTCTCTCCCAAGGCTGAAGAAGATATAATGCCTGCTCATAATAGAGCAGAAAGAAGGAACAAGATAACAAAAGAACAAGAGAGCAACACATCATGACTGTTCTCCATGTTAACTGAGAAGAGAGAAGAAACGAAGATGAGAGATGAGCAGTTCAGGGAAGAACTGAGATGGAGAGATGAAACACTGGTTGCAGAAAATTAAAGAATAGAAGAAAACTTAGCAGCAGTTCTCCAATAGAGGGATGAGGAATAGAGAGAAGAGATATCAAAGAGGGACAAGGCATTGATGGTTGAGCTTAAAGAAAGAGAAAAGGCCTTTGTGCAGGATCAACTAATGAGAGATTAAGAGCTGATCAAGCTGATGGAGGTTAGGGAAAAGGAAATGGAGCAAAACTTGCTTTATAAGGCTTAAGCCTTTGGGTATCTTTACAAGGAACACTAGAAAGATATCAAAGCAACCATCCAAAATAGGGATGAGTCCATCCTAAATTAGAGGGAGAAATTATGGACGTAAAGCATAGATATGGTGAACCGTAACCCGGGTAAAGATGTATCAAGCCTGGGCGGTGAATTTGAGCAGCCTCGAACTCCATCAAGTGCGCAAACTGAGCTCATCAAGCAAAACATAAGAACTAAGAGTGGTATCTCTTTTGACAGAAATGGAGAGGGCTCAACCGCAAAACCAAAAGCTCTATCTCCCCGAGTTCACACCCTCAAATGCAAAGCTACAAATTCAAGCGCTGAACCTCAAGCATTCCGTGACCTCAATCACATAGAAAGAAAGAGAGGTAGCTCTCTCTCTCTATCCCTCATTCTCTCTTATCTATCATTCTTCTTTTGTCTTGTAAACAACATAATGTACTTTTTCCCTCTTTCGAATAAAAAGGGCGCTTTTTATGAAATGATTATGCATAGAATTTTATTATTTGTTATTATCTTTTAATTTTACAATTTTGAGAATGTCAATAAAATGTTGAGCTTGTGTTTGTTGGTCTGAATAAAGGAGAATTCAGAATGTTAACTGTATGAAAGCTACAAGTTGAAAATTATTGGATGTATGGCTTATTTTATGAGTGAATGTTGTACTAGCTTGTTTGAAGACTTTAAGAAAAATGGGTGAAATGTTGGTGTTAGTGTTGTCTACCTAATGAATTGAATGACTCAACTGTGATCGAAATGTAAAGTGAACAATAACACAACAAATTTTTGTAAATAGAACAAGTCAAGTCTCACTACAAATGGGCCAAGTTGTATGCCAATGATAAAGAAGCTAAACTTTCTTGAAAACCCGAAATTGAAACTAAAGTTAATAAGGCATAATTTAATCAAATTGAACAATATAGTCGTAAGAAAAATGACTAAACTAACACATTGGTCAAGTGTTTAACAACTGATTTGTGTTTCTCGGGTTAGGAAAACTTCTTATGGGACTTATTATCGAATTCCTAAAGAGTCCTAGAACTTGTTGCATTATCGCTCAAGGGAGCAGCCCTAGACATCACAAAACCAGCTTTACCCCTTTGGATATGCTATGTTATTAGTACCTTAAGTACCTATTTTGAGCCTAATGCCTATTTCATCACAGCCAAAAAGAAGAGCTCCAACCCTTTCCTTAAATCTTTCCTTACAAGAAAGAACCCTTAAATTACCCAAAAACCAAATTAGTGTAGAAGAAATGATGAAAAGGATAAGTTTGGGAAGAGTGGTAGGGGGTATAAGTTTGAATTGAAAAGAAAGAGAAGAATAAAGGATGAGAAAGGAAGACAATTAAGAAAACGCAGCTAAAAGGTGCAAATAGAAAACCGAGAAGTCGAAAAGAAGAAAAGCTACAAAGTGGAGTGACTACCTTGTAGCCTCTCTTGACTGGCTAATTAAGTCCTTAGGGGTGTTTTACAATCTAGTACCCTAATGTCAACCGTATGGGGAGCTATTGACCTAAAACTTGCTAAGGGGTTGTAGAAAGCTTAAAATGGTAAAACATTGCACCACTCCAAATCTGAAACAAAAAGACAGAAAGAGGCTTCTGGAGCAGAATTGAAAATAGCAGTGGAAAAGAAAATAAAAACAACAATAAGCTCCAGATGAGGAAATGCATAAAATGCAACTCGATCTAGCTCGGGGATGTTCTTAGCAATAGTTTGAGCAGAAAATAGAGGAGCAATAAAGGTGTAAAGAGTGTGAGAAAATGAATGCGCTTAGTAAACCCAGCTTAAATGTCCAATTGTCTACCAAGTACTTAGTCACACATTACAAGCTCAAAAGACCTATTTGATTCTAAGGGGTGTGTTATGTCTACACTAGTGAGAATAATATGACCAACAAAGCCTATAGGACTTAAAATTACTTTGAAAATGTCACCTTGCAAAGTAACTCTCATAAAACTACCTAATCTGCAAATCAGTTATAAGGGAAAGACCAACACACACTCACATAGTTAAGGACTGTATCTGTTTATTAACTATGAATTACATGCTATGTTAAAGGATTTAAATTGGAAATTTTTAGAATTCTGAAAATGAAGCTTAATTAGAGCTGATGTCACAACTGAAATATTATTAAGGCCTAAATGCTGATCTGATTTAATTGACGAATGACCTCAAAAATTGATTTTTATTGTTTGAGGACAAATAAATATCATTTTCTTTGCTTGAGGACAAACAAAACTTTAAGTTTGGGGGAGTTTGATGAGTCTAAAACTCATCTATTTTTAAGTCCATTTTCCGAGTATATTTCAGGCTTAAAAGTTCAGTTTAATGCAAAATTATGGAGCTGTCACCAAAATTTTATGTTTTGCAAAACCCTTTAAAGAAAATAAGGTAATTCAAAGCATAAAAAAGGAGCAAAAATCAGCATGGTGCAACAAAAGGGCCAATGTCGCGACATTGCTTCAGCAGGTTTCAGTGTCGCAACATTATGTGGAGAAAGTCTTGAAATTATGGCTATGTCGCGACATTAGCTGAAGAAAGGAAAGCAACGATACAACAATGTCATGACATCATAAACAACTCTAGCAGTAAATTATGGCAACCATCCAATGTTGCGACATCACAACGACATGGCTTGTAAAGGAAAAGACTGAATCATTTGAATGTAGCAACATCGAATCAGAAATGTTGCAACATTAGCCAAAGCTTGAACAATGGAGATCTACACGTCCAATGTCGCGACATTCAATCAAAGCAGCCTAAGTGATGAGACAAGTCAAATGTCGCGACACAGAATAAATGTCGCGACATCACATAAAAACATCAGAGTATCAAGTAGTGGTCAAAGATTCAATGTCACAACCTTGGAGCATAAATGTTGTGACATAAGCTTAATATATCAAACCTGCAGTGGCAATGTTGCAGCATTAACGAGTGATTAACATGTTAATGTCGTGACATCAAATCAAAGCAGCTTGGATAGTGAAATCAGTCTAATGTTGTGAAGTCGAATAAATGTCGCAACATCAGCTGCGACATTGGTAGAGGACTTCAGAACAACAAGGTATGATGTCACAAATATCACAATAAAGGTCGCGACATCAGCCCGAGGTGACGCGCTACGAACTTAAATAACCAATGTTGCAACATTAGATCAGCAATGCGTCGCGACATCAGGGGTGTAAGTGTGTACAAGCAAGGGCATTAATAGGCTATGTCGCCGTGACATCACAACAATGTTGTAACACCAAATAAATGTCGCGACATCGACCACTCCACAACACGTATCTCCATGTCGCGACATCATCACAACATGGACTCATCACTGAAAACTGAGAAGTGCCAAACAGATTTTTGATGTTGTGACATTAGTTGCAACCCACAACATCGACAACCCTGATGTTGCGACTTCATCACGACATCACCGTCAGCAACAACTAGGGCAGAAATTTTGGGCTTTTCGAAGTGCGCGATTCTCGCCTCGTTTTTAGGGCCTAAGACCCGAGCCTATAAATAGAATTTTTTGGGAAGTAGTGCGCAACTTCCGGCGGCTTTCATAAAGTCTTCGTCTTTTTTGGGAAAGCTAAAGTCTTATTGTATATATTTTTCTTTCTTTTTTTTTACTTCTTTTTATTTTTCCTTTAGTTGTTTCAAGATTCAGTTTCTTTTAGGATTAAAGTAGTGATCTGATCTGGAATTCCGAGCTGGTATTCATGTAAATCGGATTTCATTTATGTCTAAACTTAAATGAAAATTTGGAATTTATTCTGGAAATCATTTTTCTTTATTTTTGATTGCAATCTAAATGAATTCGTTTAATCAACTAGTCATTGTGATATGATCCAGATTCGAAAGGCTAAGCTTCTTTTGGGAAGAAAATTTTGTTAGATTATTGATCGTAAGAGTTAATGTTGTTCGGGGTAGAAATTGGAGTGATTTAATTGGTATTGCTCTTACATTGAGTTGTTCTGAATATCAGTGTTTTGTACCTTGAAAGAGTTGTATTATTGTTCTAATTTCCAGGAATCCCTCTGAGTGACACAGAGTTGAGATTACCTGAGAGTAATGAGCAGTCACTTGTGGGTAAAATTACACTAATATTATTTGAACTAATGCACTTTTTGGATTACTTTGATATATGACTAGTGATGATCTAACCTCTGCTTTTGCTCCCTCTTGCACAACAGGAGGTGTGCCTGGCAAGTATGATCCACTTACTCGATCTAGCAACTTAATTCGAGAGGTTTCACCCTCAAATTGAGAGTGAACAACTTCAACCCAATGTTTGCTGAGATTCTAATAAAGGGAAGAGGAAATTCTTGTCAAATTGATGGCTGAGATAACTGTTATTTTGGAGAGGGCTTGCTAAATCCTGTCCATGGGGGCAATCAACTTACAGTCCTAAGAAATGACGGTGAAGTACTGAGAAGGAAAAATAGTGAAATCTTAAAAGAGGAACAAATCCTACAAGTAGCTCTTCAAACCCACTTTCTGTAGATAGTTCGGTATGCTTGGATAGTGAAATGTGTAGAGTTAGGTTAAAAACCCATTTCTACACTAGTTTGCTCTTGGACAATCCTGTAAGTTTCACATCCAGCATTTTATCTTATTTGGAACTCGCAAAGTGATGGTCACAACACTGCTTTTTCTTCCTCAGATAGTCCGTTGAACTTCCCCTCTCTAAGCATGTACTTTAGAAATTTCATTAGTGTTTTATTTCTTTTTATCTACGAAGATAAATCTATCATGATCTTTGGAAATTCAAATAGTAAGGATATTTAGCAGTAAGGGTAGTTAATCTTTAAATTTTTCTTATCGATTCTCGTGGGAATGATATCTGTACTTAAAATCAACTGTACTACTTATATGACCTATGTACTTGCAATGATCTATAACAAACTGCTCCAAATGAAGCATTTACATACAAGGCGTAAAAACATTAGATTTCATATTTTTGTTTACTCAATAAGTTTTTGAGACGCCGCTGGGACTGATTTAGTTTGTCTTTTGGTAGTTAAGTGTCAAAATTTGTCCTAACAACATTATCAAGAATCGCCTGATTGGCCCATGTTAAAAAAAGTCAACAAAGTTTCCTTGGCGCCTGCCGTGGACTAATTTAGTTAGTCTTTTGGTAGCTATACCGAATTTGTCCAACAACAATATCAAGAATAAGTTGAGCTTTGGTCTACGTTAAAAACTAGTCAACACATACTAACAGAAATATATAAAACAACATCCGCATTCATTTGATTCAAATAAAAGAATGAATTAAATCTGATTTATTATCGTTCAGTAAGTAATCAAAACATACTTTAATATTCCACAAAAGTCACCCAAAAAAAGATATATGTATAAAAAAAAAACCACATGTGAAAAAGGCTTATCTTAGATTGTTACACATTCACAACAATGACTCTTGAAGCACAAAAGGGAATCATACGGTGTAACCAACAGTAAGAAGGAACCTTTTAAGCTGACCGAATAACCATACATGATGGCAATATGTACTGGGTTATCGCCACTCTCCTTACAAACTCACCATTGAAACAAATACACCCCTCTTTCTTCGCCTGCCTGCCTCGCCGCGGGATTCTTTTCTCAACAGAACACCCAAGAAAAGGGGTTCACCATACCCGGTCCAGGATCGCCACCCATACCCATGCCTGCTCCTGGAGCACCACCTATTCCCATGCACATATCTATGCCTGCACCAGGACCACCAACCATACCCATATTCATGCCTACTGTAGGGCCAGTACCCATGCCCACACCCATTCCCATTCCGAACCCATCATCTGATTTGGTGGAGGCCTGAGTGCACCTGCACCAGCACGGCCAATTCCAGAGCCTGATCCCATTGCCTTCCCCATTGTGGTAATAGATACAGGAGCTGTGGCTGCAGGTTTAGGTTTCTCCATCCTATTTTCTTTCCGATTAATGGCATCAAAATCAATCCCAACATCCGCCAACGGATGGTGTTAGCTGCGATATTTGAGATGTCAATTTAGTTCCTGGGACAAAGTAGATATAAAAATTACTAAAAGCTTCACATGAGTAAACCAAGGGTTGCAAGCACTTACGTCCAGATATATTCAAATTGACTAATCCTCTGCTCAGTGTACCAGCCCAAACCGCTGACATGGGTCAAACTTGTCCTTGGATGTTTGAGGAACCTATAGTAAGTGAACCTGTTGAAGCAGATACACTTGACTGTGAAGTCAATGAACTGAGCGGTCCAGCTTGCCCATTTAGTGATTGAAAAGCGAGAGTGCAGGTGTGGGCTTGAAAATTATATTCTGAAGACATTGGTCCTGAAAAGGAAACTGTGAAGGTGGTGGCGTTTGAAAAGGAGATTAGGAACGTACAGGACCATGAGGAGGAGCCTGTGAAGAACCCAACTGTGAGAGGGAGCCCCCAAATTTGTTATCAGCAGCAGCTGGATCTCATAAAGAGAGAAAGCATCACTAGCTGTGATAAACACTTAGTTTATATTATTTGCCTAACAATAACTATGAAAATCATCCATTTTATGGAGAAATGTTATGAATAAGAGCGGCGCGTGCCACCATTGCCTGGCTTCATTTGGAGATTCCTTACTCTTTCTGGGAAGGGCATAATCATTGCTGCACATTTTGACATCCCACAGAAATCATATAATTTCTTAGTGTGCAGTACATCATTTGAACTAGAATCTATTTTTTCCTTAACAGAATACATGTAAAACAACACCGTTTAGGGGGAAAATTTTGACCTCTGCGTGCCTATCACTTTTTCATTCCTTGTAAACACCATGCAAAGCAATTTCTTCAAAACCATTGGAAATGGAATGATTTCATTGTGTAGAACATATAAAATGTACCGTAAACAATTAACACAAGTTTGACATGTGCAGTCACTCCAGTAATTATTATACTTTTATACAGGGAACTTGGACATTGACCCAAAAAAAGGCTCCTGCGTGAATTTAAAAGTTTGGCTGAGACATTAAGAGTTTTCTCACTAGTTTTTCAAATTTAATAGAATTAAATTTACCTGGTTCATAATAGCAGATCCAAATGGGATTGCCGCAGATGTGGGTGCAGACCCAGCATTTGCAAGGACATCAGCCTCAGATGATGTGGTTGCAGGTTCAGATGGCACAAGAGCCAATAAATTTGAAGAAAATGAATTGGAAAGTGACAAGTAAGCTCATTTTTACTGATTGACGTAGCTGGGGCAGCTGTTCAAAGAGAAGATAAAGACTCTAAATTTCCATTTGCATCCTATGTTTATCACAAAAAAAAACGGGTAGAAGAGTAATCCTATCCATTCTATAATAATTCAGAAACCATTTTTCCTAGAAATACATTTAGTAACACTAAATTTTCCAATCAAAATACATCATGTTTAATATGAAAGCATAACAGTCATTCCAATGGAGAAATAGAAAATAACTGAATCACAAAAAAACCTGTTTTTTTCATCAGTAACAAAAACACCTGCTTAACAGTCCAAAACTCAGACGGTTGTCAGCCGCACGTACTCTTGTGTTCTCCGTAGCAACAAGAAGGCCATGAAAACATTTTGGAAAGGTATTGGCATATCGTAAATGAACCGGTTTCTGTATGAAATAACTAATAGTGGCAATTTATATCCGCAAAAGAGTTATGCATTGAACCCTTTACTATTTCTTTATCCTTTACGAACATCGGCTAGATAGTTAATTCCTTCAGAGCCACTCACGCTGACTCGCAAGTGTACCAACAAGCTTGGGACTCTCGCTACCTCCATCAGTACAACTATGTATGGTCTTTTCCAATTTGGTTGAAATTTTCCGATTGCAGGGTCAGCTGTGTTCTCAAAGACCTTTCTCAAGACTAGATCCCCAGCCCGAAATGCAAGAGGCTTTATATGCATGTTGTATAAGTTTTCCATCCTTTATTGGTAAGCACAGTATAGTGGTCGCTCCTGAGTCGCCTCCATATCTAGGTCCGCGAGATGGCTTCAACACAGCCGGCTCCAGAACCCGCTGGTGCCGCACCTCGATTTCTATGGGAATAATGGCCTCCATACCATAGGTGAGGGGCAATGGCAGGACACTCCGCCGGCTTCTACCGTTGTTCTCGCAGCTTAAAGGACCGGTAGCTCTTCCACCCATTTTCCCTTAGCCAAATGCAAATTCTTTTTCAAAACCGTCAAGATAGTTTTGCTAAGCTTCTCGTCGCCATCGCTCTGCAGTATCAAGGGTTTGAGTTCGCTAACATCGTACACATCGATTTTTAAATGCGGGTAGAAGTTTCTCGTATACTTTACCGAAGCCAAATCAGCCATTAATATCGGGCTATGATCAACTCGAGTGGGCTTTTGAAACCGGTATACAATATTCTTCCACAAAAATTGGGTGACATCCTTGTCTTTGATGGAGGCAAAGGCTTCTACTTCTATCCATTTGCTAAAGTAGTCGATGGCAACCAGCATCAACTTTTTATGAGCTAGGGAGGTAGGCAATGGTCTAACTATATCAATTCCTCACTAGGCAAAGGGCCAAAGGCTTGTAATGGCGGCTAGGTCTCCGAGTCGGGAATCCTCGATACGAGAGTTCTGTTATCGCACATCGCACTTTGACATAGCGGTCGCGATCCGCTCTCATAGTTGGCCAATAATACCCTTATGCATGGGCCCTATGAGCTAAAGTTCAATCGCCAGGATGGTTTCCTCATACCCCCTCATGAAGTTCTACTAGTATATACTATACCTACTCAGCTGTGAGACACTTAAGATATGGCCCGTCCGGAGACTGTTTGTATAATTTCCCATTTACTAAGGAAAACCGGGTGGTCGCTTGACCCGACCTCGCGGGCTTCGACTCTATTGTTCACCGGCCTCCCAGCTTCCGGGCCTCACGCAATATAGGAGTTAGCCAAGAGCGATCTATTTTATCTATACAGACTTACTCGATCTATCAGCAATGTACGATGCCGATTGGTAAGAGATTGGGAGGAATACGCTTTTATTAGAATGCATAAGCACCACTCACTCAATGTGTCTTCACCCTTTCATTGAGTCCCTGGGATATGCCTCAAGCTCCAAGCCGCAAAACCATGCGCCTGCTCGACCAAGCCCATATATCTTTCCATATGTTGGTCTCCTGTTTCGTATTCTCTGTTTACTTGTCATACTTCTAGGTGAGAGTCGCTACGTATGAGGAGTTTCTCTGATGATACTGATTGAGCGAAATCGATTTCATCTTGGATTGCTTTATACTCAGTCTCAATATTGGACGCGGAAAAGTCTAGTCGTATGGCTTGCTCTACCTTTTCCCCGGTTGGGGCTTTTAGTTGCAAGCCGACCCCCGCTCCCATTTTGTGAGAGGCTTCGTCCACATTAAGTATCCACCAGCCATTGTTATCCTATACCACATCCAATTGAGGGAGTTATGCTAGAAAATCTGCCAATACCAGCCCCTTCAATGCTAAGCGAGGTTTATACTGAATACCAAACTCACTACCGATCAACACTAGCCATCCTCCCCCGACAAAGTCAGTTTGTGCATAAGTTTCATAGAGAGAGATTGGTCAGCACAATGATAAGGTTTGCTTGAAAGTAGGGGTGAAGGTTCTTGGCTGCCACACGGAGGGCCAATGACACTTGTTCTAGATGGGTATATCGAAGCCATATGTGGATTTACTTATGAAGAATATCGGCCTTTGTTTTCGTTTTCATCTTCTTGAAACAATCGCTGCGCTTTAATAAACTTCCGACAATGTTAGGTAAAAGAGAGCGTATCTCCGCCCCAAGGCTACAACCAGGATTGGTGGTTCGCAAGATACGTTTTGATAGCCATAAGGGTACTGGCCACACTATTCTAGCTTCACCCCCTTGGGGCCCCTTTGGGGTGGTGGTGAAAAATGGTTTTAACCTGTCGATGAACTCGGGATATAAATCGTCGAGAGCTCAACTCTCGGTCGGTTAGTTACTAAACCCCCTTTTTGGAGGTAGGAGTCTAGGAATCCATTATTGTTTTGAGTTGAAGGGGATTGACCTCAGTCCCTCGTTGGGTCACCATGAAGCCTAAGAACTTGCCTACGTTGACTCCAAATGCACATTTCAAAGGGTTGAGTTTCATGAGTAGCTAAAGGCTTCTTGTAGGTGCTTGCCATGGTTGAAGCTTTCTTTGGATTTTACTAGCATGTCATCGATATAGGCTTCCATGGTGTTGCCCAACAGCGGTTGGAATATCTTAGTCACCAACCTTTGGTAAGTCACCTTAGCATTCTTCAAACCAAAAGGCATCACATTATAACAGTACAACCCGTGCAGGGTGATGAAGGTCGTTTTCTCTAAGTCAGGCGGGACCATGGGAATATGATGATATCTAGAGAAGGCGTCCAGAAAAGACTGTATTCTATGCTCGGTTGCGGCATCAACAATCTGATCTATACGCGGCAAGGGGAAGCTATCCTTTGGGCATGCTTCATTGAGGTCAGTGTAATCCACGCATACTCGCCACTTTCCTCATTTCATTGGAACTACCACCACGTTGGCTAACCACTCGGGGTGCTTCACTTCCTGGATGAAGCCTGCTTTCAATAAGTTGTCAACCTCCTTATGGATAATTTGGTGGTGATCTAGGTATAAATGCCTCACCTTCTGTTTGACTAGCCTGGCCGCGGGGATGATATTTAGCTTGTGAGAGGCCACCGTTGGGTTAATCCCTACCATATCTGAGTGGCTCCAGGCAAACACATCTACGTTATTTAACAGCAAGAGTCGTAACTGTTCCTTCTCTTCACTTGATAGAAGTGAACTGGCATAAGTGAATTTTTCTGGCCCGTCCAGCATTATTTTCTCTTGGGGATCCATAGCCACGATCCCCTTCGCCTTGATCCGCGGCGACCGTGATTGCCACAAGGCTCAATGCTTCAAGAGGAGGATTTTTAAGGTTCTTCTACCTTTTTTGTTTCTATGTAGATAGCAAATAACACTACCATGCGGCCAGTTGACTGCTTAAAAGGTCAACCTACCCAATGTTAGTCAAATAGTTGACCGTTTGATGGTTGGTTGAAGGGATAGATTTCATCGAATGCAGCCAGGCCTGGCCTATTATGGCATTGTAAGGCCCTAAATCTTCGACGATCGAGAATAGAACCCATTGAGTTACTGGCCCGGTCTTCACAAGGAGAGCGACATCTCCTAGTGTTATGGTAGTCTACCATTGAAACTAGAAAGGATCCACCGGGCTAAGTTAAGCCTTCCTACAAAGAGTTTCATTTACTCGAATGCCGATAATTACAACAAAGCCTCTACCGCACCGCCATCTACCAAGCATTCTCGCGGCACATTAAAAAACCAGCATCATGTAGGATGAGTGCCGTAGCATCATACGAGGCACAATTATCCCGTTTCTCGGGGTTTACGTGAGGAATGCTGGGATATGGGACCACCTTATCGCTCGGGTTTCTTCGCAGGCCTTCCCTTCTTCCTCATGGAATTCACCCTAACTTTGACTATGGTGGCTCTTAAGAGCTAATTTCGTTGGCGCTTCGACTGATATTGGTCATCAGAAGGGCCACCTAATATATTGTTTATGGCATGTTCGGATTTTGTCTAGCTCGGCCACGGCCATCAGATATATCTAGTGGCCTGCCCAAACTCCACCCCGTGGTCAAGTTCCCTAACATATCTCTTGAGATATCCCACCTTGATAAGCTTTTCCACCACAAATTTTAGGCTTCGGCACCTGTCGGTCTCATGCCCATGGTCTCTATGATAATCGCACATCAAGGACTGGTTTCTCTGAGAGGGATCCGTTTAGATCAAAGCATGCCATTTAAACTCTGGAAAATTGCAAATGATAGGTCATATAGCTCTTATAAGAGATGTGTTTAGGGGTAAATCAAAGGAGGGCTCTCTTTCTTTTGTGATAGGTCACGGACCACTTTCGCCCCGTTTCACTCTCCTCGATTCGCGGGTTGCTCTCAGCGGCTTATTTCCTCTCGCTGCCAACCGCTCATAACCATGACAGACCAGTCGCCAGACCCGATATCGTCCTCCATCATCAGTACCTATCAGTCTGCCTGTAATTATTCCATTATTGCTAGTGAGTGTAAAGATAATGACTAGAAAAAAAGACTAGGATGGCCCAAAGCTTCTCCCAAAGTTTTGGAGGACTACTACTATGCTATAGAACTCTTATTTGATGTGATCTGGTCATTCGAACCTCCTCGTGGAAGCCACCTGGATCGACTCCTTCTTCCCATGTGAGCAAACGGTTTATAAAGAGTTGTTGATTCCCTTTGCGGCAACGGCGTAGATAATGCGGATAAGAATGTGGCCCATACCGTCACGAATTATCGAGTAGCACGAGCTCGCGGAAACCGCCAAGACCGCGCCTCCCCGTAAACTCCGGTCGGGCGTTAATACTTTGCATAACAACCAGTTGTTACAAGCATTTAAAGGTCATCGCTGATTATAATAGAGCATATGGCTGTAAGGGTCACCGAGTAATCGAATGTCGTGGAAAGTTCAATGACAAACCCGTGAGGTGGATCTAGTCAAGGATGTGTCGCCTCTTAGGGGTGTACTGCATGTCATCTGTCTTCTGGATTAGTACTCTCGGGCGGTATGTAAACATTGGGTATCAGACTAAAGGCCCATGCATGGGCGGCATTGGTGGCAACATGCATGAGGGCAACACCGGCGAGTTACCCGAGGCCTAATCTGACCGGTAGTGTCTTCTGCCTGCCTCTCTCCTTACCCTATAAGATGCACCACTAATTGCGTTACTAAAGTGGTGAGGCTTAAGGCCTTCGCCGATTGGGTCCTCAGGTTTCCCGAGTATTCTCGCTCGATCGAGAGATTCGTAGGATGGGGAGCTACCCGGGAGATGGCTCCATCGCCTATCGGTATTCTACCGCCATTAGAACAATCTAGCCCCTTCCCTTTATCATGGGTGATTGGATCGCGTGCAACGTAATCGCTATCTCGTGCATCTTTTACAAGATCGTGATTTTTTTTTATCCTGCCCGCAACCGGTCATTCTCGTATTGTGTTTACGACCACTTTGCAACTCTTTCATCCGCTCTCGTTTGTTCATTTTTCTTTCATTCCATGTCCTGATGCCAATAGAGGAATTAATCTTCTGGCGATTGATTCATCATAATGCTTGTCATCACGAATGCCTCGGACGATTTAGACATAGAATAAGAATCGACAAAGTCCTAGGTGGTGAATGGCTATTAGACAATTGTTGCATCCAAGCCCATGCAGCCTGTAGACGAGACTTTTTGTTTGGTTCCCACAGACAGCGCCAATTTTTGTTACCTTGATTGTCTAACCTCCAGGCTATCAGTGGGGTGATGTGAACTGCAAAAAAGGGCGATTCGGCGACGGTGGGCCGGTCACCTCTCCGATGATTAAGTTAACAAAAATATGGAGAGGAAGAAGAAGAAAGTTCCCATAGTTGGAATTGCATACCTATTAATCGTGGGGGTCCTCCTGATTTATAGAGGGTGGTTAACGAATCCCTCTCCCTTTTTCTTCTAAAATAATTTCCTTTTCTTACAGGGAACAAAAATCTTTCCTTCCCTTATATCAAAGACTACCCTTCCTTATCAAGGATTGATCTTTCGAAAAGTAAGGGATTTTGAAACTAGGAAATTCGCAGATAAATATCTTTTATGTATTTCCCGCCTTTATCCATTCACCCATAGCGAACTTGCTATATAAAGAGGATGGTCAAGAGGACCCGGAACTCTAGACTGGTCGCCTATGGTTGGCCTGGGAGGATACTCGACTTCTCATAGACTGCCTCCGATTCCTCGCTCAGGTAGTGCTCACCCGCCTCTAATATGGAAGCAGTAGCTTAGCCGCCCAATATCATGGGCCGTGTGGACCATGGATCAAGCGGTCCGGGGCCATGGGCCCATTAAGTAGTGGGTTTAAAACCCATGGTACTCACAATGTAGACCAAGATTCTACTATAGCTAGTGTACAAGTAATCGGGACATTATGTTCTAAAGCAAATTTTTGGTATCGACATTCTCGTCATATCTTTTCTCTTTTAGCTTTATGAGACACTTCATAGTTTCTACGAAACTAGTCCCATATATAAACCCTTAACACATCCATTACGAGCACTTAATAATAAGTAAAATATAAAATAACTACACCTGAAAGTTCTATGACTGGTTAACGTTTAACTTCTCCAGAAACCAATTCAAAAAGCTATCCTTTTTAATAAATAAACAAGTGCACATGCTTGTCAGATTTCCTGTCTCAAATGAGTCTAACCAATTTTGTCAGGGATAATACCTTAACCGGTCTAATTACAAACCTGAGCTGGACACATGACTTTCTAAATGCTTAAACTATTAGCTCTTTTAAGAATCCAATTATTATGGTAAAGACAAGAGAAAAGGAAAAGAAAATCCCATTAACATCAACACTACTTTTTATTAGGAAACTCATATCATGTTCACAATTAATGCAGATGCTCACCTAGATGAATGGTTGCCTCCGCTCATCAAAAAAGCACGGTCCCCATCTCTATCGCATCTCTACTCTCGAGCCATACTAGTATTCCTCATTGTTTCGACTTCTTCCTTTGTAATCATCATCCTTATAACCATTTCTACCATACCGTTCTTTAGAATCTGTACCATAACAATCACCTTCAAGACCATATGAGTCCCCATTTCTACCATACCGGTCATCATCTCTGTTACCCCATTCTCTTTCTCTCCCATAACCATTTCGATCTTCATATCTTCCATACTGGCCTTCATATCGATCATCATCATAATGATCACCATATCCACCGTAACTAGATTTTGAATTGGGCCTATACATACCACCTGTTGAGCTTGTGTTAAGAAATTTGATTGCAAAAACAAAAAATAAATAAAACAAACCATAATTCTCATATATAGGTAATCTCTATCATTTTATTTTTTCTTAATTTTTGTTACTCCCTGTTGCCAATCTAATAGCTATTTGAGACAAATTTATAAACCCAATACGCATATGAAAACTAAATGTTTGCTCACAACATGATGAACAAGAAATAATAAATATTTACACATGAACAAGAAATTTATAAACCCATGTGATCTGAGTTTTTATTTGATTTTTTTTGCTTTCTTATGTTTTTATCACTGACTTGTTACGTCGTGTGGTGATTCTCACTCTTCTCACACTTTTTATATGGATGATTGCCGATAGTAGGTCACATCAAATCCCTGTTCGTCAATATGCTTCATCAGACTTGGAATCTTAGGTATTATATGTGGAGTGGAGTATACCATAGAGCACGTGCCCTACGTGTGCGTGATCGAGGGATCCATTCAAATGACCCGACTCGGATCCAATCACGCAAGGAAGGGCTCGGGATAACAACCCTAACTTGGAAACCCCTGCACGGGATGGGTGAGCTTCGAACAAACGAGAAGATAAACCACACCTTGGCATGAGAGAAAGAAGCTGCCAGTGTTAAGGCGCAATTCCAACATAGGACCACGCGTTATGAGGAAATTTATGGTTAGAGATTGGATACGATAATGAATGTGCATTTAAGGGAGTAAAAATCCACAATGTCCCATTTAAATATCAGGTATGTGTTTATTCCCCCCACCCCCAAAGGGCATTTAAAAATTTTATAACGTGATGTCATTTGGATTGAAGAATGCAGGAACCACATACCAACACATATCCAAATCCCGACATGGGGTCCATTCACCGTTCGACATCACAAGTGAGACTTCTCCGCTGCTCTGATGCTTACTAAGGGTTCTGTGAGGTTCAACGTATATCGGGCCCCGCTTCTAGTCTTCTGCGGAGGTCAAGCAAGCCGATTCGCCAAGGCATCGCCTGAATTCTCTCGCTGTACATGCTTAACCTAAACTAGTATGAACTTTTTAAGCAATTCTCTTACCTTCTTGAGATATAGGATCATCTTCTCACCTTTGGCTTCGTAGGAGTCTTTATCCGCTTTACCACCACCAATCGCCGCCGTCACCTCCAACCGACCGTCACGGAGTAGAGCGAGGTTAAGTCCAGCTATGACCGCCTCATATTCAGCCTTGTTATCGGAGGCTTAGAAGCCGAATCTGAGGGCGTAATCCACATCTATCCCGTCTGGAGAGGTCAAGATCAGACCCCGTACCACTTCCTCACGGCGGTCCCGTCCACGTATAATCTCTAGATGGGGAGGTCGGCACGCCTAGGTAGCTTTCAGATTCTATCGGGTGAATTCCATGATGAAATCTACCAAGATCTACCCTTTTATCGTTGTCCTTGGTTTGTACCTGACGTTGAAATCACTCAGCTCTATAGCTTATTTTATTAGCCTTCCTGAGGTTTCTGGTTTATGCAGTATTTGCTTCATCGGATATTCAGTTGGAACTTCGACAGTATGAGCTTGGAAGTAAGGTCGGAGTTTTCTAGATGTAGTTACCAACGCGAGGATCAGCTTCTCCATCTTTGGATACCTCTCCTTAGCTCCTCTCAGAGCTCAGCTACAATAGTAAACAGGTTGTTGTACTCTGTTCCGTTCTCTAACCAGGGCATCACTGGTTGAGAAGTCTGAAACGACCGTAGAGGAGAGAAAGTTCCTCCCCCAAGGGCTTACTAGAACTATAGGAGAGCTCGTGCAGGTTTTTGAGTGTCGCGGAATGCCTCGGAAGTGTGCATCCCATTGAAAGGCGCCTCCAGAACCCGGGAAGAAAAGGCCGACATTTGGTAGCTGGCCTCTAGATACAAAGCCACTCCGCCAGCCTATTCCCTGCCGCGTTGAATGTCTTTAAATGTTTGAACGAGGCAAGATATCAAGCACGGCCTGACATCCTCCAGTCATGCCCTTCTATTCCTCCATTCTGCTGACTGAAAGCAACCAAAGAAACCCAGAGATCCCTGCTTTATTTCCGGAGTCCAGAAGCTCAACTTCATATTGTAGCTTTTCAAGACTGGAACGCCCTGGGCCAGACGGGTTATGCAGCTCGGCTTCACCGATTTTACCAACATGTCATCTATTTATACTCATAGACGCCCACTCGCTTGAACATCTTGTTCACCAACCTGGGTAGTGGCTTCTCGCGTTTTAATCCAAAGGGCATCACCGACAACGCAGGTTCTGGACCAATATCAAATGAGAGTCTTCACTGTTGTCAGTCCATACTGATCTGGTTGTAGCCAGAGAAGGAGTCCATGAAACTGAGGAGTTCATGACCGGTCGTGGCATCCACTATGAGATCAATCCAAGGTAGAGGGAAACTATCCATTTGGCAAGCCCTGTTGATGTCTGTGAAATCGATGCAAAGCCGCCACTTGCCGTTTTGTTTTTTGACGAGAATAACGTTAGCCAACCATTCGGGTATTCCACTTCTATGATTGCCTTTGCTTGGAGGAGCTTGCCGACCTCTTCATTAATCGCCTTCTATCTTTCTACGGCAAAACTCCTTCTCGCTGACCGGCTTAGCGAGGGATCGACGCTCTCACCCTCGTAGGCAATCACTGCCCGGTCGACCCGCCCATGTCTTCCTGTTTCAAGGGAATACCTCCATGTTCTGCTCCAGAAAACGGATGAGAGGGCTTCTGATGCCTTCCGCTAGTTTAGACCCTATGTAAACGAGGTGTTCTGGTTAGTCGCCAAGCTGTACAGGCTCTAATTCTTCTGAGGGCGCAGGTCGAGGTGCTTACTTCGTCTCGCATGTCGAGCTCGTCCATGTAGATGTTGTCGACCGTGTTTTGTTTCATTGATGCTGAATAACATTCTCTGGCTATGCGCTAGTTTTCTCGGACCATTCTTACTCCATTTGCAGTTGGAAATTTGATAACCATGTGATAAGCGGAGAGAACAACCCCTATGGCATTGAAGGAGGCCTTCCCGCAGCTATATTGTGTCGACTTTGGCACTGTCCACTTTGAGGTTCCTTGTCGTTGTCGTAGCCTGGCATGGGGGGTCTCCCAAAGTGAGCATCGGTTGTGTAGACCCTAGAGGCAACACCCTTTCTCCAGAGAATCCACGTAGGTAAGTGCTGACTGAGCCTAGCCCCCTTCCACACCCATTTTATCGAAAGCCGATGTGCGAAGATGATGCTCGCCCCGAGCTCCCACCGTCGACGAGGACCCCGTGGATTGTCTTATCGCCACGATGGCCCTTATCACAAGCAGATCATCATGGGATGCGACAGCCTCCATGCTCTGAAGTCCCAGAAGGTAATGGTAGTATCCCAAACAGGGAGTTTGATATGGCTTGCACTTGTGTGGTTCCCTCCGATCTGATATCGCGCAGTGGCCTCCCCAAGCCGAGCCGGACTCCCGCCTCCCCCTCGCAAATCCTGCAGAGCATCACATGGATCTCTCCCAAGGGTAGTTGGTGCTGAGGTGGTGCCACGAGGTGCCGGGCTACGCCCGGGTCCTCCACCTTTCCCGAAAGCCACGTAGCGGCGAGATGCCCACGCCGGATCGTGATATTCACTCTCTTAGTCGGATGCGCCGCTTGTTCTCGCGTCTATGACCCCGGAACTCATAGTATTGCATCGCCTCGTCTGGTCTCGACTTCATCCGATGGCCATCTCGTGAATCTTTTCATGTTGCACTTCGCGTAGGGACCTATGATTAATCGAGGCCGGGCCGAGGGTGAACTCGAGGTGTATATCATCAAGCATGTACCGTGTCGAAAGGCCCTAAGCTGTCTCGACGCTCCTCGCCTCTGGGGGGGACCACCGCTTCTCTCGCTTACCCTCGGGACTGGCCCCACCGCTTGTCTCCCGGGCTTCGTTCCCGTTTCTTATTGTCCCTGCTCTTTTCCTTTTGAGTGGAAGAGCTCTTTTGTTTGGATAAGAGGGCTTATTCGCCGTTGATATACTTCTCTATTTTGGCAAGGACCTCGGCCATGCTCACTTGAGGGTTCTTTGAGATAAAGAACATGAGGTCTTTCGACTGCACCCCTAGCCCTGCGATGAAAGCGGTAATGGCGAATTTTCATGCTCTGGGGATATCTACCTCGTAGACTCGTTGCTAAACCTCTTAACATATGACCTCAAGCCGAGAGCTCGCTTTACTTAGCCAGAATGCGTGATGTAATCCCCTGGCTCTCGTACATCCTGCCCGGTAAAGTGGGAGACGAATGCGATGGAAATTTCTGTGAACGATGAGATGGAAAATAGCGGAAGTCTGTT
Source organism: Tetrastigma voinierianum (assembly GCA_016808115.1). Taxonomy (NCBI): domain Eukaryota; kingdom Viridiplantae; phylum Streptophyta; class Magnoliopsida; order Vitales; family Vitaceae; genus Tetrastigma; species Tetrastigma voinierianum. The sequence goes on from JAEQBH010000149.1 coordinate 1,896,933, forward strand.
AAACCAGGCTAATGTTGGGCCTTTAGTGCGATAGCGAAGGCTCTGCATCGTATGGGGTCCTGATATCCGTGCAGTTCCATCTGATTTTTGTATGTATTAAGCGGTGGTCTGGGCGGGTCTGCCCGCTTGAACTGCCTCACTGGCAAAGATTTCGAACTTTACCGAAAGAGGGAAGTGCAAAAGACTCGCATCGTGAATGGGATTTGGTATGTTGCACCAAATGGCGCCCATAGAGATCACCTGGAGCTCGGCCCTTTTACCGCTTCCTTCATGTGGCCGAAGTTCTCACCGGATGTCCCCTCGAACCTCCGTCTTCCCACGACCGCTCATCTGTCTCCTGCTGATAAAGGATGGGTCCATCGCCTTTGTTGTTCTTGCCCTGCCTCTCCTCGTTGCGATCCTCTCCGAGGGGTTGGTAAGGACCGTGCTCCCTGGTGTGACTAATTTCTCCTTCTCTATCTGCTTCTCGATGTGGGTCGAGGTGTTGTTCTTCTCAAGTAACAAGGTTTTGGCCTTTTCGGGCCTGTCGCATCTCCTGGGGGCGTTGTATTTGTATGGTGAGTTGCTCCAACTCTTTCAGCAAGCGTTGGTTGGTGATACGGAGAGCCTCCACCTCGTTCGTGTTGTCCTGTACAGTTTCTAGCGTGCCTCCGAGAGGTCGGTTGTCCACATCGCCTGGCTGGTCTTGCATCCTTGGAGGATTGGCGTGGCTCCTGCTTGTGTTTCGAGTTGATACCATCAGTCACTAACAGATCAGCTTTATTTGTAAAGGAACTGTCTTTCCCACAAACGGTGCCAAACTTATGGTGTTTTTTTCAACCGGAACTAGGCTGGAGCGTGCTGGAATTGCTGGGTCGGTCCGCTGACTCTGAATGTCGGGCTCCCCTGCAAAAACAAGAAACAAAAAGGATAGGCGGGGGCTCGCCCGTTGCCGCTCCGACGCCTAAGTCAGTTCTTTCCAGTGGAAGAGAAGATCAACTGCTTAGGGAATGAAGTTGTGTGTACCTTTCACTGATGGGGTGGCCTGGTATTTATAATGGATGATCATGATAACTTTTCTAATTGGATGATGACACATAATAGTATTCTTCCTTGTTGGAGGATGATACGACATTCCTCCCATTGGGTGAGAGATTTTCTTTCCTTATCGTAAACCAATTAATAAGGGATAATTGATGGGCAATAATTAGGAAATATCCTACTTTTCTAATTGGTGGAGATTGGGTATTTTCCTTTAATACGAATCCTTTGACTATGTTACAAATTAAAGAGGTGACTCAAACCCTCGTTACCGTGATTCGAGGATGTCATCAAGGGTCGCAATCAAGTGTATCAGGCTTGCTTCTTAATCCCTTCTTAAGCCTGACGTTTGGGCTCGTATTTTGGGCCTGCGCACCCATTATTTTAAACCCGATCAAAATATATAAACATCATCAAGGCTACCTTAATACATCAAAACACAAAGATTTTCCGGGACCGACCTTTTTTATTCTAATAAGCATAATTAATAAGAATAAATTAAATGTGATTTATTATTGTTCAGTAGTCAAACATACTCAACAGGAAATATATAAAAACATCATCAAGACTACTAATACATCAAAACACAACATCCAAACCATTTGAATTCAAATAAGTAGAAGAATGAATTAAATGTGATTTATTATTGTTCAATAAGTAATCAAAACATACTTTAATATTCCACAAAAGTCACCCAAAAATATGTGTCCAAAAACCACCGTGAAAAAAAGGTTTTTATTTTAGATTGTTACACATTCACAAAGAACTAATTCTGAAGCACAAAAAAGGGAATCTAAGCGTAATGGTATAACCAATGTAAAGAAGTTAAGAAGAAGGAACCTTTTAAGCCGACCGACAACCATACATGATGGGCAATATAATGGCTACGCCACTCTCTCTCCCCACAACCACCATTGGAAACAAAATACGCCTTTGTCCGCCGGTCTCGCCTTCCATCGGGATTCTTTTCTAAGAGAACACCCAAGAAAGTTCACCATACCCGTCCAGACCGCCACCATACCTTACACCCATGCCTACCCCGAGCACCACCTATTCCCATACCATACCCATATCACCCGCTGCAGTGGCTGCACCATGCCCATGCCCATACCCATTCCCCATACCGAACCCATCATCTCGATTCAGAGGGTCCATGCACTCGCACCAAAGACGACGGCCAATTCCAGCTCCGATCCCATTATGCTGTCTGCCAGGTAGTAGATATGTGAGCTGGGGCCGCGGTGTTTAGCGTTTATCCATCCTTTTTCTTCCGATTAATGGCATCGTAATCAATTCCAATATCCGCCAACTGATTAGTTTTAGCCGGCATATCGGAGATGTCAATTTAGTCTCAGTAGATATAAATTACTAAAAGCTTCACATGTGGCACTACGCCCAAATATATTCAAATCAAGGTTCAAAAAGTCGGCCGAGTCCGGTACGACTTGGCCGATTCGTATCCGACTTGGGGCTAACCGTGTCGATACCGATACCAGATGCAAGACGATGAGTGGATCGGTTAAAAACTCCCAGAAAAACTCTCAAAGGGACTCCCGGTCGAGTTCGCGAGATGACTGATCACCCTGGTGAAATAAGCTACCGACCCCCGCACAAAGAACCAAAAATCTAAAAAAATCAAACTCTTATTCCTATGAAAAAGCCAAAACACCCATGAATTTCAAATCACAACAATAACAATAAAAAAATTTCATAGATTTTGGAACCCCTCGCAAAGCAAATTGCAAAAAGAACCCCTACCCCCTCGGATCTCAGATTTTGAAACGAAATTTCAAGAAAAGTGAAGAAGATGAGGAAACAACAAAACCTCGCCCCGCCGGCCGCCTCGCCTCCAAAACCTTAAAGCTCAAAGATCTCCAACTCTAAACTCCAAAGGTGTGCCATCTACTTTCGTGCCAGAGCGAAAGCGTGTGCAAGTATGCTCCCTCTTCCTCTTCTTCTTTCCCCCTTCATTTTTTCATTTTTTCTGCTCAACTACAGGAACAAGGGTTCCTCTTTTAGGGCTGCTCACTACCAAAAACAACGGTCAAGCTTCATCTCTATAGACGTAAAACGACGCTGCTTTCTTTATAAATTTTTAGGGTCACAACAAAAACGACATCGTTTAGGGTCGCTAGAGTCCAAAACGGGCAATAAGCCATAAGTTATCACTCACCCAAATGACGTTGTTTTTATCTCCGTAGGGTCCAAAACGACGTCTGCTTTTGGTATATATGCACTTAAAAAAATTATGATGGCTAAAAACGACGCTATTTTGGCCCCATAAACTATAATTAGCAATTCTAAACCCTCCAACCCCATTTATGCCTTGTTTCTAACTGAAAATATATATTTAGCAACTTCTAATTAATCTCAAATTATAATATTATAAATAAAATAAGAATAATAAGTTAACAAGCATAAATCATATTTCTTAGAACAATATAAAAACACAAATATAAATGTTATTTTATTTATTTTACCACTTAAGGTTAATTCAAAATTAATCATTTGTGAAAAACAAAGCATAAATAAGAATAATGGAAAAATCAATATGGTAACATATATTATTATTGATTGATTAATTAATCTAATTGTATTAATATTAAATGAATATGGTAAAATATATTATAAATAAAATAAGAATAATAAATTAATAAACCATAAATCTATATTTTTTAGAACAATATAAAAATACAAATATAAATATTATTTTATTTATTTTACTAAACATAAATAAGATTAATTCAAAAATTAATAATTTATGAAAAGAAATATAAATAAGAATAATGGAAAAATTAATATGGTAAAATATATTATTATTGATTGATTAATTAATCTAATTGTATTAATATTAAATGAATATGGTAATATATTATAAATAAAATAAGAATAATAAATTAACAAAACCATAAATCATATTTTTATGAACAATATAAAATGCAAATATAAATATTATTTTATTTATTTTACCAAACATAAATAAGATTAATTCAAAATTAATAATTTATGAAAAACAAACATAAATAAGAATAATGGAAAAATTAATATGGTAAATATATTATTATTGATTAATTAATTAATCTAATCGTTATTATTAAATGAATATGGTAATATATTATAAATAAAAATAAGATAAAATAATTGTAAATATGTATTGATCTTTTTTCTCCCATATTTCATTAATTTTCATTTAGCAATTAAAAAAATATCTATCTTTTTTTAAAAACAATATAGATACTTATTATAATTCTTCTTCTTAAATTAACTAAAATAACACCTTTAATTTACTTGAAATAGAAATTATGTAAATTTATTTACTATTGGGTATAAATTTAATTTTTGTTGAATAACAATTATATAAAAATAATTTAATTAAACAGGCGCACATGCTTGTCGATTTCCTGTCTCAAATAAGTTCAACCAGTTTTGTCAGGGGTAATACCTTAACCGGTCTAAGTACAAACCTGAGCTGGACACATGACTTGCTAAATTCTTAAACTACCAGCTCTTTTAAGAATCCAATTATTATGGTAAAGACAAGAGAAAAGGAAAGGAAAATCCCATTAACATCAACACTACTCTTTATTAGAAAACTCATAGCATGTTCACAATTAAAGCAGATGCTCACCAAGATGAATGGTTGCTCTCGTCATCAAAAGCACGGTCCCCATCTCTATCAACGATTCCTACTAGAGCCATACTAGTATTCCCCCATTGTTTCGACTTCTTCCTTCGTAATCATCATCCTTATAACCATTTCTACCATACCGTTTTTTCAGAATCTCTACCCTAACGATCACCTAGGACCATATATCTCATTTCTACCATACTACTGGTCATCATCTCTGCTTACCCCATTCTTTTCTCTCCCATAACCATTTCGATTCATCTTCTTCCATAAGCGGCCTTCATATTGATCATCATCATAACGATCACCATATCCACCGTAACTAGAATTTGAATTGGGCCATCACATACCACTTACTGAGTTTGTGTTGAGAGACCTGATTGCAAAAACAAAAAATGAATCAAACAAACCATAAATCTCATATATAGGTAATCTCCATCATTTTATTTTTTTCTTAATTTTTGTTACTCCCTATTGCCAATCTAATAGGGATTTGAAACAAATTTATAAACCCAGTATGCATATGAAAACTTAATGTTTGCTCACAACATGATGAACAAGAAATAATAAATATTTACACATGAATAAGAAATTTATAAACCCACATGATTCGAGTTTTTTATTTGATTTTCTTTGCTTTCTTATGTTTTTGCCTCGCTGCACTTATTATCAGGTAAGGGTTCTTGTTAGTTTATTCATCGGTTTATGTGGATGATTGTTTCGATCAAAAAGAGAAGTCACATCAAATCCTTGTTCGTCAGTATGCTTCATCAGACTTGGAATCTTAGGTATTATATATCCGAAAATATTGTCACCATGCATCTCTGAAAGGTTCCCGTGGCGTTACACAGCCCAAATGGCATTCTCTAGAAAGCAAATGTGCCATAAGGGCACGTGAAGATGGTCTTCTCCTGATCTTCCGGAGCAATGGTGATTTGATTGTATCCCCGAGTATCCATCCATAAAGCAAAAGTACTCATTCCCTGCGAATCTATCTAACATCTTATCAATAAATGGAAGTGGAAAATGATCCTTTGGTCAATTTTGCTACTTCCGTAGTCAATACAAATCTTCATCCCTCAGAATCGCTCTAGTCGAGCAGCTCTATTTTTTTTTCTCGTATATTATCACCGGTAGTTCCTCCTTTCGGGTACCACTCCGAACAAATGGCTCACCCATGAGTTGTCAGAGATAGGGTATATATATATATATATATCATAACCACCTGGGACCATCATGGGGTTATAACCCCCGGGAGGCAATCCAATTTGTTGTTGCATTTGTTGGCCTCCTCCTTGCCCCATTCCCATAGGTTGATTGATACCACCATATCCTCCCATGCCCATGCCTCCTCCCATCCCCATACCCGGTCCAGGACCGCCACCCATACCCATACCCATGCCTGCTCCAAGAGCACCACCCATTCCCATTCCCATACCCATGCTTGCACTAGGACCACCAACCATACCCATATTCATGCCTGCGGCAGGGCCAGTACCCATTCCCATCATCCGGATATGGTGGGAGGCCTGAGTGCACCTGCACCAGAACGGCCAATTCCAGAGCCAGATCTCATTGCCTGTGGTAGTAGATACAGGAGTTGTGGCTTGCGGTTTAGGTTTCTCCATCCTCTTTCTTTCCCATTAAAGGTATCAAAATCAATTCCAATATCCACCAACGGATTGGGTTTTTTAGCTGCATATTGGGAGACATTAATTTCTGCCTCAACAAAGTAGATATAAAATACTTAGCATTGTATGAATATCAACCAAGCAAGAATTTAAAACACAGAGACTGAACTTCTAATACAAGTATCATCTGCACCAAAACAAGATGTTTGAATTCCTTCCTCTCAGAAGAGCAAATCACCAGCCCACTACAAAGAATGGCCTTGTTGTCTAAGCCCCCTCTTCCTCTTGTCTGTGCAACTTCACTTAGTACTTTTTGTGCCTCACTACATACTATGCCTGAACTTTTTAGTACACATTCTATAATTAAATCTGCACCTGAAAATTTCTAAATTTCATTTTTGATTTTTTTGAAGGTTATAACTTCCTAACAAAAGATAACAATTCTATGGAAAAAATGTCAAATTATCTTCAAAAGTGCAACCCAGAACAAATTATAGAATTATATAACTATCATAAAATTTATACTAACAATTGCAAGAAAATTGTTTTTAGAGTCGCTTGCACCTACTGGCAAATAGAAAACCTCTAGATTCTCAAAACCCCGAAACTGGACCGCGTGGATCAAACTCATCAAAGAATCAACTTCCTTGTGCGTAGGAGGAGATGTAGAAGGACCAGCAGCACTTGTTGCTTGGGTAGGACTAGCACCTACGGGTGGAGAAGATGTTTTAGGGGTAGGCGCTTCTGGGGTTTCTCCATCTCTTCTGTCAAGAAGAAAGATAGGATTAACCAAACATTAAGTTGGCAAAATCTTGATCCACGTCTTTGGTATAAAATCTTGAACAGGACTTTGGATATCAGCTACAGCTTCTTCATAACTAGGAGGAGCGTCAAGATTTTGTTCAGAAAATTTTCGTTCAAGCCGCCTGCACAATAAATAAATATACAAAAGCACAGTTTCGTTTAGCTTAAGTTCCATTTTCAACCTGAATTTTGAAAAACTGACCTCAAAGTAGCATATAAACACCAAGAATTTGTGATTGAATCCACCAAGATATCACCTTCCATACTGTGCAATAAATAAATATACAAATGCACAGTTTTAATTGGCTTATTTTTATTCACCTGAATTTTTAAAAAATGACCTAAAACTATAACATAAACATCAAGAAGTTGTGAATGAATCCCCCAAGATATTACCTTCCATACTGAGGATGCTCATCAGTTCGGGCACCACCTCTGCAGCTCTTCTTCTTCAAGGTCAAAAATTCTCAAGTAGATAACAGCATCCCTACTTCTAATATAAAAATATAAAAAGAATATACAGTTTCATGAACAAGAATAAAATATTGCAACTATGTAGGCCGAGATTCTACTATAGCCAGTGTACAAGTAATTGATTGCTATGTTCTAAAGCAAAGTTTTCCTACTGAAATTCTTGGTCATATCTTTTCTTTTATCTTATAGAGACGCTTCATAGTTTCTACGGTCCTGGAGTCCCATTTATAACCCTTTTTTTAACAGATCCATTACGAGCACCCTAAGAATAAAAAGAAAATACCACACCTAAAAATCTCAGAATCGTTAACGTTTAATCAACTCACGCTGCAAACCGATTCGTAAAGTAGGGATCTCCAACTGCCTCGGCCCCGGACAAGTTAGGGGGCCCGCACACCGCTCAAAGCCGAGTTTATAGTCCGCTGACACCAACTGCCGGCCGAGCCTGGCCCCAGCCCTTTAAGGCTCGCAGCCACCATCTGCTTTATACCGGGCGAGCCTCGACAGCCCGGGCATACACGCGCCCAGCGGGTGATTTGGCCTGACAGCCAGACGACTCCGGCCCGGTTTAAAATTTCAGCAGCGAGGCCCGACCCGGCCCAAAGGGCGGGACACATTCGCAGGGCCCCCGCCGGGCCCCCCCTTCCGCCCCCAATCCACATACGACCCCGGCCGGCTACCCTCCTCCTTCCCTTGCAACCTGGCCATTATGTGACCATTGCACACCTCTTTTTTTTTTTTTTTTTTCACCTGTCTCTTTCTATAAATACCACACAAATTCTCTAATTTTTCATCAACTATCTCTTACTTTTTCATACTCTCCAAATTCACTTCATTTTCACAATTTGCTCTCATATTCTTTTATCACTTCATTTTCTTCAATTGTTCTTCATATTACATGATATTATCATGGTGCAAATCAAGCATTGCACTCTAATAGTTCAGATTTTAAAGAATTTCGGCTTCGATATTCCAATTGAGTAATATTTCTCCACCTCTACTTTTTTCTTATTTGTTACATTTTATTTGGATTCATTATTTATTTTTTTAGTATAATATTTTATTAATAATTTTATCATGGATAGTGCATGTGCATCTTCTTTAGTCCATGTGCATCATTACAAAAACTTAGTTCAAATATAAGGGAATTTTTGATAGAATAGAAATAATTTTAGAAAATAATAAAAGAAAATAAAAGCAAATGTAAAATTTAGAAAACTTTAGCGGTGGATCAAATTCGGGCACAAGTCATTAAAAAAGACATACAATGAACATGTAAAACCACATAATACTTCTCAGATTATTAGAAATTATGGCGTAATTAGGGTAAAGATGAACGCAAATTTAAAACACATTTTCTTACGACGAGTCCGCTTGTCATATGAATTATTGATTACATAATAAAAAGTCGAACAACCTTAATATGATGGAAACTTATGGATTATTCAAAAACAATTCAAACATTGATTGACCCCCTCAATTCAAAGGTTGGTCCGGAAACAAGTAAAAGAGATATTATGAAAATTTCAAACGTGAACGAGAAAATTTAAAACAATATTTTTGCAAATTTTGTACGTGAAAAATTTGTTTAACATCTGATATTGGACATCTTTAATGCATGTATGCTTTTATGTATTACGCTCATTATATGATAGTGAATGGATGAAGTTAGATGTGTTAATACTTTTTATTTAAAACAATAAATACTCCAATTTAATGGTAAAATATAAAATCTCTTAATAAATGATGAAATTATAGATTTAGGTATTCGTGGATAAAATATTACACAACATTGGAAGATGTAATGCTTCCACAATGCATGTAGCAATACAAAGATTAAAAGATTTTAGCAAATAAAATATGATCATACAAAATTATTTCACGCATCGCTAGCAAATATATTTTAAATTTGATTTGTAAAAGATGGATTAAAACAAATTTGACATTATAAAAATTAGAGACATTGCATATAATATTAATTGTTCCCAAGTTAAAACATGAATTATTATTTTTATTGTTGCAAAATTGTAAAATATGAAAAGAAAAATATAAGTTTAGACATACCCAACTAGATGGAATTTACCTATAAGCTTTACAAAATATTACAAATATAAAAAGAAAATAATTATACTAAAACGCAAATTATCTAATAATAATATTGATGTAGATGGTGATGTATTAAATGATTATGATTGGCACATTATGACCTTCTACGAGATCTTGAAATTTTGATACTTCAACAAATATTTTGTAGTGTGTAATATCCAACTTCACATCGGTCATTATGCAAATAACTAGTATTTATATGGTACTTCAAAATTATTTAAGTTAGCGAACAATTCTAATGATACAATTTTTGGTAAATGATAGAAAAAAATTAAAAAATATTGGGGAGAAATACCTTTAATTTATTATATTGGTTTAATTGTGGACCCTAGATTAAAATTCTGATGCTTTAAATGAATGGTTGTGCTGGCTTACAATGAAGATCAAATAAAAATTGAAGAAATTAAAAATGAAGTAAATTCATTATTATATATTTTATATAATATTTATAAAGAAAAATATGGTAATAATATTAGTTTGATAAAATCATTATCCACGACAAAGCCCTCATCTTTTATAAAAGCTCCCTAGGAAATGTTCAAAAGTAGAAAAGGGGGAACAACTACTCCAAATAATACAATGACATGTGGATAGATATCTCAGTGTAGAAACAATTCAATTTGAAGATAATGAAGATTTTGATATTTTAGAAGGGTGGAAAAAACAACAAATTAAATACTCGGTGTTATCTATTATTGCACGTGATTTATTAACGCGTCTCCTCGTGAGTACACAGATCTAAGTCGCTTTAGCGCAGCAAGAGTGGTTGAAGCAAAAAGAGACGCACTCGTCACCCCAAGCAATCAAAGCAAATAGTATGTTTAAAAGATTGGAGTTTAGCGACAGATTGCATGATCATGTTCGAGAAGCTGAACTAGTGGCTGATACAGAGAACTTAAAAATATCAAGACATGAATGGATCCAAGATAGTTCCCCGTCACCAGAAAATAATGATTAAAATATTTTATTGGAAATGTATATTGTATTTTTATTTTCTTATGGTCAGTAAGTACAAAATGATCGACAACAAAGAGCGCCAACCTACGACGACTTATTTTGTGCTGGATGTAAACTTTTCATACATTTCTAAATGTAATTATATTTGATTAATAAAATTTTAAATTATGTATTTTTATTTTGAATTGTTTTTAAGCTTACTTTTATTTAACTTTGAATACAATTTAAATAAAAATCCCACACGGAGGGGCTCGGGGGCTTTAGCGGGCAAGTGGGCCCCAGACACCCTCCCGGGCGGGCCTCCATAGATCTGGCTTCAGACCCGCCTCGGGCGGGCCCCTGGGCCGGCCTCAAGGTCCGCAGCTCGGGCGGGCCGGGCCGGCCCGGGCGGGAGCCACGCGATGTGGGCGAGCCTAAAGCCCATGATTTCCGGCCAGCCCCACCGGGGGCGGCCGGGCCCCCAAATGAGGTGCCTACGGCCCGCCCCGCCCCTCAATCCAGGAAGCCACGCTCCATCGGGCTGCCAGCTCCAAAAGCGGGCCTCGGCCCGGCTGGAGATCCCTATCAAAAGTGTTTCTTTAATAAGTAGGAAATGTGTGTTTATTTCCACATTATGCAAATATTATAAAAATCGAAAAGGAGAATTCAAATTGCATTACTCAAGATATTCTACCAAAAGTAATTATTATCGTAACAAAAGTGATGGATTGTAAAAAGCTAAATTCAAATCCACCCCTGCCGCTCTGGGTACCCTACGACAAAATCGCCATCGCCTTCTCCCCTCCCCTCGACTCCTCAACTTCCCCTTCCCTCTTCTAACTATTTGACAACCCATTACTCCCCTCACACTATAAAATCTTTTTTTTTTTTTAATTTTCACATCTTTCACCTCTCAACACAGCTAAGACAAAGGAGAAGGAAACTTTTTTTTTCACATTTTTATTGTTTTCGATATTTCCTCCACTCAATCCATGAAAAGAAGTAATACCGCTTTCGGTGATTTTCTATGTTATCTCGATTCGATTGTGAGTTTGTGTTGTGAAGTTTTATTATAGCTTCGTTTTTCCATTTTCGATTGTTCTTCATTTTTGTAAATATAGCTCTGATTTGGTATTTTTGGCTATTCTTTCTTTGTTTTTGTAAATATAGCTTCTAAGTTTCATTTTCTACTATTTGGTTTTTTTAAATATAGGTGTTACATTTATTAGTAATCGACCATGTTTTGATGAAATGGGTAAATACGATGGCAAGCTATGAGTACTACCTAAAATAGTCAATCCTTTAGCTTGATCAAGAATCGTACCACATGGTTTAAAATAACCCTTACCGATGAAGGTGTAGTCAGAAAGTACGGGTACCCCCAATGTGGTCCCAAATATTATGTGGATCATTACATCCTGGTGGTACTACTAGGACTATCATTATAAAGTGGGGGTACCACCATAAGGTATTTAGGGTACTACTCGATACGACCATGATAAAACATTGGTGAAAACAGTTAATGAGTTAGCTTCCTTGAAGTCAATTTGTGCCACGCCATTACATACGCTCCTTAAAACACTATGGTTTATCTAAGTTTTTTTATTCTATTAAGGTTGAGTCATTCAAATTGTAATGAATTAGATAGTCTACTAGCATCGTGATATTTTCAATTTTGGTAGTACCTAATCAATACAAACAATTCACGTGGATTAATCGATAAGTGTTTTTAGCATAACATACCGTAGGTACTACCGATTTGTATCAGGTGTACTATCATAATAAACCAGGCTTACTACCTAGTACTACCATAATAAAACTTTGTTGTAAACCACTTTGAAGTTGTAGTCTGTTGCATTGCATTTTAGACAACCATAATAAGCTATTGGTACCACCATAACACACATAAAGGATTATGTTAAATGTGTAACTAATGAATTATGTCATTGAAATTGTGTGAAAATAAATCTATAGATTAGACGAAGATGGAGAACGAGATGTTTGATAAGTATGCTAAGGTGGGGAAATGGTGAAGTCCAATGGGTCAATTGAATACAAGGGTGGCCGAGTCATCACAAAAATCATTAATGTGCATATTCCATATGCTGAATTTGTTTTTAATAGTTCAGGATAAGCCGGAAGGTTATAATCAACTGCAGATTGAAAATGTACGCCACATGTAAATTTGATCCATCAATGTTGGTATTGTTAAAATACGATGCATAAATGAGGAAAATGTTTAAATTCGATGACAATTATTATTACATGTACGCGAGTTCGAATACCTATGTCTCGATTGAGGTCATCCGACCACCTCCAAGGTATGTCGAGTATAGTTAAAAATGTGATTATAATACAACTTCACATAATATTTGCCGAAACATGGACTCATTAATTGGGCGTATGTCGTGTTAAGAGTGATCCTCCAACGCCTATTGTTGCTTCCAATTCTAGACACGTCTAGAGAAATGTAGTGTTGAATCTAAGTTTGTCTATGGACGTATCAGCAAATGCCTCACAATTTGTTGAGTCTCATGTGGCGGAAGTGGTTCAACATAATTCAAGGAGATTCCAAAATAAAATTATGGATAGTGGCCAAATGTTCCCAAATGCGGATGCTTTTCGTGTTGTGTACTTGATGTCTATAGCAAGGAGATTTCGGTACTATTACAAGAAAAACTGTTTTAAACACATGACTATTATATGCATGGTAAATGATTGCCCTTGGAAGATAACTTGTCGTGCTATAGGTGCTTTGCATCTTATACAAGTGCACATTCTGTAAATACATAGGTACTACTATTAATGATCTAGTTTATACTCAACCATTAGTTAGATGTAACTGAGTCTCGAAGGTTATTGATGATGCTGCCCGATAAAATAGCACTCAACGCATGCCACCTAAAAATTTGTAAAGACTTATCTCGATAATGGGATGCGCTTTGACTTATGTACAAGCTTGGTATATTAAGGAGAAGGCTAAAGAGAGAATATATGGTCAACCGAAAAATTTCTATAAATTGTTGCCTTGGATGTGTGAGCAGAGAAAAAAATGTAATCCGAGAGCATTTGTAGAGTTGACACACTCTAGTGATGGTCATTTTCAACAACTCTTTATTGCCCAAGAAGTGTCCATTATAGGGTTTTTGAGCAAATGATGGCCAGCCATTGCTATTGACTCATCCCACATGAGTAGGCCATACAATGGTGCCTTTTTTTCAGCAACATCTTATGATGGCAATGACAACATGTTCCAGATAGCATATGGTGTGATGAGCTCCAATAATTACAAAGATTGGAATTGGTTCTTACAAAACTTAAAGAATCTCATTAGGGATAAGGATGTGGTCATTTTATCATATAGACACCCTTCTACATAGTGTACCGAAGCTTTTTGGAGGAAAGAACCATGCCTATTGTTATCGTCACTTGAAGGAGAACTTTAGTAGCTTGTTTTACTGGGCATACACTAAACAAGGGAAGGGAAAATGCATTGCGATCGCTTGATAAAATTGCCTATGCTCGATTGGAGATTGATTACAATGCTCACTTGAATAAATTAAGTATGTATAATGATTCGTTAGCAACCTAGATTGAGAAAAATGAACCTCAGCAGTGGGCCATGTCAAAATTCTCGAAGAAACGATGGGACAAAATGACAACAAACCTTATAGAGTCGTTTAATGCTCTTAAGAGATGAACGACACATTTCCTATTTGTAGCTTAATCGAGCACATGACTAAGTTGGGTGTTATGCTTGTTAAGTATAAAGTTGAATCCAATCAATGGAAGGGTTCTATAGGGCCAAAAATAAATGAGAAAGTGAAAATTAATATTGCTAAAAGGCGGGCTTATTAATGGGCCAGCCCATTCGAGTCCATTCGTGTATTTATTGGTACTTCAATCTTCAATGTGCTGACATCATGAGCACAGCTTTTGCACTTGCCCAGCTTTGGGAAAGTCAGGCATACCTTGCGAACATGCATGTGCAATGATAGGATTTAATGGACAAAATGTGGCTGATTTTGTTGATGATCAATTCAAGTTGTCAACCCAATATTTGATATACTCGGGGTTTTTTCGAGGTAAAGAGATTCATGACATGCTAAAAGTCGATGTCAATGGTGTTGTTCAAGATGTCCTAGGGAATTAATACTTCTTTCTAAATCCTCCATGTTCAAAACGGCCTCTTGGAAGACGAAGGAAAAAGCGTATAGAGTCTCAATTTCAGGATAAACGCACCATGTATTGTTCACATTGTAATCTAGCCGGGCATAATCGAAAAACATGCAAAAATCCTCTTGCCTGATTAATGTTTGTTTTGCATATCTCATTCTACTTTGAGGACAATTACTTATGTTGCAAAAATCCTCGTGGAAGAAAGGGGATTTAAGGAGCCGGTGTCGTTGTTTAAAGAGGAGATTGAGTGATGAGGCTTGGAAAAGTTAAGCCAGCACAAAGAGCCGGGAGTACGAGCCTTGGTCAAAGAATTTTACGCCAATTTGGTGAACAGAAGAACCTGATGTGCTATGTTAAGGGGTAGTGCTTCCCTTGAGGAGATGCAAGAGCCCCCAACTCTCTGAGCCTGCACCAATGAGTGACCTAAAGGAGTACCCACACAAATCTAGAGAGTCCAAGGTTTGAAGAGATCACAAAGAATCGACGTGCATCGACCAAGGTATGTGGCGCATAACCAAACCATCCGCAGTCTACTTCTGTAGGTTTTTAAAGTTCAAAACAAAGTTTGCAAATAAAGATTTTTGTGGTCCAAAGAAATTTTAAAAATTAATAAAAACTCTTTACAATCCCATGGTACATGCATACTAATCAACAAACAATAAAGAAGAATTACCTCAATCAAATTAAGGAGATTTTTCAGCAAGTAAAAACATTATTAATTACTCAATTCAATACTAATTAATTAACATTTAATTATCCACAATTACTACATAGTTGTTATGAAACAATTTTTCACAAACTTATGCCTCCCAAGGATTTCTTTGTTAATTTAATTCTATACGATGTTTTATGAAAGGTTTGGGACATATGGACCCTGTATCTAAGCTCCAATAAATTTCTGATAATTAATTAAACTTCAACGTCAACATCTAATTTATTAGTTCCAGTATTATTCCACTAAAAATCTGAAAACCTGAACTTTTTAATTATGGACACTTACGAGGATACTAAGGCCCATTGATATATCATTACATGCACTAATCCTCCAAAATCAACCATCATTGTAGCTAGGTGAAATTACCGTTTGACCCCTCTAGTGATATCTTTATCCTGTTCCATTGTCTTACTATGAAGCCCAAGCACTTATAAACCCTGTTATAAATTAGAGCGCTCAATTTGCTCGGGCCTGCACTAACACTTAAGGGAACCACTCTATCCTGCCTCAAGGTTAGGTTTGGATTCCATATCCGTAGGGACATGTTCCCACCACTCCATCTCAATGGGCCCCAAGACATATTGGGTCCGCTCTTAGGACGCATCGTAACCCATGAATCAAAAGGCGTCTCTATTGAAATAGACATGAGTCCACGGTTACTCATGATTAAGACCGGTCAAGATAAGGATCATCTACCGACACTCCGCTTAAACTCTTAATTGTAACGGAATATTATTTAAGAGTTTAATCCATAATCGTCCCGTCCCATGTAATCGACATTAAATAAAGCACCTCCATTTTAATGTCTCTACGATCAATAATCCGCATCCGTGACACTACATTCTTTTAACGCTCGACCGTACTCAGTAGTATTATAGATCAAAGATTCCTACTTTGATTTACTACTTACGCTTTTAGTTTATTATCTATAATCTTGATCATCTCATATATAACTCGTTATATACTAAGATTATAGTTACATTAATAAACTTGGGATTTTCTCATATTTACTAAATTATACAACACATGTATAAAGAAATCAAATACAGCAGAAATTGTTTTCATGAAGAGTACAAATTACATGATTTTAAATGGCACCATGCCCAACACCCATCGACGAGGCGAGACTTGTCAAAAGTAGTCAAGGTGTGGTTCTCCTTCTTCATCAATTCCATTCTCACCCCTTCAAAGCACGTCTTCAATAGTGAGACAAGACCGTGACATACTACTATATGCATTATCATGGGTCGACCAAGGTGGGAAGATAGTGGAGCAAATTTCTATCTGACTACCCTAAGAACAACTTCCCAAGGAATATCCCCCCCCACCCCGCTCGATCACTCTCTTCAGGTATTAACGGGGTGTAACATTTAGTGAGACAAGGAGAAAATGCCTGATCCTCACCTCACCCTCACCGAGTCCTAAAAAGCTCCCGCACAAGGCTGTCAACAAGAGGCGGAGAGAATAAGGAAAAGCAAAAAGGGCAAACTTAACCGAGAAGAGAGGCGTACCCGCAGCCTAAAGAAGAGCTAAAGACATAAGAAATTATGCGGGGGGAGGGGGGGGTGTTTGGGTTGAAGATTACCTAGAGCAAATCCTGCTAAGTTCTCTCCTAAGGGCCGAAGAAGATATAATGCCCGCTCATAATAGAGCGTAAAGAAGAACAAGATAACAAAAGAACAAGAGAGCAACACATCATGACTGTTCTCCATGTTAACTGAGAAGAGAGAAGAAACGAAGATGAGAGATACAGCTCAGTGGAAGAACTGAGAGATGGGAGAGATGAAACACCTGCTGCGTAAAAATTAAAGAATAGAAGAAAACTTAGCAAAGAAGCCCAATGGGGAGGGATGAGGAATAGAGAGAAGAGATATCAAAAGAGGACAAGGCATTGATGGTCGAGCTTAAAGAAAGAGAAAGCTGGGCCTTGTGCGTGGATCAACCACGAGAGATTAAGAGCTGATCAAGCTGATGGAGGTAAAGGAAAAGGAAATGGAGCAGAACCTGCTTTAGAAGGCTGAAGCCTTTGGGTATCTTTACAAGGAACACCATAAATATATTAGAGCAATCATCCAAAAGAGGGATGAAGAGCTAGAGTCCATCCTAAATTAGAGGGAGAAATTATGGACAGAAAGCATAGATATGGTGAACCAGAACCTGGTAAAGATGTATCAAGCCTAAGGTGAATTTGAGCAGTCCTTGAACTCCATTGGGCAAAGGCAAACTGAGCTCATCAAGCAAAACATAAGAATCCAAGAGTGGTATCTCTTTGACAGGAATGGAGAGGGCTCAACTGCAAAACCAAAAGCCTCTATCCTTGAGTTCACACCCTCAAATGCAAGTTACAAATTTGAAGCAGTGAACCTCAAGCATTCCAGATCTCAATCACATAGAAAGAAGAGGTAGTTTCTCTAGTCCTCATTCTCCCTTTATCTCATTCTTGCCATGGTAAACAACATAATGTAATTTTTCCCTCTTCGAATAAAAGGGCGCTTTATGAAATGATTATGCATAGAATTTTATTATTTGTTATTATCTTTTAATTTTACATTTTTGAGAATGTTAACAAATGTTGAGCTTCAGGTTTGTTGGTCCGAATAGCGTAGACTTCATAGTGTTAACTCGTATGAAAGCTACAAAGTTGAAAAACAATTATTGGATGATATGGCTAATTTTATGAGTGAATGTTGTACTAGCTTGTTTGAAAAAGACTTCAAGAAAAATGGTGAAATGTTGGTGTTATTGTTGTTCACCTTAATGAATTGAATGACCAATCAAATGAAATGTAAAGTGAACAATAACACAACAAATTTTTAAAAATAGAACAAGTTGAAGTCTCAATTACAATGGCTAAGTTGTGATGCCACGATAAAGAAGCTAAACTTTTCTTGAAAACTGAAATTGAAATCAAAGTTAATAAGGCTATTAATTCTAATCAAATTGAACAATATAGTCAAGAAAATGACTAAACTAACACATTGGTCAGAAGTACCAGAACAACTGATTGTGCTTGGGTTAGGAAAACCTTATGGGACTTATTATCAGAAATCTCTAAAGAGTCCTAGAACTTGTTGCATTATTGTTCAAGGAGAAATTCTAGACATCACAAATCTCCGTGGGCTTACCCTTGATATGCGTTATAAGCATATACTCCAGTACCTATTTTTGAGCCTAATTGCCTATTTCATCATCACAAATTAAAAAGAAGAGCCTTTAACCTCTTCCTAAATCTTTCCCTACAAGAAGAACCCTTGGAAATTACCCAAAACTACAAATTAGGAAGCTTTAGAGGGGGTATAAGTTTGAATTGAAAAGAAAGAGAAGAATAAAAAGGATGCAGAAAGGAAGACAATTAAGAAAACGTTGTGCTAAAAAAAATAGAACCGAGAAGCTGAAAAAGAAGAAAGTTACAAGGGAGCGACTCTACCTTAGCCTCGACCAAGCAATTAAGTCCTTAGGGGTGTTCTACACCTAGTACCCTAATGTCAACTGGTATGGGAGCTATTGACCTAAAACTTGCTAAGGGGTTGTAGAAAGCTTAAAATGGTAAAACATTGCACCACTCCAAATCTGAAACAAAAAGACAGAAAGAGGCTTCTGGAGCAGAATTGAAAATAGCAATGGAAAAGAAAATAAAAACAACAATAAGCTCCAGATGAGGAAATGCATAAAAATGCACCAGATCTAGTTTGGGGATGTTTAAAGGGCTAGTTTAGCAGAAAAATAGGAGGAGCAATAAAGGTAAAGAGTGAGAAAATGAATGCAGTTTGGGTAAACTTGAGCTTAAATGTCCAAATTGTCTACTAAGCACCCTAGTCACACATTATAAGCTCAAAAGACCTATTTGATTCTAAGGTGTGTTATGTCTACACTAGTGGAGAATAATGCACCAACAAGCCTAGGACTTAAAATTACTTGAAAAAAATGTCACTGCAAAGTAACTTCATAAAACTACCCACCGCAAATCGCTTATAAGGGTTACTCAACACACACTCACATGTTAAGGACCCAGACTGCTTATTAACCATGAATTACATGCTATGTTAAAGGATTTAAATTGAAAATTCCAGAATTCTGAAAATGAAGCTTAATTAGAGCCGATGTCAGCCAACCGAAATATTATTAAGGCCGCCTAAATGTCAGACCGATGACTGACGTAACATCTCAAAAATTGATTTTTATTGCTCAGGACAAATAAATATCATTTTCTTGCTGAGGACAAACAAAACTTTAAGTTTGGGGGGAGTTTGATGAGTCTAAACCCATCTATTTAAGTCCATTCTTCCGAGTATATTCTCGTGCTTAAAAGTTCAGCTTTAATGCAAAATTATGGAGTCATCACCAAAAAACGAAGTTTATGTTTTGCAAAAACTTAAAGAAAATAAGGTGACCAAAGATAAAAAAGGGAGCAAAAAAATCAGCATGGTGCAACAAAAGGGCCAATGCTCACATTTGCTTCCAAGTGTTTCGTGTCGCAACACATGTGGAGAAGTCTTGAAATTAAGTGGCTATGTCGCGACATTATCGAAGAAAGAAAGCAACGATACAACAACGCCATGACATCATAAACAACTCTAGCAAGAAATTATGGCAACCATCCAATGTCGCGACATCACAAACGACATGGCTGTAAAGGGAAAAGATCGGGAATTCATTTTGAATGTAGCAACATCAACGAAATGTTGCAACATTAGCCAAAGCTCGAACAATGGAGACTAACACACCCAATGTCGACATTCAAATCAAAAGCACCTTGCGATGAGATCAAGTCAAATGTCGCGACACAGAATAAATGTCGCGACATCACATAAAAACATCAGTAGAGTACTTCATAGTAACAAGATTCAATGTCACAACCTTGGAGCATAAATGTTGTGACATAAGCTTAATATATCAAACCTGCAGTGGCAATGTTGCAGCATTAACGAGTGATTAACATGTTAATGTCGTGACATCAAATCAAAGTGCATTGATAGTGAAATCAGTCTAATGTTGTGAAGTCAATAAATGTCGCAACATCAGCTGCGACATTGGTAGAGGACTTCAGAACAACAAGGTATGATGTCACAACATCACAACAGTGTCGCGACATCAGCCTGAGGTGATCACAATGAACTTAAATAACCAATGTTGCAACATTAGATCAGCAATGTCGCGACATCAGGGTAAGTGTGTACAAGCAAGGGCATTAATAGGCTGGCGTCGCGTACATCACAACAATGTTGCAACACCAAATAAATGTCGCGACATCAGAATTAATCTACAATACTGGATCTCCATGTCGCGACATCATCACAAATACGGATCATCAACAAACCAGAGGTTGCCAAACAAAGCTGATGTCGTGTGGACATTAGTTGCAACCCACA